>CP136069.1:137667894-138922477 GCA_032622095.1 Siphonodentalium dalli
GGCGGTATGACATATTATGTTATATATTTGTAGTGAAATAACATAACCCGGTATATATAGTATAGGCATATCACTCACATCTTTCTGTGAAACAGTCATTGAAGAGACTTGTTATGTTCGTGCCCAATCTGTTATATATATATACGTTATAAGCATGATATCCGTTTTATAAGCGAAATAAAGACGTTTACTTCTTTTATAAAACGAACGCCATATGCCATATGCCTGTAACATATTTATAACAACCAATTAATCCGAGAAAAAAAGTAGAATCAGTGATTAAATGAGTTTCGGTTACCAATTAATTACTGTTATGGTGACTAATAGTGTTTTTTGAGATTGCAACGCCGATAATCAATTGATTGCACCGAGTGAGTATCAAGTCAAATGTTGTCCATCCATGGTCCATATTCTACTGAGGAAACTTATGATAATCCACTTACATGTAGCTAATAACGATTATAAATGGCGATCCGGCTGATGGTCCTACTGAGGTTTTCCGTTCATATTGGATTAAACATAATACAAATTCTTCCTATAAGCCGTTTTCGTTTGTGCATTACTCCTTCTTAGGGTGGATACACACATGCATGTAATTTCTGTATGTAAAATACATGTATTTTACATGGCCACATCAATAATTGACAAAATTAATCACCTGCGCGCGAGAGGTCAATTTCACCAGTGAGTAGTTATAAGCCATTATCAAACAAACTGCCATCAAGAAATTTCAGGCCAGTCATAAACATGTCTTCTTTCATGGATGCCGAAATGAGTAATTCTTGTCTGATATATATGTTACTGTTTTTCACGAGTTATAATTCATTTCAAAAAGTGGATTAGAGCCGATCGATTTTATACTTCATTTGTTTCTGTCAATTCTTAGAAACAGGGTCATCCAAAACAAAAATAAAATATGCAGAATTCTTTTATAGGATGATACCGGCTTGTTGAGATTTCTCTGATAATTTGAGAGCGAGCTCATGTGATGACATTAATTCAATTGGGATTGCAAATATTCATTATAGCGCCAACAAATAATGCAGGTACAGCGTTGAAATTAAAAAAGAGTGACACCCCCCCCCCGCCATTTATATATATGTTTCTCAAGCCAAAGGTTGAACAAGCTCCTAACTGTCACAAACTTGAATTATAACATTTTCGACCATAATCCATGATTGGAGGAGGAGCTGGTTCTCGAAAGCTTCCAATAACTAAGGGAGTTAATTGAATGTATCAGCCGGGATTATCTGGGCAAGAATTACAATATAATGTTTTACTTAAATATTCCATAGTTGTAAATTTTGCGTATACATGTATAACTGTATAACACATGAGAGGAAATGTGACGTAGTGTGGAACTCGTAGCTTGGCAACCCTTTCGCCCAATGAAGAAAAACAGCAACACCATGCATTCAAATTTAAAGCTGTATACTATGTTCATAATTATATGAATAGCATAAAATGCTGCATATTAGATTAATCACTCGTAGAAAACAGACACGACAGACATGACTACGATATGCACACCCCCCTCGAGGAAATATGCAATGGTGAATTCGGTAGCTTCTGTGATAATATAGCTCCCCGTGCATGTTAGGGTCATAGCCCACTGCGTTAGGGAACAGCCCATCACTGGTATTAATAACACCAATAGAAGACTGACAATGATTTAAACAGAACGTCGATCATTTGAGTTATCGCGCTAATAATTATTTTAAGCGGCCTGACGACTTCGCCCCAGTCAACGGCTGTTCAGTGGTTCAGAGTTTAACTCACTGTGGTCAAACACAGTCGCAATGATTGGGTTGTCAGCGGACACATATTACACGGTGTGTATGATCCATGTAAAACGACAAATTCACGATATTTACAGAGATTACATGCATGTGTGTATCCACCCTTATCGGATTTATTTATTCCATGCATTCGTTATCGAATGAGGTCCGGTTAGCGACCTTTATTTGCTGAAAATATATTTTAGTCGTTGTATGTGCGCTGTAAAATGGTCTATCGTGATTACATTTGAGTGATAATCAGGAACGTTGCCATGGGGTTCCAACTGGGGGGGGGGGGGTGAGACCATAACATTTTCAAACTATATAGAATTTGGTTTTTATTCCAACATTGGCTTAATGCTTAATAACTATAGGATTATATTTGTTCTTTTTAAGAGTATGGACTGTGTAAATAAAGACACTGGCACAAGTAACAAGAATTACATAGCATTACTCCATGATTTATGCATTGAGTACATTGTACATGAAGTACATTATACATTATATTAATCAGAATATGGTTTAGGAACGAATACCAGTTTAAATACATGTATTCAAATTCCAAGGAGTCACAAGTTATAACTCACACAATGGTAACAATTATGCACGCTGAATGATTTTTATATTATTAAAGCTGTCCTAAGAAAATATGGAGGTTTGAAATTACTGATAGACTCGTGACCATGAATCTATGGTTGGTAAAACGTACAAGTCTGAACTAAATTTCATATATGTGTTCAGGTAATGAGCATTACTGGAATTTATGTTCTCAAATGACTGTGTATTAACTTGTAATATTGGCATTGCATTGCTACCTTGCAGGACAAATTTAATTCAACTGATCAATACACCGATATGAGAGGAACTAAATGTATAAATATAAGTACAACTATTGGAATTTGAGTCATGACATTTCCAACTATTGAACATTATTGTCCTCGTGGGGGTGTGATACACCCCGCACATCATCTCGTTATGTCCCTTGTGATAATTTCTGGAGTGGATCGTATTCAGCAGTTCAGTATCGAGTACTTAATACTGATAAATCAGGATATCTGTTTTCTGATTTCGGATCCGTTGATTAACAGTTTAAGGAAAAATATCTCAATTTAAAACACTGTACATCTTTTATGATATACATTTCGAGATGTTTAATCTACATTACCACATTATATTTTGATCTATAAATGCAACATTGAGATGGAAGGAGATGAGCGACAGGTGTATCAGAAATTCACAAATTCATCACAGCATTACATAGTAAACATTTAGAAGAGGATGTTCTAATTTCATGGACACCACAGACAGTCCAGACATGAACCACAAGAATCAAATTAGATCACATAATAGTGTAATAGCTTCCAAGAGACCAATATCGGATACTATATCGGGAATTTCATTAATTTCTTATTCTATTTCGGTAGCCAATTCTGGATATATGTATTTATACCATAATTGCCTGTTCTATTGTGTGTATAACACATATTTTGTAAACTTCATATTTACACCCTACTGTGGGTATACAGCTTCCTACTGTGGGAATAAATTTCTACTGTGGCTGTAATTTCATGTGTTAAACGTGTATACCCATAGTAGAACTAGATCGTAGTTAGAAAAATAGTTCCTATGTCACATTCATTTAAAATTGGAAGTTGTCATGATATCAAATAGATATGAGGAAAATTGCCTGAATTTCAATCATATGTGGCTTGCTAGTGCTATATTAACCAGGAAACATACGAATGATAATTCCAAGTGACTGATCGCTCAGAAACAGGATGACGTCATGACGTTAATGTAAGCATCACTACGCGTGACGCACATTCCTTATAACATCGTGTTTGTGTCTCTGGGTGAGGATACACATTAACAGTAATCAGCGGGGTAGTTGAATTCGCGAACAAAATTACAAAAATAATAATTATGGCATAAATAAATAAAATGTTCACCACTCGTGGTATTGTGGTTTTAACCACTCGCCAAAAGGCTCGTGGTTAAAACCACAATTCCACTCGTGGTGAAAAGTTTGTATTCTCGGCTACTATGCGTGTATTTTATATATCATCCAGTTCAGTTTCGAGAATACTCACAGCAAGCATTCTTAGCTGACTCCTTTTCGTAACTAAGAAACCTGATTATTGTTACTTTTTTCAGTCAAAGTAGATTAAAAATTCAAACAACTGTTGATCAAAATCAATCGGTTGTTGAGCGATTTCGCTTTCAGTGTTGAGTAAAATTTTGCCTCTACTTTACTCAACGCTTGGTGGCATACTTAAACTGGAGTTAAGTAATTGTTGAGGAACATTTAATGAAGGAAATTTTCAATGAAGAACCCTTCCCATCCGGGGTGGCTCTTGGTCGTCTGATACCCCCCCCCCCAGATTTGGACTATTATCCCAATGTAACTCAGAATTGCCATGAACAAAATATATGTTGCCAACCCTCTAAATGAATGTTGTAAGATATTTGTCCGGTTTCTGATATATCCAAGCAGTATCAAAAGTTTGACAATTTTCGCATTTGACTAGAAAATTCCCATTTTAACAAATTCCATTCAATCAACGTAACTATCCCACTGAAGTTCCATTATTTCGTACTCGGCATTGCAAACTGATTTAGAATATCAACTTTTAAAATCTTTGGCATGATGTGTGATCTCTCTTTATTCCATGTTATTACAGTACTTCCCTGCATGTTTTTCAATCAAGGCGTGTGGCGCGAATACAATACATATGAGCATACATGTTGTAATCACGACAGATCGTGTTAAAGCAAATGCGACGACTTTACAGTAAATAAAGGTCGGTCACCGGACCTCAATGGAGTAGGTAAACAAATCAATATTGTCTGTTTGTGCATATCGACCGACGCTATACTTTATATTCAACCGCCCGCCCCCCAAAAAGTATATTAATTATTTGTTTTAAATTATTTCGTTCACATGTTTTTACCACCATTGGCCAAAAGTATTGATGATCACTAGTGTACAAAACACATGGTTTCTAACATATCCATGTGTAACGTGACCATGATGTATGCACATAGAGTATCAAGTCGCCTTTGACATCTTCAAGTAGATATAAACTACATTTAGGGAAACTATTATAATAGCTGATCATAATTTCACCCAACGGGTGATATGACGTGGACAGATAAAAGTGCCATGTGTACAATAATGGTACCATAAGTTTCTGTGCAAGAGGACATATGAGATCACCATACAGGAGGTGGAGCACAATGGTACAGAACATAAATACATTTAAACAAAATATTTAATATATAATAAAATTGGAAGACAAAACTGTTACCGGCCCCTTTCGTGTGTATGTTGGGGAGGGATCAGAAGCCCTACTACGGGAGACCAACACACATGACCCGATATATGGTGAAGTGACCGCTGTTCCGGGTGTGTGATGGGTTGTGGCTTGGTGGGCATGATTGTTACAATTCCCGAGAGTGGATCTCAGGCCTACTTTATGTGGTGGGTGCGATACTATTTTACAACTGGTTGGAACCAAATCAAAAGCCCAAATAAGTTCAGGTTTCAGCTCCAAATTTGCGATAAACATGTATTTTGCTTTCCAGAGAACAAACAGCAGTCTTTTTTTCTTATCTCGATACCGTATCTCATATGATTTCCAAATAGCTTTACATTATAACATTTAACATGTTAGTTCCCGAACATCCAAAACATCTCGATAAACAACTGAGCCTCAATGCCATCATGTTCGAATTACTTACAATTAATTAATCTCAAGAATCGACCTGTTTCGAACTGAGATCTAAATGTTCTGAAATCACATGCGCTTTCTGTGGTATGAACTTGGATACGACATCATTCGACAGCTGACCCAATGGGGTTGTGTTGTTGGTAGATATGCCGAGATTTAGATTTGACATGTGCATCTTGTGAGACAAAACTGGCTAAAGTGTCCCAAAACATTTACCTCAGTAAGCCTGATCATGCCATGATTTATGCAACTAACACTAATCACCAAGCTGCATTATGGTCCGATGGCGGGGTTCGCTAATGAACAACTGTTCAGTTGTAATAATGTGTGGCGCTTCACGAACAAGTTTTGTACCATACTACGAAACGTACAAAAGCAAAAGTAACACATATATTATACAACAGTTTAATAATGGTTCTTATGATTGTGTTTGTTATTGTAATTCCAGTGTCTGTATGCAACACCCAGTAACATATCTATTCAGTGTCTGTATGCACCACCCAGTAACATATCTACTCAGTGTCTGTATGTACCACCCAGTAACATATCTATTCAAAGATGTTTCCCCAATCGTTTTGCATCAACCAGTGCAACCAGTACTGAACTATTTTGAAATAAATATGTTACTGGGTGATTCATACAGACACTGAAATTTCCTGGAATCGGTTGGTTTAGTCAAAGTCCACAGAAATACAATTGTGAGAACAACATAACGGTAACTTGTATTATCACCCCAACTTTGCCACCGACATCATACCTAGATCAGCAGGAACCCTCAACATAATAGCAAATTAGCAGGACCACTCAAGCAGGTGTGGGCAAATAAAATAACAGTCGACCACCAATCAGAAACAGAAAATACAAAAGGAAGAAAAATAACATTGATACAATTTTATTTTTCAGGAATCTTGATCGATGGCGCCAGTAAACTCTATGATCTGAAGACGCTGCGGGAAAACATCCTTGCGGGTTATGAATCGAGGGTGCGACCGATGTGCGATCACAATGTTGCTGTCAACATCACTGTTGATATGGGAATGAGGCAAATCATAGCACTGGTTAGTCAGAAACAATTCTGTTTATGACGTCATCGTATCGATGATTATGTTGGACCATACAGGTAGCGTGAATCATGTCGTGCACGTCGTTCCCATACTACACCACGGTCCGGTGTTGTAACAAGCAAATGCCATTAACCCTTTACCCAACAGAACGGCCCTGTGCCAATGCATTCTCTTATATATGCGAGTCGACCATAGGTCGCCTCGCATATATAAGAGAATGCATTGGCTTAACACATTAAAAATTATAAAATTGTTAAAGAATGTAAGAAAAAATGGTAAAAAAAAGATTTTTTTTAGGCCAATGCATTCTCTTATATATGCGAGGCGACCTATGGTCGACTCGCATATATAAGAGAATGCATTGGCACAGGGATAACTGTAACTATCACAATGTGGTCAAGGAGCCGGTTCCAGTGATATCCATATTTGTATGGTTCTATTGAGACAGACCGAAGATATTTTAGGCTGTTGAAGCTTTATTTGGCCGGTTTTGGCCGGTTTGTTGGGTAAAGGGTTAACTATGCGAAATATAAACACACAAAGGAACAGTTTAGTCGCGAGTATAGTAGTCCATATGCTGGTAGGACCCCTCGTGCACCCTACTATGTAACTTATTTGGTATTTGCATGTACCATAGTGTGTATTATTCAGGAAAAATGATGTTAACAGCAAATATTCTGGGTTCTAGTGTGCCTACTGTGTCAAAGTTTAGCCTTACTCAGTTTTTCCGAGTACGATGGGGTGGGGGATTTTAACAGTGGGTGTGTAATTTTGTAGGTATTTGAATACTCTATCCACTGGTTGTAAACAAAATATGATGTTATCATTGATGACGTCACCAGAGGTAAAAAGCAACGGCAATGAAAAGGCAACTATAATACGCAGGAGCTGATATGGTAACCCTGCACTCCCCCACCACACGACTTATCTTCGCCCACTCAGTGTCTTCCTTATCTTCCTTAATTTTAGGCAATGTTTACACGAAAAAAAAGTTGCCGTGTAAATAGGCAACAAGATGGCGTTCAAAATGGTCGCCGTTTTTAAACGAGGCACTATAAGTCAGTTTGATGCAAATTATAAAGAGCAACTCTTGACAAATGTATACGCATGTATATATTACCATGAAGTTAAGACATAATACCTTATGAGGAAACAATTGAATCTCTCCGTCCACCAAAATGCACTAATATCATCTAGATTGGATTCTGCTGTTTGGAACAGGTTGAAAACTGCGACGTTATTTGTTTTCATTTTAACTTGTTGGAGCAATGAAATATGTCATTATGCGTGTCCCAACCACTTCCGATACTTCAAAAATTTGATTTTACAAAACGCGGTATAAAAATTCACCAAACATCGCCAAATATTCTAGTCATATTTCATCAATAATTGAGCAGGAGTGTGCAATGTAAGTGAGACGTACATTTAGTTATGAATATTCCAACTCAATGGAATCAAATATGTCACTTTGATTCAAAATTATGGAACATGGTAGATATTGCCCCAGCGTCCCCTGAAATTGCTTGCAAGTTGTGGTTGCTAAATACAATAGACCAATATGCCTTCTAAACATTGAATACTAACATTTGGATGCACTTTGGTTAATTGTTGATATTGGAATCACTAACATCACCAGTTTTATCTCAAAACTTGACATCCAAATCGGCCAAATTTCACTTTTCAGGTTTTGACCATTTTTTAAAAGTAAAATGGAACTACCTTTGGTATCGAAGGTGTTTATTGTTTTTACATGTCTTAAATGTGTCACACAGAGGTGTTTTAGACAAAATTACTCAATATGGCTTTAAAAATGGCAACCAACTTTGGTAAAAGTTGACATTGCACATATATCCCGAACATTATTCCCTACAGTTCCGAAAATGTAATTGTGACACACTTTGATACTAAACATGTTAGACAACTTAAACATCTGACAACTAGATGTTCTATTCTGGTTGTCCCAGTACTTGACACATTCATTTTAAGGGATACAGTATGGAATATAGCTGAAAATTTCTTTTGTTATTCTGGCAATTTTTGTTGAAACGGAATGGACAGAACTTTGAAACGGAACTGAGAACGACCATCATATCTGGCTACTCTGGCCCATTAGCATCAACATTGATCTATGTGAATTGTCGATGTGAATAGCATAAGGGTGTTATTGCAAGGCCATGAATGATGTGAATTGGTATACAAGGAATGACTATATGTGACCCGCCAATATGTGACCCTGTGCCAATGCATTCTCTTATATATGCGAGTCGACCATAGGTCGCCTCGCATATATAAGAGAATGCATTGGCCTAACAATTTTTTACAATTTTAATAATTTTTTCTTGTATTCTTTAACAATTTTATAATTTTACCCATACAGAGCCCCAGACAAACATGAGCAGACGACACTCTTATATATGCTTCTATATATGTGTGGGGCTCCCTGCAGGGTAATGAATGTTTTTTATTTTATGTCCTAAAAAATGTAAGAAACATTTATTTAAAAAACATGATAAAAAATTGTTAGGCCAATGCATTCTCTTATATATGCGAGGCGACCTATGGTCGACTCGCATATATAAGAGAATGCATTGGCACAGGGTAAAAAAAAATCCCGACTTACAACTGGATTTGATATGGCGGGTCACAAATGATAGAGCATTAACTTCGTTAATTAGATGATTCCTCTAGGTACATTCTCATGGTGGGGTAGGTGCGAACATAACTGGATTGCAATCATCAAGATTAATTTCAAAAAGATAGAACACAAGCAGAATATACAATTATGATCACACGAACTGTATATAAGAGAATGTATTGGCACTGGGTAAAACAATTCCCGACTTACGACAGGATTTGATATGGCGGGTCACATATGGTCGTGGGTGAGACGTATATGAATACAAGAAGTGGCTGTATGGTCCTGTGTGAGTAGGATATGTATACATGGAGTGACTGTATGATTATATATGTGTGCACGTGTATATCCAATGTGCCTATACGGTAATTAAGGTGGTGTATGGATATAACTAGAGCAGCTACATGGTCATTTGTGTGTTGTTTGTGTTTATGTGGATTGACTGTATGGTCATGGTGGGATGTACATGTGTACCTTGGTTGTTGTATTGCCACAGATGGGTGTACATGTATGTATGCGTTGGGCTCTATGATCACGGGGGTGTATGGTAAATATGGAACGGTTGTATGGTTGTGGGTAATGTACATGTTGATACCCGGAATGGGTGTATGTCCATGACTGATGTGTATATGCATACCTATGTTATATATGGCTGGTATATGCCGGGTGTGTGTGTATCGGGAGTGCCCTTGTGGTAAGGGTGGGATGTATAGGTACAAAGGGATAGCTTTATGACCAACAAAGAATGTTTGTTACATTATAGACGTTATATATGCATAGCCAACATTCACACCCCAATCAAATACAAATTATAGGTGATTAAGCTTGTATTTTAGTATTTTAATAATCCATAAGGTCTATTTGTTCCATCGATCTCAAAATTACGTATTCTGCCAACTTATTGTTTTCACTTATTACCAGGCTGATAATGACTAATATACTACCGCGGCTACGGATAGCAAATGGTATCCTTATGGCCCTCGCACACTTGGGCAATCGAGCAAAGCAATCGGAATCGCGATTGCTGGCGACTCATCTTACCCAGAAACTTGAGTAAATCGGCACAGCACTCTTTGATTCCAGGCCGCTACCATGTGATATTCTATCAACAGAAACATAGGAAGTGATAACTACCCCCTACCCATCCACCGTGCCAGGTTTGTTTTCAATAATTGGGAGGGTCCAATTTTTCTATGCCTTCATTAACAGCTTCGGTGTAAACAAAAATACAGATATTCAAAATAATGGCCCAATTATCAGTCACAATCCGAACCGAATGATATAATTATTCTTGGTCTATTCCGGATTTAGGTGTTCAGACATCACCATTTGAGTGAGACAATTATGTCAAAACAAATTGATTGTAGAGACACACTTTCCCATTCTGCTTTCCTGAGCAAATATTGCTCGCATACCCCGCAGAGGCCGACTGTTCGCGAGACCGATTGTTCACCAAAAATCACCCCACATACTTGAGTCCGACTGCTTAGCGAAGTTACATGGTAAAATAATCAAGATGTTCAAAAATAATATTGGCTATTGGTTGCATTTTTCGACAATCTTTTATTATTATGGGTGACTGAACAACAATTTGCCGAACTCAACGATGAAAGTGTTTACAGCAAACTGTCTACCAAATTAGGAGTTTTGTGTTTAACATAAAATGTGTTTAAAATGAAAACTGGCCAAACAAAGTTTAGTTTGTTTCTCAGAAACTATTGGAGAATGTTCACAAAGATTTA
The DNA here is from genome assembly GCA_032622095.1 of Siphonodentalium dalli. Taxonomy (NCBI): domain Eukaryota; kingdom Metazoa; phylum Mollusca; class Scaphopoda; order Gadilida; family Siphonodentaliidae; genus Siphonodentalium; species Siphonodentalium dalli. The sequence continues at coordinate 137,678,845 of CP136069.1, forward strand.
CCAAAGATTCACAACTTATTATCAAATTAATATCATTCATTTAATATATATTACATACATGCATGCTGCTTCTGATGTGTATAGTGTGCAATAAAATAGTTTCTGCCACACATACTTTCTCGTCGCATCCAATAAATCGTAAGAAAATATATTAATTTTATGCTTTCGGTGACAATTTTGTGTCACGAATTTAAGACACTCTCGGTGATTTATATTAAAGGGTCACGCTGCCGGAACGATTTGAAATATGTATGTCGACGATTAGTTCGCCCGGAAATATGATGTAAATATAGATGTAGCTTGAATTTCGGCAATATTTGTTGAATGCTGCAATATACAAATTGATATATCGATTTCAGGATGAACCGACGCAGCAGCTTAAGGTCAATGTATGGATACGATTGGTAAGTTTTAATTAGTATACATTACTGAAAACCCACTGGGCTTGATCTACTTAATTTAATTTTGCTTGCTGTTACATGTAAATATTTTGTGTATTTATTCATTATCTGTATAAACCTCTCGCATTTCGGAGGTACGCTACTTATCAACACAACCCTGATACTGTATTGTTATACTATCTAAAGACGGCTGAAATAAATATCATTAAAGTTGAATGCTAAATAGAATGCTATACAATCTTAAATCGTAGTAAATTTAACTATGTATATACATGAATGAAAAATAATGATAAAATGAAAAAAGACAGCAAATCCAGCATGCGACGTAATATCTCATCGTTGCTTTCTTTTACATTTCAGTACTGGAAAGATTGTCACATATCATGGAACGTTAGCGATTACGGAGTTGATAGTATTAGGCTCCCGTTCAAAGATATCTGGGTGCCTGATATAACACTTTATGACAGGTAGATCGATAAATTATTTATTAACTATAGTAGGTTTAAGCCGCTCTTTAGTCCCGTTACTCTGTTCTTGATTATCTGAAACAATAAAATTTGCCATGAAATAAAATAAAATGTCATCGAAATATAAGCATTGCGTTGGTGGTCTTCCATAAGATCGTAACTGCTATTTTTGTCGTGAAACTTTTTATTGCATTTTCGGTATCTGCGGGTTCGATTGCATAACGTCGGCAGGCTTCTAGAATGTCGAGCCTGCCATTTTGGCGCGAAACGTTTTAATGCATTTTTGGAATTTTGTTCCTCAGAGAAATTGTCAATATTTCAAGTATAAATGTCATTGTCGATGTTGATCGGGGAAATTGTTGTTATCTGTTATGTTGTATCTGGGTTCTCCGCGAAAACGTTTTCGTTAATTCTGAAATGTCGTAATTTAAATTTTCGAAACCGTTCCTGATTGGATAATTCTGATTATAATGTTTTGGAGAAGAATTACTGGAGGGGGTATCCTCCTTATCCTGAGTGACAGAGAATAACGGAGCCGCGGGAATCGTCAAGGCTAAAATGTCGTGTATACAAGATTTCGATTTTTACTTATAAAGTGTCCTATAACACAATCAAATCTTGTCTTCTCATCAACTAGAAGATAATTGAATATGGAAGTGTATCTATTATAATAATTGTGATATAAAGTATTATTGTGCAAAGATATTGGCAGATACCGATTCTAGTTCTAGAGGTAAATAGTTTTTGTGTCTCCTGAACAATTTGGTTTTTTCCTGAGGTATGACCTTTTAGAAGCCCACCGACGAAATTTGCTATAGTCTAATTGATCGCTTGATATGGGTCCTACTAAAAGCCGACCGCACCTCCCCAGGAATCCGAGCGAGATGGGGCATGCCCTATCGTGCAGAATGGTCCTGTACGTAGCAAAGTTCCAATCCCCAAGTCAATAGCTTCCGCGGAAACGGCACCATTAATCCCTAACTTGCGACCAGTTCCGTCATGTACGGACAATCCAAAACGTCACCGACCGCACACCGCCTGGCTGGCTGACCACGGAAATGGACATTATTTCATGCAGCGAACAACCCTCTGCATCCATGAGCAATCGGGTAAATTGCTAACTGTATAGAATAGGCATACCGGCCCGCTGGGAGGGGAAATAATCCCCTAATGTGGACCGTGTTTGTCGTTGGGTGCATCCCGTGAGGCGTGGTGTAGGAGTTCTGGATGCAATAGGGTGGTCGTATAACGCGATGCATCGATCTGAGGATACGGCTTAGTTCATGGTCCTCTTTGGTCCTACATGTTTAAAAGACGGGTGGTCGAGTTGACCCGGCTGAATCAATCGGATAGTCACGCCTCTCCACAATGTTTCAGATTACATTTCTGACATCTGTTATATTATAGTTCTGGTGTCTAGTTGTGTCTTCTGTTTTTCATGTATGTTGTTCTTTCGTGTCATGTCTGTTTGCATTTCGTCTTCATAACTGTTAAATGTTTCAAACGTGTACTGTTCACGCATGTGACACTGCGACTAAACGGGTCACCACTTTAGCTATGTACCAGTGAATGGTAGTCCGAGGCGGCTGCTGGGCTAGTTTTCGATTATTTTCTTTTCATATGGCATCACATAAACAATAACGTAAGAATGACCACTCGCCATGTTACACTGATGCTGAGGTCTATTCTCAGTACTTGGTCATGATCCAAATTTCAAGAGACCTTCTGTATTTGTGATTGAAAAAAGCGCTCCAAAGCATAGCCGATCAATTGAAATTCGTCAAACCGATCAGGACTGGTTCACTAAGTGGCTCTCATCTGATAGAATGTTTACGCAAAATTCACACTGACGCTCTTGTGCAATTAACATCTACATGTATTGCACAAACACCAGTGTTGTTTACTCCTCGCAATGCATTGGATAGTATTTGAGCTGTGTTGAGAACTCTGAGTGAGAGATATTGGATGAGTTAGCACCACAGTGAGTTACAAAAGTCCGTAGATTTATAAAAGCAATTGGTGTACAAAAAGTTCATTTGAATAGTTATCTGCTGAGCTTCAATCGGTGCGAACATCCACCGACATTGAAGGTTGGGTATATGAAGATGGATTTAAGCACATATGTTTCAAACACATTGCGATGTTTAAATGTCAGGGGTTAGGCCATGGCCCGGAATATTGTAAAAGCAAAGAAACCATATGAGCACAATGTTCTGTTTCTGGTAATGACCATAAGGATTGTACACATTCTAAGAAATGTTCAAACTGTCAAGGTCCACATGCTTCAATGGATCGTTCATGTCCCATTTGGGACTATGAGTTCAAGAGTCAATGATGTAAATCTGAAAAGCATCTGTAACATAACATTATATCTGTCCCGTGTGGTGGGTGGGGCAGCAGGCCTCTGGTGGCCATGTGTTATGTATGTGGAGCGTTTACAATGGAATGCGTTGGCATTCATTCAATTTGTCGTGTATTTTCGTTTGGTTTCTTTTGTGTATGACCAAAGCCGATGACTGTAGTATACGAGACAAATGGGAGATAATATCCTCGCACTGTCATATAATGTACAGTGGATTATGTAATTAAATATATCATAGATCGTTTGTAAAGGGCGGTGTACACTCACTTCAAAAGTAATGCCTTTGTCATATCCTAGCAAACCATATATACCCCCCCCCACACAATGAGTTCACCTGAAACTTGAAAGCAAATTGTCAGCTTTGTGAACTCAGATTTAGTATATATATTATATCTGCCTTGTTTCAGCACGACAGGCGACGGGTTTCCGGGTTTACATGACTACGTCGCAGAAGTGCAACATACTGGGGACATTCGTTACGCCTTTCCTACTGTGCTCGAAAGTTTTTGCAAGTTGGACGTCACGTATTTCCCTTACGATACCCAAATATGCCGATTTGTGTTCAGCTCGTGGGCATACGATGGAGGTGATCTCGATTTGTATGCGAGTCCCGAAACAGACATGGCCAACTACCAAGAGAATGTCGGTTGGAAAGTTCTAAAGTACGAGGTGAGTCTGCAGACCCAACTGAATATTGATATTACCTTTAGGGGTACACACTCCGATGCGATTATCACCGTATCATCAGACACAACAACAACATTTCTTCAAAAAACGCTTTAGTTATCAGAATCGATTAATTACCAAATAATAATAATAATAATAATAATAATAATGCTAACCACTTTCAAATCTAGTGTAACTTTTACAAAATGTGTTATATATATATCAACATTTTTTTCTACGCAATTTGGTATCGAGAGTATGTCGGTCGGCTCGTGGAATATATGCTAGGCCGCCAAATATTCCAGGCGGTGAAAAATGACAGATTTAAAAAATCGATATCTGATAACTCTGATATTTGGTGGGTGGGTTCCTTGACATATATAAGTTTTACACCCGAATGCGGAGTCCCAAACAGACATGGACAACTACCAGGAGAATCTCGGTTGGAAAGTGCTAAAGTACGAGGTGAGTCTGCAGACCCAACTGAAGTTCGATATTACATTTAAAGGCACACAATCCGATTCGATTATCCCCGTTTCATCAGATATCAGCAACAACATTCTTCAAAAGACGCTTTAGTTATCATAATCGATTAATTACCAAATAATAATAATAATAATGCTAACCACTTTCAAATCTAGTGTTAACATTTATAAAATGTGATATATATATATCAACATTTTTTTCAACGCAATTTGGTATCGAGAGTATGACGGTCGGCTCGTGGAATATTTGCTTGGCCGCCAAATATTTCAGGCGGTGAAAAATAACAGATTTAAAAAATCGATATCTGATCACTCTGAGATTTGACGGGTGGGTTCCTTGACATATATATTTGTTACACCCAAATGCGAAGTCTCAAACAGACATGGACAACCACCAGGAGAATGTCGGTTGGAAAGTTCTAAAGTACTTGGTGAGTCTGCAGACCCAACTGAAGATTGATATTACCTTTAGGGGTACACAATCTGATGCGATTATCACCGTATCATCAGATTCCAACAACAACAACAACAACATTTCTTCAAAGGACCCTTTAGTTATCAGAATCGATTAATTACCAAATAATAATAATACTAACCACTTTCAAATCTAGTATAAACTTTTCCAAAATGTGTTATATGTATCAACATTGTTTTCAACGCAATTTGTCATCGAGAGTATTTTCTAGGCCGCAAAATATTCCAGGCGGCGAAAAATAACAGATTTCAAAAACATATATCTGATAACTCTGAGCTTGATAGGTGGGTTCCTCGACTTATATATTTATTACACCCGACGCGAAAGAAATAGTAATTTAGGGGCGTTAACCGGATTACTATATCTTTAATTTCTGAGTTTGCCCACATATACTAGCAGGGTTACCCGGCGTCACCCAGGTTAAAGTGATGTCAAACCTTCTGCATATTGTAGATATATGATGGGAATAGAGGATACTCTTGTTCAAAGCATTACACATATTCTCATAAATTATATATCCAAATAGCATCACAAAACATGATTCTTTCACACGGAATATAAGTAGTAGCTCATCTTGTCGGATCGGAGCGATTGTCATTTTTATTATCGAGATTAATCCGTCCCACCAATAAAGTACAATTTATTTATTTACAACTGCGTATACTTCAGACATTATAACATGAACATCATGAACACATTATTCTGCAAAAAATAAAAGATGACAATTGGGTCTTACATAGAGATGTATCAATCAATCTAGTGGGTTTGACTAAGTTTTTGAGGACACTGGTTATCATATCTCCATGAAGACACAGCTGTTTTAAAGACATGTTCGGGTGTTCATCTGTTCATTGTGCTATATACTGGCTAATTGTTCTCAGTTTAAAAGAAATGTTGCAATGCAGTTATATCAGCTACATGTGCCCAACACAGAGTGAGATTTTGAGTTGTTTATGTTAGGCGATGAGTCTGTTGTAAAACATGAAAGATATCATCTGTATATTGGGCAGATAGAACCTTGTCAGATGTCAGTATTGGAGGGTCCTGCAAAGTCATGTGCCACTGACTCCGTATTCTTTTATCTCAGAATAAATTATATTTGACGGCACACTGTGACCACTATTGTTGAACAGGCATTCTATACATTTCCATATCTCTTGTAACTTTTTTGTAGAAACTATATTGAATGGGGCAGACTCAATTGTGTTATAATATTAACATGAGCTATTATAATATTTTAACATGCACCATTATCTTCCTCGTAAACAATTACCACTGTTAGAACGCCTTGGTGCAATCTCGATTGTACCCCATGATGTTATATATAGGACACATACAGACAGACATATATTTGTCCCCCGAACAAAACATTTCGGGGGACTATTAAAATGGCCGGTGTCCGTCCGTGCGTCCGTCCGTCCGTCCGACTGTCCGTAGACACTTGCTATCCGATTCGATTACTCGAGTATTTTTTTATCGGATCATGTTCAAATTCCATGTGCATGTTTAAGATGACACACCCCTCACCTGTATAGTTTTTGGTATCGATCGGTTTATCGGTTTATAAATTATTAACACTTTGCTGTAGCCAAAGTGGTTTTTGTCCGATTGTGTTCATATTTGATATGTAGGTTTATGATGACACACCTCTCACCTGTATAGTTTTTGGTTTCAATTGGTTGATCGGTTTATAAAATAATTAACCCTGCACACAAATGCACAACGAATTATCTTCTGATATGCCTCATATTTCTTAACTAGGATTTTCTTAGCACGTTCTTTATCTGTATGGTTTTTGGTATCGTTTAGTGAACCCTTTCTGCTCTTGTTTTTAAATATAATTCATCCAAGCTGTGTTGACTTAAATATTATTCATCTGATCAGCACCAAATTTGGTACATATGGTCATCACCCCGAGATACAGATCAGGTTCGAATTTGATCGGGTATATTTTAACAGAGTTATGGCCATTTAAAATTAAAGTGACAGATAGTGTAATTTAATAATGCCTGCACTGCGAGACGAGAAGTTCTCACATAACACTCAGTGTATTATTGGCAATGTTTAGCTGGACACCAGATAGAGATAAATAACATTTCTGGCAGAGTCTGCTGATAAAACCTGTCAAACTGTTATTGATGACTCTCTGGCTTGTTCTGCTTTTCTGTGCATTATTAAGTTAACCCCTTTGTCGTAATAAGTTCATGACATTAGGGACTGACTTATTGTATCGGTTTTGCAAAATCCAATGACATGCTTTTTATAGACTTTTTGTGTGTTTGTCAGTTCATTAGTTTGGGTAAGATTAACCCCATTCTATCCGATTTCAATCTCAAATATTTCCATTGATTATGTTTATAGTTCTTGGCATAGATTATGATAACACACCCTAACCTGCATAGAGAGGGTTATTTGGTTTATTTGATTAAAAATAGTAACATCCTCCACCAATCCTGTTGACACAATGCGATAACTAGATATTTTGCACATGATCACTATATAAATAATTGCATATACGTTAATGATGATACATTCTTCACCTGTATATATTTTGGTATCGATTGGTTTGAAGATATTAACCATAACTTGAATTATATTTCCGCTATTCACATACATTATATCGTTCCAATGTTCAGCTTAGAATAAAATTAACCCATCCCATTCCATGGTCATACAGTATGCTATCCAATGTAATGAATCTCATATCCTACTAGTACCTCTAGCTATCTGAAATTTCAGCATTAAAACATTTTATATCCTATCATTATCAATCATTTTATATCCAGGTCTATACATCCATCACTTGTATAGTTGTTCAGGTATTGATTGTTTCTTTAATGGGAAATATTAACCCTTTTCTCCAATCTAAATGATCCCATGAATTTGTAATATGCAGCTATTAAACACAAAACATAATATAAAAATAACAATAATAAAAAAAACATATTATGTTATGTCTCACATTCCAATGTGACAAGCAAATAAATGGAGTTGCTATGATGTTTATCTACTTAATATCTTTACTATTTTGTCTTTAACTGCTATGGTGCTTCTTTCTGACTATGCATTTAGCTTAATTAGCTTTATCACTATATAAGAAATATCTGGTTGAAATTGAATGCCGCATCCATATTCCTATTTTGCTTATGTGAGTAAGGTGCCCAGTAAGTCTGATTCCACTTGTGACCTTAATAGTAAGGTGTGAATTGTTGAAACTTTTGCACTCACGAAAAGGTTGGTGTAAGGATTTATTAAAATAGCTAATCGGTATCGGCAAGGTATCGGTTAAACATCTGCCGATCGTGATCGGCCTCTCGTTCATTTGTATTATAGTCTCGTTACGTACATATTTTATCATTTGATAGTAATTTGTATTCTGTATTTCTTTTCTGTTCAACAATGCCGAAATGATACAATGCCTTGTAACTTTTGCTTCAACATGCCAAGTTCCACAGCAGACGATACAAAACTGGCAACATTTCGAAATGTAAATACGCTTCAAACTCATCTTATCCGAGAAATAACTCTGGTGAAAACACGGCTTCATAAGAAATATTGTGCATAAGGTGTACTTTCATTTGTGAGGTTAACTGAGTTCAAAACCAAAGGTCCCAAGTCAAGGTCCAAAATCCCCAAACATACTGATGTGAGGCTTAATGATAACTCAATCGACATAACCTAACCAATATAAGGATGTGAGGTTTAATAACTCCATCCACATAACCATAAAGATGTGAGGTCTAATGATAACTCCATCTACATAACCAATATAAGGATGTGAGGGTTAATGATAACTCCATCTACATAACAATACTAGGATGTGAGGTTTAATGATAACTCCATTCATATAACCAATATAAGAATGTGATGTTTAATGATAACTCCAACCACATAACCAATATAAGGATGTGAGTTTAATGATAACTATATCAACATAACTAATAAATATGAGTGAAAATTCAACAAAAAAATTAAATTCCATGATGGCGTCCAATAAGGTCTGCCTAATTCAGCACCAAAAACATGTATTTTGAATATATGGATGTTTATTGGGGAAAACCGATTATTTCAATGACACTTTAATTCGCTGGGGGCCAAAACCCGATCTACGGGAGCGCGCTCCGCGCGAGACTGTATCTTAAGCATATTTACATATTTAATAAGCTAACAATTGGAATCCAAACAGAAAAGATTGGCGTGCCTCTCTTGCGCATAGACATCGTTGATGATCTCTAAGACTCTACGGGAAGCCAAATTGACATTTAATAGACAATTGCGCTTAAGTGCAATAACTTAAAGAATCTCTAATTGCGCTAATATTCTCATTCGGCGCAATACGAATATTCCTTCTTGCGCTTAAAGATACGGGAGTCCTTGGTGGTGGGTATGCTGTTAAAATATTCATCTCCGACAAAAACCGTCATAAACAGAAGGAATAGTAAGATATAGACATACTTTGTTCTTATGCCAATCAGAAATATGGCATAAACAGTATGTTATTGCCAACGTTTTCCCCTTTGTTATGTAAACAAAAGCCAAAAAGTTACTTTTCCTGGCTTTTGTTTAGATCCGTAAATGGTAAACATAAAGAACGTTATTTGTTACTGTTTTACTGATATGGAAATAATAAAGAGCGTTTATATCATTTTTGAGAGATTAACCAATAGAATCGCGCTGCGTTATGTAAACATAATCATAACTTCTGTGACACGAGCAGTCTCTTATATATATAACTAGAAGGTGACCCGACTTCGTCAGGGCTTTGACCTTGAATTGTCCATTTTGAAGGTCAAGGTCAAGTGGGGTCACGATTTGACCAGTCCAAAACACTGCCCGGACAAAAGTACCAGACAAACGTGCCCGTCGAAATCCATCCGGTTTTACCCGATTTGACCTTTAATTGATCATTTAGAAGGTCAATGTCAGGTCAGGGTCACGATTTGACCCGGACAAAATACTCAGTGAACAAAAGTAACCCTACGTATCAAATTTCGTGGAAATCCCATCAAAATTCGCGATTTGACCTTGAATTGACCCGAGTTCAAGGTCAAGGTCACGTCGCACGGGCAAATGAATAGGCTTATGAGACTCCCCATACGAAAGTATCCCCACATACCAAGTTTCATCAAAATCCCGTGATATTCGGGCGTTTGACCTTGAAATAACCCGATTTCAAGGTCAAGGCCACGTCACACGGGCAAATTAATAGTCCTATGTCACTCACCGGCCAAAAATACCCCCACATACCACGTTTCATCGAAATCGGCTCGGCCGTTTTCGAGTCCATTGGAAACAGACAGACAGACAGACAGACACACAGATCTTCCAAAATATATAATAGATATTGGGGCTTATATTTTATATTTGGACTTATCTATATATAATAAATTGGGACTTAAATATATACATTATATTGGGACTTAGATATTATATATTTTATTAGGACACGGTCGTCCCAGTTATTATTGGGTCGGTCCCAATATTCCGGCGAAATTTGATCGAACCACAATTCGAAAAAAAGTAATATCCATAAAAAAAAACTTAGAGGTATATATAGTATACTGGAGCACTAAAGAAGTTGATTTTGAAATTTCATCAAATTTGCACCATGCACCTAGAAGTGTCCAATACTTAGGTTTTATAAGACAGTCCCAATATATCAGGGATTACACGTATATATATATATATATATATATATATATATATATACTAGAAGGTGACCCGACTTCGTCCGGGCTTTGACCTTGAATTGTCTATTTTGAAGGCCAAGGTCAAGTGGGGTCACGATTTGACCCGTCCAAAACACAGTGCCCGAACAAAACTACCCGACAAAAGTACCCGTCGAAATCCATCCGGTTTTACCCGATTTGACCTTGAATTGACCATTTTGAACGTCAAGGTCAGGTGGGGTCAAACACCAACACCCCAAAAATGGTGGAAATCGGCCCAGCGGATACCGGGAAATCGGCCCAGCGGATACCGAGATACCCTATGCATCAAATTTCGTCCGTAAAAATCCGCCAGTTTAACCCGATTTGATTTCCACTCAAGTATATACACGCGCCTCATATACACACGCTCATTAATTATCAAGTTGCAACGTAAAGATAAATTACCATCGGTGCCCGAGATATCGCCAAGACGTCTGAAACAGTCAAATGCATCGGCCGGTTAAGCGTTAACGTGATCTAACGTTATGACCTCTAACGACGTCATAGAAGTTACGCATTGTTTTTGTCCTGATGGAAGATAGTACCACTTCTTATTGATAATTGAGGCAGATAACTAAAACGGATACATACGCATTATATATCGTTGGAAAGAGGCAACAAGAAAGATTATCACAGTGTCATTATTATGACTGGCATTTTATTATTCGCGCTGTTTCGAATCGATTTGTAAGCACCGAACTCAAATGAAAGTCCCGTAACACAGCATAAAAACAGATTTGACCTCGGCACGTGAAAAGTTGACCTCGGATCTGAAAATCAATAGGCCTATGTTACTCCTGGCCCGAAAATACCCCCACATACCAAATTTCATCGAAATCGGGTCTGCCGTTTTCGAGTTCATCGATTACACACACACACACAAACAAACAAACACACACACAGATCTTCCAAAATATATAATAGACTAGCAGGTTAGCCCGCCACCGGCGGCTTGTCCGAAACATGACATTTTTTTTAAATTTTTTTTTAATTTTTAGCTCCACGCGTTTCAATAAGTAAAAATTTGTACCCGGTATCTCCACCCGTTTCCGAGATCTGGTCTGCGCATGTGCGAAGCTGGCGTCGCACGGGCTCGGCGACCCGATAACATTTGTACCCGGTGCAAGATACATTCACATAGCAAATTTCAGGTCGATAGCTCCACCCGTTTCCGAGATCTCGTCTGCGCATGCGCTGCACGGGCGTCGCACGGGCTCGGCGACCCGATAAAATTTGTACCCGGCGCAAGATACATTCACATAGCAAATTTCAAGTCGATAGCTCCACCCGTTTCCGAGATCTCGTCTGCGCATGCGCTGCACGGGCGTCGCACCGGCTCGGCGACCCGATAAAATTTGTACCCGGCGCAAGATACATTCACATAGCAAATTTCAAGTCGATAGCTCCACCTGTTTCCGAGATCTCGTCTGCGCTTGCGCTGCATGGGCGTCGCACGGGCTCGCCAATACGACAACGACCACCGCCTGGTCAAACTACACACACGTACCAAGTTTCGTCCCGATCGGTCGAGAATCGTAGATTTGTATGAAGTACAACTCACACATAAACATAAATATATAAAAGAGATATGTAAATTAGATAGATTGTATCAAAATATATAGGAGATATATGTAAATGATCTACACACCATTACTGGAGTTTGTCAAAGTTTAGTGGGGTATATCAATACTCATTCACGATCATATCATTGAGGTCCGGAGGGTGTGAGCTATCTCTCGAATACACGGAGTTCTCAAAATATATAGGATAGAAGACTAGAAGGTGACCCGACTTCGTCCGGGCTTTGACCTTGAATTGGCCATTTTGAAGGTCAAGGTCAAGTGGGGTCACGATTTGACCAGTCCAAAAACACTGCCCGGACAAAAGTACCCGACAAACGTGCCCGTCGAAATCCATCCGGTTTTACCCGATTTGACCTTGAATTGATAATTTTGAAGGTCAAGGTCTGGTCGGGGTCACGATTGTACCCGTCCAAAACAATCAGTGGACAAAAGTAACCCCACGTATCAAATTTCGTCGAAATCCCATCAAAATTGGCGATTTGACCTTGAAGTTACCCGATTTCAAGGTCAAGGTCACGTCGCACGGCCAAATGAATATGCTTATGAGACTCGCCATAAGAAAGTACCCCCACATACCAAGTTTCGTCGAAATCCCGTGATATTCGGGTCATTTCAAGGTCAAGGTGACGTCGCACGGACAAATTAATATGCCTATGTTCGTCCCCGGCCGAAAATACCCCCACATACCAAGTTTCATCGAAATCGGCTGGGCCATTTTCGAGTCCATCGATTACACACACACACACAGACAGATACACACACACACACATATCTTTCAAAAATATATAATAGACTAGAAGGTGACCCGACTTCGTCCGGGCTTTGACATTGAATTGACCATTTTGAAGGTCAAGGTCAGGTGGGGTCACGATTTGACCCGTCCAAAACACTCCCTGGAAACAATTACCACTATGGTCCACTAAGTATCAAATTTTGTCAAAATCCGTCTGGCAATTTTCCAACACCAACACCCCAAAAATGGTGGAAATTGGGCAAGCGGATACCGGGAAATCGGCCCAGCGGATACCGAGATACCCTATGTATCAAATTTCGTCCGTAAAAATCCGCCAGTTTTACCCGATTTGATTTCCACTAAAGTATGTAAACGCGCCTCATATACACACGCTCATTAATTAGCAAGCTTCAACGTAAAGATAAATTAGCATTGTGTGGTAAATTTTAACTAATTATTTTCTCGCAGTCAAAGTTGAACAATTTCGATGTTGTTGACATTGACGGCTTGGGGCCACCGGTAGATTCCATTTCGCAACAACGAAGTATCATTTCAGCTAAATGGATTCTTGGACGAGATTCCAGACCCGCGGGGTAAATGTAAACAGCTTGAGCCTATGCGCGGTGTGAATATACAAAAAATAAATCTATCGACAATAGACCTAAGAATATTAGCTGTAACAAAATTTATATATCAGAAATTGTAATAAATGATATATTTTGGGATAGATGCACGATTTTTAATAGCCTGCAAATTGACAATATATATTGTAAATGTTATAATTTTGGGAAAAATACACGATGCGTAATTGCATGCCTGCAAATTGCTAACGTTCGTCGACGTATGAATATAGAGTTATCCTCCCTGCATCGCAGTGCTAAATCCGGCGTGATAGCACTGCGGATCCCGAGATATGAGTTTTGAAGATCAAGGTCACGTCGCACGGGCAAATCAATAGGCCTATGTTAACCCCCGGCCGAAAATACCCCCACGTACCAAGTTTTATCGAAATCGGGTCGGTCGTTTTTGAGTTCATCGATTACACACACACACACATACAGATACACACACACACACACACACATATCTTTCAAAATATATAATAGACTAGCCGATGAGCCCAACGTTGTCCGGGCTATTCATCCGGGCTATTCAAAAACCAAATTTCAAGTCGATAGCTCTACCCGTTTCCGAGATCTGGTCTGAGCATGCGCGAAGCTGGCGTCGCATTCAAAAACCAAATTTCAAGTCGATAGCTCCACCCGTTTCCGAGATCTGGTCTGCGCATGCGCGAAGCGGGCGCCGCACGGGCTCGCCAATACGACAACGTTCACCGCCTGGTCAAACTACACACATGTACCAAGTTTCGTCCCGATCGGTCGAGAATCGTAGATTTGTATTAATGACAGACAGACAGACAAACAAACAAACAAACAAACATACATACATACAGACAGAGGTCTTCAAAATATATATGAGACTAGCCGATGAGCCCGACGTTGTCCGGGCTATTCAAAAACCAAATTTCAAGTCGATAGCTCTACCCGTTTCCGAGATCTGGTCTGCGCATGCGCGAAGCTGGCGTCGCACGGGCTCGGCGACCCGATAAAATTCGTATCCGGGGCAAGACACATTCACATACCAAATTTCAAGTCGATAGCTCCACCCGTTGCCGAGATCTCGTCTGCGCATGCGCGAAGCGGGCGCCGCACGGGCTCGCCAATACGACAACGTTCACCGCCTGGTCAAACTACACACATGTACCAAGTTTCGTCCCGATCGGTCGAGAATCGTAGATTTGTATTAATGACAGACAGACAGACAAACAAACAAACAAACAAACATACATACATACAGACAGAGGTCTTCAAAATATATATGAGACTAGCCGATGAGCCCGACGTTGTCCGGGCTATTCAAAAACCAAATTTCAAGTCGATAGCTCCACCCGTTTCCGAGATCTGTTCTGCGCATGCGCGAAGCTGGCGTCGCACGGGCTCGGCGACCCGATAAAATTCGTATCCGGGGCAAGACACATTCACATACCAAATTTCAAGTCGATAGCTCCACCCGTTGCCGAGATCTCGTCTGCGCATGCGCGAAGCTGGCGTCGCACGGGCTCGGCGACCCGATAAAATTCGCATCCGGGGCAAGATACATTCACATACCAAATATCAAGTCGATAGCTCAACCAGTTTCCGAGATCTCGTCTGCGCATGCGCGAAGCGGGCGCCGCACGGGCTCGCCAATACGACAACGTTCACCGCCTGGTCAAACTACACACACGTACCAAGTTTCGTCCCGATCGGTCGAGAATCGTAGATTTGTATAAATGACAGACAGACAGACAAACAAACAAACATACATACATACAGACAGAGGTCTTCAAAATATATATGAGATATATATATATGCATCAATGTCGGTCGTTTTTGGTGTGAAGTTATCAACGTGGTCTCCGTGGCCTTGCCTGTGTTAATATGGACTGGTATATATCGCTAAGCGGTGAATCTACGATTTCTCAAGAACTCACATACTGATCCATATGCAAAATGGTGTTAGATAACAGGGTCTATCTAACAACATGTGCCGATGCGATCGTGGATGAGAGAAAAGTTGGTAGGACTTCAGTAGATCAATTTCATGGTGAAACAGCAATAGCAAGCATTCAATGATGGCAACGACAATGGTTTATATAGCTGGGCATAAGTGTGAATAAAGTTAAGAACTGCAATAAGATGGAAATCGTATCGTAAAAACCCATGTAAACCCCGAAAAGCGAACCGCACAGATTCTAAGCTCTCGTTCCTAATTCTTTCAAAGTTCCAAAGTATGATTACAGGAGCTTCCTGAACTTTTGTGAAAAACGTATGCCAGTGCATTATCTTATGGACGACTCGCACGTAATATTTACCTTGACCTTGTGAGCAATGTATTCTCTTATACAATGTATTTGCGAGGCTCCCAATGGGAGTCTCGTGTATATACAAGAGAATGCTCTGCACAGAAGCTCCCGTCGTGACAGTGTTAAACAAACGTTTGATGACTTTTAAACTGCGGCGAACCCCTTGATGCCCTTTTTAGTATTGCATTTCAATGTGCCCTTCCGATCGATAAGTTCGATAAGAGATGGGAATTTGTTCACGTTCAATGAAACAAGCATATTTGAAGCTCTTATAATCAAACTAAGTCCGTGCCTCAAATAAATATGATTTATATTTTATAGAGCGAGCGCCATGAGATTGTATATTCGTGGTGTCCTGATCCCTACCCAGACGTCACATTCTACCTACATCTGCAGCGCAGACCGATGAATTTCCTCGTCAGTTTGGTCTTCCCGTGCGTCCTCATATGCTGTCTGACTCTGTTAGGGTTCCTACTACCGGTCGAGAGCGGCGAGAAAGTGTCCCTACAAATCACCGTGATGCTGTCATTGGCAGTGTTCTTGTTGGTGATATCTGATAGCCTACCCCCATCGTCGGATTCAGTGCCGTTGTTAGGTGAGTTTAGACGAAGGACACAAAAGCTGATCAACTGGTACTGCTTTAACGATATGTATGGCACTGAAGCTAGTGGGGTCGTTGTCGTAATGTTTTATACAGATATGGCTAGATGCGCACCGTGTGCATTTATGTATACATAAATGCACACCAGTCTCGCGTAGTGTCACGTGACAGGGGTCATCGTCGTAGTGTTTTCTACATAAATGCACACGTGTTGAAATTTTTGTAAGTTCATGTTCTGCCGTAGAACGATCAAAGAACCATGCAGTTCTTTCGGTCCCTGTTTAATACTAAGACCAATATGCGACCGATGATCAATTTTATTGCAGTTTCATCATTGTGAGAATAGTATTGACTTTATCAATATTGACTTTATTTAGGTATACATAAATCCACACTGTGTGCATTTATGTATAAAACGTTACGACAAAAACTACACCATTAGCGGCACTGCATGCTGGGTCCTGCTGACGTAAGCACTGATCACACACACGTCTATGTTCGTGTAAAGCAGGTTATCAAGATCATATCAAAAGAGTATAGGATACGTCTGTATGTCTGTTCGCGATTTATTTCCCAGATCCTGGACCGATATCATTCAAATTTGCTGTAGTGACCCGACGTACATCGGCGGGTGTTATGAGGTGAACATTTTGACTTGAAATTAAATTGAGCTTTGAGTTTAATCTAAAAAATAGAACTTTTTATTTGTTTTAAATTTGCATTTAAACTTTTTATATAATTTGTATGTGCGCGGAGAGTTTAGGAATTTAGGAATTGATTGCTAACGTTGTTTTTGTGTTGATACCTACAATAGATGATGATATATACGTCAACGCTTTATCATAATCCTATTGTTTATTTCCTGAAACATGTTGCACAGCATTTCAAACATAAATATAACGTCACGAATCTTCCCTTCTGAGTGAACCCAGATTATTGTACAGCTTTTCGCGTTCGATAGTTTAAAACACAAATAACAGGGAATCTCATTCAAAAAGAATCATGTCACTCTCAGCCAACCATAAACCGCTGCAAGCAGCTGAAGCCAATCAGAAGATAGACGCGTGGAATTTTGAATCCGATACGTGGGCGCTGACGTCATACTTCGGGGAAAGCCTTATATATAGCGGTGGCAGTACGAAGGATTTCAGAATATTTCAGACCATCAAATGAATAGCTATATTGTCCGTGTTCACTCAACCTTAACGCGATCTAAAAATAAAAATGAATGATTTCCTCACACTATGTGTACGTGGTGGCAGTGGTCAAGCCAGCATAACAGGGGACTGAACCCTGTCGTGGAGTTTGGACGTCATATTTGCTATGGAGGCCCTATTATATATAGCCGTGGTAATACGAAGGCTATTGGAATATTGCAGACTGTCAAAGGACTAGCTATTCAATAGTCTGCCTTCAATCAGACGACCAACATTCATGTGACGTCATGTGGATTGGGCCCTATCGTCTCAACACGAAATAATTGGAAGACAGAATAGCTTTCACCAGATTCAGAATCAGTAACCGTGTACTTCCTATAGAGAAAGGGCATCATTTACAGCCCCCTGTAACATTAGAAGATAGAAAGTGTGTGTTTTGCTGTGATGATATCGTAGAAGATGAAAGACATTTCCTTATAGAATGCATTACATATTCACAACTACGAAGCGAACTTTTCGACTCAATGATTAACCATAATCCGAATTTTCGACGCATTAACGCCAACGATAAATTTATTATTATATTTAAAACTGACATTCCCACTCAAGCCGAACAATAGGTAAACTGATCCGTGGCTTCCGTGCTCGTGCTTAGCAAACAAGAGTTAGGTAACCATTAATATGACACATGATCCCGAGCCACCATGTACATCTTATTATATTACGCAATTTTGTTCTTGTATATTTTATTATCACACATTTTGTATATACTCCTATACATTGTATTAGCATACTTTCCCCGTGTGGATGTTTTTTGCTAATAAATCATTACATTATCTTACATGTACCATAATGTTTTCAGGTGTATACTTCGCATTAACGATGGCGTTGGTGGCAATATCGTGCGTCATTACGGTCGGCGTAATTCACCTTCACTTCAAGGATTCCAATCCAGTTTCCAGATGGATGAAGTTAGTCATTATAAACGGCATCGGAAAATTGTTGCTTGTGGAGGGAGTTGAAATGAACCCTAAGGTTATTATTATATGCTTAAGCGACAGTCTGTCGTGACAGGGCGTGGACTGTTGAACCCCCATCAATGCGTATTATTCTTGATTGATCTGACACATTAAAGGGGTACTGTAAACAGAGATAGGCAATTTTTGTATTTACTCCCATTGACATAACTTTCAAATTAGATTGTGTTCGTGTTATATGAGTTTCGTATAAACCTAATTTAGCGACGAAAATATTGATCTTGGAAAAATATTACGATTTCAAACTACGCGCCATGTTTTTGACCTTCACCGGAGAAGACGCAGGTTGCAGGTTGAACCGGAAGTTCAATTGATGCCTGTAATCTCTTCCATCGAACAATCTCACCCCCTATATAAAATACTTGACGCTTTATGAATCCTGTTTCTTCTCTTTTTTTCCAAATTGGTTATAGCGGGACTTCCTTTTGCATGTAACATGTTTTGTTCGCAACTCAATAATGTTCGTCGTAAACGGCCGTCGATAAAAGACACCCAACATGTGAGATTTCAAGAACTCGTAATGGCATAATTCGCCATTTTATGACTCCAGCCATAAATTCATTTATATTAAATAATTCAATTTGACTTTTATGATAGCCTGTTAACATGAACGTTTTTAGTAGACATCGTCGACTCAAATACGTTATTTTAAAATATAATATTGGTATTAGATCGCAATTGTTACCGGGAATTTATTGAAATTGGCGTACAGTACCCCTTTAAAGCAAATAATAATCCGAATTAACGCTCGCAAATTAGTATTGCTTTGGCTTCGGGGGTTTAGTGTCCTGGTAAAAAATCTGACCAAATAGCGGATGAAGATGGATAACTCTAAAATCAAGTGGCGTTTGTGTGTCAGATATTTGACAATCCGGCCAAATTTCAGTGATAAAAATGTTGATAAATAACAGGTTTTGGGAAATTTTATACTATGGTTGATTGTGGTTAGCATTGTTTTTGAGCAATTAATCGACTCTGATACTGAAGCGGCATTTCAGAAAATGTTGGTGTTGTTGAAATCTGATGATATGGGGACCATCGAATCGGATTGAGTACTTTTAATATATTACAAATATTTGAACACTAGCTATGTGTTCATTAAACTGATTGATCAATGCATATATGCTTTCATTGTTTCTTAAATTATACTTTTCGAATGTGTATTCTTTAGTTGTGCGGAATCTTAGATAACCCTTTCATGACTGTAGCTTCCTGAAATTTAGCGAAAACTCTGTGCCAGTGCTTTATCTTATATATGCGAGTCGCCCATAGGGCACCTCGTATTATATAAGTGAGTGCAATGACTTAACAATATTTACCTTGATCTTGTAAGCTAGTGCATTCTCTTATGTATTCGAGGCTCCCGTGGGAGACTCGCATATGTAAGAAAGTGCATTGGCACAGGGTCTAATGCTGCTCCAGCGCAGATCCCGCCATGAAAGAGTTAATATAGGCAGATGCCAGACAGAACAACATATGGAACATTTATTTGTAAGAATGTTTAGGCAATAA
The DNA here is from genome assembly GCA_032622095.1 of Siphonodentalium dalli. NCBI lineage: Eukaryota > Metazoa > Mollusca > Scaphopoda > Gadilida > Siphonodentaliidae > Siphonodentalium > Siphonodentalium dalli. Next base: position 137,698,940 of record CP136069.1, read on the forward strand.
TTGAAGCTATGTTGTTTGTTTGAAAAATATTACATAATTTAATTAAACATCTTCGCGATTTAATCAGTATAATTCGAGTCAAGTAACTAATCGTCAGCTATATTATTCTGTTATCTACTTCAGGTGTTAATATACTCATCATCTTATATATTTTCAGGTTTACCATGAGGATAATAAACTATCGCAAGAAAATGGAGTCCCCGTCTGTACCAAAATCAAACCTACCGCTGACGATTCTCAGAACGACGCATGTGCCTTCAAGTGCGCAGCGAAGATGGATGAACTTCTGACTATTCAGCGGAAAATTGCCGACCATTACCATCAACAGGAACGAGGAGACACGATCTGTTCCGAATGGAGAGCCATGGCAACCGTAATCGACCGAATCTTCTTCGTCATCTGCTTGACCTTTCTCCTAGTAGCGACGATTTACATTTTTGTTCAGATGGTAATGGGCCAGCAGTAGAACATTATTCGCAGCAGTTTCTGCTCTAATAAAAATGCCCGGTCCAACTTGACACCAATTATTAACCCTTCCATGACGGGAGCTGCTCTGGTGCAGTATTAAAGATCATGTGCCAGTGTATTGTCTGAAATATGCGACTCTCCCATGGGAAGCCAGGCATATATAAGAAAATCCACTGGCTTACAATGCCAATGTAAATATTGTTAGGCTCCTATATATATGCGAGGATCCCAACGGGAGACTGGCATGTATAAGAGAATGCAATTGGAACAGAGTTTTCACAAAATTCCAGGAAGCTCCATTCATGCGGTTTAAAGGGTTAAAGGGTTAAATTAGTCAAACTTTCTTGATGTAATTGTCAGCTAAAAGATAATAAAAAGATAAAATAAAGATAAAATACATGCAATAACCAACATGTATTTATGTGACGTCTTGTGGCTTGGGCCCTATCGTCTCAACACGAAATAATTGGAATTGTTTATGTTCTTGAGTAATACGACGAAAACAATCAGAAAAGCTTACAATTTAGAATCTTTGCATGGGAGTTCTTTGTGAGAGGCAATCAATGGATTTCAAAACGTGTTTAAACTTCCTCTTTTGAAAGTCGATATCTAGCCATCAAAATCGCATATTATTGATCTCACGAGTCATCAAATCGCATATTATTGATATCACGAGTCATCAAATCGCATATTATTGATATCACGAGTCAGTTATAATTATGTTCTGGTAGAGAACACGCACATATGGCAGGTTTATTGTGTCAAAGACAGGCCATCTTTAAATGCACATAAACTCTTCGCAAATGTTCAAGCTATGGGTATTTCATAAAAGTGGGAAGAACATTCTATATTATTCTCAAACCTGAAACAAGTTCTATATATTTTGTCAGAAGAAGAAGAATCATTCATTGTTTGCTTTTCGCCTAAGCCATGAAGTGACTGCACAGCCTTGTTCAACGGAACTTTAAAAGCTAATTATTTTTATTGTGGTAGCTTGTTGTCAATTTAGTTTAAACTGATTCGACTTTTCAGCAGAGTGAGATGTCATCGAATCGTTATATGATCCTTGGATGAAATCACAAGGGGGGGGGGGGTAGAATTGTATAAATTATCATTCTCTAATGAGAGCTTTTATCCAAAAGCTTAGATTGTGAATATGTTGGATTACTATTGCATTGCCTAAACAATTTGGGACGCGTATTTTATAAAATGAGAGTGGTGATTGGCGGGAAACAATCAGAGGAGGTACATGTAGCATCTGGAGTACCCCAAGTAACGGTGCTGGGCCCGTTGCTATTCTTATATCATATCAACGACTTACCAAATGACACGAAATCTTAAGCATTGCTCAGAAGATCTACGCAAGCTAAGCTTTTTAAATTTTAATAAATTTTAATAACTGTATCACACATGTACATTATTAGAGTAGAAAATAATTAAATATGCACAATTTGACAAGATCGGAAGATGAGAGTGGTGATTGGCGGGAAACAATCAGAGGAAGTACATGTAGCATCTGGAGTACCGCAGCAAGTAACAGTGCTGGGCCCGTTGCTATTCTTATATCATATCAACGACTTACCAAATGACATCGCCTCTAAAACCCGCCTCTTTGCAGATGACTGCATATTATATAAAGAAATATCATCATTTAAGGATCACCTCAAAATGCAGAAAGATTTAAATACACTGAACGTATGGGTCAACACCGTCCTGAGGGATGAAATTTAACACCAAGAAGTGCAATATCCTATCAATCAAGAAAAAATCCCAACTATTACTACAAACTAAACAATGATGTACTCGCAGAGGTTAAGGAACACCTGTACATCGGAGTGACACTCACAAATAATATGGATTGGAGTTCCCAGATCAATAACATCTCGAGGAAAGCATCATACACGCTTAGCTTCCTCCAACGAAATCTTAAGCATTGCTCAGAAGATCTACGCAAGCTAAGCTATATATCATTAGTAAGATCAACCATGGAATATGCTGATATAATATGGACCCATACGAAAAACGAAACATCGACAAACTTGAACAAATCCAAAGAAGAGCAGCCCGTTTCATAAAAAAAGACTATAGAAGCAGATTTGAGGGTGCGGTCACAAACATGCTAACTGACCTAAAATTCCAACCAATCGAGACCAGGGGGAAAAGCAACAGGCTGACATTCTTGCACGAAGTAGTGAACGGGGCCTTCCCAGCCATTCCCCCCAAAAATATGCTAATTACTCTCTAAAACGAGTTCGGAAGAAAAACAAACACCTGGAGGGATACGAAACATCCAAATTCCCTCAGCATCTCATTCGAAACCACGAAAGATGCTTCGAACTCCCGCAAAAATAAACACAGAAGAATACAAACATTCAGTGTTTATAAGAGCAAAGATAGACTGGAACCAGCTGGTCGGGAAATTCGTATATAGGTTACACTGGTGTAAATAAGGTTCCGAGTGACATCTAGCGGATGCGGGAGGAATATATAGGAGAGAATAAAATAGACACTGGGCCCTGATTGGTCAATAGCCTTGTGTGCTTTTCACATAAAAAAATCATCACACCTCTTCCCTATGATTTCCCATAGGTAAAATAACCATTGGCACAGGAATTAACCCTTTGTAGTGAAGTTTGAATTTTTTGGTGTGGTCTAAAATATGACTGTATTTTTTTTATGCGGTTCTGACACTAGTTACGAAAACATAATATTTAAAGGCGAATTCCCTGCTAGACAGACATGATTTTTTTGTGTAAAAAGTTTCCCAAAATGTCAATTTTTCAGATTTAAAGAAAACTTTGGACCCAACATTTATATTGCCAACACTATACGCTAAAACGTTAGCACTGAGGCCTATGGAAAACATTTACACCAGTGTAACCTAAAGGGAAAAAATAGCTTTTTATCATTTTTGATTCCTGGGAGTCACTTTAAAGCATTTTAATGCATTTTACAGAGCCTGGTCTTTCAGTCCAATGAATATCTCATGCTTGATGTGGCTATTCTTGCTGCTGATGCCTTCTTTCACTTACATCAGCCAAAAAAATAGTAAGATTTTTCATAAAAAATGCCAATTTTTCAAGGTATTTTCAAAAAATTTCAAGGTGGTAATAGTCACACGATAATGCAAATGACCCATAACATGGGCATGTCAACGACACATATATCAATTGTTATAAGAACCTAATTTAACAAGTATTTTGGATTTTATAGCCAGTGATATACAGATATATATCATACAAGTGTGTCATTTCCACTGGTGGGTATGGTCATTTGAAGGTTAATAGCACTAAAACTTGGACACATTTAAGAAAATGCTTCAGCAATTCAAAGAGAGCATATCTTTATTCAACTAATTCAATATACACCCACATCCAGTTATCTTGGATCACCCTTGCAGACCTGAAAATGTCATATTTTATTCTTCAATGTGCTGATAAAGTCATGCGCTTGATGCTCAGCTGATCAGATCTGGACTCAATGACCTCACATCACCAGAAGTTCTCTCATGGAAAGAATATTGAACAGTCTTCCATAGCTGATCCAAGTTTGCAACACCAGACCCCTAAAACTGAGTGAAAATGGGGCCTGAACATGACTGGTGGTGGAAAATTGTGCTTTTTTGATGAATAATTTGTTAAAGGGGGTGGGGTTAAATTGTGTGTGATAAATAAAGAACCACAGACGTGATATTGTTTTTGAACACATTTTTTCCATGGATGGGCAATTCTGAAGAAATGTAGGGAGTTACAATTATTCCGCGAAAAAGCGGGCTATCGCTTTAGGTTACACTGGTGTAAATAAGGTTCCGAGTGACATCTAGCGGATGCGGGAGGAATATATAGGAGAGAATAAAATAGACACTGGGCCCTGATTGGTCAATAGCCTTGTGTGCTTTTCACATAAAAAAATCATCACACCTCTTCCCTATGATTTCCCATAGGTAAAATAACCATTGGCACAGGAATTAACCCTTTGTAGTGAAGTTTGAATTTTTTGGTGTGGTCTAAAATATGACTGTATTTTTTTATGCGGTTCTGACACTAGTTACGAAAACATAATATTTAAAGGCGAATTCCCTGCTAGACAGACATGATTTTTTTGTGTAAAAAGTTTCCCAAAATGTCAATTTTTCAGATTTAAAGAAAACTTTGGACCCAACATTTATATTGCCAACACTATACGCTAAAACGTTAGCACTGAGGCCTATGGAAAACATTTACACCAGTGTAACCTAAAGGGAAAAAATAGCTTTTTATCATTTTTGATTCCTGGGAGTCACTTTAAAGCATTTTAATGCATTTTACAGAGCCTGGTCTTTCAGTCCAATGAATATCTCATGCTTGATGTGGCTATTCTTGCTGCTGATGCCTTCTTTCACTTACATCAGCCAAAAAAATAGTAAGATTTTTCATAAAAAATGCCAATTTTTCAAGGTATTTTCAAAAAATTTCAAGGTGGTAATAGTCACACGATAATGCAAATGACCCATAACATGGGCATGTCAACGACACATATATCAATTGTTATAAGAACCTAATTTAACAAGTATTTTGGATTTTATAGCCAGTGATATACAGATATATATCATAAAAGTGTGTCATTTCCACTGGTGGGTATGGTCATTTGAAGGTTAATAGCACTAAAACTTGGACACATTTAAGAAAATGCTTCAGCAATTCAAAGAGAGCATATCTTTATTCAACTAATTCAATATACACCCACATCCAGTTATCTTGGATCACCCTTGCAGACCTGAAAATGTCATATTTTATTCTTCAATGTGCTGATAAAGTCATGCGCTTGATGCTCAGCTGATCAGATCTGGACTCAATGACCTCACATCACCAGAAGTTCTCTCATGGAAAGAATATTGAACAGTCTTCCATAGCTGATCCAAGTTTGCAACACCAGACCCCTAAAACTGAGTGAAAATGGGGCCTGAACATGACTGGTGGTGGAAAATTGTGCTTTTTTGATGAATAATTTGTTAAAGGGGGTGGGGTTAAATTGTGTGTGATAAATAAAGAACCACAGACGTGATATTGTTTTTGAACACATTTTTTCCATGGATGGGCAATTCTGAAGAAATGTAGGGAGTTACAATTATTCCGCGAAAAAGCGGGCTATCGCTTTAGGTTACACTGGTGTAAATAAGGTTCCGAGTGACATCTAGCGGATGCGGGAGGAATATATAGGAGAGAATAAAATAGACACTGGGCCCTGATTGGTCAATAGCCTTGTGTGCTTTTCACATAAAAAAATCATCACACCTCTTCCCTATGATTTCCCATAGGTAAAATAAACCATTGGCACAGGAATTAACCCTTTGTAGTGAAGTTTGAATTTTTTGGTGTGGTCTAAAATATGACTGTATTTTTGTATGCGGTTCTGACACTAGTTACGAAAACATAAGATTTAAAGGCGAATTCCCTGCTAGACAGACATGATTTTTTTGTGTAAAAAGTTTCCCAAAATGTCAATTTTTCAGATTTAAAGAAAACTTTGGACCCAACATTTATATTGCCAACACTATACGCTAAAACGTTAGCACTGAGGCCTATGGAAAACATTTACACCAGTGTAACCTAAAGGTAAAAAAAATAGCTTTTTATCATTTTTGATTCCTGGGAGTCACTTTAAAGCATTTTAATGCATTTTACAGAGCCTGGTCTTTCAGTCCAATGAATATCTCATGCTTGATGTGGCTATTCTTGCTGCTGATGCCTTCTTTCACTTACATCAGCCAAAAAAATAGTAAGATTTTTCATAAAAAATGCCAATTTTTCAAGGTATTTTCAAAAAATTTCAAGGTGGTAATAGTCACATGATAATGCAAATGACCCATAACATGGGCATGTCAACGACACATATATCAATTGTTATAAGAACCTAATTTAACAAGTATTTTGGATTTTATAGCCAGTGATATACAGATATATATCATAAAAGTGTGTCATTTCCACTGGTGGGTATGGTCATTTGAAGGTTAATAGCACTAAAACTTGGACACATTTAAGAAAATGCTTCAGCAATTCAAAGAGAGCATATCTTTATTCAACTAATTCAATATACACCCACATCCAGTTATCTTGGATCACCCTTGCAGACCTGAAAATGTCATATTTTATTCTTCAATGTGCTGATAAAGTCATGCGCTTGATGCTCAGCTGATCAGATCTGGACTCAATGACCTCACATCACCAGAAGTTCTCTCATGGAAAGAATATTGAACAGTCTTCCATAGCTGATCCAAGTTTGCAACACCAGACCCCTAAAACTGAGTGAAAATGGGGCCTGAACATGACTGGTGGTGGAAAATTGTGCTTTTTTGATGAATAATTTGTTAAAGGGGGTGGGGTTAAATTGTGTGTGATAAATAAAGAACCACAGACGTGATATTGTTTTTGAACACATTTTTTCCATGGATGGGCAATTCTGAAGAAATGTAGGGAGTTACAATTATTCCGCGAAAAAGCGGGCTATCGCTTTAGGTTACACTGGTGTAAATAAGGTTCCGAGTGACATCTAGCGGATGCGGGAGGAATATATAGGAGAGAATAAAATAGACACTGGGCCCTGATTGGTCAATAGCCTTGTGTGCTTTTCACATAAAAAAATCATCACACCTCTTCCCTATGATTTCCCATAGGTAAAATAACCATTGGCACAGGAATTAACCCTTTGTAGTGAAGTTTGAATTTTTTGGTGTGGTCTAAAATATGACTGTATTTTTTTATGCGGTTCTGACACTAGTTACGAAAACATAAGATTTAAAGGCGAATTCCCTGCTAGACAGACATGAGTTTTTTGTGTAAAAAGTTTCCCAAAATGTCAATTTTTCAGATTTAAAGAAAACTTTGGACCCAACATTTATATTGCCAACACTATACGCTAAAACGTTAGCACTGAGGCCTATGGAAAACATTTACACCAGTGTAACCTATAGCCTGGACTCTACAACAGCATTATGGGAGTATCTACAGGAAAACATCTAGCGCCTCCACACCCGTCGTAACACGCCAGAACTGGTTCCTACGATGTAACATTACAGAAACAGAAAACATCCTACATCGTTCACGACACAACCGGAAGTATATTTTCATTATATTCTTTACAGAAATGTACCTAGGCAAGGTTTGCATACAATCACATGTACACATGTTTAAGTGGGTCGGGACCATTGGCATCATTGTTGTGCACGCATTGTTAATAATTGCGACAAATTTAGTTCCGATAAATAAAGCTCTGATCATAATCCAAGCGGTATAACTCTACACTCATTCCTCGATGTAACATTCCAAAGCAAATGACTATTGCGAGACAAACACGCCTGATCGTGTTCCAGGCGGGATAACTCTATGCTAATATCTTAATATATAATCATGTGATGTGACAGCCTGTGGACCCGTACAAAGTCTTGTGTACATGTGAAGTATATTAATTTGATAACTATCACATAAGTTTCAAATATGCAAATTTATGCATAAATTATGGATTTTCGTTTTCAAATTGATAACTTCATTTACCATGCCCATCATGATTATGATTGGCAGGTCATTTATATTTAATACCCTCTACCCAACCATCCCCTTCAATGCACGACTGATGGTTTATTTAAATTGATGAACATTACTGATCGCTGTAGATATACATGCTGTATATTTGGATTCATATTAGTATATTCACTAACAATCGCATATGGTTAGTATTATGTCAATGAACTGTAGAGGCCTCGGTGACCCAAAGACACGCAGATATGTTTTTAATTGTATAAGAGAGAAACAATATGGGATATATTGTTTACAGGATGTCCATTTTACAAAAGCAAATGAGCAAAGAATTAGGACAGAATGGGGATATTAGGTCGCATTTAGTTCACATACAGGCTCGTCGAGAGGGTTTTGAATTCTTATAAACAATAACTTTAGTTTCAAACTATTATATACGAAACTGACCAGGAAGGTAACCTCCTTATAATTCGTTCAGAAGTTGAAAACCAATTAATGACGGTCATTAATATTTATGGTCCAAATGCTGATGATCCTTCCTTCTATAAATCAATTCGTGACAATATTGAGCAAATAACAGATGGCAGCATAGTCATATGTGGGGATTACAATTTAGTCTTGGACCCAGACCTCGACCTTTTAAATTATAAAGCTATAAATAACCATGACGCACGCGAGGAAGTACTTTACATGATAAATAAGCTAGATTTAGTCGATATTAGGAGATACAATAACCCAAACGAACGCAAATACACATGGCGTCGCACCAACCCATCCAAACACGCACGTTTGGACTTTCTCCTAATCTCTCGAGACCCGATACCAGCAGTAGAAAACTGCGATACAAACCCAGGTTATAAAACAGATAATTCTGCGATATCGTTACAATTGAAACTTAATAATTTTGAAAAGGGCAGGTGCTTTTAGAAATGCAATAACTCATTACTAAAAAACAAAGATTACATAGAACTAGTAAAAGATACCATAAATAGAGTTGTTAAACAGTACTTGATAAGTGAATGACGTGTAATGGTAATTTAAATATGAACAATGCTGAATTTAACATCGATGACCAATTATTTTTCGACACTCTCTTGATGGAAATAAGGGGCGCTTCCATACCATTTTGTTCTCATTTATCTAAACTAAGAAAATGTAAAGAGACTAAATTAATTGAACAAATAACAAATATAGAGAATAATACAACGAAAAAAGAAAGACTAGAAATTGAGAAGCTCAACCGCGCATTACGAGAAGAAAAACTAAATGGAATATATGTTAGATCATGTGCTAGATGGATTGGTGACGGGGATAAGTCAAGTAAATATTTCTTAAATTTAGAAAAATGAAATTTTACGTCTAAAACCATCCAAAAATTACAGGCAGATAACCGAGACATGATATATGAACTGTTGAACAACATGAACCCATTCAAGAGACAAACCAATTCTATAAACGTCTTTATAAAACCCAAGATGCAGAAATACATTCCCTAAACATTGATAATTTAATCACTGACGTGTGTGATATAAATGACAAAGTTGAAATAAATAAATTAACGCCAGATATTGGTCGAAGTTTGGAATGAGAAATTACCTACAGTGAAGCGCTAAATTACTTGAAAAAAATGAAAAAAAATAAATGCCCTGGAAACGACGGATATTCTGTAGAATGTTTTTAATTCTTCTGGCGAGATGTTGGAACCTATCTGGTCAGATCACTTAATTTCGGCATGAAAGTAGGAAAACTATCTGTTACACAGAGGCAGGGAGTAGTAACACTGCTCCCAAAAAGACAACAAACCACAACAATTTCTTAAAAACTGGAGACCAATATCCTTATTAAATGTGGCATAAAATTCTCACAGGAGTCTTATCTGAAAGATTAAAGCAAGTTTTACCATTTCTAATACTTTCAGATCAAACCGGATTTACATACAAAGCAAAATAAAATACCGGGAGTCTGCTAGTAATAGATTTTGAAAAAGCATTTGATTCGATATCCTGGAAATTTATATTCAGTGTGCTAAATTACTTTAATTTTAGTCAACCATTTATCGATTATATGAATACTTTATATTGTGATACTTCATCATGCATAAATTTAAATGGACAAATATCTTATTTCTTTAACTGAGAGAGAGGATGTACATGTAGACAAGGCGATCCAATATCCCCATATATTTTTGTATTATGTGCAGAAATTCTTGGTATTATGGTACGACTCTCAAAAAACATAAATGGCATCAATGTTGGTAATAAGATATAAGAATGTCGCAATATGCCGATGATACATCTATTTTCCTCGTCTCTTGAAGCAGCCATGAAGGTACTTGATTACTATAAATATGTATCGGTTCTAAAAATTAATTATAATAAAACACATGCAGTGTGGGTCGGTACAAAGGCAGACAGCACGGAACAAATATGTGACCGATGGAAATTAAACTGGAATCCAGAAACCTTTAAAATACTTGTTGTATAATTTCATCATGACAATAAACGTATGATTGACATAATTTTTTACAAACGGGCTTATGCAATCAAAGAACATAATAGCAACGTGGAGTAAACGTAACCTAACTGTTCTCGGTAGAATAACTGTTGTCAAATCGCTAGCTATTTAAAAATTAGTACACCTGTTCCTCGCATTACCGAATCCCACAGATCAATATATAAAACATTTAAATAAACTGCTTTTTGGTTTCATTTGGAACCAAGGTCAAGATATAATAATAGAAAACTGCTCACCCAGAACCACGATGCTGGTGGGTGTAAAATTGATATTAAAACTTTCATAAATTCCATAAAGATATCATTGGTTAAGCGAGCAAGCACACACCGGGCTTCATGGGTTACAGGTTTAGAACATTCTTGTAGTATATTTAGTAATCGTTGGTATCTGTTGTCATCTACAATTTTAAGAAACCAATCTAAAACACTTGATAACAATTTCTGGAAAGATGTTGTAAATGTCTGGAGTCTGTAGTGTGACAAATTATAACCGGTGAGTCAATGTGACTTCCTCGCTATACACCATTAGTAGGATTCGCAGATACGGCTAAACTTGTGAAACCACTATTGAAACTGTTCATGACTGATAAGCTTATATACATATTCGAGTTCCAATAGAACTAGGAGAGTACATGTCACATGAAGAATTCAACGTTCTACACACAAAAAACAAATTAACTTTCTAACTTTTAACGGAATTGTAAAATCAATCAAAAAAAGAGATAAATCTTCAAGTAAAAGCGACGGGGTTTTGCGCCCCCATATGCCATTTCAATTGATAAATTTACTTGCTCCGACCAGTGCTAAATCCACTTATAAAACAATATTACCAATTGAATCACCCCACAAACAAATAAGTAAATGGGAACGAAAGTTGAACCGAACATATAATAACGAATTATGGACTGAAGTATATAGATGCCCATTTGTTCACGTCACCGATACCAAACTTAAGTGGTTCTAATACCGAATTAATACACATATCATCGGTACAAAACAACTTTTTGAAACTACGACTACGACTCATGCACCTTCTGTTAATCTCATATTGAATCGATCATTCAGATTTAGATTACAACTCAAACCTGAAACGCAATATTTAGCATGGGGTCGGAAAAAAGTGCCATGACAGTAGGCTGAAATTTGTTTTCCGCCTTTTGGGTACCCACCACCCCCCTATTTGAAGGAAAAAATATTGTTTCCAATTTCATGCAGGGTACCCACCCCCTTTTTACCTCCAAATCCAGCGAAATCACCCCTTATTTGAAGGATTTTTTTTCCAATTTCATGCAGGGCACCCACCAACGTTTTACCTAAAATCTGTAGTCTCACACCATTTAGGCTTGGTATTTGTTTCAGTTATAAAGTCAGAGAACAGATAAGAATCGTATAAACCTGCAGCACCCATTGTTATCCTGTTTGTTTTTGTTTATCAATTGACTCATGACTTGTAAACAAGTTATATGAACATTTTACCATATTTCCAATGCTTGTCTGTGATCACTTCAAATACAACTGCATCGAAAATATAAAATAAAAATTTAGGCAAAACATTTATGCTAAATAGTAATGGACCCACACGAATCGATCTTATACCATCTGACAACATGGCGTTTAACAGATTGATCAGCATGAAATTGTGTCCAAAAAAAAAAACAATAAATTAAACTAAAAAATTTGGATGTGGCTTTAAAGATGGATTCTCTCTTTAAATAACAAATTTTAAATAGTTGCGTGGGTATAAAATAATAGATATGAACTGAATACCCCTGTCCGGAAAAGCTTCTATCAATTAATATATTGATTTTATTTCGAATATCAAATCGGGACCATTTATGTGTCTATTTTTAGAACAGACCAATCGGATGATACCATATTGCGATATACAGTACTGGGCTGTTCCTATGGCTATACACCGAAAGTCAAATGTCCCAGATTGATTGTTTGTATTGTTTTGTTCCACAGATATAAGCGATAATGAGTATAATTAACGTTTATTTGTGACAAAATTGTACAACAAAAATTCTGGTCTCTGTTAACAGTAACCACTATTGTTCATTACCTGAACAAACACACCTTTTCAGACCAGAAAATAGTCGAAATAAAATTAATATTAATCGATAGAAGCATTTCCGGACAGGAGTCTTCGATTCAAATCTAATATTTTATACCCCGGTAACTATATAATACATGTTTACAAAGAGATAATCCACCTTTAAATAGCATTCAATACTTTATAGCATGATGAGATTTCCATGTTTTGCCTCTTATGCTGTCTGATCAGGTCTAATGAGTAAACATTAATGATATAAATGAATAGCTTTTTTCATATTTATTTACTTTAATAATGGGTGTCATAGCTGTCCATTTTCATCTTGAACCAGTGGTGTTGGTACTTGACAATGTGATCTGATGCAAAAGACGAAATTGGGAGTGTTGGTTTGTAACCGGGATTTATGAGAAGCATTATGCCTATATCCACACTAACTACCCCATAAGCCCTGACTTAAAGTGTCATACATACCATAACAACGATGCTGAACACTTTGAGGCAATTATATTGCAGAAATGTTGTAAGAGGAAAAAAACTGTGACCACTTGGAAAAAATTGTTTTTTTTCGCGGCTGAACCACCCACCCACCCGGCCTACTGTATGGAAAACGTGAATGACCCCCCCCCCCCCCGGCTGCCCTGGAAAATATATTAGTCCTTGGATAATATTCCTTCTTAACTTTGTTAGATATCACATATATAGATCAAAGATGAATAACTCTATAGCAAACCTCACCGGACTAAAAAAAAAGAACTGAGTTTATATTTCCAATCTGAGCGTGTTTATTTTTATAATAAAGGTCATTATACTAAATTTAAACAAAGATCTTATTTTGAAGAATTATTTTAATTCAATGTGTGATTGCTCATGCCAACCCTAAAACCTACGAGGAGGCTGATAAACCATTGCCAGAAAATTAAGTTCCGGTCTGTACCGCATTCCAATATACCACAGACGATTCTCAGAACTTGTTGTGTGAATGTCTGCAAAATCGTGAATTTTCGTGAATAAAACACCAAATTTAGCCTATACGCTCGTCGTAGTACGTTATATTAACATTTTTGATAGGCAGCGATATTGGGCCACAATTTTAGATATTTTGGGGGTTGCCATAGCAACGGGTGAAAGATAAGCATATCTACAATGGTAAAATAAGTTTACTTCCGTTTAATATGTAAAAATTACAGGTGTTTCCCTGTCAATATAGCGCATGATTGCATTTGAACTACCTCACTACTAACGATTATGTGACAAAGCTGCAAATTAATGTCATCTCAGGGTATCTAATGAAATAACGACGATTACACAAATATCCAGAGTTATGCATGGTCCTTTCCGTTCAGTATTCATCACGTTACAGTTTTTTTTGCCTTATTTGGATGAAAATGAAAACGTGCCACTCTGAGGGTTCATGCAGAATGCGTATTACATGGCACCGGGAAATCTGAAAGTAGGAAATTATAATGCTTTTCGTGTATCCATTTAGTGTTTTTAAACAGTCATGAATATTACCCAACATATCAGTCAAGCGATATATAAAAATGGCTATACATGTATGAATGGAAACATTTCTTAGGGATGGCTGCCAATATGGCCGCCATAGTATTTGCGCATTGTATAATAATTTCATCTCATAATCTGCAGTGCTTGGCTATATGTAGGGTAATACAAATACGATGTGCGCTTTTCCGGAATAACATATAAAAATTACATTATTTCCATGCACGTATGTCTTCTTTTCACAAAACGTAAATTCCTAACAAGATCACCATATGATTACGAATTTACTATCATCATCCAAAGACGATATGTCTACTAGTGATCTTATATCACTTGGTAGAATGATAACCAAAATGTTATTCTGAAAGTACCGATGTTGACTTCGACGTAGTATGCATGTTATGTACTAGGGCGTGGATATTAACAGTATTAGTGTATGCTTTTGGCGAGGATAACAAGTTTACACTATTCTGATTATCGTGGCAGGATGTTCGTAATCTCTCACACTCGACAGAGGAGGTGTGTGTTATACACACATACAACTGATATCGATTATCTGGCCACAGTTGTTAGGAATCAAGTGTTATCTCTAACACATGTGGAGAATATCGTGTGATCCCCCAAATACAATTTATAGTAGTGTGGGAGTTAACTGAGGCGACTAATGGAAATATATTTCATTGAGCAAATAACCTGATAACATACATACACGATATCGGATAAATCCAGTTTGAGATATTTGACCCTCTTCTCTCTTGCGGAAAGAATATATATGCACATTGTAAATAATTGTAATTAAATAATCGTTTAATGCAACGGATGTTGCCTTACTGGATTTGACGACTTTGATAATATGGCATTATGATAATTCCCATATTTCATGTAAGCGATTATTGGGTTAGTAAGATTTATCGAACAACTGAATTATCGGCACATTTGTTAAACTAGTGTGCATTTATCAATCATTTATTAAGGAATATCAAGCACTCAGCACTGTGTTTGAAAGCCCCGATCGCGGACCACAGTTTACACCACACAAGTAAGGGGTCGGCATTGATCTACGAAAATACCACTGCTGATGTTCCACGCTGCATGGTACGACATGATAAAATGTCAAACATGAAAGTTGAGTCGGTCAATAATTTAAATTTGATTACATCACATTTCGCTATTCGTGAAAATTAACCCCAAAATGTTACATGATGAAGGTCGGCCAGTAACCATTTGAGAACATACACAGCCAGGTGACATAGTGCCAACTAATCACGATATATCGACGAGTTCGTTCAAACCTATATGCGTTAGTAAGACCTCGATTGAGTGTAATGTACACTCATTGATCGAACTAAGGGGGTTCCAACAGAGGATATTATATAAAGAAGAAATGTGGTACTTTCTCATCTAAGTTTACAAAACACATTTCAAAACACTCTAACTATAGCATGAATATTGGGACCGCAACCGTTAGACCAGTTAGACACAATAGGGTACTCAATCTAATCAGACGGTCCCCAAACCATCAATATACAGCAACAGTTCTTCAAAATACGTGTTAGTTATCAGAATCGATTTATTGCAACAAAATAATGCTAACCGCTGTCAACTATGGTATCAAATTTCCCAAAACTTGTTATTGATCAACATTTTGTTGAAAAAAATATGGCCGTATCACTAAGTTATCACGAAATTTTACCGTACTACCACTTGATTTTAGAGTTATCCATCTTCATCCGCAATTTTGTTCGAGACCATCCGTTTGACCGTGTTTCTGGGCCACATGTTATAACACATATCGAGAAATAACAAACTTCATAAATCGATATATGATCACTCAGAGCTTTGATGGATGTGTTCATCGACTCGAATTATATATCCCCCGAAGCCAAAGAATTAGTAATTTAGGAGCGTCTGATATGATTGAGTACCTTTAAGATGAAATATCTACCAATCCGATGTCTCAATTCAAAGTGCCTAATGTGTGGAATAAGAACAACGAGAAGCCGAATAAGATGGCTTCAGAGGCTGCACCATGCAGATGGTCTATCAGCTATAACCATCATTGTTACGTATGTGTGACTTTAGATAAATCAAGAGATTAGCTGCTGATTATATGTTAACAAATTAAGTATGCCAATAAAGGGGCGATTGCTGGCTATAACACTGAAACATATTTGTTTTGCCAACTGCAAATTATGTGGCCATTTTAAAAATAAAATTTGTCAATTGGGTCACATACAGCGTATACCCTACGCACGTGATTCATTGATGTGGTTGTGTGGGTTTTCGATGTATGTGTTTTGATCCCGGAAATGTTACAATGTCCACAAATTACTTTGTTTGATCTGAAGGTTGAGGATTACGAGTCGATACCACATACGGAAATAAAAGTGCCAAAATGTTCTATGAATTCTACGCACAACTCTATTTATACATGCCGTTTGTAAAACAAACTCATTAAGCACATGACAAGTACGTTTGACGACATCACTGGAAGACACAACCATACAATCCGAGACAAGTATCTTAAAGAATGATCAAACACTGGTGATCTTTTCAAAACGGGGAAAAACTGTCAAAGAAACACTGCGTTCAAGCTGAGATGTTAACATTTTGATAGACATATAACTATAACAAATTAACATAATCATGTAAGTGAGCTTTTTGTGGACTTCAAATTGAGCGATACTAATATGATATACTAATTATACACGGCGTGTGGTCCATCTCTGTCAGAGTCTCCCCACAGGATTTAATATGCATATTAAAAGATCTATTAGACAAAATGTGCTATATCAACACCTGACACCGGAACCAAATTATACCTAACTGTGGGTTTATAAGTTATTTAATGCAACGAATCATAATCATAATGCACTGAATCATTACTAATTTGTACTTACTAATGGGAATATTCCCATCTACGCAATTCATATCTCAGTGAAAATCATTGGGTAGATATGCCAAGCTATCTTTGTGTCTATCGCACTTTACTGTTTGCACGTCTGTTATATCGTCTAAATCTCCATCCGGGATGATGCTTATATAGTACAGTGTGTTCATTTTATATCGATATATAAGTAAGGATAAATGTAGTTGACAAGAAGAAATTCGGCACATGTAAAATGTCACGATACCTGTAATTCGAACCCACCACCAAACTCATACACATGCATGTTAAATAGATATCATATGTGTTATCTTTTGGCCTGACTGGACCACACATGTGACTGAATTATACAGTTGGTCAATAGCCCCACTGCAAGGGTCAGAATCCCCTAATGTGACACCATATTTGCCCAGAAAAACCCAGTTTTCAGGTGCTTACAATTTTTTTTCACAATTATTCACAAACACAGAAACTGTTGTGCGACAGTCTAAATAACAACTTTTTGTTAGGAAGGTGAATATATGCACGAATGTTGTCAGAGGATATGTGGATAATATGCTAGACAAATTTTGGAGACCTGACCTAGCCTCTGAGTCGATAAGCGTCGATAAGCGTCTTGAAAATGCATGTATGTGTGTTGAATATCTCACTGTTCAATTTAGGGAATAACTAGGGACCCCAATATTTACAATGGAATTGGGGAACTTGTTTAGACCAATATAAGTTACCCACGAATTGTGTATTGTTGCTTTGTGTTGTCAACGATTTATGTTGGTCAAGATTGCTCTCAAGACTCCCGTTCAACGGAACATAGCTGCAAAATATGATGATCCTTGCATGTGTGAATTGTTTGCAAAACAGTCGGGTCCCCTGATCCTTAAAGGGTGACTTTGCGCCAATTTCTATAAATTACATTAACAACAACGAACTAATATCGACAATAAATAGAAAAAAAAACAAATTTAGTCAAATGTTTTTTCTGTAAATGTCCATTGTAACAGGTTATTATAGATACATTTTTATTATTTAATATAACCCATAAGCCCTGACAAGCCATAAACTAAGAAACTGATTTCCGCGTAACGACGTAATCATATTAATTGCATGGATAGTGGATTGAACAACCTTCCGCACACATCGGGTGAACATTATGTCGTTTCGTAAATAGGTCGGAAAATGAAATGAAATGAGCCACAGAGTTTCGAAAAATCGGAGGCCGACTTTTCTTCAGCATAGAACAATAAAGAGCGTTTATTTTTATTATATTTCTGATATCGCAAATATAAAGGATCGTTTCCATCACTTATTATTCGAAACTCTTCGACACTTGGTCTAAAACAACAAATTTCACACAAAAATACTGGTTGGTAAATCAACAAATCAGAACAATTTAAACTAAATCTGGTCTGAAATTTCCAATTTGAAAAAGAAAACGGCTGTAAAATGTATTGGACTGTGTCATGTTTTTTGTTTTTAAGTAATATGAATGCTACATATCACAATGTTGTGTATTTATCGACCTGTCTTGTCCCTCCTCAAAAATACGAACTCTTTCCTCGAATTTTTAGGTGTATATTTGACCCATGTCCGGACATGGAGGTTCTGAGCCCATAATTATATATAATTATGATATGCTACAGTCTGAATGTCAATTTGCTCCCAACTCGATAATTATATTCCTAAGTTTGTGTTGTTATGTCAAATGGCCCATATATAAGTATGTTTCCGCTATTCAGGTGAATTAAACCAACTTTCGACAGATGAAAATAAATTGAGAGAAAAAAGTAGTTAGTGCCAACCGCACAGAGGCTTTTCGCTTATTGTTATCTGTTTAGGCGACTTAATTCAAAAGGTTTCTTGAGGTATAATTCCCCTAAATTATGACGTAAAATCTACCACCGGTAATGATCTGACAAACTTAATCAGATACACGAACAAGTGGTCATCGGGGATCGAAACAGCTTCGCCATCGCTGACCAGTATGTGGCAGCAGAATGCGATATGCATTTCACCGATCGAGTATGTATATATCTATATGGTGTATGTGGACAAACCAGTGCTGTTTTGTTTTGTAAATTGCTACATACGCGCGATACGAGGGAAATTGCAGATGGATGTTTATAAATGGTTCGTTCACACACCCGCAAGTTTTCACGACATGTTTTGTAGTCATTTCGTCGTGGAAAACCATACTTTGCCAGAATATGGACGGAAACATGCATATAAAATGTATATCTTCCACAGCTACATTAGCTACGTGCACGAGAAGTAAAGCTCTGTAGTTCCACCTGTAGATATGATACAGGCAAGAATCAATCATACAGGTATTTGAAATCAACTATAAGTAGCACCCGTTATATGTTGAACTACGTATACAGAAATACTAATTATCATGACGTTAGCTTTTGTTAATAATGCATGTTTCCGTTCATGTTATTGCACCATAATTTATGGTTTCTGAGACGAAATACAGTGCAAACTTACGAGTGAGTGATCATCCTCAATATGCATGGCTTAGCACAGAAACTAAAATGCTTTAAAACTAAGAAATTTGTTTCCCGGAGAAGAAGTCACGATTCACGTCAGTGTTTTGATAAGATGTCTCTACCCGTCGCGAAATATCCGCTCAACAGCGATATTAAGAAATGATTCACTTGTACCCGGTCGATATACCTACTTCTTTCCACATCCGTTAACCAATTGAAGAGAAAAAGACCGCGCCATGCTGCGCAATGGCTATATAGATGACGCTCGTGACTGCATATAAATATATGCGGGTGACTGTCGTTCTGATTGTTGAATTTGGGTTGAAGGGTGCATCAGAAGTGTATGTATGGAGCGACATATTCAGGCAGTTTTTCTTGGATTAAGTCTCATTTATGGCGGTATGACATATTATTCTGTATTTGTAGTGAAATAACACAACCCCGTATATATAGTAGGCATATCACTCACATCTTTCTGTGAAACAGTCATTGGAGAGACCTGTTATGTTCGTGCCCAATCTGTTATATATACACGTTATAAGCATGACGTCCGTTTTATAAGCGAAATAAAGACGTTTATCTCTTTTATAAAACGAACGCCATGCCTCTAACATATTTATAACAGTCAATCAATCCGAGAAAAGTAGAATCAGTGATTATATGAGTTTCGGTTACCAATTAATTACTGTTATGGTGACTAATAGTGTTTTTTGAGATTGCAACGCCGATAATCAATTGATTGCACCGATTGAGTATCAAGTCAAATGTTGTCCATTCATTGTCAATATTCAACTGAGGAAACTTTTGATAATCTACTTACATGTAGCTAATAACGATTATAAATGACGATCCGGCTGATGGTTACACTGGTTTAAATAGGGTTGGAGTGACATCTAGAGGATGCGGGAGGAATACATAGGAGAGAATAAAATAGACACTGGGCCCTGATTGGTCAATAACATTGTGTGCTTTTCGCATAAAAAAATCATCACACCTCTTCCCTGTGATTTCCCATAGGTAAAATAACCATTCGCACAGGAATTAACCCTTTGTAGTGAAGTTTGAATTTCTTGGTGTGGTCTAAAATATGACAGTATTTTTTATGCGGTTCTGACACTAGTTATGAAAACACAAGATTTAAAGGCGAATTCCCTACTAGACAGTCATGATTGTTTGTGTAAAAAGTTTCCCAAAATGTCAATTTTTCAGATTTAAAGAAAATGTTTGACCCAACATTTATATTGCCAACAGTATACACTAAAACGTTAGCACTGAGGCCTATGGAAAACATTTACACCAGTGTAACCTAAAGGGAAAACAATTTGCTTTTTGGCATTTTTGATTCCTGTGAGTCACTTTAAAGCACTTTAATGCATTTTTCAGAGCCTGGTCTTTCAGACAAACGAATATCGCATGTATGGTGTGGCTATTCTTGCTGCTGATGTCTTCTTTCACTTACATCAGGCAAAAAAATAGTATGATTTTTCATAAAAATGCCAATTTTTCAAGATATTTTCGAAATATTTTAAGGTGGTAATAGTCACATGGTAATGCAAATGACCCGTAACATGAGCATGTCAATGACACACATATCAATTGTTATAAGAAGCTTATCAAACGAGTATTTTGGATTTTATAGCCAGTGATATACAGATATATATCATAAAAGTGTGTCATTTCAACTGGTGAGTATGGCCATTTGAAGGTTAATAGCACTAAAACTTGGACACATTTAAGAAAATGCTTCACCAATTCAAAGAGAGCATATGTTTATTCAACTAATTCAATATACACCCACATCCAGTTATCATGGATCACCCTTGCAGACCTGAAAATGTCATATTTTAGTCTTCCAAGCGCTGATAAAGTCATGCGCTTGATGCTCAGCTGATCAGATCTGGACTCAATGACCTCACATCACCAGAAGTTCTCTCATGGAAAGAATCTTGTACAGTCTTCCATAGCTGATCCAAGTTTTCAACACCAGACCCCAAAAACTGAGTGAAAATGGGACCTGAACATGACTGGTGGTGGGAAATTGTGCTTTTTTATGAATAATGTGTTAAAGGGGGTGGGGTTAAATTGTGTGTGATAAATAAGAACACAGAAGTGATATTGTTTTTCAACACATTTTTTTCATTGATGGGTAATTCTGAAGAAATGTAGGGAGTTACAATTATTCTGTGAAAAAGCGGGCTATCGCTTTAGATTACACTGGTGTAAATAGGGTTCGGAGTGACAGCTAGCGGATGCGGGAGGAATACATAGGAGAGAATAAAATAGACACTGGGCCCTGATTGGTCAATAGCCTTGTGTGCTTTTCGCATAACAAAATCATCGCACATCTTCCCTATGATTTCCCATAGGGTATAGGTATAGGTAAAATACCATTGGCACAGGAATTAACCCTTTGTAGTGAAGTTTGAATTTTTTGGTGTGATCTAAAATATGACAGTATTTTTTATCCGGTTCTGACACTAGTTACGAAAACACAAGATTTAAAGGCGAATTCCCTGCTCGACAGACATGATTTTTGTGTGTAAAAAGTTTCCTAAAATGTAAATTTTTCAGATTTAAAGAAAAATTTGGACCCAACATTTATATTGCCAACAGTATACACTGAAAAGTTGGCACTGAGGCCTATGGAAAACATTTACACCAGTGTAACTTTTATAAAGGTCCTACTGAGGATTTCCTATCAGCCGTTTTCTATATATATGCTTTATTCTCTGATCCAGTGTGACATGAGAAAACGAAAATTATATACAAAATATGAATAGAACGAAGAAATTTTGAATGTACAAAATATACAACGACCTCTCGGGTGTCATAATCAGCATTATCAACATCGCTTTCATCATCACCAGTTTCTTCCTCAAAATAATAGTCATCATCATCATCATCATCATCATCGTCATCATCATCATCATCATCATCATCATCATCACCACCACGTGTAATCGTTGTCGTCGCGATCATATTCACCATAGCGTCGACGTTGATCATCGTCATTGTTTTCATAATCATAATGATCATAATATTCATAATATGGTCACCACGTGCCGGCTTCAAAGTGGTTGTTAAAAAAAATGGCAACAGTAGCGACTAAACATTACTCCTTCTTATCGGATGTATTTATTTCATGCATTCGTTATCGAATGAGGTCCGGTTAGCGACCTTTATTTGCTGAAAATATATTGTAGTCGTTGTATGTGCGCTGTAAAATGGTATATCGTGCCATGGGGTTCCAACAGGGGGGGGGTGAGACCATAAAATTTCCAACAATATAGGATTTGGTATAATAAAATTGGCTTAATGCTTAATAACTATAGGATTATATTTGTTCTTTTTAAGAGTATGGACTGTGTAAATAAAGGCACTGGCACAAGTAACAAGAATTACATAGCATTACTCCATGTTTTATGTATTGAGTACACTGTGCATGCAGTACATTATACATGGTATTAATCAGAATATGGTTGAGGAACGAATACGAGTTTAAATACATGTATTCAAATTCCAAGGAGTCACAAGTTATAACTCACACAATGGTAACAATTATGCACGCTGAATGATTTTTATATTATTAAAGCTGTCCTAAGAAAATATGGAGGTTTGAAATTACTGATAGACTCGTGACTATGAATATATGGTTGGTAAAACATACAAGTCTGAACTAAATTTTATATATGTGTAATGAGCATTACTGGAATTTATGTACTCAAATGACTGTGTATTAACTTGTAATATTGGCACTGCATTGCTACCTTGCAGGACAAATGTAATTCAACTGATCAATATATACACCGATATGAGAGGAACTAAATGTATAAATATAAGTACAACTATTGGAATTTGAGCCATGACATTTCCAACTATTGAACATTATGGTCCTCATCATGTCGTTATGTACCTTGTGATAATGTCTGGAGTGGATTGTATTCAGCAGTTGAGTATCGAGTACTTAATACTGATAAATCAGGATATCTGTTTTCTGATTTCGGATCCGTTGATTAACAGTTTAAGGAACAACATCTCAATTTAAAACACTGTACATCTTTTATGATATACATTTCGAGATGTTTAATCTACATTACCACATTATATTTTGATCAATAAATGCAACATTGAGATGGAAGGAGATGACCGATAGGTGTATAAGAAATTCATAAATTCATCACAGCATTACATAGTAAACATTTAAAAGAGGATGTTCTTATTTCATGGACACCACAGACAATCCACACATGAACCGCAAGAATCAAATTAGATCACATAATAATGTAATAGCTTCCAAGAGACCATTATCGGGTACTTTATCGGGAATTTCATTATTTTCTGATTCTTTTTCGGTAGCCAATTCTGGATATATGTATATCATCCAGTTCAGTTTCGAGAACACCCCCAGCAAGCATTCTTATCTAACTCCTTTTCGTAACTAAGAAACCTGATTATTGTTACTTTTTTTCAGTCAAAGCAGGGGGGGGGGGGGGTCTGCAGAGACCATTCTCGGATACTATTTCGGGAATTTAACCCTTTCAGTGCCAAGTCCGATTTTGGTATCAACCCATATTTCCTTGATCATTTTTTCAAATTTATTGATCATAATAATGTGATTAATTGATAAAAAGAGCTCTTTCCATCAATGTATCACATTATTATAATCAATAAATTTGAATTGAAAAATGATCAAGGATCAAGGTTGATACAAAAATCGGACTTGGCACTGAAAGGGCTAATTAATTTCTTATTCTGATTATCGCCGATTCTGGATACATGAATATCATCCAGTTCAGTTTCGAGAATACTCACAGCAAGCATTCTTATCTAACTCCTTTTCGTAACTAAGAAACCTGATTATTGTTACTTTTTTCAGTCAAAGTAGATTAAATATTCAAACAACTGTTGAGCAAAATCAATCGGTTGTTGAGCGATTTCACTTTCAGTGCTGAGTAAAATGTTGCCTCTATTCGTTGAGTAGAAATAGTTTACTTAACGCTGGGTGTCATACTTAAACTGGAGTTAAGTAATTGTTGGGGAACATTTAATGAAGGAATTTTTCAATGAAGAACCCTTCCCATCTGTTCAGTTGTTCTAATCATGAATAATTTTCGTAACTTCGTACAACAGCAATAGTAATACATTTATTAATGGTTGTTATGGTTGCGTTTGTTATTGTAAATTCCAGTGTATGTATACACCATCCAGTAACATATCTTCAAATGTGTTTTTCCCCAATCGTTTTGCAACAAGCAGCGCAACCAGTACTGACATATTTTGAAATAAATATATTACTGCATGGGTGATTCATATACACTGGAATTTACTGGAATCAGTCGGTTTAGTCAAAGGCCACATAAATACATTTGTGAGAACAAAATAACTGTAACTGGTATTATCGCCGCAACTTTGCCACCGCATTATACCTAGATCAACAGGAACCCTCAACATAATAGCAAAATAGCAGGAGCACCTCACCAGGTGGGAGCAAATAATATAACATTCGACCACCAATCAGAAAATAATATAACATTCGACCACCAATCAGAAAATAATATAACATTCGACCACCAATCAGAAAATAATATAACATTCGACCACCAATCAGAAAAAAAAAATTCAAAAGGAAGAAAATAACACTAACACAATTTTATTTTTCAGGAATCTTGATCGAGGGCGCCAGTAAACTCTATGATCTGAAGGAGCTGCGGGAAAACATCCTTGCGGGATATGACTCGAGGGTCCGACCGATGTGCGATCACAATGTTGCTATCAACATCACTGTTGATATGGGAATGAGGCAAATATTATCACTGGTTAGTCAGAAACAATTCTCTTTACGACGTCATCGTATCGATGAATATGTCGTTCAGGTTGCTCCCATACTGCAGCACGTGTTATTGGTAGTCGGGGGTTGGAACAGTGGAAAGTAAATGATATTAGTTATGTGAAATATAGACACGCAAAGGAGCAATTTCTTCGCTAGTATTAAAGACGGTCAGAACACTTTATCAAACAGCGTGACTGCGAAATTAGTAGAAGCACGCCATTCGATCAAGACACTTTCTTCAAACTATGCAATTCAAACATCTTCTACACTATTCAAAGAATATCGCCAAACATTTCTGTCAATACATGATGGTGTCACAACATTTGTACAAGAAAAGCCATGATCTGCACATAAAGATAATAGTAGGACCGATGTTGTTATTATCCAGTTTGTCGAATTGAATTATTGCCAGTTGTGAATACTCTCAGTCGCAATAAATGTCCCCGGTTATGATAATATTTGCAATGAGAATATTATATATGGTGGCGATTTTCTGGTCGATAGCCTCTGTCATTATCCTCAGCTCCATTGTGGCATGGCTATATTCACCCGTTGCTGCCAAATGGTATCATTATCACATTATATATACAGGAGGGTCTAAACATAAGAACTCGACATAGCTACAGGGCCATAACTCGAAAGCCTCGACAGCTACAGTACCATTACTCGAATGCCTCGACAGCTAAATGACCATTAATCGAATGTCTACGTTATACAAATTGCTGGAGAAAATCTTGCAAAATCGTATTGAGTTACATGCGCCGCATATCTTATCAGTTAACTCACTCCAGCACGGTTTTCAAAAACATATTAGTTCTACCACGACTTCCGATCTGACCCAGGAATATTTTAAGAATGATAGAAAGTGTTAAACCAATCACAAAACTGTATTTCGATGAATGGGAAGCCTTGATACGGATTGGATAGACCGACTTATATACGAATTGTGTGAGAGGGGCCTAACTGGAATTGCGTTCAAATGTGTACATCTATTTCTCTCAATGTATATTGTTCTGTGGGATATAACGATGCTACATCCATATTAATAAACACTTATCAAGGAACTAGGCATGGGATAATCTGTTCACCGCCATTTTACATCGTCTACGTTAACGAACTGATAACATTACTATCAAAGCCAATGTATGGCTTTCACATGGAATCAATTAAGTTTTTCTGCTCAACTGACGCAGATGACATGCCAGTGCAATCATTAACTTAATGTACTTTGAGCACACTTATCGATATGTGTGTGAATTATAGTTATACCTCGCTTGACAAGTATAACTTGTCTAAATACATGTATGTAACATATCTTAATGAGACAAAGACACAAACCGATAAGTGCAAACGCCAATCGATCACGGGGTCATAAATCATTGCAGAAGTGGACAGTACAGTTCACATAGCAATCTAAAGTGATAAGTATAAAAAAAAACAAAACAATTGTATTGCACATGTATGTGGTAAACTGAGAAGCACTTTTCTTATGCTGTCGAATCTGACTTATATGCGGGAGTTCTTACTCCGCTCAGTTCCCCACTAGTTAATATCACGATCGCCTATCTTACTATATAAATAAAGCCATCTGTTTAAATTTTACATTTAATCAACACCTACTGTTGATTAAACTTCGCAGAGTGGATTAAACTTTCTCCATACAGTTTGAACGGAAAAGTGTGTATCCATCGCATTGTAAAGATCGCGACATAAACAAAATATACGCATAGTGTTTCTGAAAAACAAATTTAATCCACTCATGGGATTGGCGATTTACATCACTCGCTGAAGCTCGTGGTGTAAATCGCCAATCCCACTCGTGGATTAAATTTGTTATTCAGAAACACGTTGGCCGGAATCGTCATCTCATGTTTAAACCCGGTCTACGTAAACCCCTAGGTTTAAACCGCCGTGAGTCAGCAAAATCGGTGGTCTAAACCCGACACCGCATATCTAAGTGACGCATTCGTCATCTCTGGTTTAAACCTGGTCCAGCCAGACCAGTGGTTTAGCAGTAGTGTCTCTGTATCGTCGAGATAATTAAACGTACTTTCCTAATTCGGACCGCCTCGTTTTATTGATTGCGAAAATATAAGCGAGAAGCAGTCACACATATAAAACGTATGGGGATAAGATTTTGTCAATTTCAATATTTTTTTGGCGTTTTATAAGCTTAAATCGGCAACTAATTCGGCGGTCCAGCTAAACCAGCTTTATCGAGGCTAAACTTGAGATGACGAATCCGTCTTTTCTTCATCGCGGTTTAGAATTGTCAAACAATCAGTCAAAGGGTGGAGCTGTGAATAATCTCGATTGAGGGCGGGTCTAAGTGGCGACTGCCGACTGTTGTTATCATGTCACAGTTGATTCATTCGCACGCGAGCTTTGTGGCAATCACAAATACTGGTGTTTTCTACGAATTCATTTGAAGGGTTTAACGTTTTAATTTTGACACCAAAACGATGCTACTGCATGGTCAGATATGCTATACACATAGTTTGCAATCCTAAACTTATATTGCTATATGAGTCAAATTTGATAACTTATTTTGATGTAGATCATGCCATGAAACTCTACTCTGGCTACGCCTTAAATTCCCATAATATTCTACCAGTTCAAAACCTGGGAACCTTTTTGATTTTCTGCATGACGGGAAATTTATGACATTGTCATAAAAAAAAATAAACGTATGTAATATATTTCTTTATTAAAAGCTGTCATTCTGCATGGTTGCCCACTTCCAATAGTTCAGATGCTGCTTATGGTGTGCACTCATAGGCAAATTGCCTTTACTTGACTGGCCCCTTGGTCCAGGATTGTTTCGATTATGGAGACTTTATTCAGCGCCAGAGGGACTTTGTGCTCATTTTGATCATTTTAACATTTTAATTAAAAACAAATTTAATTAAATTTAAAACAAA
Source organism: Siphonodentalium dalli (assembly GCA_032622095.1). Classification (NCBI taxonomy): domain Eukaryota; kingdom Metazoa; phylum Mollusca; class Scaphopoda; order Gadilida; family Siphonodentaliidae; genus Siphonodentalium; species Siphonodentalium dalli. Next base: position 137,727,109 of record CP136069.1, read on the forward strand.
CAAATTTAAATTTAAATTTTAAATTTTGTTTCTTTTTAGATTCAACTCCTTACTGAATTTAACACAATTTTTTAATTTTGTTAATTATATGTTTCTAATTTTTAAATCAAAATTTTAAAACCTAACGCCGTTATACCACACGAATCACCACACCTAATTTAATTTAAATATATCCAGGGGTATTGGAGAACAGTTGTGAACGGACATACAGAAAGACAGCTCATATACCCTTTAATATATACAGATATACATGTAAATACACCCAGTTTTTCTTTGCGGGTGAAGCATCTTGCAGAAATCTATCACAAACAAAGCGGTGAACAGAGCGCGAAACTCGTGTTGTTAAATTGATTCAAACACAGAATGAGATCGGATTAATAGTCAATGAGCGATACTTGTTTCACAATGAATAAATCCATTGAGCGTGCACGCGGTCACGATAATTTATGACTTGTCAAGAACCATTATATCGGCCTATCTTTTGGTCCGATTGGTAAAAGGATAGTTTGATAATAATGATATCACCGAATCGAGTTGTCATTTGGCTGGCAGCTGGACGATAAAAAAACGCCCCCTTAGACACGGTTTGGCTGGACCGCCAATGTAGGTTTAAACCAGGTTTAAACTCGGAGGTTTAAACCGGAGATGACGAATCAGGCCATTGCGTATATTCTATATATATACACCAGTCGTGTTACTCGACAGGGAGCTATAACGAAATATTACCGACAATTTGATTCTTAAATTAGAGATTACTCATATATATTTTGCATAAACACGATACAGGGATTCGACCCCAGGACTCATGCCAACATTGCTCTTGGTTTACCTGGAATTCAATCAATAGAATTCTACATAAATATAAAAATAAAATGTCACTATTATCAGCCTTGTGCAATGTTCAATGTAACACTCACAGACGTGTAAAACACGTTTTCCTTCACCGAATTTATTAATACATGTCTTTGTCGACCACTAGTTCATCTTGCTCCAAAAATATATTTGGTTACATAATCACGCTGGTCATCCTATATTCAACGGTGCGGGCGTCAGTAAACCGCACATCGGGATATATATATATATATAACAGCTAGAGTTTTTCATGCCAGGGCTAGTCTAATCAGTTAAAGGTATGCAATTACAAGTTGTACCAACCGATGGGAGACATATATATATGATAGGCAATGCCTATTTATGCTGTGACAGGAGTTCAGATAAAACTCAGATATCAGTTCTGGTGAAAAACACAATCTTAGTCGAGCAAATTTAAGTTTCATTCAGCAAAACTTTCACTGTAAACATTTCTCGAGAATTGTTTTGAAAACGTGGAGCAATCGATATGGGTCACTTTACCGGGACGTGTTTTTATACTAAAAAACCCAAATCCCGTAGATTAAGTTTTCTAAACTATCTATAACAATGTAACGTTGACAACGATGTCCAAATTTATCACCACGCACTCATCTTGGAGCTGAATATACACAACTTTGAAAAATTAAAGCTAATTCTTACAATTCATACAATTCATGAGCATTTCGTCACTTTATGGAGCTTTATTCGTCGAAATATTGACATTTGGCTGAAGCACCTCGTGGATCCGGACTTGTGTTCGGAAAAAAACAATTAACGACAAAATTTCCCACAAAACAAACCTACATGTAGTCTTCACTCGTGCCCGCAACGGGGTTTACTCAATATTTGCCCGCAGTGGGTATTATAGGATGACCAGCGTGATAATTTAATGCTTGAAAAATATGATATCGGACTACCTTTACCAATTTTCCGCATAGTTTTGTTTTCAGGAAAAAAACACATAGTACAAACTTTTGAACATAGGAATAGAAACATCACACGATGGTGCATGGCGATCAAAAACAAATTCTGACCCAAGTATATCACTCTTCATTGTATTAATATACACACAAGTATGTACGTCTTGTGTTTCACTCCTATGCAAATCATACCCAGAAGACAAGAGCATTTATATGGCGATTGGTAAATTGATAAGTCAGATAGGAATTACCAGAGACATATAATATTTGAACTGTGGTTCTACCACGATCGACATTAATTCTCTGATATTCATTTGTTGCACGCCCATCTATTCATCTAGAAGAGAGATGGTATATTTGATTATGGATGCACTTGGGATTAGCACCTATAAACATTAAATACGAATCGCTCTCATGAGAAGCCAAACTAAGTGTGCTCATTGGCAACTTATCAGATTCATGATTCTTTAATGAATGGTGGAATGCTTAATCAATAAACTATTACAAACATAAACAATACCATGTGATGAAAGGTTAAATAATACGCTCTTTAAAACATTTCTTCAAATATTTCCGTTATTTCGTCAAAAACACTTCTTCAAATACTTTAGTTAATAAAAATAAGTTCTTATTTTTATAATTCGCGCTATTTCGTCATTTCGATGCAATTTTTATTCCGCTATTTCGCTATATTTTTCTATTTCGCTTTTTCGTTCAAATTTCTTATTTCTATAATTCGCGCTAATTCGTCATTTCGATGCAATGTTAGGATTTTAGTTTTCAAAGAGCCTATGGCATGCCGGGGCGGACGTCGCGACATGCCATAACCTCTGTATTACAGATGCCTTTTCCTTAACAGATTTCTTATATCATAGTGTAACATAGGGTTGTATCGGGTGCTGAAATGGCACCCAGTAATGTCGAACATTTGGTGACGTTGGGCGGGAAGGCGCGCAGACAAAACTTAAGACAATAGATATATGTAGACACTATTGACTGTTCTTACATGTACACACGTTTGTATGATGCTCGTAATATATGCTGTGTTCATGTATACTCTTAGTAATGGAGGTTACTTAAAGATATATGTATTTGTTTCTCTCTATAATAGCTTGTCTACTCCATATATAGCGAGTGTGTTTCTTTGCCATTTGATATATCTGTGCAGTGCTGTGAGACTATTGATGAGTTCAGCTTTCGATCTAGGTTTAAGTGGCTGTTGTCAACAAAGCTCGCCACCACTTATAGCCCGATATAACGCGTATATATATCACCGCGGCCACGGATAGTAAATGGTAACCTTACGCGACCAATGTTAGAGAAGTTCCAGAGTAAAAACATCAACATGTTCAAAATAATATTGCCTAATGATTGTGATGACTGGACAGTAATTTGTCGAACTCAAAGACGACAGTGTGTGCAGCAAATTGTCCACCAAATTGGGAGTTCTGTGTTTAGAAGAAAATGTGTTTAAAATGAAAATTGGCATAAATAGTTTAGTTTATTTCTCAGAAACAATTGGAACATGTCGTATGAAATTAATATCATTCATATAATAGACATTACATACATGTGTTGTCCTTCTGACGTCGCATCCAATAAATCGTAAGAAAATTATATTAGTTTTATGTTTTCGGTGACAACTGTGTGTTCCGAATTTTAACACACTCTCGGTGATCTGTATGCAGTGATTACGCTGTCTGAACCATTTGTAATTTGTATATCGATGATTAGTTCGCCCCGAAATACGATGTATATACAAGTATGTCTGGTTCCGATCGTTTCACCACGTGTGTTCTAATATTTTTTCATCGATGTGGCTTGAATTTCGGCAATATTTGTTGAATGCTACAATATTCAAATTTATATAATGTCTGGGTTCTCATATATCAGTTGGAATCACTACAATATGACACAATATATAATTAACGGGTGTATCGATTTCAGGATGAACCGACGCAGCAGCTTAAGGTTAATGTATGGATGCGATTGGTAAGTTTTATAATAATAATGCTACTTATATAGCGCCAAACCCACGAGGGCCCTAAGCGCTTCACAGTATTACCCAGGCTGTTGAGTAATGCCGAGTCTTCTGCATGCAGCCATGCATTTTTATAGGCACTTCACAAGAGCGGCCCACACATACCCAACAACCAGGTCCTTATTTCTCGTCTAGGTACGATGAAGCGATCAGATTACAAGTGACCTTGCCCAAGGGTCACAACCTGGCGCGAGATTTGAAACAGCGTTTGGCTATATATTGCACACTCACCGCTTAATCTGGCAAGCCACTGTTGCGGAGACGATAGTCCACCTGCGGGGCGCGAACTCGTGCCGGTGCGTTGACACCATTACAAATCCGACACTCAAACCACTGGGCTACCACTTCCACTTCAAGTTTTGGTTAGTATACATTCTTGAAGATTGGCGCTTCTGTTTCTCAAGCACCAAAAGCTCAGTAGTGGTCTTCGGCGAGTCTCGGAATTCACAGTGAAATAAGAAAGACGGTGGCACAGCGGTGTGAACACTATTCCCGAACAATATAAAAGCAGTCTCACCTAGGGTTAATACATGACATATTTGCGGATGACCGCGCACCAGCCTCATTTGGTTTCATCCTAAATCCAAGGATAGACCAAGCAATAAACACATTTCGACGTCACTGTGTAACATGTTTAAGGAGTTTTTCTCCCGAAATCACTGTATGTAGGGGAACATCATTATGTGAAAAACTCAAGTGGCATATATGCTCTGGAGATGGCACAACGAACATGTGTGAAATATACCAAGTCTCTACCTCAGTGAGCTAACACACAACTATCTCTCGGTCTTCTTGGCGTTCTACCGATTAAGCATGGCCTTCATATTCAGACGCTGTGTTTCCTTGGCAACCCTATCCATTTGCAAATCAACAATTGGATTATACTCAAAATAGTATTGATCAAATTGATCACCAATACCTGCTATTCAATTAGATAATGTTCCGGCTTCGTCCGTGACACATTCGATATTCTTCAGCAATATTATATCAAACACTTCATTTGACACATTCTTGACAATGCAAACTTTCCTATATAAACATTTCATGATAGAACATTGTTACGACGACTGTGGCATCATAATATACGAATGATTTGGACCTCAGCAGTTTACTCAAACACGCAACATATCCTCACGCAAATACGCACATAATCGACCTATAATGTGAAGTAGGTACTGTGATTATTTGATTGTGAAATAAGCAGTTAATGGATCCTATCCGTTATTTCGTTTATGGCGCGGGCCACAATGATATATCATGTTAAAGAACGTACACCTGATAAGTCGTGATTTGGTTTATTTGTGACATTTTCCGCACTTAATCTGCTTAGAATCTACTCACCTTGAGTCGGTAATGTGACTACAACTATCTAATTTTCAGCATATTATCGACTAAAATTGAGGTAGATTACCTACCTAAACGAGTTATACTATATCAAGGAGGCTAATACAATTATCATTAAAGTTGAATGATAAATGGAATGCTATAAAATCCTAAAATGTAGCCAATTTAACTATGCATATACATGTATGAAAAAATAATAATAAAATGACATAGGTTCAGCAAAATAATCATGCTGATTTTTTCTCGCGGTCAAAATCGCATAACCACATTGATACTGTAATTGCTTTCCTTTATATTTCAGTTCTGGAAAGATTGCCACATATCATGGAACGTTACCGATTACGGAGTTGACAGTATTAGACTCCCGTTCAAAGATATCTGGGTGCCGGACATAACACTCTATGACAGGTAGATCGATAAAATATTTATTAACTATAGCAGGTTTAAGCCGATCTTGGGTCCCGTTACTCTGTTCCCGATTATATCAAACAATACAATTTACCATGAAATAAAATAAAACGTCACCAACATATAAACATAACGTCGGTGGGCTTCTAAAAGGTCGAATTTTGTATTGCATTGTCAGAATCTACGAGTTCGATTACATATATTCCTCAGATAACTTGTCAATATTTCAAGTATATAATGCTATTTTCGATGTTGATCAGGGAAATTGTTGTTCTAGAATGTCGTATCCGGGTTCCCCACGAAAACTGTTCGTTAATTCTAGAATGTCATATTTTTTATTTTCGAAACCGTTCCTGATTGGATAATTCTGATTGATTGTTTTGAATTTCTAGAGGCGGTATCATCCTTATTCTGAGTAACAAAGACAAACGAAGCCGCGGAAACCGTCAAAGCTAAAATGTGGTATATACAAGATCTCGATTGTTACTTATAAAGTGTCGTATAACACAATCAAATCATATTTTCTCACAAACTTGAAGATAATTGAACATGGGAGTGTATATATTATGACAAGTGTGATATAAAGTGCTATTGTGCAAAGATATTGGCAGATACCAATTCTAGTTCCAGAGATAAATAGTTTGTTGTGTCTCCTGAACAATTTGGTTTTTTCTGAGGTACGACCTTTTAGAAGCCCACCGACGAAATTTGCTATAGTCTAATTGATCGCTTGATATGGGTACTACTAAAAACCGACCGCAGCCCAGGGATCCGTGTTCCAAAGTTCCAATCTCCAGGTCAATAGCTTGAGTTGAAACGGCATCACGAACCCATAACTTGCGACCAGTTCCGTCAGGTACGCAAAATCCAAAAAGGCACCGACCGCACATCCCCTGGCTGCCTGACCACGGAAATAGACATATGATGCAGTGAATACCCCTCCGCATCCATGAGCGATCGAACAAGTCGCTGGTTGTAGCGGGTGTGAATATATTAACCCATACGCTTCTGTCGAATTCGCTATGAATGTACACAAGAACGCCGAAAATAACATCCGCCGACAGCACCTCCCACAGGGGCCCGAGCGAGATGGAGATTGCGCTAGACCTGTACGTACCAAAGTTCCAATCTCAAAGTCGATAGCTTGAGCGGAAACATCACTAACAAAAAAGTGTCAGCTTGGAAATTTCGAACAGTTGAGATACCTAAGGGGGTCAAATGGCATTTCTCGAACACAGGAATTTTGCAGTCTGGTTCATGGGATGCAGTCGGTGATTCCAAGGTGGACACCATTTCCTCGAAAATGAGACCATCTAACCACGTTCATGCAGGTGTATAATGCACAACAAAATGAGACGGCTATAAAAGTATTTCTTGTTGTGGTGTGAGAAGAGTGGAAATGCGCTTTTATACCCCGCTTTATCTTAAGATTTGTCATCTGAGTCCGAGCTGGAATTGACGTAATAATACATTGCGATATGTCAGCGTCTTATATCCCCCGTGTGGGCCCGGATAGAACAGGCATACCGCCCACTGCAAGTGTTGCATCCCGAGAGGTGTGGTGTGGGAGTCCTGGAGGTAATAGGGTGGCCGTAATACGTGAGACACCGACCTGCGGATAAGGCTTATGACATGGTCCTCTTTAGTCCTACATATATACAAGACGGGTGGTTGATTTGATCCGGATCCATCAATATAATAGTCACGCCTCTCCACAATGTTTCAGATTACATTTCTGTCATCTGTTATATTATGTTTCTGGTGTCTAGTTGTATCTTCTGTTTTTAATGTACGTTGTTTCTTTCGTGTCATGTCTGTTTGCATTTCGTTTTCATGACTGTTAAATGTATCAATTTTGAACTGTTCACCCAGTGCCGGGAGGCTGCTATATGTAGTGGTGGCTAAACGGGTCACAACCTCACCTATGTACCAGTCTTTGGTCCGACCATCACTTGAAGGGTAGTCCGATGCGGCTGCTGGGCTAGTTGTCGATTATTTGCTTTTCATATGGCAACAAATAACGAACAATAACGTATGATTGACCACCCGCCAAGTTCCACTGATGCTGAGGTCTATCCTCAGTACTTAGTGCTTGGTTTTGATCCAAATGTCAAGAAACCTTCTGTATGTGTGCTTGATATAACGATGCAATAGCCGGATAACTAAACCGATCAGGATTGGGCCAATAAGTGTTTTAAATGTCAGTGGTATGGCCATGGTCAGGAACATTATAAAAGTAAAGAAACCATATGTGCACGATGTTCTGGTCATGATCATAATGATTGTACAAATCCTAAACAATGTTCATACTGTCAAGGTTCACATGCTGCACTGGATCGTTCATGTCCCATTTGGGACTATGCGTTCAAGATTCAACGATTAATCTGTCATAATATAGATTCTAAGAAAATAATTACATAGGTCACATTCCCAGCAATCGTGTCTACCAAAAAGTGTGTTGATGCCAGCACTCAGACATAGAGTCAAACCAAACTCGTTAGTATATCACTACACGTAGCCACACACATTCAGTAAACTGATTATGTTTCCTGTTCCAGAACCCTTAGCGCAGGTAATGGATACAGCTTCTGTCATTGAGACATTCTATGCAAGTCTATCCTATTGGTCCAAAAGAAAACTCGCATGTTGCTTGGAAACAAAGCTCGCCAAAGTCACTCAAATTTTTGACTATCAGAAAGAGAGGTACATATCCGAGGTTTCAAAATTTGACCATACGATTCACGAGAAACGGTTAACTCTCAAATACAAAAAAAAACAGTATTTGTGGATCGAGGCTGTCGGTTTGGTGAAGGATGACATTCTTTCTCACCCACCCAACCGTCAGCTTCACGCATTTATAAAATGTTCATGTGCGATTCATCAAATATTATTACCACTTTACAGGGCGTTCTCTAGGCCATTGATAATGTTTTTCTGGGCGTTCCAAATAGTGTATTGTTACCAAAACACCCGGCCGCGGGCCGATAATGAAAAGCTCAGTTCATTATCGTCCGCGGCCCGGCAACTGACCGGAAGTTAGATCTCGTTTATTATCACGCGAGTTATGTCCCTTCAACATCAGACTTACCGTGTTTATTTCAAGAAAATAATGGGAAAATGTACCATATTTTACTCACACTGTATTGGTTTTATGATTGGAAATCACGGTATATGGTTGAATTATTGTCTCAAGCGCAAATATGAATAAATAACTTTAGCTGTCAAACTCTCATCGTTTGACACTCGTCTTCAATGATGGTTTTTATTTATTTACTAGCAGGGTTACCCGGCGTTGCACAGGTTAAAGTTATATGAAACCCTCCGCATATTGTGGATATCTGGTGGGAATAGAGGATACTCTTGTTCAAAGCGTTACACATATTCTATCTAAATAGCACACAAAACATGATTCTTACACACGGAATATGAGTAGTAGCTCACCTTGTCGGATCGGGGCGATTGTCATTTTTTTATCGCGATTAATCCGTCCCACCAATAAAGAACTATTTATTTACAATTGTGTATACTTCAGACGTTATTACATCAACATCATAAACACATTAGTTCGAAAAAATAAAAGACGACAATTGGGTTTTACATAGAGATGTATTAATCAATCAAGTGGGTTTGACTAAGTTTTGAGGACATCTGGTTATCAAATCTCCATGAAGATGTTTTAAAGAAATGTCCAGGTGCTCCTCTGTTCATTATTAGTTATATTCGGCAACATCGGGGGTACATGGAGATTTAATACCTGGATGTCGATCCAGACATCCAGGTATTAAATCTCCATGTACCCCACGATGTTGCCGAAGATAACGATTTTGTCCCCACAAAATAACCATGTCTCCTTAATTTAAGTGTATTTTTCATAGGTTTTCCGATTAATTCACACCAATAAGAATAATTCAGTAGGTGACCTAAGGATCCGGCGTCAGGTGACGTCACATTTGGCGTGCGAGAGCAACGTCACGATTGGTGGAAACTGCCAGTTCAAGGGTCATTCATATACCCCCGATGTTTCACGTGCTCATATACCCCCGATGTTTGGCGCACGTTCTCCTATACGCCACTGTCAATGGTGACGGGGGACATGGTGATTTAAACGTGGCGTTGTAGCCAATCAGATTGCTAGTTACAACCGGATGTGGGGACAATGTACTATATTATACTGTCTATTTTTTCTCAGTTTAAAAGGATGTTGCTATGAACTATATCAGCTACATGTGCCCGACACATAGCGATATTTTGAGTTGTTTATGTGTGGCGATGAGTCTGTTCTAAAACATGAAATATATCCTCTCTATATTGGGCAGATATAACCTTGTCAGATGTCAGTATTGGAGGATCCTGAAAAGTAATGTGCCACTGACTCCGTTTCATTTATCTCAGAAGAAATTATATTTGACGGCACACTGTGATCTTCTATACATGTCCATATCTCTTGTAACTTTTATTTCTCGAAACTATATTGAATGGGGCAGACTCAATTGTGTTATAATATTAACTTGAACTATTCTAATGTTTTAACACGCACCATTATCTTCCTCGTAAAAAGTTACTACTGTTAGAACGCCTTGGTGCCATCTCGATTATAACCCGTGAAGTAATATATAGAACACATACAGACAGACATATATTTGCAAATATATCTAGGCACCAAATGTGACGTTTTTAACAAGCACGATTTGATTCCTTGTATCATTTGAGAAGAACGTGTATTAATTTGATGTTAATTGTCACTAAACATAATTATATCAGTTGTGGTGACCCGCACGTCCCTATTTCGGACTGAAGCGGCGCCGCATTTGACATCAATAAACCACAAACTTAGACTCATTATAGAGATGAATATATATAAAATTGTTGAAAATTTAGGGGCCCCATATCTCTCACCCAAACGGCACCAATATGGCATATTTAAACCACACGATTAGATTCCTCATATCACGGAGAAGAATATGTATCAGTCTGGTGGAAATCGGCGTAAACATATTGTTTATCCATTTTTGTGTTTCTCTCACCCTCTGTGGACACCTGTCTCGAATGTCACCACTTTTGACATCAATAAACCACACAATTTGATTCCTGATATCATGGAGATAAATATTTATAAGTTTGGTGCTAATAGGCGACTAAATAAATAAAATAAAGTATATATAGCTTTAAGCCACCCCATTAGACTCCTCATACCGTGTGGATGATTTTGTATAAGTTTTTGTATAAAATTGGCGAGTAAACAAATTCGTTCATATTTAGGACCCCCATATCTCTCATCCAAACGGCACCAATGTGGCGTATCTAAACCAAACGATTAGATTTCTCGTATCACGGAGAATATGCATCAATCTGGTGGAAATCGGCGCTAAACGTGTTGTTCATGTTTTTTTGTGATCCTTTCACCTTCTATGCATCCCGACTCGAATGGCCCCACTTGTGACAGCTTGTGACATCCTTAAACCACACAATTAGACTCCTGATATAATGGAGATGATTATTGACAAGTTTAGTAAACCAATTTCGATCAAATTTAGTGGCCACTAACACCCATCTCTCACCCAAACAGCATCAACATGGCGTGTTTAAATCACACGATCAGACTCCTCGTATTGTGGATAAGAATGCGTATCACTTCGGTGTAAATTGGTGCTAAAATTATTGCGTATCAATTCTGATGTCCCTCTGCCTTTCAGTTCAACCCTGACTCGAATGACGCCACTTTTGACAGATTTAGGCCACACCATTAGACTCCTCATACCATGGGGATGATATTGTATAAGTGTGGTGGCAATCGGGGACTAAACCAATTATTATCAAATTGAGTGCCACTCCCACAATCTTTCATCCAAACGACAGCAATTTGGAGACTTTAAATCGCACAATTAGATTCCTTGTATCATGGAGAAAAACATATATCAATTTGATGGAAATCGGCGCTAAAATTAGTTTTTATCAATTTGATGCCCCTCTCCCCTTCCGTGCATCCCTGACGCGAATGGCGCCACGTTTGACATATTTAAACAACACAATTAGATTCCTCATATAATGGGAATGATTATATAAAAGTTTCTTGGCGCCACTATTGACATATTTAAACCACACCATCATATTCCTTATATCATGGGGATGATTATATATAAGTTTCGTGGCAATCGGCAAATTTGTTTTTCGACCCCTACCCCTTTTATGCCCCTGACAACGGCGTCTCTTTAGAAAATTCTAACCCGCACCATTATCTTTCTCGTAAAAAGTTACTCATAGTAGACCGTTTGGTGCCATCTAGATGGTCCATCGCCGCTAAACTTAGTTTATAAATGTTGGTGCCCCCTCCCCTTCCGTGCATCCCTGACTCGAACGGCGCCACTCGTGACATATTTAAACCATACAATCATATTCCTTATATCATGTGGATGATTATATATAAGTTTCGTGGCAATCGGCGACAATTTTTGTTCTGCCCCTCCCCATTTTCTGCCCATGACAACAACGGCGTCATTTTAGAAAATCCTAACGCCCACCATTATCTTTCTCGTAAAAAGCTACCCCCCGTAGACCCATTTGGTGCCATCTAGATGGTCCCCTGTGAATTTCTATAGAACACAGACAGACAGACAGATATTCGCAAATATAGATATAGATAATGTCTTGGAAATATATCTCTCTCTTGGGCCTACTTCATTATTCCACTGGGTCAAATGTCCAAATAGGTGGTAATAATAGTAATAACATGATCGTATCGGGCATTATGGTTTATTAACGACCATCTGGAATGATTAACATTAACGCCCGCAAAAATCATGTTATTGTTATATTATAAATACCTTTTCAATGCAAAATCTAATATTAAAAGCTACTTTACATATTTCGTTGTTTTTGTACTACTGTTATACGTTTTATATTATGATTGCACACCGCGTGGTGGTGGGGCAACTGGAATCTAGTGGCCACGTTTTACGTCTGGGGAGCGTTTAGACCGGCATGCGTTGGCACTCATTTCGCGCTCCGCGTGTATAATGTTTCGCTGATTCTTGTTATACATGGGCGTTTTATTTATAGAAATGGGAATTGTTGGGACGGATTAAAAGTCGAGCTGCGACCCGGAGGCCGAGTCCGGTAAAAGGTGTAGTTGGGAATTCTGGAGAGATGCATGACAAACCTTCAGTGATAAGCCGTATATATAGTTGTAATAATTTGAAGGATTGGTTATTTTAAGGGAATTATGAGTTGGTCATTGTATATTCTATAAATACAATCATGGGTATATAATATATGATCTTGAGCGAGTTACCATTTCTGATATTGGTCTTATTGTTCAATTTGTCGTGCGTTTTCGTTTGGTTTATTTTGTGTATCGCCATAGACGATGACTGTAATATACGAGACACACGTGTGGGCGTATTGGGAATGTTGTCGCTGTGAGTCCGCCCGTTGCAAGAGGTTAGATGCGAGGATATGCCGCCTGGGAGGACCTCAAATACAAGGAATATCCTCTATGGTCAAATGTGATATTCCGAGTAATTAAGGTCCTTCCAGGAGGTAATTGTCCTCGCACTGTTATATAATGTACAGTCGATTATGTAATTAAATATACCACAGCTCGTTTGTAAAGGGCCGTGTACACTCACTTCAAAAGTAATGGGATTGTCACATCATAGCAAACCATATATAAACCATATATATACACAATGAGTTTCCTTCAAACTTGAAAGGCAATGTGTCAACTTTATGAATTCAGCTTTAAAGTGCGTACATGTATATTATGCCATGTTTCAGCACGACAGGCGACGGGTTTCCGGGTTTACATGACTACATCGCGGAAGTGAGGCATACTGGGGAAATTCGTTACGGCTTTCCTACTGTGCTCGAAAGTTTTTGCAAGTTGGACGTCACGTATTTCCCTTACGATACCCAAATGTGCCGATTTGTGTTCAGCTCGTGGGCATATGATGGACGTGATCTCGATTTATATGCGAAGCCCGAAGCAGACATGGCCAACTACCAAGAGAATGTCGGTTGGAAAGTTCTAAAGTACGAGGTGAGTCTGTAAACCCAACTGAAGATTGATATTACCTTTAGGGGTACACACTCCGATGCGATTATCACCGTATCATCAGATCCAACAAAAAAATTTCTTCAAAAGACGCTTTAGTTTTCAGAATCGATTAATTACCAAATAATAATAATAATAATAATAATAATAATAATAATGATACTAATAATAATAATACAGAACGTATTAAGATATCCCGAGGTATTTTTCAGGGAGATTCATTATCTCCTCTTTTATTCTGCATTAGTTTGTTCCCACTATCAGCAGAACTGAATGCTTCTGGGTCGGGTTATAACATGAAGGATAAAACCGGGACTACAAAATTAACACACCTCTTGTACATGGACGACATCAAGTTATATACAGCGAGTGATGCTGAAATTGAGAATCAGATACATATGGTGAAAACGTATAGTGAAAACATCAAGATGGAGTTCGGTTTTGAGAAGTGTGCAAAACTATCTTGCATAGATGGTAAAGTTGTGAAAACAGGAGACATACAAGTATTTAGGAGTTGAAGAGAGTGACGGAATAGATCATGATAATATGATAAGAAAAATAGTGAAAGAGTATAAAAGAAGAGTCAGACAAGTGTTGAAAAGTGAACTGAATGCAAAAAACAAAATCACGGCAATCAACACAGTACACTCTCAAATAAAGCAATTGATTTAGGTACCCCATGGAACCTAAAGCCGCGATAGTACCAGACAGTTTGGTACTATAAGCCTTTAGAGCCTGTTTAGCGTTATAGAACCACATGCGTTGGTACTCCACAGCGTGCCAATCGTTGGCTCCATGCTGATTGGGTGAGACCGTGGGTGTGTCAATATCGAGTGCCGTGTGCAAACGATTAAATTAAAGTGAAAAATGGCCGCCCGTCGACTCGCGGTCGTAGATCTGTCGGATTATTTCATTTAGCACCATGCAAGGGAGTCTTTGTGGTTTTGTACTTAATTGGATGTTTAAACGCGGCAGCATAATTTGGGATCTAACATGTCACATTGTTAAATTTGCCGGTATCAGGGCTGTTTTGTTCTCTGGAGTATCAAATTGCTGGATCTATGCGTAGTACCTAAATACTTCAGAGTACCTGTTTGATATTTTGGTACTTCATATAATATATATGGCGTATCATGAAAGCATCTATTTCTTGACACCTCATATCGTGAGCGTCATGGCTTCGTGACATAAATGCGGGGTGGGTATTATATGCACAATTCCCGGGTAGAACTTAAATAATTATTAGGTAATCCAGAGTACCAACAATTTGGTACTCTAGAGTACCAAGAAGTTGGTACTCCAGAGTACCAAACATTTTGGTACTCTAGAGTACCTAAACTTTTGGTACTCCAGAGTACCAAAAAGTTGGTACTCCCCCTGGGACAAAGCTTAGTACCTACATAGGCACTCTGAAGTACCTATATTTTTAAGAGTGTAGCCATTCCTGTTCTTACTTACAGTTTTTGTGTCATTGACTGGAAAATATCTGAAATTAATACCTTCGACAGAAAAACGAGAAAACTGCTCGCGGGCTATGGAATGCATAACAACAAGGCAGATGTCCACAGATTGTACATGAATCGTGGAGAGGGAGGTATATATATAGGGGCTTGTTGAAATTATAACAGCATATAAAACAGCAGTTGTGGGACAGGACAAATACATGCAAACATCAAAAGACAGATATGTGCGATGTTTTACCGAATATGACAAAACCAAAGTGTCGTACTCAATAACGAAAACAGCAACGAAAGTCAGAAACGAATTCGAACTAGAAGATGTGCATGCAAATAATGCAGATACAACAGAAAATGCTAAACTAATAAAATCAGAATTCTTAAGAAAAATCCGTGATAAACTAGTAGAATCATATGCAGATAAACCTATGCATGGCCAACACTATAAGAAAATGAAAAATGAAAACATAGATCGGGAGGCAACGTTCTGATGGCTAAGATACGCAGGGCTGAAGGCTGAAACGGAAGCGCAGCTAACTGCAGCACGCGATCAAGCTATTACCACCCGGTACTTTGAACACAAACAAATAGATAAGAACATTGATCCGAAATGCCGGCTCTGCCACAAAAGTTTCGAGACAGGTGAACACATTGTGTCAGCATATCAGACACTAGCTCCGACTGAATATCTGGAGCGACATAACAGGGTTTGTACTTATGTTCACTGGAACTTATGCAAACAATATGGACTGGGCATATCTAACAAATGGTACGAACATCAACCACAAAACGTGACAATAAAAGGTAACATCACACTATTATATGACACACGGGTACACACTGACCGGACAGTATCTTGCAACAGACCAGACATTATGGTCAAAGACCGTGACAACAACAAATGTCTTTTGATAGATATTGCCGTGCCCAGCGATTACAACGTACAGCAAAAAGAGGCAAAATAGAGGTGACTCGCATGTGGGGACTCACAACATCTATCATACCAGTAGTTATATAGGGGCCACCGGGGCAATCAGTAAAAGTCTGGGAAAATGAATAGAGGAAATACCAGCTCCTCTCAATAAATATGAAATCCAGAAAGTAGCCATCTTAGAAATCTTTACATCAATCAAGACAATATAGATGCATTGTGACTTAGTAGTTTACCGAACAGACAATGCAATCTTACTGACCTCCACTGGAGTGAAAACAATAGAGAAACAGATAATAATAACTAGAATGCACTCAGAGATGCCAACGTGCGCAAAAATGTAATAACAAATAATTAAAAAAATAATTTCACTGTATTTTACTTAATTTATTTTATTTAATGTTAGCAAAAAAAGTCAATTACAATCTTCAATAATTTTATTTAGGGGATAACAGTGTGGTGTTTTGTGATTTCGGAAAGGTACATGGCGAATATACTGTGTCAAATTTGCCACAGTATATTCGCCATGTACCTTTCCGAAATCACAAAACACCACACTGTTATCCCCATTCTAATGCTCTTCGAACTTAAAAAATGTTATTTAGACAAACAAATGGCTCGTAATCATCAACGAAATGTGCGGCCATAGAAAACTGTCAGCCAGTTCACGACTTTTTATTTTAAATTTAATGCGCTAGATCAAATATAGTCCCCCAATTACCATCGCTCTTATCGTTAAAAATACTGATAAACATGAAAAATTGCCACCTCAAATAGAAATAAATATGCACAACAATTAGTTTATGCATGTACCTGATGTCTTTTTCAGATGTTTACCACTTACAAATTGCGGTTTTGATTTTACCGCGATCTTGAAGTTGAATTGAAACAATGGGAAATTGTTTACTTGTTTGATACTTTTATTCCAATAACCAATAATACATGTTAATACGGAACATGAATTAATAACATAATGTGGGTGCGGGAAAACAGCACGGCGATTCAAAATATTTCACGGACATTTAAAGATGTATTTAGGGTTCCAGACTTTCATGCAGATACCAGACGTGGAATATAATTGAATGCAACACCGCTGAATAACATGTCAATGTGATGTATTTCACGCCGTGTCTGTCGCGGTTTCATGTCAAGAAATTTGATCAAATGATATCGAGACACTGACATTGGTGGGGTATAACGTTGTGGTGTTTTGTATTTTCTGAAAGTACATGTATACAGGGCGAATATACTGACTGTCAATTTTCGACAAAAGCCACATCGCTGGTTTGTTTATATAGCAACGAGCTAGTAACGGAAGTCAGTGTCAAGGGCGTCAACTCTATAATCTACTCCGTAACGTCGCCGGCATGTACTGCGTTGGACTAGACGCTGTCTCTATGAGGCTACGTCGTTACACTATGCACGCCGTCATGACGGCGAACAGAGCAGAGCGTCGGAGCGTCATAGAGCTAGTTTCTAGTCCAGTACTGTATAAGGGTGACGTCGGTAGGGTGACACAAACGTACGTACCTACGAATCTGACTGATCGCCATACTGTTGCGCGAGCGCACATAATAATGCTAACCACTTTCAAATCTAGTGTAACTTATACAAAATGTGTTATATATATAACAACATTTTTTTCTACGCATCTTGGTATCGAGAGTATGTCGGTCGGCTCGTGGAATATTTGCTAGGCCGCCAAATATTCCAGGCGGTGAAAAATAACAGATTTCAAAAATCGATATATGATAACTCTGATATTTGATGGGTGGATTTCTTGACATATATATATGTGTTACACCCGAATGCGAAGTCTCAAACAGACATGGACAACTACCAGGAGAATCTCGGTTGAAAAGTGCTAAAGTACGAGGTCAGTCTGCAGACCCAACTGAAGTTCGATATTACATTTAAAGGCACACAATCCGATTCGATTATACCCGTATCATTAGATTAGTTCAAACATATGTATTTGTCTAATTTCAATGACACATATAGGAAATGATACATACATTTGTATAGACAATGGGATTGGAGGACAAGTGCTGACTCACTTATGAGTACCTCCTCTCCCATTTGCTATTACACTGACAAATAAATCAAGAATATCATTAGATTACAACAGCAACAACATTTATTCAAAAGACGCTTTAGTTATCAGAATCTATTAATTACCGAATAATAATAATAATGCTAACCACTGTCAAAGTATTATATACTTTCCAAAATGTGTTATATATATATCAAAAATAAATTCAACGCAGTTTGGTATCGAGAGTATGTCCATCAGCTCGTGTAATATTTGCTAAGCCGCCAAATATAATGTAAGCAATGCATTCTCATATATATGGGAGGCTCGCATATATATATATATAGTAGAATGCACTGGCACATGATCTTTAATGCTGCACCAGCGAAGCTCCCTCGTTACAGTGTTAAACAAACGTTTGATGACTTTTAAACTGAACCTACGGCGAACGTCTTGATGCCATTTTTAATATTACATTTCAATGTGCCCTTCCGATCGATACATGGCCATTTCGATAAGAGATGTAAATTTGTTCACGTTCAACGAAACAAGCACATTTGAAGCAATGAACACTCATGGTCAAACTAAGTCCGTGCCTCGATAAATATGATTTATATTTTATAGAGCGAGCGCCATGAGATTGTATATTCGTGCTGTCCTGATCCATACCCAGACGTCACATTCTACCTACATCTGCAGCGCAGACCGATGAATTTCATCGTCAGTTTGGTCTTCCCGTGCGTCCTCATATGCTGTCTGACTCTGTTAGGGTTCCTACTACCGGTCGAGAGCGGCGAGAAAGTGTCCCTACAAATCACCGTCATGCTGTCATTGGCAGTGTTCTTGTTGGTGATATCTGAAGACCTACCCCCATCCTCGGATTCAGTGCCTTTGTTAGGTGAGTTCAGATGAAGGACACAAAAGCTGATAAACTGGCACTGCTGTAACGATATGTGTGGCACTACAGCTAATGGGGTCGTTGTCATAATGTGGTATGCATAGATGCACACCGTGTGCATTTTTGTAGACACAAATGCACACCTGGTCCAGTCTCTCGTAGTGTTACGTGACAGGGGTCATTGTCGTAGTGTGTTCTACATAAATGCACACGCGTTGATATTTTTTGTAAGTTCAATTTCTTCTGTTCATCGATCAAACAACCATGCAGTTCTTTCAGTCACTGTTTAACCCTTTACCCAACAGAACGGCCCTGTACCAATGCATTCTCTTATATATGCGAGTCGACCATAGGTCGCCTCGCATATATAAGAGAATGCATTGGCTTAACAGATATTAAAAATGATAAAATTGTCAAAGAATGTAGAAAAATATTATAAAAAATGTAAGAACAAATTATAAAATTGTTAAAGAATGTAAGAAAAAATGGTAAAAAGTGTTAAAAAAGAGTTTTTGTATGCCAATGCATTCTCTTATATATGCGAGGCGACCTATGGTCGACTCGCATATATAAGAGAATGCATTGGCACAGGGCATAACTGTAACCATCACAATGTGGTCAATGAACCGGTTCCAATGATATCCATATTTGTATGGTGTTATTGAGACAGACCGACGATATTTTAGGCTGTTGAAGCTTTATTTGGGCGTTGTTGGCCGTTTTGTTGGGTAAAGGGTTAATACTAAGATCAATATGCGACCGATGATGAATTTTATTGCAGTTTCGCCTTTTTGATAAAAGTATTGACTTTATCAGAACTTCCGAAGAAAAATAGTTATGAATTGAAGCAAACGAAATTATTTACGGCAAAATTTCAATCTCACGCCAACTGAGACTGGGGCGCATTTGTGTGTGAAAAGTGTGCATTGATCTATACATAAATGCACACGGTGTGCATTTATGTATAAAACGTCAAAACAACAACCCCATTATATATAGCGGCACTGCATGATGGGTCCTGCTGACTTAAAACTGATCACACACACGGGGTGTATTCGAATCCGTGTTCGTCTATGTTCGTGAATAGCAGGTTACCCAATATCATATCACAAGTGTAGGATCTGTCTGTATGTCTGTTCGCGGATTTATTTCCCAGACCCTGGACCAATACCATTCAAATTTGCTGCAGTGACCCGACGTACCTCGGCGGATGTTATACGGTCGAATTGTTTACTTAAAATTTTGACTTGAAATTAAATTGAGCTAGGAGTTTAATCCAAAATAAATAAAACTTTTATTTGTTTTAAATTTACATTTAAACTTTTTATATGATTTGTATGTGCGCGAAGATGAATTGATTGCTAGCGTGATCTTTGTATTGAGATGATGATACGATATACGTCAACGCTTTATCATAATCCTTTTGTTTACTTCCTGACATATGTTGCACAGCATTTCAAATTTAAATATAACTTCAAGAAATTCCATCTAACGTCACGAATCTTCCCATCTGAGTGAAACCAGGTTATTGAAGATATTTTCGCGCTCGATAGTTTAAAACACAAAGAGTAGGCGAATCTCATTTAAAAAGTATCATGTCCTTCTCAGCCAACCATAAACCGTCGCAAGCAGCCGAAGCCAATCAGAAGATAAACGCGTGAAACATTTAATCCGATACGTGGGTGCTGACGTCATACATCCGGGAAAGCCCTATATATAGTGGTGGCAATTCGGCCGGAAACGACTCAACAACAAAAAGGATTTCAGTTCAGATCATAGCCCAGACCATCAAAGGAGTAGCTATTCAATAGTCTGCGTTTAATCAGACGACCAACCTTCACGTGACATACTTAAGTACGAAATAGAACCTTATCTTCTTCACACACCATCAATAGAAAATAGAATCGTTTTCACTAGACTGCGTATAAGTAATAATAAATTGGCTATTGAAAAGGGACGCCACATCCAACCACCGACGGCATTGGAACAAAGACTGTGTATATTTTGTTCCGATGATGCTATTGAAGATGAAAAACACTTTCTTTTGGAATGTACATGTAGTGCTTACCGCACACCGCGGCTTGAACTAATAACTCTAATGAAGACACAGTTCCCAGACTTTGACAACATGACACAAACTGAACAGCTTGTCAAAATCCTATCCAACAATATTTCAAATTCATGCACTTCAATTTGTCATATAATCCGAAAATTATTTTCCGCACGCGATGAGCATCGCCTCATAAATCAATGAATACATGAAGACAAGACGACCCTATGCACATTCAATTTTACTAAGGTTATATATTACCATCTATTATTATATCATTTATTATATTGTTCGATGTACAACTATATGTTATTATGTTGCATACTGTCCTTATAAGGATGTTTTGCCTATTAAACTTATCTTACATGTACCATAATGTTTTCAGGTGTATACTTCGCATGTACGCTGGCGTTAGTGGCAATCTCGTGCGTCATTACGGTCGGCGTAATTCACCTTCACTTCAAGGATTCCAAACCAGTTTCTAGATGGATGAAGTCAGTCATCATAAACGGCATCGGAAAACTGCTGCTTGTGGAGGGAGTTGAACTGAACCCTAAGGTTATTATTCTATGCGTGAGCGACCGTCTGGCGTGACAGGGTGTGGACTGTTGAAACCCCATCAATGCTTATATATTCTTGATCGATATTACACGTTAATATGTTCAAAATATTCCGACACTATAAACATGTGTGGATTAAACTGATAGATCAATGCATATAGGCTATCATTGGTTCATAAATTATACCTTGTGAAAGAGTATTCGTTAGTTGTGGGGAAGCTTAGATAATATAGGCATGTGACAGACAGTGAAATATATTGAACATGTATTTGTTAGAATGTTCAGGTAATAATTGAAGCTCCTTTGTTTGTTTGAAAAAAATATAATAATTTAATTAAACATATTCGTGATTTAATCAGTGTAATTCGAATCAAGTAACTAATCGTCAGCTATGTTATCCCGTATCTACTTCAGGTGTTAATATACTCATCTCCTTATATTTGTTCCACAACAGGTTTACCATGAGGATAATAAACTATCGCAAGAAAATGGAGTCCCCGTCTGTACCAAAAACAAACCTACCGCTGACGATTCTCAGAACGACGCATGTGCCTTCCAATGCGCAGCGAAGATGGATGAACTTCTGACTATTCAGCGGAAAATTGCCGACCATTACCATCAACAGGAACGAGGAGACACGATCTGTTCCGAATGGAGAGCCATGGCAACCGTAATCGACCGAATCTTCTTCGTCATCTGCTCGGCCTTTCTCCTAGTAGCGACGATTTACATCTTTGTTCAGATGGTAATGGGCCAGCAGTAGAACATTGACAATAAATGTGTCTATTAAAGATGCCCAGTTCGATTTGACACCAATTATTAAACCTGTCATGTCGGTAGCTGCGCTGGTGCAGCATTACCGATCATGTGCCAGTGCATTGTCTTATATGTACGAGTCTCCCATGTGGAGCAAGGCATATATAAGATAATGCACTGGCTTACAATGCCAATGTAATTATCGTTGGGCCAATGTATGCTCGTATATAAGAGAATGCATTGGAACAGGGTTTTCACACAATTCCAGGAAGCTCCATTCATGAGGTTTAAAGGGTTAAAGGGTTAAATTAGTCAAACTTTATTGATGTAATTGTCAGCTAAAAGATAATAAAAAGATAAATAAAAGATACAATATATGCAATAACCAACATGTATTTATGTTCTCGAGTAATACGACGAAAACAATCAGAAAAGCTAATAATTTAGAACATTTGCATGGGCGTTCTCTGTGAGAGGCAATCAATGGAATATTTCCCAGGCAACAATTCAAAACGTGTTTAAACTTTCTCTTTTGAAAGTCGATATCTGGCCATCAAAACCTCATATTAATATATATATATCTTTATTGTCCTCCATTGGTGGAGAGTTGTTATATAATATAAATACAATTTATCACAGTAGCATCACAAAAGCAAACATATATACAAGTACTGACATGAACAAAATGTTACATAATAATAAGGAAATATCCAAAATATTTACAGTTAGTTTTGGCACGCACAAAATGCGAAGTCACACATGTATACCGCAATCACGCAGAGACATCCACTAACATTGACACATATACACCTGGTATACCCAGCATCACACACATTCTCTCACACTCTCTCATACAAACACGCGCACACACACGAACGCACACACATGTTGTCCACTCAGACAAACATTCACACAAAACAACAGATGAGAGAACACTACATGCACTAGCTGCTTATATTGGTAGTTATACATCAAGTGGTTGTTGATCAGGTATAATGGTATCCGAATAACGACCATCATGTTGAAGGTGGAAGCAATACCATAGTTTTATGCTAGATTTTGCAAAGAATCGCAAGACGAAATGAAAAGAGTTAGTTCCATCTTCAAGAACTTCAGATGGAACTTTTCCCAAAAATACTGCTAGTTGCGAGCACTTAGGTAGGGAATCTAGGAATATGAAGACGTTTATTCCGAATGTGTTGATGATATCATACCAAATTGCGTTGCGTGCACTTGCAATAGATGCACATTCTATTAATACATGATTAATTAAGCACTGGTATAGCTTGTTACAAAATTTACAACACCCACTATCACCGTAGGCTGTGTGAGCTATCAACCGGACAAGAAAGAGATAAGTGAATTTCTCCTCCGGATATAGCCTACACGTTCGCCATATGAGTGAAGACGTCAGAGAGGCTTGCATTAGCCCATATTGTCTTAAGTTATTTTCTGCAGTTATGGAAGATCTCCACCGTTCGTCGTCTGATTTGTGTACTTCAGTTTTCACGGTATGTTTCCACGACTCTTTAGATGGAAAGATGCCAGTCTGTGCAAAGACTGCGAGGTACTCGTGTAAGTTGTATTTATGTAAAACATGGACTATATCTGCAATGAATGATTTCTGATTACAACATAATTCAATAATATAACTGTGCAATCTCATCAGGAATAACATTTTGGCAGTTTTACAAACATCAAGCCTACACAAGGTAGCAAATAGACTCAGCTTTCTTTTGTCAATGAATGATGTAAGTTCACTGCAACCTACAAGACCCTGTACAATGCATGTGCGAGTATGTGCCGGAAAACCTTGCATATTTTTGAGACAGAAGCGGTGAGCCTTTTCGAGAAAGGTATAATCAGTATTAGACAAGCCCCACATTAGCTCGCTACCGTACAGGGCCTTGGGGATCACAATTGACTTATATATTTTAAGACAGCTGTCTGGAGTTATGCCTCCAGCATAAACACCTGCATTCGTCAAGGATAGATAGGTCCCTCTAAGTTTTGTGCAAACACTGTTGACCAGTTTAGAATTGAAGCTAAATTTTTCTATATTGATGCCCAAGTGTTTTCCAGAAGAGACTTCTTCGATAATGGTATTGCCAAATTGCCATGAACGCTGAGCTTTCGCAAATTCTTTTTGCGATTCATTAAATACTATTATGAAAGTTTTCGACGAGTTATATAAGTATCTCCATTTTGTACTATACTTCAGACATATAGAACATAGTGTAGTAAGTCCAGTTTCAGATAATGACAGCAAGGCCATGTCATCTGCCTGTACTGGAGATGTGCAGTTTATTCCATTCAGATGAAGTCCACAGGAGGAATTTGTAAGATCTTCAATTAGATCGTCCACATATATCATATATAATAGAGGCGATAGAATCGACCCTTGTCTGGCTCCCTGTAGGATATCGAACCAGTTGGATGTAGATTGCCTATATTTCACACAACATTTTATACCAGATAAGAGCGATTTGAATACATGCCACATTTGGCCGTCAAAGCCCCTCTTGTGCAGTTTCAACAGCAATCCATTTAGCCACACAGAATCAAAAGCCTTACGTACGTCTAAAAAACAAGAGAATAATTTACTATGTGATTCTTTGGTATAAGTTATACACTCCTGTAGTAAATAGGATGTTGCCATGCAACTAACACCACGTTGGAATCCATGCTGTAGTGAATTGACTGTTATTAGTGTTGGTGTGTATGTTTGCATGCGCACAAGAAGGACTTTTTCAAATAATTTATATAACGAAGGCATAATGGTGATAGGTCTGTAACTATCAAATGCATGCATGGGCTTCTTGCCACCCTTGTACAAAGAAATCATTACTCCTTTCTTTGCACTCTCAGGTACATGTGCATATTGAAGCATTTTACTGTACATATAACAGAGTCTGTGCATGAGTGGCGAGCCACTATATAAGATGTGCTCATTGGCTATTAAGTCATATCCCATTGCCTTATTTTTATTGAGCTTTGGGATAATATTGGTCAGCTCCGATTCAGTAATGGGATTGCAAAGAACACCGTCTACAATATTTGTTGATTTTGATTTTTCCTGCGAAGATACGAAATTGTTGACAAATTCAAAATGGACTGGGTCAAAACTCTCATCTTGCATGGGAAGAAACAAGTTTGCGTAATATGAGCCCCATGCATTTGATATGTCGCAATTGCTGCGGAGCGTTTCTCCGTTATGTATGAAGTGCGGAGATGAAAGAGTATTGCGCATTTTGCGTTTTGCATTAAAAATGCGGAAAAATGAATCCTGATCAACTTCTGCGCATTTGTCAATTTCTGCATCACGTTCGCGCATGAATTTTTCTGACTGTTTACGATGTTCTCGTCTGAATTCGCGCTTGGCCTCTTTATATTGAATGAAGGAATTAGAGGATTCGTCACGAGGCCGACCTTCAGCTATCCACGTTCTGCGACAAGAGCGCATGCTATAGTGAGTAGCTTTCAACGTATCGTTCCAGTATGGTTTCACGTGACTTCTGAATTTTATTTTTGGGACGACTTTTGAGGCGTTATAAAGGGCAGAGATTATTGCGTCATAATAGTGATCCAAAGAAGTTATATCGGTGATTTCAAATTTAGGGCAGTTATTTTCTACATCGGTTGAGAATGTTTCAGCGAGGGATAAATTTGAACACAGAGCTGACCATTTCATTTTTAATGAACACATATTATGTGACGAATAGCTCACTGGAGCACACACCGATTCATCCATATGCAATACAATTGGTCGATGTGTAGATACGTCAATACTTTCATCAATTAGAATGTCTACCATTTGTATTTTATATTCCATAGACTTATGCATGAGGAAATGATCAATTATTGACCCCGATTCGGGCGACATAGGAGGAACGAAGGTTTTCACAGGAGTTGCTTTGAACGTGTTTTCAATCGGAGAGAAGACACCTTTGTCGTTATAGAGGTACGAGAGAGCGACACTTCGTGGATTTGCTCTTAGTGAGTTGGCATTGAAATCACCCATAACAACAACAGTTCCAAGTGGGCGATACGAGTCAAATATATTGGTAACTTTCTGCATATAATTGGAAAAGAGATCATGTGAATGGTTGGACGAGGGAAGATATACTTGGAAAATATAATAAAAATTCCCTTCACCAGCATGCACCTGAATGCCAATTATACGGTCGTCGGATGTATCTATAATTGAGACAACATTGTTCCAGCGCTTGTGCCAAAATAAAGCGACTCCAGCTTTCGGTCGACCTCTTTTATTTACGCCGACCATGGACGCATCACACACTGTATGAGAAATGTAATATTGGGATAAGTACTGCATAAATGATGAGTTTGAATCTCGCAGCCAGTGTTCTGATACACCGCATATATCAATGTTCTGGTTGTCCAAGATCTTTGATAGATATGATGAAGAAGAGAAAATACCAGTTGCATTCCACGACATGAGCGTAATCATGATGAAAATAGTTAGTGACCTGAGAATCGTCATACTGTTGAAGAGCGAACGCTTGTTTGAGAGGGACGTAAATTAGCCCCAGTGAGATCTGACAAAAACGCACACATAGTAGGTGTATTGTGTCAAACAGAACATCTTTAAATGCACATAAACTCTTCGCAAATGTTCAAGCTATAGATATTGCATAACAGTGGGAAAAACATTTCATATTATTCTCAAACCTGAAACAAGTTCTAAATATTCTGTCAGAAGAAGAATCATTGATTGTTTGATTTTCGCCTAAGCCATGAAGTTAATGCACAGCCTTGTTCAACGGAACTTTAAAAGCTAATTATGTTATTGTGGTAGCTTGTGGTCAATTTAGTTTAACCCTTTACCCAACAAACCGGCCAAAACCGGCCAAATAATGCTTCAACAGCCTAAAATATCTTCGGTCTGTCTCAATAGAACCATACAAATATGGCTCCTTGACCATATTGTGATAGTTACAGTTATGCCCTGTGCCAATGCATTCTCTTATATATGCGAGTCGACCATAGGTCGCCTCGCATATATAAGAGAATGCATTGGCCTAAAACTTTTTACCATTTTTTCTTACATTCTTTAACAATTTTATAATTTTTAATGTGTTAAGCCAATGCATTCTCTTATATATGCGAGGCGACCTATGGTCGACTCGCATATATAAGAGAATGCATTGGCACAGGGCCGTTCTGTTGGGTAAAGGGTTAAACTGATTCGACTTTTCAGCAGAGTGAGATGTCATCGAATAATTATATGATCATCGGATGAAACCACAGGTAGAAATGTTTTAATTATCATCCTCTAATGAGAGCTTAGATTGTGAATATGTTTGATTACTACTGCATTGGCTGATCAATATAAATACGTGTCCCAGATTGTACATATTCAATTATTTCCTATTCTACTTTAATGTGTGATAAAGTTATTAAATTGTCAGAATGCCACGTGTGACATTAAACATCGTATAATTTACTATGCTGTTGTTCTTATTCATCCGTACGGCGAATTCAAGAATTCGACAAAACGCTTTCATTTTAACTAAGAAATAACCAAATACAAATATGTTTTCATCGGCATCGACGTTTTACGTCAACTGATGGAACGTGTTTACCTGAGAAGGCGCTGTCTCAAATACAGGTCATGCCATTCAAGGTTGCATATAATATGCAAAAATAAAACTAATTCCGTATCAAGAATGCACAAAAAAGGAATATACTATGCTGTTTCAAACTATAACTGTAACAGCACGAACTCAAATTGCAAAACTTGGGCGTGATACCATTGCTCTAATAAAATAGCAGTACAAGTCACCCGATCTAAATTGATGGAATCTATAAATTCCGTACTCATAATATACATTAAAGTGGCATATAATATTCCGAGGCCATTCACAATTTAAAAAGGGCATATATTATGCCGATCTATTTATCACACCGTTCCCTGGTGTAATTCCTCCGCGTTATCTCTATCATTCTATAGTGGAAAAGTGAATCAAAATATATGCTCAATTTAAATTATAGCTCTATCCGAGCGATATAGGAACATGGAATACGGACCACTATAGTCTGTTGTTGATTGATGGGTATATTTCCACAACATAAAAGTTCGAATTAAAGATACACATACTTAGTCAATTAGTTTTGTTGTACCACACAACCATCACATAACAAAGCTCTGACAACTATGCTTAATTGGCCGATTGAATAGAAGATGTTTTGTATGCGTTGTGCTTAATCTGCTAAATCGTGCAAAGCGACAATATCACTGTGAACCATTATCACTGTGAAACAATATCACTGTGAACCATTATCCATGCAGTTAATTATGAATAAGCCTAATCGTCGTCGATATCTTTTGCGAAACGAAATTTGGACCTTTCGTGAATTTTACGACTAGGAATAGCAAAACGTAGCCTTAATTATATCCGTGAGTTGTGAAGTGTCCCTATTACTCTCAATTTTGAGGACATCACCTCGATATTGATAATTTTGACTACGCATGTTGTGTAATGAAATGCGAGTGTTATGATAAATATTTGGTATTTGTGATTGTTTTGTCCATCACTACTCAATTTCGTGTTATTTGACTTAACCCGTCCATGCATGACTAGAGCTTCATGAATTTTTGCGAAAACCCTGTGCCAATGCATTCCCTTATATATGCGAGTTTCCCATATGACCAAACAATAATTAGAATATGAGAAAATATTATATTAACCTGGTTCTTTCTATCAATTACTATTTAGCATATTCCAACATATTATTATAACAATGACAGTGGTACGGTATGTTATTAGCATGATCGGAAACAAAACAAACCAGTTTCCATAGTTATAATGCTTCCAATTTTGTTGCCAACCTTGAAATACTTCTGAGTGCATGTATAAAGATATGCACAGAGATTTCATCTTAGGCATGGTAACGTTCACCTCAATTCAAATGGTGCATGTGCACATACGGGATTCAAGTCTGTTGGCAAATGTACTCCATGTGGAACCCTAATGGAATGAGCAGTATGATTGCTTATGTGTGATATACCATCTTGTACAAAATAAAATTGTTTTTGTAACCAGTGACTGGTCTATAATTTTCTACTGTTGACATCCGGATGTCACATTTTGTCACTAAAAATGGGTTTATGTTTGATATATGTAGCCATGTATATGATTTCTGGTTCGTGCTTAGTGACTTTCAACAGGTATAAACATAGTTATAAACTGATCAACATAAGGCGGAGATTTGCGATATATTAATGCATTACCCGTACAAATACATGTATGTATACATGGAATGTGACCACACACAGAAGTGCATGTAATCACCATGGTGACCTGACATCTTCAAACGCGGGTGTGCATAGCACATATAGGCCAGGTATGGGGCCTACCATCAGATATGTTACAAATTTCCTCATTAATAGCACCAATATAGCATGAATAAGCTTCAAATATAGCAATTACTGTGTAAACTAAAATGGCTGCCAATGCCATGTGACCCCTATGGTGGTGTTATGCGTGCTCTGACTTTACGATGCTTTTGTCTGATCATATATGAAGTTTCAACAAATTATTCCAAGCGACACTTGATGTACGATTTACATACCGTATATGGTATACTTGCATGGAAGTGCGGAATATAGGGCTGTGGTGCTGGGGGGCAGCGAAAGAGATACACAAATAAGCCAACTCAATAGCTACACAGCTGGGCTACATGTACCAGCACAATATCATGAGCGGCCAACCTGTTGAAGCACACATTTTTTTCCGACCTCGAATAACCCACCCACCCCCACCCCTGTGTCTGGACTCCCCCTGTCAACGTAAACACCTGTGTGTTACTGCGAATTCTGCGCTGCCTGGATGAGAAACAACAACATTGAGTTTCTACACAAGATTTTACATTTAAAAATTAGAATTCCTACACATTATTTATTTAGAGTATAGCGACCCCATTCTCATTTGACTATCTCCGTGTATGGTTAGGGTATCACCTGGGCCCTGAGGGACGTAGCGACAGGAGGTTGGGGTATCTGCCCCCAACTTTGGTCAACAGTTGGAAATTGCATGCCTGACACAACAATATATAGTTGGACTTTTTACACCACATATAAGATGAAATTATTCTTATTGTTTGATTTCCCAACCAATAATTATTGAGGAACTTGTTGTTTTTAGATCAACAGCAGTATTATTTTCTACGTTTGGTCAAGAGTGTGGTCTTGAAATATTAGAAATGTGTAAACCTTAAATCTCAGGCATGTGTCATGTTGGAAATGTCCAACAGTTGGAAAGCAATATGTACCAGGGGGGGGGGGGGGGTAACGCAAATATAATTATGCGAACCTGTGAATTTTGTCAGGTTCAAGGAGGTAAAGTTGGAAATTTCAAGGTGGACACCGCAACAGAGATAATCTATCCGCGTCCCTGATTGAGCTATTGCGTTCTCCGCTTAATCATTTCTTGATCCTTCAATCAGTTATTAAAGTAAAATTAGAATGGGCTATTCGTCTGGAGGGATATTCGGAAAATATATATAAGCAGTATGCAGACCACATGGGCGTGAGTTAAAACGAGTAAAAATTAAATTAAATTAAAAACATATATATATTTAAAACGAGCGCGCCACTTTAATAACAACCATACATTACCTATTATATCGATGCGTTTGTTAAAGTGGCGCGTTCGTTTAAAATTTAGACTCTTTTGATTTATATTTATATTTATATTTTTGTATGAAGTCACGTGTCGCGCATTACTGTGATCATAACATAATTACTAATAGTGAACGCGCGCTGATCAGCAATCTGGTAATTGACAATTCATTACGAGTCGTGTCAATTTAGGCCAGACATAAAAATGGATCAACTATCAGCAGACAACAGCGATTTGGTATGTGCCGCATGTATTTAAAGTGTATCCTTACAACACTTGATAATGGTTCGAAGAAAGAATGAAAATTGGATAGGAATACACAACAAACAACCGTGTGCACAAATAGAGAGGCTAGAGAGCACCCATTCAGCTTTAGATGGCGATTCCACCAATATTTAGGATTTCAGGTGATCATCTATATATCTATAGGTCTCCTGTTTGACACCATCTGGGCGGTGGCCATTTTGGATCTGTATGAAATGGGTATCCACCCTACAACACCCTTTATTTGACCAAATGTAGTAGAAATTCCAACTGATGACAATTC
Source organism: Siphonodentalium dalli (assembly GCA_032622095.1). NCBI lineage: Eukaryota > Metazoa > Mollusca > Scaphopoda > Gadilida > Siphonodentaliidae > Siphonodentalium > Siphonodentalium dalli. The sequence goes on from CP136069.1 coordinate 137,758,600, forward strand.
CAATGGCAATGTTGACCAAATGTAGGACAATATTTTTGTCTTAAATTAACTAGCAGTTATGAAATTTCCAACTGTTGAAAATTTTTACCGAAGTTGCCACGTCCCTGTCCGTGTTCAATATTCGAAATACACGGGTTGAAATGACAACGAACGCTAAAACACATTCGCCAAGCCCGAGTAACAATTAATCAAAACAGATTTGCTTGTCACAATGATTCGGCGTTGACCGTGACGTATAGCGGACACGATTTTTGCTTACACGAACTAATACCGTTTTCATTCTGTGTGCATTTCTATATCAACCCGTTTACACTAGTCTGCATGTAGATCTGTGTACAGTTCTATAGCAATGTAAATGCACCCTTAGCGACATACCCCTGTACTGTGGTGAAGACGAAGCTATGACACGAGCAGAAGGAATCTAATGCATTGGTGGGAAATGTCAATATTTAGTAAAGCAAGGGTTAAATATCTCTTAAGTTACCAAAACGGGAGGGTTTGGAAATGGTACATCAATGTCTTTGGTTATAGCTCCACGCATTTACGGGCCCATATATATATATTACCATTAAAGATGCATAACCCTAAATTACTATTTATTCGGTTTCGGGGGTAACACGGGAGGGGGGGGGGGGTCGGAAAAAAAATTCAGGCACGTATGGCATTTTTTCCCTTTCGATCATTTTTTGTACCCACCCACCCCCACCGCCAAATTTGTTTCCGTTTTCGGCATTTTTTTCCGACTATTTTTTTACACCCACCCCCCCTTTTAACACTAAAACAGAGATTTACGGGGGAAAATTCACTGTAAACAGCTGTATATGAATTTCTGTGCATACTATTTATCATGGATATTAACATGGACATGTAAATAGGAATGAGTCATTTTGAGGTCATTCGGCCAAAAAAACATGGCTGCCAGCGGCCATCTTGGATTTCAAAATTTGCAACAAAATACAACACGATAACTGCCTGCGGTCAGTTTACAGTTAGAATTACATTATTTCTCTCATTCAAAGTGGTTTTAAAGCCCAACTCATTGCCAAAACACTAAAAAACAAGCAGGAAAATTTTTGTTTAGTTGCGGAAAAAATTGCTTGTTGGTGGCTTTGACCACCCACCCACCCATCAAAGATCAGAATTATCAGATTATTTAAATATGTTAATGTTATCCACTTCGAATTTTGTTTCAGCCTGGCAAATACTCAACTTACTTCTTCCAGAAATATACGGACTTGCGCGGACGCCGTTATATATATATATCTAAACTATTCAAGTCATGGAATGATATGTTATATATATAACCTATTGATTAACACTGATATATTGTATTCTTATATCATGTTGTAAACATGCTTAATATGGACTTCTCAACTCTCGTATATATACGAGAGTTGAACTTCGAAAGGTCACGCCATGTCACTGCTCGCTGTGGCGAACAGTGGCGATCGCAAATTATATTTCGGAATATAAGACGGTGAATATTTTATGGCCAAAAACTAAAAATAACGTATCATCTGATAGTTGGCGTGCGAAAAATACATATACTTATTTACAAATCGGTAATCATCTTTTATTCATGCCAATAGCCATGTTATATATATACATGTAGCTGCACGCACAAATTTATTTTTCTTTACCTTTGTGGTTATCTTATTGGAGAATTCCAATTTGAACTACATGTATAGGCCGTACCATATATTGAAGTTGTAAACCACACCCGATCACTGTACAAGCTGCCAAGAAAAAACGTTATTATAGTAATTTTTCCGCAAATATGATATTGTGCTTGGTATTGTTGTGAGTAATAAACTAATTTGGATAACTAACGAAGCTTTTGGTGAAGTTCCGTTGTTGTAACTGAATGATACGGTGACCATCGAATCGGATTCTGCATCTTTAAGTGCGGTGTGTGTATATAGATGTGGTGCGGTGTGTGTATATAGATGTGGTCGAGCGGTGTGTGTATATAGATGTGGTCGACAGCTTTAAGTGCGGTGTGCGTATATATATCCCGAAGTGTCACATGACGGTTTCAACGTCAACACCAACCAAACGAATCAGTAGTCCCTGTATCCTCATCCGCCAAAAATACTACCACCTCATCTGAATTTGAACCATACACATGATATTGAACAGCCCTCGGGTAGTATCCAATTTCACACACTCTTTAACTAAGCCCTAAACTTTTAAATTACATATACACAATATGTGCACGGCTCACCCGAAGCCATCTTACTATTGTTATTAGTTTCTATATTCACCATACTGGGGATGGCAGGAAGACAGTCTTGCCAGACTATGCCATCCCCCACAATATACGACATAATTTTCCATAATTTTCGCCACTATTATGTAATAGATATGTGTATTGCAAATAAAATATCCTATCCTATCCTATCCTAGATGTGGTCGACAGCTTCAAGTGCGGTGTGCGTATATAGATGTGGTCGACAGCTTTAAGTGCGGTGTGTGTATATAGATGTGGTGCGGTGTGTGTATATAGATGTGGTCGACAGCTTGCGAACAGAACAAGGCTAATGCTAACGTGTTGTTCACTTTCCAACTGATTCGACAAAATTTGAGGACGATAAATTTCCTTATATATCTTATCCCCAATAAAATGGTCGTTTGCTGAACTTATTATCTTAACATTTCCTTTAACAAATAGGACTCCTTTTGCACTGTTATTCAATTTCGCCCGCTTATATTACTGGTATACGTCCCTCGAAATCAATAATATACTAATCCGATGTACACTTTAGTTTAACTTGGTGGGAGAATCAATCCATTTATAGTATAGACAGGATTTAAGGAGGTTCAAGTGGATTTTCACATGTGTCACGATAGGGGTATCACTAGATCATGCCACGAATTTCTGCTCTTGCTAACACCCGTAGTGATAATATTCCACCTGTGCACAGCCTGGGATCTTTTTGAAGTTTTGACAAGGAACCTTATATATAAATTCGAGAAAAAAAATAATACGGGGAATATTTTTGTTATTTATTATCTGTTCCTTAATAATTTACTTCACTGTATAGGTGAAGGTCCCAACTCGAAATTTCACGATTTAAGTGACCTTTTGACCGATTTTTCTTTACGTTGCTTATAATTATGGAATTTCTCATGAGTAATAAATTCAATGTTTATTGCGATATCGGTTCACAGAAGTCACAGAAAAGGATGCAATTTCGAGTTGGGACCTTAACCTACAGTAAAGTACATTGCTAAGGAACAGATAATAACTAAGAAATATATTCCCCGTGTTATTGTTTTCGACTTTATAAGGTTAATTCCCTGTAAAACTTTAGTAGGGGGTCATAGGTGCACGATAGGGGTATCACATACGATCCAACCAACATTATATGAAGCCTTTAATAAGTGTGTAAGAGTACATAAGAGCTGAGCTACAACAACATCGTGATGCAACCCCGTTTTCTTTTTCGCCAGCGGGTAATGATCCTTTCTGTTCCGTTTATAGGATAGATGGCATTGAAGTCGTTTCACATAAATCCCATTTCGTTCATCATTGTCCTGTGAACATAAAAGATGATTCGCGGTCAGTAACACTGTGGATGGACGGAAGTAATAATTTATACTCGTAATACTGTAATTATAGGCGGAAGGGAAGTAATATATATACTGTCGGTACAGTAGGCGACAACACACCCAGTTACCAGAAAATTAAGTTATAACAGAGCCATGCAGATTTCAACATGTATGTGTCACCGTCATACATGATGAAGGTATTATAACGATCCCGCTCGGCGCGCTTGCGCGCCCGAGCTCTGGTCGTGTATAGGTAATAGGCGGGCGTGCGTACTTGTGACACATAAATTACAGTATACCGTGAAGGAGAAATTTGTATTCATACAACATTTTCGTGAGAAAATCACGTGACTTCCGGCAGTGGTTTCACAAAATCGCGGAATCAGATATGAAACGAATTTTCTACTTCACAACTTCTGATATGTGGCAATGGACAACTGATGTATTTATTTATTTATAAACAGTAAGTTGTTATGAATATGTCCTACATAGGTTCATATTATATTAGATCAGTTTCATGTGTTAACAAAATGAAGGCAGATACGGCGTAATGACGTCAAAGCGTCATTTGTCTCTGCGGGCCAGAATCCAGACATGACTGAACGTATCATGTCGTCTTCGCGGACAACTGATTTCACCTCACTATAGACTAGCCATATATTGATTGATGTATTGATTGAGCATTTAATCCATGCTCATACACATGTAATCTGAGTTAATTATAATATCACATCAAGTTTTACATGTAAATGCAGTGAAGTGTTGATTTTTTCTGAAGTCAGCAGCCAATACGATGTTTATGTTTACCACTTCCCACTTCATATCAATGTTGTTCATTTATAAACGTTTAACTATATCATAATGATTATGTAAAGCACCCGTATTCAATAAAAATATAATTCTTACTATTATGACGGGGTCGTTCTATATGCCTTGCATCTTATCATATTAGAGCCCAGGTTCTGCGTAACTGTTATGACCAGACACCGACGAATATTAATTGTTTGAACACAAATCTTGCTACTCGTGTTCGCGATGATAGGACGAGGATATTGAGTGCAATATCCGTGCCCATTTTAGGATGCCATAATACAGTAATGCCCTAATTAATCGACTGCTTAACCACAGCATAATTATGGGTAACGTTTCAGGATTTAGTCGGAAATATGGCTTGTTGCAACAAGCCATCTTTCCGACTAAATCCTGAAAAGTTACCCATAATTCTGTCGATTAATTAGGCATTACCATATTATGGCATCGCTACCAACTTATCACAGTGTGGTACTCTGGACTTCAATACGTTGCGTAGGTCCTTTTACTCGGAGAAGAAAAGCGACGAGTCATCTGGTTGATAACTTTAATAAGTATGAACAATTATAAACAGCACGGCAGTATCGCGGATGGAACAACTTCGTGGATTGAGAAACTATCTGGTTGCTAGAAAATATGCTTCTCTCAGACCTGTACAGGTCCGGGGCTTAAATGGCTACTGAGTTGGCAAGGAGCCAACTCATTAGCAAGGGACCGAAACTTCATAAAACTATACTGAATTAATAATAGATTAAATTTAGAGTACTAATTAGTACTAGTAGAATAAATGTCTGATACTTAAAATAAGGTACAATATCGTCCCTACTTATAACCATAAGGGCATGAAATATAGCCATAAGGGCATGACAGATTAGTAAACATTATCTTGCAACAATAACTAAAGTTCCGTGAAAATCCATCAGGTAAAGTCACGAACAGGTATATCTTCGTGGGAACAGGTAACTTCGTTACAACAGAAAAATGGAGCTTACCGTACCACGGATACGAGGAAAGCAACATTCGGAGATTATTATTCGGGGGTTATTATTCGGGTGTGAGAAAATAACATAATTCTACAATCCGTTCAGACTTATTCTCTCTTTCTCCGCCTCGAATTACAGTACTACAAACACGCGTACAAATAATTACTTCCGTTCATCCACAATGGGTTAGTAAGGTGAAACTGGTTACTATCCCAAAGTTTTGACTCCTGGCACAACCTCGTGGTTATTCTGTTCGAATCCACACCGGTAGTATAAAGTCGAAAGTTACTTCTTCAAGCTCCAATGTCTATTACAACCAAATCCAAGTGACTTAGACTAGTGAAATGTTTTCGCAATTAATCACAACAGAAGACAATATCTGTTTGTCATCGTGGTATTTATGTTATATAATCCTCGCCCAAATTATGATTTTGGCCCATCGTTACATGTATATATCGACCTGATAGACTACAGCTGTCAGGTAACTCAAAAACTTGACCAATTAGAAAGATTATATATATAGTGTTAAAATAACTATTATAAAAATAGGAACAAATACATTTAATTATATCACAGTTAGAAAACATGTACAAATAACTACCTCCGTTCATCCGCAGGTGTAATATACTTATAAACTGTAGCTGGGGTGTTTGCGTTGAGACAGGTCCGAACAAGCTTATTACGTAGAACTCAAACCGAGTCTTTGTAACTGTTTTTGAACATATCTAATATAAAACTCAGTATTGGTGCCAAAAGGTATATTACAGAGTACCTCTGAATCATTCAGAGTCCACACGGCAACATCAAATTTGAATCAAGCGCGATAACCCAATGCATTTAGTTTCATTGCATTAAAGTACGTTGATAATACGTCCCAGACTCAGATGAATCAGGCCAGGCACCATTATAGTGGTACATGACCATTACCGTTTTGCGAATTTGATAAAAGTGCGATAATCCAACATCACATTTCACACAAATTACTCAAAATCAATGTCGCTCTAATTCTGTATCATACATATAGTTTGACCAGGAGAATAATTAATAATGACGGCACACGATAAGAAACTGAATTAGCATTCAATTAGTTTAAATATTGTTACGAAGGAGCGATTGGGTCTACCTGTTATTTTCATTTAGAAGGCATATATCAGTAATATTATTAAATAACAAAGCTGGCGCAAAAGATTGCACAACAAATTATGTCGGAAGACTGTTCATTCGCTGCGATATTGTTAAATTGATGTGAAACACTCCGGTCGGGTGATCAAATAGAAATTGAGAACAATCTTGCTCAAAGTAGTTATTTGTTACAAATATTAATCCAAATTGAGAATACACGATGTCATTCTTATACATGAATTAAATTCAATGACTCTCGATGGCGATACCAGTTGAGTTAGTTTAGAGGCCGATAGTTGCGTCCCGAATCCAGATGTAAATATTTACAATTGAACGTAGTTCAGACGATGTTTTCTATGGTCGGTCGGCGATATTTGTAGAATGATACGTTCCCCATGTTGGCATAGTACCAACTTATTAATTTCGCGCACCTGAACAAGTCCATAATATGTCCTTAAGAGTGAAATGTAGCAGTGCACTGTTATGCGCCGTCTACTATTCCTGACGCAAATAAAGGGAAACATGAACATGTTATGGTCATATACCACTATAATAGTGGAATACCACTACAATAGCGGAGTTAAGGATGTGCCTGACTTGTTCATTTGTCCACCCAAAAATCATCGTCATTATTCAACTTATCGGCGCGCGTACTTCGACCGTTCGCGCAGTATGTCACGCGGTGTTTTCGTGCCAAGTCTAGTTCCATATATAGGAGCCGATGTCTGAATTTCGCCTTCTTACTATCTAAAGCTCTGTATTTTCATATTTCCCCAGTCATGTGGTGGACTCGGTGTTTTTAAACGGGCTACTATACAGTTGATCTCAGAACCGCCACGACTCGGTGCATAAGCAAGTGCTGTGATTCGTATTTGTTTACATCACACCAATGTACACACCAGCGCAGACGTCAAGACATGTTCATTAATTCACAACAAGAACTCACACCGGGGATAACTTTCTATTAAAATTTGATTGTAAAGAGTGCATTGAATATAAACTATACTACGGCAGCGTATTGGCGCCAACTGTATTTATTAAACTAAACTATTTAAACAGTTTAACTATAGTGATATTGTGATATCACTGGTTTAACTAAAGGACTTCTTTTGTTTTTGAATTAGGACTCGTGTTTGGCCAACCTATCTTATCTAGTTTACCTCCTGTGAAGCGCTATACTCGGAGGAAAAAAGGGAAAAGACTGAGATGACATCCGCTACTTATTACTTTTTATATAACCTGAGACGAAGTCATATTAATGATTAACAATTCTTTGTTAGCCGCTATAGTTCCAATTGATGGGGCCGGGTCATCGAGAGATATCTGTAATACTATATCATTTTTTGTTATTCAGTTGAAATACGTCAAAGAGTCTTTATTTATCTGGGAATATTTCTTGACGCGGGAAAACTACGCATAGTTACGTGTAACGTCATCGCAGGCATTATAGAAGCCGATGTTAGTTTCACGCCCTATAAATGTTGTTGATTTAAGTATGTTTTATCAATGTTTTGATCATGTAATAAATAGAACCTACAACTAGTCCCCAGTTTATATCGGAATTTACAAAACTCGTCCAGTAATTTACTGGACGGGTGTTGTAAATTCCGATATAAACTGGGGACTCGTTGTTGATCCTATATGTGTGTATATATATATACTTACATCATCATCATCATCCCTGTAAAGAATAAAACACATGTGTCGATTAACGATTGTTTTATCATAATCTTCTGTGGACTCATAAATCTTACACGATATAAATGTACAATCAACCTATATATCAAGGACACACACGTTGGCCTATATATATTCTACCGAGAATTATTGTGGTTTGCAGCGAGAACAGAAATAGTATACATGACAAATATTCATCAGTCAAAACTGTCTACCTTCGTTGCACACTTCTCAATGTCATAATTTATTGGATTTATGACAAGCTGATGGTCATCATATACCGACTAGATGATACTCTTCTAGAGTTGTAAAAGCATTCCCAAAGGTCGGGAGAAAAAACATCAAAACACCGATCATCTACGTCAATTTCCATTCGGTGTTAAAATCCAAGGCTCCAAACATCTCAACATTATTACAAGTCCAACTGAACATGCTTGGTTTTTTCCACAATTGGACTCCGAAAATTTGCAGCAAATCAGTAGACATGTATGTATCTATAGCTAACCGTCACTATACCCACACCATGCTGAGACGTGGGAGGTACATATTTTCAGATCGTTATGTTCGTGAAACGCCACCCTTTAGAGCTATCGAACTTGCTTCAGCATTATGGCGACAATATCGGAGGGGAAATAAATATTTGCTTATAAGTAACGCCTAAATATATGGACAACTGTGGGACATGAACATGTGCGGTATGCTCATCTTTCGATTCGTCTTAGTTACCTCACGACAGTTTATGACATAAGCAAAAGCCTCTCTCCCCTGGATGTTGAGGCTTCATCTTAATTTGCCAGCAGGCCCTATAATTTCGTGACTGACATTTGCAGAAGAGGTCGCAAGTGCATGAGTTAACCCTTTACCCAACAAACCGGCCAAAACCGGCCAAATACAGATTCAACAGCCTAAAATATCTTCGGTCTGTCTCAATAGAACATACACATATGGATATCATTGGAACCGACTCCTTGACCACATTGTGATAGTTACAGTTATGCCTTGTGCCAATGCATTATCTTATATATGCGAGTCGACCATAGGTCGCCTCGCATATATAAGAGAATGCATTGGCCTAAACAAAATCTGTTTTTAACACTTTTTACCATTTTTTCTTACATTCTTTAACAATTTTATAATTTTTAATGTGTTAAGCCAATGCATTCTCTTATATATGCGAGGCGACCTATGGTCGACTCGCATATATAAGAGAATGCATTGGCACAGGGCCCTTCTGTTGGGTAAAGTGTTAATATAGTGACGCTACTTTGCATGCACGGGATTGTTTGCAGGCATTTATGTCATACAAAACCATATTGTACCAGAATATAATCGACAACATGAGTACAGAATCCATATTTACCAAAGCTAACGACATGAGCAATACAATTTATGTTATGTCCACGTTTCCACATATATAACCGTGCTACTAACAAGTGCCTTGAAATACCTGTATGACTGTGTCTGGCGAAATAATTGCATGCAAATTTTCGCAGCCTCGTTTCGCTTCTCACGTTTTTTATATATTTAGCTGTGTTACAAATTATGCATTTTATAAGAATTTTTGCGGTCGGTTTCTGGCACATTATAACTTTCTGTATCGAAATGCCTGCAAAATAATGCCAGGAAAATTTGCGAGACTGGGAACGCGGCATAAGCAACAATAGGATAATACATAATACTTATCATACCAGGATAATACTTACTCATCATATTAGGACTTTTATTCATCATCCTGCCCATAGCTCCCTGCATAGCACCCCCTCCCATTCCACCACCCATTCCACCACCCATTGCACCCATTCCACCCATTGCACCCATTCCACCCATTCCACCCATTCCACCAAAGCCGCCTCCAAATCCAGGGAAGCCCCCACCTCCTCCGCCGCCACCGAACAAACCTGAAAGAACATAATTACCATGGAAACGCGATACAGATAATACAAGTTATTGCGTCAAATTAAAGACAGAACAACACTACGTTTTTCGTACCAGAAAATAATTAAAGTTATGTGAAACACTCCTGTAGGGTGATGAAATGAAATGGGGAACAATAAAGTTGTTATTTTTACGAATAATAATCCAACTTGACCACATGCACACACACCGCCATTCTTATATATTAATTAAATGCAATGACTCTCGATGGCGAAATCATTGATGTTAGTTTATCGCAGATAGTTGCGTCCCGAATCGAGATGTAAACATTTACAAATTGAGCGTAGTTCTAGACGATGTTTTCTATGGAGTGATATCGTCGATTTCTATGAAATTGTCGGCGATGTTAGTATAATGCAACATCCCACAGGTTGGCATAGCACCTGAGTACTAACTTATTAGCGTCACGCACTCAAGCAAGTCCATAATATATCTTTAGATTGGATCCATTTTCCCATTCATGGTAGGCTTTGGTGGTCATATATCAACTGTCAATCGAGGCAGGTTTGTCGGGTTTTTGTTATTGGTCGGGCGCTAAAAGAACATTGTCAGAGTATCACTTATTACAAAGATAGTTTATGGTTTTGTGAGGGTTGATGGTCCCGAGACTGGCCATTCGGAATCTAGGATGTCCAGCACCCCCTCACAGGAACACACTTTTAAAATAAACAGTGAATAATTAATTTTATACATATTGGCTGCGGACACACGTATCACAGTAGCGATGGAACAGTAGGTGTGACAATTATATATGGTGGAGTTTGGTGACAATTATTTGTCATAATTAATATGCCATAGCTAGCTATGTCGCCCGCTGCATATTCGCACAATGAGTCCTCCAAAGTTCGTTATAATCATCATTTTTCTTGTTTTTGGTCCTTGTATAGTTCGCTTTATTTATTCCAGATATTTTCTGGCAGCTGAATTTCCTCCAACAGTTCCGACATAGCTTCATTGGCCCACATGCTAATATTAGCGGAATTATGCGGAGAACTAAACGTCGCAAAATAAAAACCGCAATTGGGGAACTGTCTTAATATGCATGAAATTGATATAAGTTGATAAACATGAATTGAGATCATATCAACAAAACGTACTGCATGCATGATATGTGAGTGGGTGGGGGATTGCCACGATCAAGCACAATTATATATATCGTAAAGAATACAATACAGTAAAACGTAATGAGTAGAGATCAACCTTGCATGGTGAAACGCAATGGGTTAATTGGTCGAGTCGACTCATTGTGCGGAAACGCAGCGCGCAACATGGCAAGCTATGGCACAGAAATATGACGACCAATTGTCACCAAACTCCACCATAATAAAATGTCACACCTACTTTGCCATCGCTACTGTGGTACGTGTGTCCGCAGCCATTCAAATGTCCGATAAATCTCGATAAATGAGACATATCCGATCGGTTATGTGAATAAAATAGTATTTAACAGATTGCAAACCACGGCACTGATACGGTTCGCGTTTATAAGTGTACTCAGTCACTAAGCATGCTGGAGAAGCAAATGTAGGCCTATACGGCTCCGTTCAAAACCAAACATCAACGTGCGTAGATATAACCAAAATATTAGTTTAGCGCTTTTAAAGTACATTAAATACTACGTGTATATTTGAATATTCACATTTTATTACACACGTATTTATTACTCCCTGCCATCATCAAAATAAAGCCGTAAATTGTAAATTCTGAGACCGATTTCCAAAATTCACGGTAAATAAAAATGTAACAAAATCAAACACAGAAATTGTGAGAGTATTGACACCAATGTTCAATATAATATAATAAATAATGCATGTCTTATCGTTGACTATGCCACAATAGTGGTCATCGATTACCACTATTTTGGCACAGTCAACTCCAAGTCATTCATTATTTATATAATAGTACCCAAGTGGGACTCCTGCTCCCCTACTATTATTTTTCTCTTTATAGTAACATATTTAGTTTGTGTAATCAGATTGCCTGAAGACATATACATTCTACGACACTTGTTACGACTTATTTGTGAATTTTTAATGATCATACAAATATCCGATCATAGGCAGCCAATGTATTTAATTGTTTGTCCATTTAGTTGGCAAGCGGGCAGTGCTATTATTTAATGCCAGTGAACATTATAATAACTTCCGTTTCCGTTTTCATCGAATAACAATAAGCAGGTAACTTCTGAAAATTCGCCAAAATGTCTTCGGTAAAATATGTATTTGTAAAAATAAAAACAAGAATCGTGACCAGATGCTGTTAGATATAACTAATACCATAGCTATGCTCCCCTACCGTCGTCAACTGTTGCCGTAAATTGTAAAATCTGAGACTGATTTCCAAATTCTATTGACATCGGTATCCGAGAGGTAGCGTACTGGTCCCTCGTTCTAGCGGACCGGGGTTCACAACCTGGTCAGGGTATTCTGACAAAAATCAGAACTCGGTCAGATACCAAGTTTGTTAGGCTGAAAAGTATCATTCGAGATCACTGAATAAAGATCCGAATGCAAAATGCCGACTTCCCCCCATTACAACACTTGTCCATGTATGTTGTCGTGGGTGCAGTACGCTGTCCGATCGGGTGCGGACATTAATGGCTGACCCGTGTACACGCCTCGGTGTGTGCACGTTAAAGAACGCTACTGGAGTCACCACAGGGTTATAAAATCACTCGGCCGTGGTAGCACCTGGACCAGTGCGTCTACAACCAGAAGTGGTTCCTGCACTGTAATATCTACAGATGCAGATACAGATATAAAACTGTGACACAGAAATTATGTGAGAATTGACACAACATGTTCGATATAATATAAGAAATAATGCATGTCTTGTCGTTGACTATGCCAACATTGTGTCATCGAGGAGGAATAGTCCACTCCAAGCCATGCATTATCTATATAATATATATATATGTTGTATACGAACTTATCTCTGTTTTGGGCAAGTATATTCCTAATAACAATATGTTCGCATTCATCACTTTACACCATCAGGAGAACACTTATTTCTACACGCTGATATGCAAATGAGATGCACACCCATCTCACCAAGGAAATTAAATGCGTTGGGTTCATATAACTCTATATATGCTAATGTCATTGCTTCTGTGTTGAGTGAAGATTCGCCAGAAGCGCGCAAGTTTTTTGTCAAATATATCAGTGGGGAATAGCTGTGCTTAATTGTGTACACATACATATACAAATTGCGAAGTAAATAATGTGGAAGGGAGGACAATGTGACTGGGGTTTAATGGCCATTAGTTGGAACATTAAAACACCGTCCTACAAATATGTTTTTGTGCTGAATTCTTGTCGCGTTTATTATCGTTGGATGTTCTCGTGTGGTTTTCGTGGTGTCTATGTGTTACGAATGTTGTTGATTGCAATTAACCCTTTCATGAAGTTCATTTCGGGAGCCGCGCTGATGCAGCATTAAAGACCCTGTACCAGTTAATTATGTTATATATAGGGAGCCTCGCTTATATAAGTGAATGCACTGGCTTACAAGGCGAGGGTACATATTGCTAGGCCAATGCATTCTCTTACATATGCGAGGCTCCCTGTGAGAGACTCGCATATATAAGAGAATGCATATGAACAGGGTTTTCGCAACATATTAGTAAGCTCCAGTCACGGAAGGGTTAAAGTTCGTGTCTTATACGCGGGAAATTGGCATTGGAAGTTCGAATGACACATATTAATATTTAGAGGTGGTGCAAATAGATGTAGAATTTTAAGCGATGACCATATTTTGAACCCGGGCTCAAGCTAGTGTTAAAGTCCGTCAGCCAGTCCTCCATTTTGACTTGTTATTGTCAGTCTGGAAGGAAATGTGTGATTTTGTGCTGACCATGTGAGATATGTCACCTGGTCAGAGAACGGCTAACACATAATGGTTACCTATAACATGAATTCGAATGATGCATATATATAATGGTGGTGCATAGAGAATTAGAGATGGCGTATTTCAGCGATGACCATAATTGTTTCTGAAAATAGATCTTGCAAGAATGAAGCTACATCTTCAAATACATAATGTAAATGGAAATCTAAATCAATTGAATAGTACAATCACTCCTTTGTTGTCTGGATAGGAAAAGCCGCCTTTCACGTTTATACATAATATACCCCCACAAACCAGTACTATCCCTGATCGCACGAAATTTACCTTCGATATTTTTTAGACTGAGTGTCTCTCTATTTTTAACCTTAGAAATGTCCGTGTACTTTTTACCTTAAAAATGTCCGTGTACCTTTAGCCTCACATAAATTTGGTCAGTTGGAATGTCTTATCACACAACAGTATTTAGCCTTCCTCTGACATCTGCCTTGTCCATCGCAGTCTGGTATGCTAACGAGTTCACAAAGGCATTCAAATGATGATATAAAACGAGTGTGACTTGAGAACTGGAGGAGTCCCGAGAACGAAAGCTCAGAAGATGTATGGGGAATCGGAGTTTACATGGGTCTTTACCATGTGATTTCCATATTAACAGTTCTCGACTTTATTTACATACGCCCAGATATATATTCACCAATGGTGCTTGATATTGCCACATCAAAATTAAAGTTATCTACTGGAGACCTATCAACTCGTCACTTACCGCCAGACCATAACATCGGCCCAGGTTGTTGTCATGACCCATTATGTAAAAGCATAATGAACTACAGTACTTCTGTTATAGGAACTATGAATATGGTTCTACATACTTCAATAAAATCGTTTCTTTCTATCAGTTGTCGTTTTAGCGTATCCGTAGCTAAGATAACGGTTTCGAGAAGCCAAGCATGGACACGCCAAGTTTGTGTGTCATAGGCTATATCAAACTCCAGGCAGAGTATCTCCCATCGATCCGCTGAGATACCACTGCCATAAGGGCATTAATTGGTAAGGATTTCTTACGTGTTTTTAGTTCTTATGTTTTAGGATTAAAATTGTCCATGTCTGGCTCAGTTCATATTGTTCTTATCAATACCGAAAGAATTACCATTATTGCAAACTTAAAAAAAAAATTGGTGGTCAAAACAAGATAATCGGTGACTAAATATATAGTTCCGCGACGATATGTAAAAATAGATTTATCGTCTGCAAAGTACCATCATTGTGGCAGTGCTATATCGCAGTGATATCATAGAGGGCGCTTTATGGAGTTTGAGGCTATATAGCCAAGCACCGACTTCGACCCAATAACAACACAATGAAGTAAAAATAATCACGGCAAGCAAACCCAGATCACATTTCTGCGAGAACCAACTTTGTGCTCTTCTGTCAAAAGATTCTGTCGATATAAAGATGACGGTCCTAGTAAAACCCGACCGCACCGTCCGCACCCGAACGCACCTCACCCATGCAGGCGTCCGAGCGAGATGGGTATACACTATCGTGCAGAATAGACCGGTATATACCAAGTCGATAGATTTCCCCAAGTCGATAGTTTGAACCGAAACGGCACTATTAACCACTAACTTGTGGCCGGTTCGGTCAGGAAGGCAAAATCCAAAAAGGCACCGACCGCACCTTCCTATCTATCTTACCACGGAACGGGACATAATATCTTTCAGTCACTCGTCGATCGCACCACCAAGAGAGGACCGAGCAAGATGGGACTTACATTACCGCGCAGAACATACCTGGAACAGTTCCAACCCCAAAGTTGATAACTTGAGAGGAAACGGCAACTTTAACCCATAACTTGCGGTCGGTTCCGTCAGGTACGCAAAATAAAAAAGGCACAGAAATAGAAAACGCTCTTTATGCCTTCTCTCGTCTCAGTAACGTACTGATCAAAGATAGGACCTCTCCTCCATCTCACTGAGCCATGTAAGCAATTATGAGGAAATGCAACATCTCAGTGCCGAGAATAGATTCCTATCGGGTATTCCTGTGGATTGACGGTACATGCACCATGTATGTAGATGTGTAGAAACCCGACATAACAATGTTGTTGTTGTCGTCGTTGAGTGCATGGGGGCCCTCGGACTTTCCTATATATTCCAACCCGAAAGTCGATAGCTTGAGCGGAAACGACGCCGGCAAACCTTAGCGTGTGGTGCGGTCTGTTCCGTCCGGTACGCAAAATCCAAAAATACACCGAACGGCTGGTGTTGTTTTCGACTGTTTTGCATACATTTATAGCGAATTCACAGCAGCTTATGGGTTAATATATTTACTTCCGATACAGCTAGCAACTTGCCAGATCGCCCATAGAAGCAGAGGGGTATTCGCTACATGATACGATGTCACATATTCCGTGATCAGGCAGCTAGGGGCAATGCGGGAGGTGCCTTTTTTGATTTTGCGTTCCGGACGGAACCGGCCGCAAGTAAGGTGTTATAGCGGCGCCGTTTCCGCTCGAGCTATCGACTTTGGGATTGGAACTTTGGTACATACATGTCTATTCTGCGCGGTAGTGCATACACCATCTCTCTCGGTCCCCTGGTGGCGGTGCGATCGGCGGGTGTTATTTTCGGCGTTTTTGCGTGCATTCATAGCGAATTCGACAGCAGCGTATGGGTTAATTTATTCACTTCCGCTACATCTAGCAACTTGCCCGATCGCCCACGAATGCAGAGGGGTATTTGCTGCATGATATGAGATCCCGTTCCATGGTCAGACAGCAAGGGGAGGTGCGGTCGGTGTTTTATTTTTATTTTGCGTACCTGACGGAACCGGCCGAAAGTTATGGGATAACAGTGCCGTTTCCACACAAGCTATCGACTTGGCGATTTGAACTTTGGTACATATAATTATTCTACACGACACTGTTTCCCCCATCTCGCACGGTCGCCTGGTGGTGGTGCGTTCCGCGGAGATGTTATATTCGGCGTTTTTGTGTACATCCACAGCGAATTCGACAGCAACGTTTGGGTTAATTTATTCACATCCACTACAGCTGCTAGCGACTTGCCCGATCGTCCATGAATGCGGGGGGGGGGGGGCGTATTTGCTGCATGATATGATGTCCCTTTCCATGGTCAGACAGCTAGGGGAGGTGCGGTCGGTGCTTTTGTTTATTTTGCGTACCGGTCGCAAGTTATGGGTTAACAGTGTAGTTTCCGCTCGAGCTATCGACTTGGGATTGGAACTTTGGTACATACAGGTCTATTATGCACGATATTGCATGCATCATCTCGCTCGGGCCCCTGGCGGAGGTGCGTTCGGGTGCGGTCGGTGCGGTCGGTGCGGACGGGTGCGGTCGGATGCGGTCGGTGCGGTCGGGTGCGGTCGACTTTTACTATTGGACCTCAAGATGCGAACAATTTACAAAATAAAATAATTGTCTATGTTAGTGTGTCCATAACATCTATTTTGTAAATTTTAGCTTTGCATCCTACTATGGGTATACATTTCTACTGCGAGTGTAAATGTTCAAACGTCATTTCATGGGCTAAACGTTTATAAGATACGATAGCAGAACTAAATCGTAGTTAGAAATATAATTATTATGTTTCATTCATTTAAAATTGGAACGTGTTATGATATGATTTAATTTAAGGAAAATTCCCTGTATTTCAATCAGACGGTGTTGCTAGTGTTATACTTTATGAACTAGGAGACAAGTGATTGCGAATGACTAATGGCTTCAGCTGCTTTCACAGACCTGCGGTTGACGATTGTGGCTATCAATGTTTCAAACCATTCATATATCACTGGCGCTTCAACGGGGTTGCGGCTGACGCAGTTAAACGCATCCGATTTCAAAACTTTTTGAAATATACATATTATAGAGATTCTGCTTCTAGCGATTGCGCGGGTTATTGTAACTCTAACATAGCCGACCACGTGATTCTGCACGGTTGTGTATAAGTGCCGCCGCAGACGCTGCGATTAAAATCGTAAGTGGGGAAAATGGCAGGTGGAGAAAAGTGGCTTTCCCACAGAGGCTACGGTGCTGCGATGTGTGCAGCTGCGATTTTATCCATCACATGATATCATGTAAATTGTGAGACCACTGCGACCATGGTCATGTGACAGCTACGATCGCACGCGTTGCCAAGGTCACGCCACGATTTTCCTGGTAAAACTTAAACCAGCTTGATTGCTACGATGTGGCTGCGATATGGTCGTGAACATGCGCAGTGGATGCCCAACCTGCGACTTTTCCCACTGTTACAATTGCGGCTTTATGTATATTTCAGATACAGTGTGTAGAGCGGCTTTATGTATATTTTTGATACGATGTGGAGTGCGGCGTTATGTATATTTTAGATACGGTGTGTAGAGCGGCTTTATGTATATTTTTTATACGATGTGGAGTGTGGCTTTATGTATATTTTAGATCTGGTGTGAAGTGCGGCTTTATGTATATTTATACCACGATCGCCTATCTTACTATATAAATAAAGCAATCTGTTTAAATTTTACATTTAATCAACACCTGTTTATCCATCGCAGGAACTACGATACGTTTGACCTTTCGTGACCCGGACAAGTGCACCGGTGTGAGTTATTTTTAGCGATGACATATCGCTGAAACAATTGGACTTAATCGGTTCATTATACAAAAAAAAAACGAAAATAAACGCTAGGGAAGACATTTTAATGTATGTTGTATCGCAATTGTTACAAATAACACAATAAAGTATGTTTTTCTCAATATATTTTTATCTCGAATAAATTAAAATGAACAAGGTACGGACATGGGAAAGTACGTTTCGGATGTAATTTTTTTTCGTAAATGTATGGAACGTTTGCGCCGTATCGATTTAGAAATTAATGTCAGAATATTGTTGTTGACGGAAGTTCTAGCGATGTTTGGTGGTTTTACTGTTTCGAACGACTTGCAAGATATCTTTAATTTGTTCACTTAAAAGAGGTCTGTGTTGTTTACTTACTTTCCAGTGTGCTGATATCAATGCGCGGCAAGGTAAAGGTTTAATCCACACCTGCATGTGGTATCGAACAATGGGTGCCGTTGCAAAGCGTAAACGGATCATGTTTACGTTGTTTGAAAATAGTTTGATGGCGATTTAAATTGGAAATAACGATTTTCACATTGTAAAGATCGTGGCATAAACAAAATATACGCATAGTGTTTCTGACTAACAAAATTAATCCACTCGTGGGATTGGCGATTTACACCACTCGCTGAAGCTCGTGGTGTAAATCGCCAGTCCCACTCGTGGATTAAATTTGTTATTCAGAAACACTATGCGTATATTCTATATTTTATATATGGTGTAAAGTGCGGCTTTATGTATATTTTATATATGGTGTAAAGTGCGGCTTTATGTATATTTTATATATGGTGTAAAGTGCGGCTTTATGTATATTTTATATATGGTGTAAAGTGCGGCTTTATGTATATTTTATATATGGTGTAAAGTGCGGCTTTATGTATATTTTATATATGGTGTAAAGTGCGGCTTTATGTATATGTTATATATGATGTAAAGTGCGGCTTTATGTATATTTTATATATGGTGTAAAGTGCGGCTTTATGTATACGTTATATATGGTGTAACGTGCGGCTTTATGTATATTTCAGATACGGCGTGTAGTGCGGCTTTATGTATATTTTATATATGATGTAACGTAACAGCACTTACAACCGTCATATATATTTGTGGATGACATCGCAAATAATACTTTTCCCTAAAATAACGAACCAATTTCGTGTAAATTTATACTGTTAATTAGTTATCCCGGAGTCCGTAAATTTACAGAATAATATGCTGCAAAATATTTTCCGGCCCTTTCTTCCGTAAAATTACAGAACCACTATTAACAGTGCATACTTGGAACAGTGAACGTTTGAACGCAATAATCTGCTGAGTAATGAACTATGTCATACTTACTACCGAATTGCGCAGACGTCAAAGCCAAACAGGAACATACAACCTGAAACAGAGAGCAGTGACATATAACAATACTGTTTACTGTATACTCTACATGTAAATGGATTATCACAGTCCTTTAATATTTGTACATCGCAATGGTCTATTATTGATTTGCATGGATGTATTGTACAGGTAATTCATGTATAAGCAGACGGCATATATATAGCAGTGCAGAAGTGGGTGCCGGATCTTTCGGCACCTGGAAGATTCGGCACCTCGTTTTATGGACGCTTCGGCACCTGGGTTTTCGGCACTTGGAATAAGTCCAATATGAACCTAACATGTATGTGAATAGTTAGGTCCAATATTAACACATTTGCATGAGGGAATGTTGCAGCATGAGTGTGTTTCACGTACATATGGGAACAAATCGTTGTAATTCGTATAATTGTGAAATGCCATTTTCGCTCCATATAATTGACATCATCCACCGACGAACAGTACATACTATACAATATGCAACTGTGTGTAGTAAGCATCCATATATTGACCATTCAAGTATTCATATCTGTCACCACACATACATTCGAAATAGTACACATGTATATCATGCAACGAATCTCAACTCTGGCTTACGCCGGTAGAGATGAGTTCCTAAACGACAGTCAGACGACACGATGATACAAGTGCTAAATGATTCAAGCTCATTTATGGGAAATTTTCAGATAAGAAGTTCAACAAGCGTTTGTTGAACATATTATCTGAACATCTCCTAATATAACTATACTCGTCAATGAGTATTTACTATAGAGAGTGCATTTAGTTAGCCCAAGCATTGGTTCCTTTTCTCGGACAAGATGCAGTTCTGCATGCGTTTTCCAAAACGACACGTTCGGGTTTTCGAGGCAAAAACGCTATTCCAAACAAAAGGAATCTACTTACATAAATAAGTGGCACGCGAGCTTAGGATTGTCCACAAAATGAAGACATGTTTTGTTAATCCTGCATGAAGGGCAATAACTCTATAAATAATGTTAATTTGCTAAATAACGGTGATTTGTATGAGAAGAAGTGTTTTTGACGAAATAACGGAGATATCTGAAGAAGAGTTTTTGACGAAATAACGGAAATATTCGAAGAAGTGTTTTTAAAGAACCAGTATCACAAGTCCAGGAATTTCCATTTTGAACTCCCTTGCGTTGAAATTTTCTCAACTTTCAAACAATTTGAATTTCCAACTTGATATCCCCCTATGGTGCTGAACACTTTGTTCAGCTGATAACAATGCAGTCTACAGTTTTGATGGGAAGTAGGAAAATATTTGTTTTTACAAAAAAAAAATGACACTAAATACTAGTTAAAAATCAAACAGTAACAGAATAATTTTAACCTATTTCTGGTCTGAAATTGTCAACTCATTGTGCCAGGCATAAAATTTCCAACTGCTGAAACGTTTTCGAACGAGCGTGAAACAACTCGCCCGCCCACGGATAGGACAACTACTGATGTTGTATACTTACCACGAGAGTCTTCATCGTGTTCATCGTTTCAGTGTATGGAGGTTCAGCAGAAATAAAAGAGAACTATCATCCGATGCCGATTGCTACCCAGGAGATGATGGAAATAAAAATCTAACTCGGAAGGTAGCCTCGTTATAACACCAGACAAGCAGTAAATAAATGTCCAATAAAAACTGGAAGTGGAGAGTAATCATAACGCATAATACTCTTATACATCTTTTGTGACATCACGGCTGACAGAAACATTAGATAAGGAATGTGGCATAATACAATTCTGTATTGCAGCCATGTTTCAACAGGTGTGTGAGATCATGTTAATATACACGCCTGATTCGCGAAAACATTTAAGGTTGACCCAAGCCACTATGGATATACCTTGAAACAGATAAACAAATTGCTGCAAGCAGCACAGGCGTGACCGAAAACAACTATACATACATTAGATATAGTACCTAACACTTGAAAGTGACAAAAATTGGAGATATGTCATCCTTTCTCCACAGCTGAATCTCACTTTGTGTGCACTCACAGGGTTGAAGTCGAAAAGTTTCCATAGATAAAAATAAATCAGTATATGGTATTTCTCTATCACAATTATATTCTCATGTTTTGGAGTGAGTGTTGGAATTTTGAAATGACACATCCATACATGTATATACATTCATACACACAGCTGTATTTGACTATGACTGTATCAAATCTGAGATTATTTTCGGACATTCTTTGAAAAATCTCTTTGATTATTTCTGATTTGGACCAGGCTGCAGGAACGCTGCTAGGGAGTTCCAACTGGGGTGAGATTATATAGGAGTTGGTCTAATAAAATTTCCAACTATGTCAGATTTGGTTTTGAGTAATGCAACATTCCAATATTGGGTAAATGGCTTAATAATTTGGGTTTCTATGTTATTTTTAAAAGTATGGACTGTGTAAGTAAAGACACTAACACTATAGTCACACGAATGATATAGCATTGATCCATGTTTTATATAGTAAGAACACTGTGCATGCAGTACATTGTACATGCTATTAATCAGAATATGGTTGAGGAACGAATACGAGTTTAGGTACATGTACATGTATTCAAATTCCAAAGAGTCATAAGTTATAACTCACACAATGTTAATGGTAACAAGTATGCATTCTGAATTATTTTTATATTGTTAAAGCTCTCTCCAAAAAGATACGGAGGTTTGACATTACTAATAGACTAGTGACCACGAATCTATGGTTGGTAAAACATACCAGTTGGAACTTGATGGAAATGCGTTGCTTTCAATTTCATACATGTGTTCAGGTAATGAGCATTACTGGAATTTTATTTACTCAATTGACTGTGTATTAACGTGTACTATTGGCATTACATTGCTACATTGCAGGACAAATTTAAATGAACTGATTAATTTAAAGGAGAGGAACTAACTGTATAAGTATAAGTACAACGATTGACATTTGAGTCATGACATTTCGAACTATTGAAAATTATGGTCCTCATTGTGGGGATGAGGCACCCCCACTCTCGTGAACCTGGTCGAGAGTTACGGATACTACAGTGTCAAAACCCAGCTATTTACTTTCTGGTAGTGTTGATTGGAAGTTCATACTCTCACTTTGAAAATTAGAGTTTTGTAACCATAAAACGTTCTGGTTGTAAATGGGGAACGGACACAAAACATAGCATTTTGACTGTTACGAGCATATGCTAGTTTATTTTTAAAACAAGTTGATACTTTGTTTGTTCGGAAATAATCGGAGTAGTTTTCTATAACATTCTGATCAAAGTTGCCAGTCGGAGGGTTCGTGCAATACACCAGTCTACACATCTAGGATAATCCTTCGATTGACAACTTTGGACAGAATGTTGCAGCAAACAACTGTGAGTTTGGACACAAATGAGGTAACAGCTTGTTTGAAAAACACTCTAGCACATGCTCGTATCTGCCAAAACACTATGTGATATATCATTTTCATAGTTTAGTACCCTTTTCCTCATTGCTGGTCGAGTTTGCGAACGCCTCGACCATTTTGAATGCGTGGAACTCATCAACACGAAACATCGTGATTCCCCACCGTGTTACTGTACTAATATACTTAAGAAGGCAAGGAACACATCATCCGACTATCATACAACCGCCCGCCTGTCCATAAGCAAGCGATGGACAGCAGCTGACCAAGACACAGCCATTGATTCCATACGGTACGACGACATCCGGTAAAAAATCGGCCACCTTAAACATACATAATCCGCATTAACGCTCATAAATAACTATTTCTGCGGCTTCTGTGGTAAAACATATTTGATTCTAGTCGATGAACCAACCCATCAAAGTTCAGAACTATAAGAAATCGATTTTAGAAATCTTTTATTTTTCATCACCTGGAGTATTTGGCGGCCTAGCAAATATTCGACGAGCCGACGACCCACTCTCGATATACCAAATTCCGTTTTAGAAACTGTCTCCTGATAACATTTTTGCGACCTTTTGTGCCAGTTTATTTTAGTTAGTGTTGGCACAAATATGCCTATATATATGACTTTAGCATAACGACACCCTCGCTCCCTCATAACAAGATGTAGACAAATTGAATGCTAATTGACTTCCTTCTCACGTGCGGTCATAATTATTCATTCTCAATGATCAAGACATGTTATTTTGTGTCTTCATAATTATTCATTCTCAATGATTAAGACATGCTATTTTGTCAACAACAACAAAAAAACAAAAAAGCATAGTACCAAATCAATGCGACACTGATTTCGACTCATGTTTGTGAAATAATATTTTAGCCTATCCTCTTTTATCGAATTCACAAAATACTCATATGTATTCTATGCTTAAATATCAGATAATAGTATTTTTGCAGCAGATAAAAACCTGTATCCGTCTAGTGAGATATCGATATATCACTCGTATCCATCCGCTCTAAAATTAAAAGTGATTCGTTCTTGGTGGAAAACTGTGCTACAAGTCCCTGGGTATCCAGTTTGAAAATATTATAATATGTGGTCAATTAATTTTTTTTATTAAACATACTTTGGTGTTAGGGTGGATACACACATGCATGTAATGTCTGTATTGTAAATACATATTTTACATGGCCACACCAATAATTGACAAAATTAATCACCTGCGCGCGAGAGGTCAATTTCACCAGTGAGTAATTATAAGCCATTATCAAACAAACTGCCATCAAGAAATTTAAGGCCAGTCATAAACATGTCTTCATTTTCATTTCGAAGAGTGGATTGGAGCCGGTCGATTTTATACTTGATTTGTTTCTGTCATTTCTTGGAAACAGGGTCATCCAAAACAAAAATAAAATATTCAGAATTCTTGTATATAGGATGATACCGCCTTGTTAAGATTTCTTTGATAATTTGAGAGCGAGCTCATGTGATAACATTAATTCAATTGGGATTGCAAATATTCATTATAGCGCCAACAAATAATGCAGGTACAGCGTTGAAATTAAAAAGAGTGACCCCCCCCCCCCAATTTATATATATGTTTCTCAAGCCAAAGGTTGAACAAGCTCCTAACTGTCACAAGCTTGAATTATAACATTTTCGACCATGATCCATGATTGGAGGAGGGGCTGGTTCTCGAAAGCTTCCAATAACTAAGGGAGTTAATTTAATGTATCAGCCGGGCAAGAATTACAATATAATGTTTTACTTAAATATTCCATAGTTGTAAATTATGCGTATACATGTATAACTGTATAACACAAGAGAGGAAAGGTGACGTAGTTGGGAATTCGTAGCTAGGTAACCCTTTCGCCGAATGGAGACAAACAGCAACACCATGCATTAAAATTTAAAGCTGTATAATATATTCATAATTATATGAACAGCATAAATTGCTGCATATTAGATTAATCACTCGTAGAAAACAGACACGACAGACATGAGTACTATATTTATAAAGCAGGGTGTCAGGACTCAGGTTGCTGCATGCACACCCCCGTCGAGGAAATATGCAATGGTGAATTCGGTAGCTTCTGGGATAATATAGCTCCACGTGCATGTTGGTGCCATAGCCCCCTGCGTTGGTGAAAAGGCCATCACTGGTATCAAAATCAATAGAAGACTAACAGTGATTTAAACAGAATGTCGACCATTTGAGTTATCGCGCGAATAATTATTTTAAGCGGCCTGACGAATTTGTCCCAGTCAACGGCTCTTCAGCGGTTCAGAGTTTAACTCACTGTGGTCAAACACAGTCGCAATGATTGGGTTGTCAGCGGACACATATTACACGGTGTGTATGATCCATGTAAAACGCCAAATACACGATATTTACAGAGATTACATGCATGTGTGTATCCACCCTTAGCTTCTTTATCACTGAACCAAAGTGTATGGAAAAATGGAACTAACGTGTATGCACAAGCTCATACACAAGCTTGGGTATACACATTTGCACTTTTTTACTCTTCTTTGTAGTTGAGCCATGGGCCAAGAGAGCGCAGCATAGAATACATAGAACATCTAGACTTTTTGGTTGGATATGGTAATTATCTCATTCGTGAAGAAAACAAAATGAATATCCATTCGTGTCAGAGGCACTCGTGAAAAAGTTTTGTTGTTGTCATCACTCATAATTCCCATATCCAACCAAACCGTGTTGATATTATATATGTAGCTATATTAGTAGCACCCAGGATGTGCCTGTCTGATAACGGTGGGAAAATGGTCGGCTCAGATCCACCTTATCACGCCATCTGAATTGTTGTTATTATTAATTGCAAAGGACAAAACATTGCAACAATTCCTATACACAAGCAGGCTATACATCACACGATCATGTACCGAACTTCCGAAACATTGAAACTTTTTGTAGCATTTACTTAATGTAACACCTTCTATACTAAATACTCATTGACGAGTAGTTCCATTAGGGAATGTTCAGATAGGGCAATACGACTCTGGATCGTTTGTTGAAATTATTATCTGAACATTTCCCACACATAGATAATAATTCATCTGTACTTGTATATTTTCGTTTGTCTGCCGTCTGCTTTTATTATACGAACACCCCTTGAAATGAATAATTGACCGTTTCACTGTATTCTATTTTTAACGGAATGGGATAACAGGGTTAACATCTGGAAGCATCACACCGGTTATGAATTGGTGACAAGTGACCCATCAGCAAGCAATATTCGCCTTCCTCTCAGTGACACGCAGTTAAACGTATTGTTTATCCAGGTTAACTAGATGTGTGTCGACATGTTGTGGGTGTCTCACCCCAACTTTGGCCACAATGTTCAACAATTGTCATGCCTTACACAACATTAGTTTAAAAGTGGAGGAATTAGGGACCCACCCATTATAAATGCTTCAAATGACCTAAATAAATGAACTCAGTTTTGCTGATATTCATTATTGATTATAACTGCTTCAAATGACTTAACATGGTACTCAGTTTTCCTGATCTTATCCGATCTGCCTGCCATGTCATGATCATAAACGCATTCACACTTTGTATATACCAACACGGCTGTACAGTTTCAAACAATTCTCCAATAAATGCGAGCTGCAGGGCGTGCTGATGGATTCACATTTGAAATCCAAGATGGTTGCTGGCATGGATGTTTTTTTAATGAATTTCGGGGAAAAGGGAGGCTCCCATCTAGAGGTCACACCGAAGATCCATATGAAGTTTGGTGACGATTGGGTGCTAAATGTGACCTGTAAGGTGCGCTACGGGATTTAGTCATATCCATTGAAAAATTCAAGATAAACGCTGGCAGCCATGTTTTAACATAATTTGGGGAGGGAATGGTAAGCACCCATCTACATGTAGAGGTCACCCCGATGTTTGGTGATGATCGGATGAGGTATATACTCTGTATGGTGTGCAACGGATTTAATAGTGCAAACAGTAAAACCAAAGATGGCTACTGGCGGCCATGTTTTTCATCGAAAATCGTTCAGTAATTTGACAGCTCCCATCTAGAGGCGGTCATAGACTCATATACCGAATATCGTTGAAATCGGTCAAAGTTTGTTTTAACACCTGTTATGGTTTTTTTAATAGATAATTCAAATTTCATTTGAAGAATTTACATTTATTTGAAGAATGTATTACAATGTTATGATTTCATTTATATCATGTTGAATAAATTATATTTAAGTTTTAATAGAACTATCTAAATCTGAGCCTTTCCATGTCAATGTGCATTGATAGATCGTTGATGAAAACATTTAGCACGTTGACCTTTTTATCATTGTCAAAGCGTTTCATTCAGTAAATGGGTTGTATTGTGTACATGAAATTAATTTCATTTCAAACATTTATTCACTAAATGTGGGCTGCAGTGTGTGCCGCTGGATTTAAATGGCTCCCGGTGCCCTTGTTTTTTAACAATTTCGGAAGAATTGGACAGCTTTCATCTAGAGGTCACACCAAGGAACCATATGCGGTTTGGATGAGGGATGAGGGATTGGCCATTGTAGGGTGTGCCAAACGGTTCTAGGTCATGAAAAGAATCAAAATCCAAGATGGCCTCTGGCAACCATACTTTTAACGAAATTCGGAAAATATTGTTGGCCCCCATTTATAAGTCACACTGAAGATCATCGTGAAGTTTGGTGACGAACGGATGAGGGATGTGGCCTGTACGGAGTGCCAAAGAATTTAGTCAGGCAAAGAGTAAAATCCAAGATGGCTGATGGCGCCAGTTTTTCTACGAATTTCGAACATAATCGATGTATCCCATCTAGAGGACCCGAAGATCCATATGAAGTTTGATGTTCATTCGATGAGGTATTTGCAAAAGGATTTAGTCATGTAAAGAGTACAATTCAGGATGGCTGCCGGCGGCCATGTTTTGATCGAATATCGCAAAAATTCGACAGCTCCCATCTAGAGGTGATCGTAAACATGACTATACATTTAAAACAAATGATCTAATAAATGGTGACAGCAGAGTGTGCCAATGGATTCTAATTTGAATTCGAAATTGACGCCTGATGGGGTTTAAAAAAAAACAATTTCGGAAACAATCGATGGCTCCCATCTAAAGATTACCAAGAACATCCACATGCCCGAATGATGCCACATTACGGCCGGTGAACGCCCTAAGGAGACCATATTACGGCTGGTGAACGTCCGACGGAGACCATATTACTGCGGGTGAACGTCCGACGGAGACCATATTACTGCTGGCGAACGTCTAGATCCTGATGCAAGTTGAATAATGTTACAATATACGTGGTGTCTAGGACTTGGCTAGAGGATCTCCGTCTGGGGGGTGTCAACATTGCACTTTCTAAATGCACGCCTCAAGCTTGAACCAGACCAAACATAAATCCATTTGCACCCCTTATATTAGAACTTTCCATCTGCCACCTCACGCATACAAACTGTTGCAAACTTTCAACCTGACGCCCCTAAGGTTCGAGAATATCCAACTGATGGCCATTTCAGGCCAAATGATTTTTACCAAAATTAGAAACAAATATTGCTGTTGATCTAAAAACCACAAATTCCCCACAAGTACAGGTTGGAAAATCAAACAATTTCAACATATGTTTGGTGTAAAATTTCCAAATAATGTTGATCCAGGCATGAGTGGAGTCATAGATTCATTTTCATTAAAATTACCATGTTTTTGGAATCGTTCATAGAGCGCACAAATGTATTTTGCACTAATCCATGGCTCAAATTCATTCATTTGTTGCAAATATTCTGTTGAGTATAAAAGGAGATGGTGCCATACGTGGCCAGATTTAGTATTCAGTACCCCTTTAATAGAATTATTTCACTTGTTCGCTACTGTGTTCGTGGACGAAAACACCCAGATATATATATAACTGAATTGATCAAAGCAAAACATAATGTACATGTAAATTAGACGGCATGTCAAAATTGAACTTCAATTGTGGCTAACAATTAAATTTAAGACAGGTTTTGTAACGTGATTATACAGCGAACAGTGGACAAGAGGGGACCGTAAAACCTATATAGTATTATGTGCGCGAGTGCATGCGTTCATTGTTTGTCTATAGAGGACAATTTGTCCCGGGACGGTTCGGTCTCAAAAACGAGCGAAGGGTAACACTGTACATTGTGATGCCGATCAAGATTGTTAAACCAGACCACATAATGCTTTTCCCTGACCCCCTCATCGCGCCGCACGTGTGTACCTGTCCTATGCACGCGGTCATGACAAACGTCACGATGCCATAGAAGAGGCTCGTTACACGTGACCCGACATAGCGAGACTGATGGTCAGAGGAAATCCCTTGATAGTTTAAAGGGACCCAAGACACTCGAAGTGGTTAAATGTGCAAACAAAATATATCAGTTTTTAAAAACATCACCAAAACATGGAGATATAGAAAAACATTCTGAATATGGATCGTACGTGACACGTAGTGGAGCAACCACACATGATGTGTCTCGAATTTGCCTTCGATCGGCGACATAACGCTAAGAGTAATTTATGTAATATCATGCAATGGACACGACGGAGACGACATGCCAAATTGACAAGGCGTATCGTGGATTGTAAAATCTTGTCCGGATTATCGTCATGACTTCTTCATTTTTCGTTTTCATTAAGCAAACCTACGAAATTGGTCTAAATGAAATTAATAGACTTAAATCACATGTGAATTCTTCGTAAGTTGTGAAGTATAGCTACTTTCATTTTTATCGCGATGCTTCATTTCCAATTCCGCGTTTTTTTGCAATCTCCGCACGGTTTGCTAACCGAAGTCACTTGACAATTTCTCCAAAATCTATACCCGCGTTCTTGAAAAATCACTGATGGATACAGAAAAAATTGTATGACGTCATTCACCTACCTTAGGTATAAGCACCCTTGGTGGTTGCTATTATATTCGTTATGTTTATAGTTCTCTAATAACGAAATTTCCTCTTTGAAACTATTGTTAAGTGATAAGAAAAACTGGCACAGAGATTTGTAAACAAACATCACTAAACGTGTAGTAATTTCAAATATTTTAATCCGAATGTGAATTTTAATCTTGACCCTTTTCAAACCGTCAGTTTTCAGTACACTTTGGCATCTTATAGGACTGTTATCGGTAATTCCACTGTAACAGCAATGTCTACATAACGATGGTTTTGAATCATTATTAGATAACTATAAATACAGAAAATAAGAACACAACCAATCTATTATTCCATGTACTTGTTGCTGATAGTTGCTACACACACTTTTAGTGTGTTCACATTCATCCACTGCGAGTGTCTTTAGTCCATTTAATTTTAAATGTTGATATTCACATACACAAAACCGTTATTTTCTAGATGGCTGATTGGTTCACATTGCGTCATGTGATTTCGCACTCAGACCCCGACTTGTTTCCGTATTGTGTGAAAGTAACTTGCCAAGTCCACCAGAATATCATTGAAAATATGCGATTTTAATTTGCCAGCAAATTGTAAATAAAAGAAATGGAAGTAAGAAAGAGATGGAAACCTAGAGGTGGATGCAGTTGGAAATTCCTGGTTGAAAACCCACAACGGAGAATCTATCCACTTCCTAGATCATGCCATGGTTCTCTCATACATGGCTAATATATATTCTGGCTACGCCCGAAGTGATCATACTCCACCAGTTCAAAATCTCGGACAGTTTTGCTATATTTACTATGTAGGGACGTTCTTGGGAACGTGATATGAACAACACATGTCGTGGTAATATATACCGACTTTGATTTCGAACCCTACCTTGATGTACTTACCAAAACCGAATACTGTTATGCAAATTCCGAACTTGTAACCATAAGTTACCAATATAAACGGGATGGTGGAACAATACGGACCGTGATGGCCGCACTTGCGTGTTATGCGATACAAGGGTAATTGGTGACGAATTTCACTACCTTCTCGTGTGTAAACAAAATGACCAACGCCCGGTGCAGATTGTTACCAATGTTAACTGGTCGACGTCCTAATACAATATTGATGAGTGATTTACTCAATGACGACAATGCAACTCATCTCCGCAAGTTTTGCGAATTTATTAAGCTTTTAAATAGAGAAATGACCGAATAACTCAGCTAGGCAATAGGTAGAACAAGCATTATCACAATTTCTACAAGAACTGTACCGATATACGCATACAGATATTTAATATATATTTATAAATACGTGTACGTATATGTAAGCATATACTATAAATCTCTATATTTATATGTGCTTATATATATTTACAATCTTGATATACATGTTACATATATTTTGCAATGTATCCATGAAATACAACATTTGTCATCCGGAAGTGCACATGTACATATATATTAACTATTATTATCTCTATTCCTATGACATGTATAGGATTATGAGAAATAAAATGATTGATTGATTGACAAACGTTGAACAAACAATGCAGCTGTGTATTTATTATCAAATACCTGTTTTTCTTGTACTGTATTTAACAGTATAGTAGATGAAGGTTCCAGCTACTCATGATTGCAAGATGTGGGTAACTCTGGGGAGCCGATGGAATTTATTCCAGGTAATTTGTAATCAGGTTTATTGTGATATCTGCTTACCAAGGTCACAAATGTAATGCAACCCTCAAGCTGGGACCACCCCTACTGTGAATTAGATGACGGAGGAACAAGTATTAACAAATAAATATAGTCTATGTGTTAACACTGTTTGTCCAATGTTATAACCCCCCCCCCCCCCCCCCCGCAACATTAAAACGATATTCCCAGGTGTTTAAGTGTTGTAGATTGATTTCTACGGGCGTAGCCAGAGTAGAGATTCGTGCCATAATTTATTCACGTCCCTGCTTATAGTAGAATTTTAACGAGGCTTCCTTGACTGGCTGGCATGTGTCCAATGCAGATCGTGTTGATGAAACTATGTCATATATCATGCGAGACGTTGAGATTATATAAGCTGACTGCAAGAGATATTATTCAAGACAGGTAATTAGTTTTGTCCAAATGCATTGTCAAGTTAAGTGAAAAACGAGTGACATTTACATTAATTCGGTTGCCAGTAGGCCGCAGAATTCACTGCGCACAACATCAACACAAGAATAATACGATTGAAGAGCATTTTATACTGAGTATTATCGGTGAGGAATTAATGTAAGGAATATTATAGGTCAAAACGCCCTCGGGCAAAATATGTGAAGGAAATATGAGCCGGCTACGAATACGAAAGTCGACCGCAATCAGCAATTGAGTCTATTCCGTTGTACAAATATGTAGAATAGAGAACAAAGAGACTGACACTAAGTGAGTCCAGATATCGGGTGGATGTACATGTGTCCGGGTGGCAGAATTGTGTTTAAAATAACAACAATAAATGGGTCGATAAGGACCGGGACGAAATTCAAGTGTAATGTTCACATTTCGATGACCTTCTGATATTGTCGGACAATCTACGCCGAAAATGTTTTTCGCTAACGCTGTTTTTTATGCAAGTGTGAAGAATAGTTTTCACCGCTCCAACCCCACCCTTTTTTGGGAAATCGCTGCTTCCTGCTTGTCGGCCCGAACAAAATCGGAAGAATGTTATAATCAGCATGTCCGTGTCATGGGATATGGTGTGTAGTTGTCATCGCGCAGATCAAGATCGAATTTGGCCACGGTCGAACTATTTTTTACGGAGTTATGCCCCTTTTATACTTTTGGCTGGATGATAACTTAACTCATCGATATTCCTGATAGTTGGTATATTGTTCACATCTCAGATGGCAGTGCTGCCGTGTTGTACATAACGTGTGCAATCTCTAAAGAAATGCGTGATACATGGTGTATGTGTGGTTTACCGTTGAGTAACGCGGTGTAACATGGTGTATGTGTGGTTTACCGTTTAGTAACGCGGTGTAACATGGTGTATGTGTTGTTTACCGTTGAGTAACGCGGTAAAGGTCAAGTTGGAATCAGAGTTTGGTCCAATAGCTTCTCGTTCTTTTATTTCTAAAAAAGCAAACGCACAAAAAAGACATCTGTTTCGGGGGACATATTGTCAGCGACAATGTATTAGTTAGTTAGTGTATCATTCATACTGTCATCTTTGAACTCATATAGATCCATTATTTCTTGAAATAGTTACCAGCCTTCCAACAGCAGCTACATACACACCCAACTGCGTCATTGACATTTTCGCGTGATCTTCCTTTTGTATTGTTGTGAAAATTTGAAGTCTCTAAATTTCTAGATATAGAATGTGCAAACATTCTTAATCGGGTTGGGTAAAATTTCTCCCAACACAATGGTGGACATAGCACAACGCGAACGTTGGGCGATTATTTTTCTCAACGCAGGGTAACCATTTACCAAATAATAATTTCCCTTCTGCGGTGGGCGATTGTTTGTACCCGAACATTTGGGAGAATAATTACTTAATTATTGGGTCAAATAAATTGTCCCACATATCTTCAGGGCTGATAATAAACTCTCTTAATTGGTCGTGAATATTAAAATAATTTATTAGACCCCTTTTAAGTCATCTGAGATCAAAGGCAAATAGGAAATTATATTCCCCTGTCAGTTGACACCAATTTATATTCCCCTGTCAGTTGACACCAATTTTCCTACAAATCGCCTAAGCCTAAATGTGACAATTTTAATATTTTTTTCTTGTATTCTTTAACAATTTTATAATTTCACCCATACATAGCCCCATACAAACATGATCAGACGACACTCTTCTATATGATTCTATATATGTGTGGGGCTCCCTGCAGGGTAATGGATGTTTTTTTATTTTATGTCCTAAAAATTGTCAGAAACATTTATTTAAAAAAAATGATAAAAAATTGTTAGGCCAATGCATTATCTTATATATGCGAGGCGATCTATGGTCGACTCGCATATATAAGAGAATACATTGGCACAGGGTAAAACAATCCCGACTTACGACTGGATTTGATATGGCGGGTCACAAATCTACAAAAAAATCGTTCAACGCATAATGGACATTAATATTGGGTGGAGTGTTATCCTGCGTTGAGTAAAAACATTGCCCAACATTGTTCGCGTTGTGCTATCTATGTGCACCATTGTGTTTGGTAAAATTTTAGAGTGAACCAATGCAAGTTGTAGATGGCAGTTCAACATAGAGAACAAGGTAAACAATGGTAGCATAGTGTGGCAATGAATCCATACTTCAGCCATCGTCAGTTTCCTTCAATAAAAATAAAACATTCAGACTTTCACCGATCAATACTCATTGGAAGTGTTTTCCACTCGGTTATTGGAATATTGTGTTAAAGGTACTCAATCCGATTCGATGGTCCACATATAATCATATTCCAACAACAACATTTTAGAAATGCCGCCTCAGTTATCAGAATCGATTAATTGCCCAACAATGGCTGCGGACACATGTATCACAGTAGCGATGGCATAGTAGGTGTGAAAATTAATTATGGTGCAATTTTGGTGACAATTGGTCGTCACATTCCTGTGCCATAGCGAGACATGTGGCCCGCCGCACGTTCACACAATGAGTCTTTTCCAAGCTCTATCAGGCCCGTTCCAAACGACGGATTTTTGTCGACTCGAATCTAATACCAGACCCACAATTGTATTAAATGCGTCTAAAATGCGACGTTTGAAACAATTAGATCCGTGTCAGACGCACCACAGACGAATCTCCGTCCAATTCAGACGAATCTTCGTCGGTGATGCGTCTGAAATCCGTCTTGGTTTCAAACGACGGATTTTTGTCGACTCGAATCTAATACATGTGACGAGAAGAGCCGAAAGTTTCCGAATAACGAATGCAAATTCTATGATAATGATATGATAATGGTATAATAATGAGGGAGTTCCCCTTATCTGCGGAAATACCCACATGACGTCATTTGTCGCACGCTCTCTTTGTTATAAAGAAAGATATATCTATAAGAATTGCTTAGGTAACATTGTGAAAATTTTAATTATTATGGCAGTTTGATTTCTCAACGAACATGACATGTCACTGACTCACATATTATAATGGATATATTATCAATGATTTATAATAATTCATATATACCGGTATAAGGGATGTGGGTTGTAGCGGTTGGGTTCTCTATTCCGAAGGTTCATTATTCCGAAGGTTCGCTATTCCGAAGTTCATTATTCCGAAGGTTCCCCATTCCGAAGGTTCATTATTCCGAAGGTTCCCCATTCCGAAGGTTTTCTATTCTGGGCGTATTTAACCAGAAATGAATCAAAATGTGCACCCCACCACAAAAACCACACGAGGAATGAAAAATACGATTACGCTAGTATTCATATAGAGTACATTTATACATCCACTTCTAATTCCCAAATTGTCCTAGATATCGGTTATTAATAGCAAGAAAAGAGTATCAGTTTATCGTTCATTATGGAAAGTTAAAAACACGATGACTGAAATAAACTACATGTAAGAGATATAGTTTTTCCGAACTGGCAATCTGTATTTGAAAAAAAAAACATCAACATTCAAGGCCCACTTAATTAATCATATAAAATATATGCCACTATATATACCATTTGAAATATGAAGCTCTCTAACACTGTATTATCAGCTTATCCGGTGTAATATAAACTGTGAACATGTTGTTTTTGTCGAGTTAACGCAGGGTTACCGACTTGTTTTTGTGCTTAAGGTTCATCTGGTTTTGTTGCGCAAAGTAAAGTGTATTATTTTCAATGGAGGGGGGTAACTCTATATTTTAAAGATAATGTTATTCCCCTTCAATTGAAAATACATTAGGTTGAATTCTGTTGCATTCTGAGAGCCATGACATATAACGGGGGAATCTTTTTATGATTTAAGATGTTTTCTATTTCTCTAAGGGCATCTACTGATACAGACGTTTGGAATGGTGATGAACTATATATAGTGTTTTAATCATATTTTATGGCACAGATTGTGTTTAAAATCTGATATCAAGGCACTATAAAAAATAGCCGATGACTCGAAAATTAAGTGGGCCTTACAATTCAATACAAATTCACAATTGCAGTTAGGTTCAACTAATACCCGTCTATTCAACGACATTCTGCTTCGCAGTATTCAAAAAGAGTTATAGTCCCGCTGTTTTAATCCCGCCTTTAGCTGGCGTATTGTTGCCTGTAAGATTATTGAGATATAACGCCATACGCGATGACATTAAATCGCATGGAAAGAGCAATTGTGTGGGCTGCCTGACGTGAATATGTATTGGAAAATAACGTCATACGTAATGATATTAAATCTCAAGGAAACCCGCGAAAAAATAAAATAATAACATTTATTGTTTCAATGTTTTAAGTTATTTCCTTCGTGATAAAGAACCCTCTCAATACTTGAATATAGAATTAACCTTTAAAAAAAAAAACTCTTCGGAATAGCGAACCTTCGGAATAGAGAACCTTCGGAATAGCGAACCTTCGGAGTAGTGAACCTTCGGAATAGTGAACCTTCGGAATAGCGAACCTTCGGAATAGAGACATGTTCCCGTTGTAGCAACTGATTTATAATAATTCATATAGACCGATATTCCTTATTGTAAGGGATAGGGGTGGTAGTCTCTGATGTATAATAATTAATATATACCGGTATTACTTATTATAAGGGGTATGGGTGGTACCACTGATTATGAGGGGTATATGGGTGGTAACCTCTTATTTATAATAATTCATATATTCCGGTATTACTTATTATAAGGGGCAGAGTGGTAGCCTATGATTTATAATAATTTATATATACCGGTATTACTTATTATGAGGGGTAGGGATAGTAGCCTAAGATTTATAATATTCATAGATAACGGTATTCCTTATTATAAAGAATATAGGGTGGTAGCCTATGATTTATAATAATTAATATATTCCGGTATTCCTTATTATAAGGGGCAGAGTGGTAGCCTCAGATTTCTAATAATTCATATAAACCGGTATTACTTATTATGAGTGGTATGGATAGTATAACCTATGAATTATAATAATTCATATATACCGGTATTCCTTATTATAAAGGATATAGGGTGGTAGCCTATGATTTATAATAATTAATATATTCCGGTAATCCTTATTATAAGTGGTAGGGGTGGTAGTCTCTGATTTATAATAATTCTTGTATACCGGTATTGGTTGAACGATATAACATTTATTTGTAGCGCCTATTATAGTATATTATATACCTGCATGTACTATATACATCCTCATAAACATGAGCACATATATTCGCGCTGCAGTCGCGCATATATATATACATAATTTATACTGTATTTTAGTATATATATGTATAACATATACCGGTATATATAGGCCTCTATATCTACGCGTGACCAATTTTTGATGGTAACCGGGAATCCACCTTTAAATAAATCGACCGATGTATTAGATTCGACGCGACAAAGATGCGTCCGTCTGTAACAAAATCGACCGCAGACGCATCACCGACGGATTTAATACAATTAGATTCGAGTCGACAAAAATCCGTCGTTTGGAACGGGCCTCAGCGTCGAGATCGACATCTCAATGATTTATCAAACCGAATGTCTTGTCGCTGTTGATCGTTACTCAACACGAAATGTTATATTTTAATGCTAACACACAAGACAATTCTGGACGATCGGTCGTGCAAGTTTATGTATCGTAGAGAATACAATGTGGCTAAACGTAATGAGTAGAGATCAACCTTGGTGAAACTCAATATTAATTGGTCAGTCGACTCACTGTGCGAATATGCGGCGCGCGACACGACTCCCTATGGCATATAAATTATGTTGACCAATTGTCACCAAACTCTACCATAATTAATTGTCACACCTACTATGCCATCGCTACTGTGGTACGTGTGTCCGCAGCCAATATTGATAACCACAGTCAACTATAGTATACAATTGCCCGAAACGTGTTTTTTTATCAACATGTTGTTCGACAAAAAATTTCCTCATTATCAACAGAAAGCCTCTTAATTTTAGAGTTATCCATCTTCATCCGCAACTTGGGTCGAGGCTGTCGGCTCGTCGACTGTTTACTGGGCCAGTAAAAATTCTCGATGGTGAAAACTAATAGATTAAAAAAAATCGATATCTAATAACTCAGAGCTTTGATGGATGGTTTCCTCGACTCGACTCAAATATGTTTACCCCCGAATCCAAATAAAAAGTAATTGAGGGGCGATTAATCGGATTATGCATCTTTAATCCTCTTTAGTATGGAATATCTTTACTTGCGCCAGTCTATGCTGGACGCAAGTAATGTTTTCGGTCCGATCTCTGTTTATTTGTCTGTTTATCTGTCCTTCCGCGAATATGTTACGTCATACCAGAAGTACATAATGTAAAGAATGCACATGCGCTAATATGAAGCGGTTGCACCAATTGTAAATTAAATCCACGTATATACTTAAATTGCATTGGTATCTGGTTTTATTTTGGTAATAAATCGTTCATAAAAGAACAAAATTGAAAGATTTCCTTCTGGAAACCGATAAAGACGCCATGACGTCACGACGCACACCAGGACGTCACAGGGCGCGCAAAACACCAGACCTGATTGCGTCGACGTCCAGACAGCTGAGACTCGTATTACATGCAGGGGCAGGCTAAACCGATCCATCTGCCAACAGCTTCGTGTTTTTTTTATTATAAATATATTATATATATACCCTGAATGGAAAATAAAAGTGGGCAATAGTACGGCCCATTAGAATCCTATTTTATGTAACTTGAAACTCGGGAAATGAGTTGAGATCAAGTCTAAAAGCGTGCGGAATCGTTTTTGTTTTTCGCAGAGACAGTGAGGTGCGAACATATTTCTGGAAACTTTCTTCGAAGTTCAAAACATTTCCGAAAGATCCTGGTGCATATTTATAAACCATATCCGGCCAAACAGTAGAGTCCATGATTCAATTGAGAAACAATTACACTGAAAAATGTGGATGTGGAAACATGGATTATTAAAATGCCTTAGTTATTAACTGGGAAAACAAGCTTTCTCATTCTCAACGCAATAGACATTTTGATGATATATTCCCGAAGACTGTATATATCAGTCGATAAGGGCATCTTCACATTTACACACGTTTAGACAAATACTAACGCGTCTTTTATTTAATTGTGTCGGTAATTGTAATTGACTTTGATGGGTTTTGCTGCTGAAGTGCAATGTCATACACAAATCTTTCTAGCCAAACTAGTAACTTAACCCATTGGGATATAATATATAGCATTATCGGCAACCAATCGTCTTCACACCATTCATATCAGCTATGTCTATATTGCTCTATAAATATGTCAAACAACTCGTACGGTATTTCTAAGATCATCATTAGTGTACTAGATCAACTGGAGATAACAGAGATATTCTGTCCGTACACACACATATTTCAGCGATGGATGAACTGAAATTTGATATCCAGATTTTGTATCGATCTCTCAAACGAGGGGCCAGCACCCGTGGTTCAAACTGTTGTTGGCAAGACACCACAAAACATGCCATATGTGTGATGGGCTCAATTATAGGCAGCTCCAGTGAGTGCAATCTGGTTACATTTGCATTGGAAATGGAAATATCGGATAGTAGATATATTCGTTTGTCCCCACATCCGGTTTTAACTAGCAATCTGCTTGGCTACAACGCCACGTTTACATGTAAATCGCCATGTCCCCCGCCACCCTTGGCAGTGGGGTATAATAATATAAGAGAACGTGCGCCAATCATCTGGGGGTATATGCATGACCCTTGAACTGGCAGTTTCCACCAATCGTGACGTTGCTCTAGCACGCTGAGTTTGACGTCACCTGACGCCGGATCCATAGGTCGGCTGCTGAATTATTCTTATTGTATGAATTAATCTGAGAACCCACACTGTATGCAGGCACACTTAAATTAAAACGGCATGGATATTGTTGTGGGGACAAAATAGTTATATCCGGCAACACCCTGGGGTACACAGAGATTTATTACCTGGATGTCTCTTTTTTAACCCCGAAGCGGAGCAGGTATTAATTACCCATGTACCCCGATCTTGGCGACGATAACTAATAATATTGTATTTTAGCACACGATAGACCAAAAAGCTGCTAACAAACCCAAGGATTATAATACATTATCAATAATAATTGCCAAATGAATGTCGTAAGTCTGTATAATTTGTTCCTCTCATAAATTGGAAATAAAAGGCAAAATTTAATCACGAGATCAGCATTCTAGTGTTAGATTTTATTAACGCCACCGGTGTATACTGTTCTACGAATTTTAGAAATCTGTTGTCCCATGGGGATTTTATAAATAGATTAGCAGGGTTACCCGGCGTTGCCCAGGTTAAAGTGATGTGAAACCCTCTGCATGCTGTGGATATTTGTTGGGAACAGAGAATACTCTTGCTCAAAGTGTTACACGTATTCTCAGAAATAGCATGTTCAAATAGCATCACAAACATGATTCTTACACAGTCATGGAATATAAGAAGTGGATCACTTTGTCGATTGTCATTTTGTTTATCGCGATTAGTCCGTTCCATCAATAAAGAAGTATTTATTTATTTACAATTGCGTATACTTCAGAAGTTATAACATGAAACATGAACATCATAAACACATTATTTTGCAAAAATAAAAGACGACAATTGGGTTTTACATATAGAGATATATCAGTCAATCTAGTGGGTTAGACTAAGATTTTGAGGACACCTGGCTATCATATCTCCATGAAGATACAGATGTTTTAAAGAAATGTCTAGGGGCTCCTATGTTCATGGTGCTATATATTGGCTAAATATTCTCAGTTGAAAAGAAATATTGTTGCGCAGGTATATCAGCTACATGTGCCCGACACAGAGCGAGATTTTGAGTTGTTTATATTGGTCGATGAGTCTGTTCTAAAATATCCGCGGTATCGGGCAGATATACCCTTGTCATATGTCAGCACTTGATGATCCTGAAAAGTAATGTGCTACTCACTGCGTTTTCTTTTATATCAGAAGAAAATATATGTGACTGCACATTGTGACCACTATTTTTGAACAGGCCTTCGATACATTTCCATATCTCTTGACAAATTGTAACTTTTTTGTGGAAACTGTATTGAATGCAACAGACTCAATTGTGTTATAATATATACATGGGCCATTCTACTATGCAATCGGTTCGAGGTCTCTCAGTTTGCAAGAATATATGTATCTCTTAAATAGAATTATAACTATACTTTTAATGTTTCTTCTATGTATCTGTTTTTGCTAGCTCATTGTGTGAATGCCCTGATTTCCATCCCCATATAAATCAAGTGACTTAATTGGGTCACCATTTTTCGAGATTGTGAAATTTTAACGCCAAAAACTCATTAAAACGATATGGAGATGGCCTGGGTGACTATATATAACTTATAGGTGGATATCGGCGAATAGCAATCTTATCAATGATATTGCATATCCTCTCGCCATCGATGACACAAATGACACCAAATGTAATTTAATCCATCGTATCATTAGAGAAGAACGTGTGTGTATGAATTTGGTGGAAGTTAGTGCTAAATATATCAGCTTTGCCATCCTCATGCATGACTTTAACAGCGCCACTTTTGACATATTAAACCACGTCCATTAGATTCATGGATGCATGATATACTGGAGATGATTATATATAGGTTTGGTGGTAATCAGCAACTAAACAAATCCCCCCCCCCCAATCTCTCACCCAAATGGCAGAAATTTCGCGTCTCAAGTTTAAATCATACGATTTTATTCTTCGTATCATGGAGAAGAATAATATATCAATTTGGTGGAAATCTGCGCCAAAAATAGTTTCTTAAGTCAATTGTTGATGCTCCCCCTGCAACGCTGACTCGAACAGCGCCATATCGCGGAGGTGATTATGTATGAGTTTGGTGGAAATCAGCGACAAAACTATTTCACCATATTGTTTTTATTTTGCCGCCCTTCCCTCTTGTCTTCCCCTGACACCAACAGCGTCACTTTAGAAACTTTTAACCCGCACCATTATCTTCCTCGTAAAAAGTTACCCCCCTTAAACTGCCTTGGTGCCATCTCGATTGTACCCCGTGAAGTTATCTATAGAACACATACTGACAGAAAGACAGACAGCACAATTTGATTCCTCGTATCATTTGAGAAGAACGTGTATGAATTTGATGGTAATTGGTACTAACAAATATTTTGTATTAGTTTTGGTGACCGTCCCGTCCCTATTTCTGACTTAAACGGCGCCACTTTTGTCACCATTAAACAACACACTTAGACTCATTATGGAGATGCATATATATATATTTGTGAAAATTGGCGAATATACAAATTCGTATCAAATTTAAAGTCCTCATATCTCTAACCCAAACGGCACCAATTTGGTGTATGTAAACCACACGATTAGATTCCTTGTATCATGGAGAAGAATATATATCAATCTGGTGGAAATCGGCGCTAAACATAGTGTTGCCGATGGGGTCATTGTCACAAGGCTCCGGTCACATTCGTAGCCAGCTTTTTAAATTGATCACAAATGTAGCCAGCTTTTCTATGGCGATCACATTTGTAGCCAGCTTTTCATATTCATTCAAGCCTCAACGAACAAGATTAGGTTAATCTCATTTTTCTGAGTTGATAGACGAAAAACAACTTGAACTTTAATGTGATATTAGTTCATCTAATAAGTCGAGGTTTCCGATCAATGTCGTTAGAATGCTCGAATTATTTTCCAATATAAGTTGATAAACGAAGTCATTTCTGGAGCATGACGTCGGCATTTTAGTCACGAACGTGATGACGTCATATTTCGCGCCATATAAAGCATGGAATTAGAAAAGCTGGCTACGAATGTGATCGCCGGCGAAAAGCTGGCTACATTTGTGATCGATTTAAAAAGCTGGCTACGAATGTGACCGGAGCCTTGTGGCAATGACCCCATCGGCCATAGTGTTATCATTTGTTGTGTCCCTCTCACCTCTATGCACTACTGACTCGAATGGCACCACTTGTGACATCCTTAGACAACACAGTTAGATTCCTGATATCATGGAGATGATTATTTATAAGTTTGGTGCTAATCGGTGACTAAACAATTTTTTTATCAAATTTGGTGACCACCTTCTCCTCCCCGTCTCTCACCCAAACAGCACCAATATGGCGTCTTTAAATCACACGATTAGATACCTCTTATCATGGATGAGAACATGTATCAATTTTGTAGAAATTGGCGCTAAAAATATTGTATATCAATGTTGGTGCCCATCTCCCTTTCAGTACACCCCTGTCTCGAATGAGGCCACGTTTGA
Source organism: Siphonodentalium dalli (assembly GCA_032622095.1). NCBI lineage: Eukaryota > Metazoa > Mollusca > Scaphopoda > Gadilida > Siphonodentaliidae > Siphonodentalium > Siphonodentalium dalli. The sequence goes on from CP136069.1 coordinate 137,802,182, forward strand.
CAACTGAGAGATAGGAGTAGGTTGTCTGTGGCTGTCTCCGCTTGGAGGCGTTATACGCAAAGTAGATCCAAGCGATAACTGACTAACTCCAAGCGATAAGTGGCTATAAGAACAACAGAGGTAAAATTAACGAATAACAGTATATTTTCGATCAGAATTTAGATAGGTCGTATGTTCTTACACATATATATTATAGTTATGGATCGTAAATGTGATGAAATGATATTGGCACAACTGAAAGATGAATTGAGAGATCATGGCTATAAATTGTCGTGCCGAAAACATGAATTAAAACAGAGGTATGTTTCAAATGTTATCGAATTATAAACATGCATCTCTCGTCGATATCGCCTCTCACAATTGTTGCTCATTGTATTGTTGTGCCACTTTATTCTTATATTATCTGTACATCAGACGAATTACCAATAATAAAATAGTGTTTACACTGACTGACCTGTTGAGAAAAATATTCTTGATTCCACGGCTTGTATATAATAGCACGCAAAGTCATAGGCATGTATCGTGGTTTATTACATTTATTTGCGCCCAAACATAACAAACTAACGCAAAATAAACATATACATCAAATAAATTTATAATTTTTACATTAAAGATTCCCATCAGATGTATGCACAACGGCAAGCTGTATATATATGAATACGTGCGGGTGGCACGTGCTAGTCGAGCGCATGCTAGTGTGATGACGTAATTTTATAGGGTATTTAGGATTCTTGGTAAAATGTAGCATTTTCGCCTTGCTTATGACCATCGACAGTGTGAATTGTAATTCGATTAACTGTCAACAGATCTTCCTACATTGAGAATGACACACACGTCTGTGTACTATGTTTACACAACGCCCAATTAATAAAACCCCACATGTCGCTCGTTCACAATGACGCTCGTCAAATAGCATTAATTGGTGTCAAATTAACTTTTGAAACAAAATTAATTTCGTATTCCAGATTGGAATTTTACAAAAACAAACAGAATGGGAACGAAGACAATCTGGAACCCGAGTATCTCATGGAATTTCTAAACAATAAGTTGCCGAAAGTTTGAAAGTTTCAGTTGGCGATTAAAAACCATATGGATGAAAGGAAACTCCATGTCACAAGTTGTGGGGTCTTCATTGCAACCGAACAACCTTTCATAGCTGCTTCACCTGACGGTTTACCACCAGATAGAATAGTTGAAGTAAAGTGCCCATACACATCGCGAAACCAAACAATTTCTTCAGAAAATGTGTAGTATTTAATGGCACGGGTGGCGTTCGTTTCAGAAATATTCATATTTGTTCAAATCGCCACCAACAGTAGGAATATTAAAATATATATCTCGTTTTGTTCATACGCAAAACATAATCAGCGCGTAAATAGTATATTGTCGCCAAGACGTATACGATGGTGTACGTAAACAAGAACCTGTTCGTGTTACAGAAGCTTTGCTTCCGTTTACATATAACACAGCGCATTTGTAATGGTTAATCACACACAAGTGATATAAACGCTCTTTATTATTTCCACATACGGAAACAGTAACAAATAACGCTCTTTATATTAACCACATCCGGATCTAGACAAAAAGCCCGGTTCTGTAACGTTTTTTGCTTTTGTTTACATAACAAAGGAAAAACATTTGACAATATCATACTGTTTATGCAATATTTCTGATTGGTATACTAAAAATGTCGGTCTATATTGTACTATTCTATATGTTTATGGCGGTTTTTGACGGAGCTGAAATTTTAACAGCATATTCACCACCAACGCCGCCCGTATCTTTGTATTTAAAGGAAAATGATAATAGGTCACTAGCTTTGGACAATATCGAAGCATGACTATTATTATCAAATACAAGGAGATTTGTTTGCACACAGAAGCAGAGTTGTTTTTGTTGTTTCCACACAAGTTGACTGTAAATGGATGGTTATCGAGCGTGATGATGAGTTCATCCCCAGGATGGTGTCCTCTCTATCGGATTTTAACACAACGTATTTCAAAGAGGTTAATAAAAAAAATAAAACACCTCACTGAAACTATACGCCACTTAACTCAGTTTATAATTCATGATGACAATGATATTTTGTATCAAATACTCACGGGACAGCTGACATGAACGGTAAAGAAAGGAGGCATTCTGTCTCACCGCCACGTTTATTTATTTATAACTCGAGAATTGACAGGAATCACATCTGTACCAGGTATGTGTCGTTACATATATTTATTTTTGGAGACTTACGAGATAGCAGCATGCATGTATAACTGTTTATGTCATAAAAATCGGACGATGTTGTGCAAATATCCTCACTTCGTGTTCATATGATTTCTCAAAACAACACACCCACAACATGCACATGGCAAAGTCAATAGACGCGGGGTCATTTCACTCAACTAACGCATTTAACCCAACGTTATCGCCTTTGAACTGATGTTTTTCTATTAGCGGTACATATTTCAACAGCTCAATATACTGTAATAACTTACAACATATCAAGTAAATAACAGGTAGAAGGCATTTTAAAAACGAATTTGAGAGACAGAAGAACGTCCGATTCCAATCATTCCACGTGTGGATGATAACCGACTCATATCCGCCATTGCAGCCACACCATTAGACTACTCATACCATGGGGATGATTTTGTATAAGTGTGGTGGCAATCTGCGACTAAGCCCATTCTGATCAAATTTAGTGCCCACCCCCGCAATCTCTCATCCAAACGACACAAATTTGGCGTCTTTATATCGCACAATTAGATTCCTTGCATCATGAAGAAGAATATATCAATTTGGTGGAAATTGGCGCTAAAATTAGTTTTATCAATTTTGGTGCCCCTTCCCCTTCCGTGCATCCCTGACTCGAACGACGCCACTTTTGACATATTTAAACTACACCATTAGATTCTTCATATCATGAGGATGATTGTATGTAAGTTTCGTGGCAATCGGCGACAAAAAAAAATTCTGCCCCTTCCCCTTTTCTTCCCCTGACAACAACGGCGTCACTTTAGGAAATTCTAACCCGCACCATTATCTTTCTCGTAACAAGTTACACTTAGTAGACCCCTTTGGTATCATCTAGATGGTCCCCTGTGAATTTATATCGAACACAGACAGACAGACAGATATTCGCAAATATAGATATAGATAATTGTTTTTCCGGTTATTTCGGGACGCGTTAAAGTTGTACTGCGACCCCGAGTCCGGTAAAAGCTGTAGTTGGAATGTCCAAGTTCGTGAAAGTTCTACTGACTATGCCGATGATTTGAGAAGCTTTATTGTTTTAGGATATTGTAGGAAGGCTAATCTGGCCGTGTCAAATTGAGCTTTAGCGATGGTATAACTCGCAGGACAACACATTTCGGGTTTTCGTGGGGTGGGGTGGATGTCTTATAGTTGCAGTGTGTAACTATTATGACCGCGTTAATTGTGTTCGATGTTTAGGTATGAACAATGGCTGGGCCATGCACACTTGAAGATTTTATGGCGGGAACACAATTTTTGATCCTCATTTATAAGCTTTCTGGTTTGGTGAATGAAAAACCTGCAATAATAAGCCGTATTTTTTGTAATAATTTGAAGGATTAGTTGTTTTAACGGAATTCTGTGGCGGTGCATTAATGTAACCAATATATTTTATATTATAATTTATATTTATGGCTAATAATATGATCTTGGGGGCGTTACCATTTCTGACTATGGTTTTCTTGTAAATATTAGCTGGTGAGACCTATAGAAGAGTAGAAGAATAAGTTGGGCCGATGTGTTCCCGATACGCGGCTATTGTGATCCACCTAATTCGTATTGCGTTAGTTATATAAAATATATATATCTAATCCGACCCAAATCAATTTTTTTTAAAGTTACATTCATTAAAAATACTTCTTAAAATATCTCCGTTATTTAGTTAATATTAATCAGCGATTAATCTTAAGGACAATTGTTTTAAAATCCTCGATTAATTCCAAGATCAACCTTAATAAATCTTGACCTAAAATAGTGATCATGCACATGTGTCCCCGGTACTTGGGATTATATATTAAATAATGTCTAATCACCCATTCGATTAAGTATTTATCTTTATTCCACACCCATTGACGTGAGTCACATGTATTCATCGGAATCCCAGCCATTGAATACATATTAGTGTATACCTCTAGTGGAATACAAGACGGAACTATTCTTGTTGACGTTGTCGCCAAGAAAGACGACGTACATTATGTCGATCATCCGCTTCCGGTGATCCCCCCATAATTACTGGTTAATTGTCAGACTTAAATAACAATAAAGGTAGCTATAGTTACAATGAAGGTGACATTCATGGATTAAACTTAGCTGACTGAACGGTGTAGAATAAATACAGAACACAACTTGCATAATAATCTCGAATCTTTTATCGAACTCGTTGCGGACGGCGCAAAGTTATATTTCGCTCGAGCTACGCTCTCGCGAAATATATCCTTGCGCCATCCACAACTCATTCGATAAAAGAGTCTCGATTATGATGCGCGTTGTGTTCTGTTTATATATGTAATCTTATAAGTATGAATGATCATTACAGTCACGAATAATGCGATTGTGATGTTGGTTTATTAAAAGGACCGATGCAATCATCGTTGATGGAAGTTTCGTCATTATTGATAATTCTGTGATTAGACTATCTATAACAACCTTCCTAAACAACATCAACACATAATATACGTTATATATCTCCCTTGATGGCGTAATAAGACCGTTGCTACCAGCGACGTGTTACGGACATTTCGTGGACTTCTGCTGTATTACTAGAGACCTTTCGCATCCTCACGTTTACGATTACGAATACGGATAGCTATTCGTAGTCGTAAGTCTATCCGTATGGCCAAAAAGTCCTTTCGCAAAATGACTACGTGTAAGAGTTTTGACGAACACTTACCATCATTATTTCGTACCACTTTTACAACTCAAAGCGTGTGTTTGGTATACAGTCCCTTAATACTTCACATATATCGTCTCATTTGCAACAATGCGATAATCATGACCTGTTTATATTGTCAATAATTCGACCAGTCACAACGTACGACCCGGGATTTTCGTGATATATTATGGCAATACAGGTATAAATGCCAGGTCATATGTGGTGGAAATTCAGTTCGTTGTTATCATGGATGACCTGATAGACGTTATGCTGATGGGGGAAGAGGGATTCCTAAATTTGGACCTCACATCAACCACGACGCCACCACTTCAAGACCCTTTCAGTCCGCAATTTCATTTCAATGCGATTTCGGCAGGAAGACAGTCTTGCCAGATTATGCCATCCCCCACAATATACGACATAATTATCCATAATTGTCATCATTATTATGTAATATGTATGCGCAGGGACGTGGCTAGAGGGTCTGCGTTGGGGGGTGTCAACCTTGATAATTCCAACTGCACCCCCCTTGAATCAAACCAGAGACAAGGTTATGCATAATTCCTTTTGCACCCCCCCCCCCGCCTTGAATCAAACCAAAACACCCTTTGAATCAGACCAAAGGTTTTGCAAAATTTCATTCCCTCATTGCACCTAAGTGTTCACATGCCTAATAGCCTATTTATAAACCATGGTTCTATCTACCCGGTATGATAATATTCATATATTTTGAACCTGAAAATTGCACAAATCCTAACATCTAGTGGTCTAACTCCAGACAAATGCACACGACTACGGGCAATAGACAAGGACACGCCGGGCCGACCATGTTTGTTCGGCCAGGTGTGAGAAAATTCATACTCTCCCTTAGTTTGGAAATTTTCAGTCAACAATTTTAACCAAATGTAGTTAAATATTGTTTTCTTAAACTCATTAGCAGTTTTTTATCGGCCACGGGGAGGGACCAGGACACACCGGACCGACCGTGGTTCGGCTCGGTGTGCGAAAATTTTGCAACCTGAACAAGAAAATCGCAAAGAATTCATAGAGTTGGAAATTTCCACATGATGACAATTCCAGTGACAATTTTGACCAACTGTAGGACAATATTATTTTCTTAAATAAACTAGAAGTTTTTGACTGGCCACGGGGAGGGACCAGGCCACAAGCTTTCCAAGTGTTGGAAATTTCCAACCTGACACCCCTAAGGTTGGAAAATTTCAAACTGATGGCCATTTCAGTCCACAATTGTTATCAAAAGAATGAAAATATGCAAATATTCGCCCAAAAACAATTCCTCACAATAAATTGTTTGAAAATCAAACTACAAGAACATTTTCAACCTATTGTTGGTGTGAAATTTCCAACTAATGTTGTGCCAGGTATGAAATTTCCAACTGTTGAAAATTTTGACCAAAGTTGGGGGGAGGTGAGACAGCCCCCCCCCCCCCCCCCCCAACCCCCCCCCTGTCGCCACGTCTCTGTGTATATGTATTGGAAATAAAATATCCTATCCTATCCTATACAGGCCTATCACCTCTTTGGGTTTAGGAAATCCGACATAAGGTTGGTGTGCTCGCTGATGTGCATCACTTCTGATTTGGTCCCATCAAATCGAAACATAGTCGACACGGTGATGTCGGTGGGTGTGCCAAATAGTCGTTTAGTGCTACCAAATCCATGTCAGTAGTGTATTTTTGGCGACTGGTTTCATAGTTCACTTCTATATATTACTGCAAAGTGTTGTGTCGCAGCCAGCGATGACTATCCGTTGTGAATAGCGATCTTATTTCGCGGGAAGCTCGAGATTCACGACGACGAGTAGAGTGATTGCCAATCTAAACAGCACACCGAGGTCGTAGCTCAATATAACTGGATGGTTTACATGATATACATACACAGTGTCGAACGGAGTAAAGTAATATATTGCAGAAAATAAATTTCAGGTGTTATTTGAGCTTTTTAGAAACCATGAAATCGTAACCGTTCTTACGGGTAGTAAAATACGACAACGATTAGAAAGTACACAAATGTTGGTGACGTAGTACCCTATCCGTATCCGTAATCGTAAACGTGAGTTTTGCGAAAGGTCTCTACTATATTATACTACGCGAACAGAGTAACATGTTGTCCCTATCAAGCACACACAATATCGAACAAAATGTGTGTAATTTTGTACCTTAAGTTTGGAAAGTACCACTGGAACCAAGAACTATATTGCGAAACGGTGTGATTTGGTTCTCCAATTATTTTATCAAGTTAAAATTATAAACGCACATGGAAGACATTGCCACAGCACGCATGGCAAGTCAAACACAAGGGTGCTCCTTTGCTTCAATTTTGACGAGTATCTTGTGAAAATCTTCAACACAACTACCGCTCCATGTCATTAAGTTTATTAGTGCGGGAATTGTTCTCAACCCGACGCATAACTTCCATTTGATTTAGTGTGTTGTTTCTCTTCACGAAGAATTATAGCCCATGCAAAGTTGCCATTTTATCCAGTGTGTTGTGGGTTTTCGGGAAGATATATAACTCATGCAGATCCAGTGTGTAACTTCGGAAAGAAATATAACACATGCAGATTTTCCATTTGATGCAGTCTCTTCGGGCAGAAATATAACCCTTTCATAGCTTTCAACCGATCCAGTGTGTTTTGTTTTTTCCGGGAAGAAATGTAACACATGCATATCTTCCGTTTGATCCAGTGTGTTCTCTCTTTTCGGGAAGAAATGTAACACATGCAGATGTTCTATTTGATACAGTGAATGTTCGTCGTGACGAAATATAACCCTTGCAGATGCTCCGTTTGATCCAGTGTGTGTCTATTCGTGAAGAAATATAACAAATACATATATTCCGTTTGATCAAGTGTATTGTCTCTTCGGAACGAAATATAACCCGTTCAGATGTTCCATTTGACCAGTGTGTGTCTATATACGACGGAATATAACCCGTGTAAATCTTAACCTGTGTGTTGTGTCTCTTCGAAAAGAAATATAACAGATGCAGACGTTCCATTTGATACATTGTGTGTCTATTCGTGAATACATATAACCCACGCAGGTGTTCCATTTTATAATTATGTAGTGTATATTCGAGTAGACTTATAACCCATGCAGCTGTTCCATTTGATCCAGTATGTTGTGTATATTCGTGAAGAATGATAACACATGTAGATCTTCCATTTGATTCAAAGCGCTCTGCCAATGGCTGATTGGCTAGAAACCGAATAATTCACCAAAGCCAAATCCCATGCCCATATCCCTGAAACAGATGGAGTTATTATTAGACTGTTATAACATTCCCATGCCTCTCTCCCTGAAACAGATGGAGTTATTATTAGACTGTTTTAACAATCCCATGCCTGTCTCCCTGAAACAGATGGAGTTATTATTAGACTGTTGTAACAATCCCATGCCTCTCCCACCGAAAGAGGTTGAGTTATTAGACTGTTAGACACATTACATGCCTCTCTCACTGAAACAGATGGAGTTATTATCTAGACTGTTATATGACTTATATCAAACCCCTGCCTCTCTCCCTGAAACAAATTGAGTTACTATTATAATGTTATAACAATTTCATTTCTAAATGGATTATCACATTCATTCAATCATAGCAGTAAACAATAAAACGGAGATATGTTCGGGAACTATATGCAGACAGCGGGACATGCCTTACAAATATAAGATATGTAAATGCAATCACAATCATTCGTAGCATGCATGCGTCGCAAATAGACCACAATATCGTCCGCCAGTAATATATAGAAAATTACTAAAAAGGTCATAACTAAGAATGCTCTTTAGTATCCACTGCATGTTTTGGTGACAGTAGGTTGGTGTGACTAATTAACGCCCGGGCGGGTCCGGGCAGCCCCATAGGCCCGCGGACAGTCTAATATAATGCTTTATGGTAGTAGGATACAAAATGAGCATAGATTATGAACACTGACATGCTGTGTCATCCACCGGCGGGTTTATTAACTCTTTAAATGTCGATATTGACTAAAAGAACACGGGAGACCCCGGGCAGACACAGAGACCCGATCACATTATATATTGATGACCAATGGTAGCGAGGCACTTACTAAAGGTATATTGAGAATATTGACTCGCCATCTCGTTCACGGCCGGCTTCATTAACGCATTAAATGACGGTATGCGTCAGAATAGCACAGGAGAGCTCGGGCAAGCCCGGGCAGTCTCTTGGGTCCGATGACAACATAATATGATGCAGTATGGTAGTGCGATACATACTAAGTATAGGTTGCGAACGTTTATTTGCTGTGTCATCCACCGCCGGTTTTATTAACCCTTTAAATTCCGATATTGGCTAAAAGAAACTGGACTCGGGGAGAGCCCGGGCGGACCCAGATACCAGATCACACTATATATTGATGGCTAATGGTAGCGAGACACGTACACAACGTGAACTGTGAAGATTGGCTCGCCATCTCGTTCATGACCTGGTTCATGACACCCTTAAATGACGGTATAGGATAGAAGATCACGAGAGATCTCGGCAAGCCCGAGCGGCCCCGTGGACCCGTGGACAGTAAAATATGATGCCTTATGGTAGTAGGATGCATATGCTGTGACAGTTTACTTGCCGTGTCACCCATCACCGGCTTTATTAACCCCTTCAATGCCGATATTGGCCAAAAGAACCTTGGATGTGAATATTGACTTTCTACCTAGTTCACGGCCGTGTTCATTAACCCCTTAAATGACGATATGGATCAGGAGAGCCCGGACAAATCCGGACCAGTGGGCACATGGACACTATAGTATGATGCCTTGTTGTAGTGTGATACATACTAAGCATATTCTGTGTAAATTTACTTGCTGTGACATCCACCGCCGGTTTTATAAAGACTTTACATGCCGGTATTGTCGAAAAGAACCCGGGCGGACCTAGAGGCCCGATTACACTATATATAGATGACTAATGGCCATGCATAATACATAATATGATACCTGATGGTAGTAGGATGTATATGTTGTGAAAATTTACTTGCTGTGTCCAGCTCCGGGTTAATACCTCTGTAATGTCGATATTGTCTAATAGAACACCGGACAGCCCAGTGGACCCGAACGTAATCTACTAATATCAACTCGATTTATTATTTGATTTAGAGTTTCAAGTCCACGATCCCCGTGTTAAAATGTTAGTAGTAGAAGAATCACTTTTTTCAAACGCTTTTCGGGAATCGCCAATCCCACCAGTAGCGTAAATTTGTTATTCAGACACATCACGTGTATTTTGCTTATACCTTGATACCATGATATCTCTATTTAACAAAACTTCACACCAAAGTATCTCGCTGACTTCAATATACCCTTCCAACAATTGTGACCCCCGACTTTATCTGTTGATCTAGGAATATGTCAAGTTGTGGCCAGATATTATTCATTTACCTTTTCAAGCAATTCATCGTGTAATAATATCTAATAATTTATACATTTATCGAATTTGTTAATTGAATTGTCAATTTTGATCATTACCCAAGCCCACAAAATACAATTATAATAACTATTTTCTTCGTATCGTATTACTTCCAATTATAATGCAAACGACTATTCGCGGAATTATCAAAGACCGGGATTCCACAAGTCATGAAGGTTGAAGCGAGTTCCGAGTCATGACGCTGATTTAATGACCATAGCTAGGCTAGGTTTAATGTTTGTTGTTTAATGACAGTTTGTTCGATATGAAATAACCTGATAGTTGGAGTAAATTGTCAGATAAATTCCGATTTTACATGTAGAACACTCGGTCCTAAGGTTTGTTTCAAAATAACCAGAAAGGACTATTCTATTATATCAAGAGACGAAAACATTGGATCGTTGTTTATATCACAAGAACAGCTGTCATGTGCGACACGCTGTTTCTGACACTGGAGTAATATCATCGATATCTGACTATATACCAAAATCGGTATACATGTATGTATATATTCAGATGGAAAATAGAACTACTCTCGTCGCTGTGTAATGCAGCCCTCGATGGGTCAATATCGTAAGTTGGTCAACAATCTTAAACATATCTTAGCACGGCGATCGTGGACTTGAAACTCTAGATCAAATAATAAATCGAGTTGATATTCACAGATTTCGCTCTGGTTCTCCCGGGTTCATTTAGCCAATATCGGCATTAAATGGGTCAATAACACCGGCGTTCGATGACACAGTAAGTAATTTTTCACAACATATGCATTCTACTACCACAAGGCATCATATATTATACTGTCCGCATGGGTCCGTCAATAGTCACCCGACAACATTATGCTACCCACATTTTATGGTGATGACAATCTAAACAAAACATGCCGCATATTTAAATACGAAGATTCGGTGAATGTTGTACGAAACATAGGACACTCTCTTTACAAAAAAACAACGGTGTGGCCAGATAAGAGACTGTACCAACAAGAGAGGCGTCAAAATGATATGAGTGATAAGGCGGTACTCACCCAAACATGAAGTTCCACCGCATGTAATTTCCGAATGGATTACCTGAGGAATAGAGAGCCAATAAAAAACGTTCATATACATGACTGTGCATTGTGTGTTTGTGAATGATCCTCTGTCTGATTATTTTCCCACATCAACAAGAATATAAGACCAAATACGATTGGTCAGGTACATTCATTATAACATAGACGTTTGACAGGGACATGGGTCTAGATGATCTCCGTTGAGTGGTGTCCACCTGGAATTAATTTTAATCTGCACCCACCCCCTCCATTGATCCAGTTCGAGCACACAGGCGCAAAATTCCATTTGCACCCCTTTGTTGTAACTGTCCAACTTGAAGCTCAACTGTCGTATATTTATAACCGGACACACAATGGGGTTGGAAAATGTCCAACTGATTACCATATCATACCATCATCTTAACAACAAGTAGAACACATATACTACTATTGGTCTTAAAAAACTAATTCTCCACGAATTATTGACTGGAAAATAAAACAATTTCAACATATATGTGGTGTCATATTTTCAACTTAATGTTGTGTCAGCAATAATATTTTAAACTGGTCAAACTATTGATCAAATTTTGGGGTGAGATACCCCCATACCCCATGCCCTGCAGTGATGACAACGATTGCCGTCTTTTGCTGTAGTGTGTCTTTCGCATAAAGCATTTCGCTTGCATGTTCTCAATAAAATAAATTCTTAACCGTTTAAACCCTTCAAGCTATAATTCCTAGCTATTAGGTGAGGGGTTATGATTTCAATATACCTATCACACTTAGGCGATTTTCATGTTTCATGTGAAAGGTTAGATTATATGATACAAGATAGGCCCTGTCGTAAAATTTGACGGTGGTGCGGTAACCATGGATACTGCCCCCTAAAAGGTGACCCGACTTTCATGAATTTAGCAATATTTTTTATGCTACTATCACAATAAAATACAGTTTTTGTTATACTATGCTCTTTCACCAGAGTGAGGACCAACATTTCCAAATATGTGTTGTGTAACGACAGGCCATCCGCATTCGGACTTCATTCGCTTCAGTTTTAAATGTTTTTCTGAAATTTGTCGTCATTTTGGAATTATTTAAGTGGGTTTTTTTTTAAGGGAAACTGTTGAAAATTGGAATCACAGTCCTGTTTAAGAATGACACTTTATCCATGCGAATGTCGTGTTATTTGAAGTCACAGAAATAATTGCATGATATATATAGGGAGTTGTTTTAGGGCTAATGATGCCATGACGTTGGCAACGTAATGACATCACGTCAGGTTCAACCACCCTGGTGAAACCTGATGGAGTACTAAGAAATTAAATATGGAGTATCGACAATGAGAGATGTTTGATTTTGATTGTTCGGTTGGGAGAAAGAATGATCGCTGCTTTAACAAGATAACTAGTTGGTCATACCCTGCAATCCAAATAGTATTCCTCACGTGGCACAGTAGGCCTATATGACATATCATTATCCATACCTTAACTAACACAATTTCTGATTGGGCACAAGCCGTCACATGATAATCCGGGAAAGTGTCATATTGGACTCCAGAAAGTCATATTGGACTCCCGAGTGTCTAATATGACTCTTTTATCGGGACTCCGTGACGTCACGAAGTAACTCTATTGCCAAATGAATCAATCGGTGGAATTGTGAATTGGATGCGCGCGCAATAATCTGGTGGATTTAGCAGACGTTTCACTTCCGCATTGAGTTCTTTCTTTCACTTCCGTGTTTACTGTTCCAAATCATGTTTTCTGATGATCAAATACAGGCCTGTCTAGAGAATCAAGTGCCATCAAATACCAAAAATAACCACAAAAGTTTTATTTCCAAAATTTGGATAAACATAAAGATGGATAATAAAAATGTCATTATACAATGTTGTGAACAGTATGTGTTTTTCCAGTTCTGGGTAAACCCGACTCGAATAGCTGCGCAATACTTCTGGAGAAAATGATCGTGTCTCCTATTACCAAATAACTCTGTGCCGATATAAATAACTTCTCATGCGACCCATGCATTATGACACCACAACAGATACATAGCTTTACCAATGAAAGATATTATCCGATGTTTCAAACTGGCGCTATTTTTAGTTATGTGGAAATCTGCGACTGTATAGAAATTCCAAAACTCGCCTGAATGGCTACATCGATTTGGTGATACTAAGTTGTGATTGGCTGCGACTGACGTAATGCTTGCTTGTGGTAATAGGGACCCCCCCCCCCAATATTCCAGACTCAGTACAGCGGTATAGCTGTCGAGTCGGTGTTTTAAACAGAACTGGTGTTTTTCTTGTACTATTCCAGGTTGTGGTGAAAAGTCATATTGGACTCGTCCAATATGACTTCATCACAACCTGGAATCGTACACGAAAAACACATACTGTGCACAACATTGTATAATAACTTATATTATAGCATTGGAAATATATATAATTAATTTATTAAATACGCTTAACGCCAGTAATGCCTAACGGGAAGCACTGCCCATTTTTTAAATTGTACTTTGTTTACTGAAAACGCCTTTTAGTCCTGCCCCTAACGGGAAGCGCTGCCAATTAAATTGTCAAACTGTACTTGCTCATACAAGCCTGCGCCTAACTGCGCCTATACTTGTTTCACGTGTTCACGCGTGATAGTATACTTAGCGTCCTTGTGGCTTGTCGTGCAGCCAGTCTCTTATAATAAACATATCAACAGCGTTTGTTATATATATATATATATATATATATATATATATATATATATAGGAGATTTAGCACAGTAGCAATGTTATATTTTATGCTACTGTAGAGACCTTAAAATGTGCATATAGTGACGTCAGAATACAGCGGCCATTCGAGCTTCCTTTTTTGGGGTCGCGTCGGTGACCGTGTAGTATTGACGTCGGACTTTGAGTCACAAGGCGCGCTCGCCGTCATGGGCCGGGTTCGAATCCCACCCAGTCCCAAACAAATTTGCACTGTCTCAAAAAGCGTTTGTTTTACTTTGAACAGTACGGATATAGTTTAACTCAGCTTGTAAAATCTATGACTTTACATAGTATATAGACTCCCTGTACTAGTATCACACGTATTTTGTGACATATTTCGATCGCCGGAAAGTCCCAAAAAGCGATAAATTACTATTTGTATCTGGTAAATTAGGCATGTTGCTTACGTGGTGCAAACGGCAGAAAATCCGGTAAGCCAAAGAAAGTCCTGGTCCTGGGCCTTGGTGATTGTCGTGGTCTCCAATAGTAATGCGATTGTCTTGCTCGTGGTCTCCTGTAGTAACGCTGGGTTAGGTACCAGTTAATCGCTGAACGTGGCCACACCGGGCGCACATATGGAGCAGCCGTCGGTATCCGCCTCGTGGTCGGCTTTGGTTGAGTTAATGGCATTGTAATGACAAATATTAAAAGATAACATTAAACATTGACCACCAGCACACTTCAATAATGCTATGTGGTGATCTAACTTGTGAGTATGAACATTTAAACTCATTGCAGCCATTGCTAGTCTTAAGATATAGTTTGAAAACAAATTCCATGACACATACTGGAGTTCAAACACCACTGACCCACCCAACTTTTGTATTCTGGAAATCCCCCCGCCCCGGTGTTATGAGGGTTGTATTAATGTTAGGTCGTATTCGCAAAGCATCAAGAAAACAGACATGATGTACCTCCATACATTGGCAAGTTTCCTGGCACAAAGAGAATGCCGATGAGTTCTAATTCTGAGATTTTTAGTGTTTCTGTCCGATTTTGATTCGCGAGTTGTCGCAAAATATATTGCTGTATAAATCAGCATAATTATGTTTTAGGGAGTTATGAATCCAGATATAAAAGCCAAGAATAAATTACATTAGTCCAGAAAGGACTTTGTATTTTTGACTTATACATGTACAGGCGTAGAGAATCGCGGATATACAATTGTTCATGTATAAAGGAGTTTGCAGTGTCTAATAAACTCTGCCATGCTCCTCTATGAAAATTGTTTTCATCCAGTTGACATTCCTGAATGTATAGCTCTAATGTAGTTAGTTAAATTGATCACTTTATACCCGAAAATGATTGTTGCTTTTGGCGTCAGGATATTCTGCCGAGTTTATTTCGACATATATATATATATATATATATAACAGTATGTTTGTCTGTATGTCAGTAGTCTATTCGGATATTTATCCCAGACCCCTGGACCGATTTCAACCAAGTTTAGTGCGGTGACCCGGGGTACCACGGCGGATGTTACAATGGCGTAATTTAAAAAATTTAATTAAAAACATAAAAGGAGCTCAATCTGAAGAAAAAAATTAATTTAAAACTAAAACAGTTAATCAAAATGTATAAATGATCAAAATATGCACGAAACTCAAACAGGCGCCCCCAATGAATAAAGGCTCTGTCTAAGATCAAAATGTGCGCGAAGAACACACAGAATATACCCCCCTGTTCCAAATCATTAGGTACCATGGTGGTTATTATAACGACATTAGCTTTAAAAATTACTTTTTACACAAATTTAATTGTTGAAATAAAAAGAAAAAAATAATTGTTCAATCTCACAAGAAGCTCAATCTAAAAACAAAGTTTACTGTTTCTTTTTAATCAAGCAAATAGCCTCCGCTGCTGGATCCTGAACACAATCAATCTCGCTAAACAGTCATCAAGCTTGAAAAATTGTCGAATATACATTGGACACTTCCCTCAGACGAAATACACTCATTTGTATTTTCGTCGAGCTATGGTATTAATGGTGAGAATAAAACGAAATGGACACCAAAAGTATACACAACCACTTAATCACACACGCCCTCAACCCGCAGTGAGGTGCTTATTTTGAGCTGCGTTCTTGGTAATTAGATCCGAATCAAAGTCGGTGTGAGGCAAACGCCACTCTCTTCTGTGTACCCGGTCAATGTATGTCAGTATGGAAATACACGATTAAGAGATAATCGCATTTATTTTCGAGCGATCCGTCTCTACAGTAGTCAAATAAACCATTGGTTTTGGGTATGACGGTATTGAAACACGAGGTGTCGATTTCCAGTTTTGCGCATGCGCACACAAATCTTTGAGACGCCATTTCTACATTTCCAAGATCGGAAAAAATTCTTCTCACTAGAAATAATTTAAGAACTCATAAATGTAGAAGATTTTATTTACACCAACCCACCCACCCCTTTAAGTCTATCTCCTTTGTCTATCACTGCTCACCCCGTGAGGCTCGGGGGAGCATTTTGGAAATTGTTTCCTTTACATTTTATAATTGTTATGTCATTATATATTGATAATTTTATGTTATGTCAATATATATTGATAATTTTATTTTTCTTAGGTGGATGATGGCATTTTTTGCCCTCCACCTTCATGACTATATATATATTTTGGTTATGTTAATTTTGATATATATATATATATACATATATATATAAATTTTTGGTTGTTTTATCAATAAACAGCTCTATTCAATCTGACCAACTAATTTAGTCATTGAACGTAGCAAACCCTTAGAGCAGCCACTATTACTATCCCGGGTTATGCGGCCTTGGGTTGACAGTATGATCTGTAGAACATAAATGCATTTAGCCATTTTTTCGCCATTTCACAAGTTAATTTAGCTATTTCTATTTATTTGCTATTTATTTTAATTGACTAACGGCGGCGCGAACAATGTTTCGCCATCTAACAGCAGAGATGTGTAGTCCGTGTGTTGGCTAACATTATAATCTATGCATCCCAATTGTGTACATGCAGCCTATATTATTGCTCGTTCTGATTTAAATACGTCTTGCAATAATCTATGTATATAATATAAAATATACGGTGTTACGAGGTACACCTGCCATTAGAGCGAATGCCATTGTACAATTATTCAAATATTGTATAAAGTTAGGTTAAAAACCAAAATGTTCAAAAACATTTGCCGTGAATGGCAATGAGACCGTACAGAGTAGAACACTTTCGAAATCTAGCAGAAGTACAATGTACCAATCCACTTTGGTTGTTAGGTTTCAGATTTTGGAATCTATCTTTTATTTCGGAAGCGCCCCACTCGTGAATTTTCAAACAATCTCAATTTCGATCCATCCATTTGAAGGAAAAAATAATTGTCCTTTATAACCAATGTATACTATAGTATTATACTAACACCTGTTTGCCTTCACAATATGAGATATGTTCTAATAAACAAGATTTTTTGATATTTTGACAGGAAATATTTGCAAACAACGCACTGTTTTATCTATGAGTCAAACTAGGGTCTATGCTATCTGTGTCAACTATCCGAAATCATGATAAGTCGGACATTTTTCATTGCATATTTTAGTTTTTGGTAGCCATTAATTTGCAGAACTATTGTTTTATTGTGTGAATGATCAAAATGGCATAAGACATAAGTAGTATGAAACCACGTTTGCAATAATCTGACGGCCATGAGCACTCAATACTGTTCATATTTTCAGGCATTATGTTGTTTTACGGTGAGTTTTCCTAAAAACTAAAAGTTCCAGAGAATTATTAAAGTCCTCACATAATACGGGTATGTCATCAACACTGTTGATACTTATCTATTGCTTCATAAAATGGTCGTTGTTCGGACCATACACTTGGAAGTTTCCTTCTAGACCCCACTTTATATTGTGTATTTGATTGTCAATAGAGTTATCTAACAGGAGTGTTTTTCAACTGTAAGATGAATTGAAACTACTGAAAAAACACTCATATCCCCAGTCGGCGATAAAAAATTCCTCCTGACCTTTTTGCAATTGAGTATCTTGTAAACAGAACATATCTATGTATTACTCTCAATGTAGCTGAACACATCTCTGTACTTACGTCAGTATGTAACAAACTTAGCTGAAGGAACAAACAGACACATATTCATGAACATAACAATATAAAAGGAATGGAAACGGACGGGAACGGCTGAGAGTGGTGTTATACATTTAAGGTGTAGATAAAATATAAAGACATACTACATACCTGTTTGTTTTAATGTCGTTTTCAAGAAATTCCTGTAAAATCATACTGTTTATATATACAGCTGATACGGATGTATGATACTTGTGCGAATATATGAATGCATGGCTTTGATAAAGCAGTCAATATGTAAAATAATTACGTGTTCTAATTCAAGAGAAATCAATAACAAAAACTGAACCCAAAAGTGAAAAACAAATAAATAAAAAACTAAACAAAACAAAATAAAAACATAACAAATATTAAAAACAGAAATATCGTAATCCGATATATATTGTGCATTGTTCAGTTGAAAATTATATTCGGTTATAAATACTTTTTTTGACTGATTGCATGACTGAATTCTGCCAGATGTTGGCAAAAATACAACATATATAAAATAATTCCTGCAATTACAGAGCCGTAACTACTCCAAGGCGGAACTCCTTTGAGCAACTGCGTATCATAATACAACATATTTTAAGATTTCTCTAAAGACTAATTTAAATTATTGGTTACAAAAAGGAACAGGCATATATTCATTAATGAAAATAACAATATAAAAGGAATAGAAGTGGTTGAGAGTGATGCTATTCTGATAATGTGCAGATATAGTATCAGACTTCTTACTATCTTCCAGTTCGTTTTAATGTCGCTTTCAAGAAGTAGCTGTGAAACTCATACCGATTAGAAATTATGCTGGTGGCAGTATTACAGTATTAAATAGAACCCGAACAGCCATAAATTGCCCAAGTATACTCATGGGTAGTATTTATCGATACAGAAATATATGTGTTTGAATGCTTAGAGTCATGTTCGTCGATCGCATGTATACCAACACCTGAGTCAGCTACCAATCTGGTCACAGTTCCATTTATTTCGACGTTAAGCATGGTTTTGTGGTTTTGTATGACTTTGATGAACATGGAGAATAAAAAATACCTAATACATACCCTACGGGGATACCGTCTAGCGGATGCAACGGGCCAGATAACTATAACCCAACAAGAACGCGCTTCGACCTGCTGCTGGTATAGGCTTGTACATTAAAAGAGCAAGAGAGCTGAAACTGTGAACGTATATGGATGTATATTTATTTTTGTACTTACGCCTATCCATGACCATCCTGTCCACACGTGACTTGCAGTGTTATCTTTGATGTGAGAACCAAATGCCTATTTTCAACCTTTAAGTTTCCCGCCATTTGGATTTCGACTTTTATCGTCTTTTTTGCTTGAATTTGGTAATCAACTACTACAATCCCGTCTTTCTTTTAATAACAGTGAGATAAATACGACGTTGCAGTGATACAAAGAGCTAGTCTTCTTTGTCACATGTTTTGGGGTACGTTATACTGTTTTAAAGTAATATAAGTGTGAGTGTTTTATTTATTGTTTGATTTTCAAGAGAGAGTACACATATATGTATCTAGCTGGAACCGTGGTACATTGCTATATATATAATACTAGAAGGTGACCCGACTTCGTCCGGGCTATTCAAAAACCAAATGTCAAGTCGATAGCTCCACCCGTTTCCGAGATCTGGTCTGCGCAAGCGCGAAGATGGCGTCGCACGGGTTCGGCGACCCGATAAAATTCGTATCCGGGGCAAGATACATTTACATACCAAATTTTAAGTCGATAGCTCCACCCGTTTCCGAGATATATATATTGCTTAATGTCATTTGCGGATACCTCGGCCGGTGATGAGTTAACGCGACATCGGCCGGTTAAGAGTTAAACGCGAACACGTCACGATCTCTTGACGGCGTAATATATTTACGGAATGTTTTTCGATGACCGAAGCATGGTCCTGCGTTCTTCCCGATAATTAAGGTAGAAACTTTAAACGGACACAGGCGTGTGATACATCGTTGGAAAGAGGGAGCGCCACAGATTCTAACCGTGCACATTATATGACTGGCAATTTATTATTCGCGCTATATCGAATCGATTTGTGAGCACCGAACTTAAATATATTAGCGCAAAACGGCGTAAAAACAGATTTGACCTCGGCACGTGAAAAGTTGATTTCGGATCTGAAATTTAATGAGCTCATATTGACCGCCTGGTCAAACTACACACACGTACCAAGTTTCGTCCCGATCGGTCGAGAATCTTCCGAGATCTGGTCTGCGCATGCGCGAATCTGGCGTCGCACGGGCTCGGCGACCCGATAAAATACGTATCCGGGGCAAGATACTTTCACATACCAAATAAGTCGATAGCTCCACCCGTTTCCGAGATCTCATCTGCGCATGCGCGAAGCGGGTGCCGCACGGACAAATGAATATGCCCATGCCACCCCCCGGTCGAAAATACCCCCACATACCAAGTTTCATCGAAATCGGGTCGGCCGTTTTCGAGTTCATCGCGAACACACACACACACACACACACACACACAGACAGACAGATCTTTCAAAATATATAATAGACTAGCTGATGTGCCCGACTTCGTCCAGGCTAGTTAGGGATTTCTTTGTGATTGCCTGTGTCAGAGGAGAAAGAAAAACTATTTTCCGATTGATCAAGAAACATGCCTATATGAGTGTATATGAGCATTGCAAGGTCAAGGTCAAGGACACGGTAGCAAGTGAAATTGAACCCACCCATATTGTTCCCGGGATCAACGTAGGCCTACATACCAAATTTGAGTTGGATCGGTCGAGCAGTTTCGAGTCTATAACACACACATACAGACAGAGAGAAGTTCCAAAATATATACGAGATGATACGGTGTAATAAATAAAAGTGTATGGGGAAAATCAGATTGTCTTGTATCTTAGCCTAAAAAAAAGAAACAATCTCCTGGAATAGATAGGTTAGGTAAGGATTGTTCTTGTTTTAATATGTATATTGCTTGAAAATAGTCCCATTTTGTTACAGGCAGATTATCACTCTTTAATAACATATTGCCTTACCCGTATCATAGGAACTCAGCTGGTCCCAACAACAACATAGCAAATCATCAGGACCATTTATCAGGGATGATACTTAACAGTAAACACCATCAGCCATAGACGAGATAAGACTTGGCGCCGATGTGATTCGGTTATGTACTATATCCATTCCTGGTTAATGGCGTGTTCACATGGGGTTGCAAGACAATATCCGCCAATAAATACCGGGTACAAATTTTATTGCGGCAATGATTATTCCCGTGTGCTCGTGAACAGATTACGAATGGATGATTTTATTTGTCCAGAACGGCATCGTACTGCGGCGTACACGCGGTTTTTCTGAGGCCAACTACCTACATTATGCATGCACCGGACTACTGTTGAACGACATTCATACAGGGAAGTGATTATATGGTATCCGTTACTTCACCCCTCCCACTGATGCAGATCGAAATCTGAAAGTCCAAGAATTCCATTATAGCACCTCCCTGCGTTGGACATTTCCAATTGATTTTGATTGCCATTTTATTCCAAATATTTGACCAAATGTAGGTAAACAGTCAATTCTAGTCTACAATAAATAATTTCACACTATTAATACCGCATGGTTGAAATATCAAACTGTCGAAACAGGTAACCTAATATCTGTTTTAAATTTCAACCAAACTGAAACTTGTGACCAACGTTGAGGTGGCGGAGACATGAACACCTAATGTCCCCACGTCCCTGTACCCACGTATAAAGACCTTCCAGTGCTCACACGCATGTTATATTTAAATATAATATAAATCATATAAATATATATAGCCGTACATCCGGCCCACCAACATCATAGTAAATTAACTCGCCAACTTATCCAGTGGTGAGTCGGACAGTGGCCATTCCCGAATGTCTCAGATTAGATTAGAGCACAGAAGAAATAGTGTGTAATAATAATACTCACCACTTAGTGTGAAAGTCGATGCCAGCTACAACAGAAAGAATAATAAAACAAAATAAATTAGTTTCATAGAAATGATCGTTTTTTTTCATTAACTCCCAATATTTCCGGTCCCATGTCAAAACACTGGGAATGAATGAATGAATGAATTGATTATATAACGTGAACGACATGAGAATCAAATTTATAGCATGATCATCTGCTAGTTGATTGGTGACCATAGTTTATAGCATGAACGGAAGTACTTTTGGCATACACTATTTACATTATAAATAATGTACATATATTGTACTGTATATCAATTCTATATTTGTGATGTAAGTCATGTACACAGGGACGTGGCTAGATGGTCTTCGTCGGGGAGTCCATCTTGGAATCCACATTCCCCTTGCACCAGGCTAATCTCCCTAGTTCGTGTAATACGAAATGAAACCCGCCTCGATATTAGACTGACCACCGAGGAGGGAAGATGTCATGTCGGCCCAGTGGGAGAACATTTTGAAATCTGAACTTGAAAACTGCAAAACCTTGGTATCTAGAAGTCCAGGCAAATTCAGGCATCGGTTGTTTTAATTGATTAGCAGTTTTTAACTGGTCACCGGGGAGGGACCATGACTCCTGGGCAAAATGGGAGAAAAGTTTGAAATCTTAACCTGAAAACAGCAAAATCCTAGCATCTAGAGGTCTGACTCCAGGAACTTCAGGCGTCGATTTTTTCAATTGATTAGCTGTTTGACTGGCCACCAAGGAGGAACCAGACTCTTCAGCATAGTGTGAGAAATTGTTTTAATCTGGACATGAAAACTGCAATATGCTAGCATCTAGAGATCTACCTCGAGGCAAATTCAGCCCTCGATTTTTTTAAATGAATTAGTTTTTGACAGGACCCTTCATAATCAGTGGGAGAACATTTTCATTTGAAATCTTACCTTGTAAACTGTAAATCCTAATACATAAACAGGCACTAAGCTATCCAACTGTTGGAAATTTCCGTCCTGACACCCCACTAAGGTAGGAAAACTTCCCAAACTGATGGCCATTTCAGTTCAAGATTTTTACCAAAAGCCGGAAAATATATCACTGTTGGTATAAAAACAAAAAATTCCCAACAAGTAGTTCGTTGAAAAACTACGAGAACAGTTTCAACCTATTTTTGGTGTGAAATTTCCAACTACTGTTGTGTCAGGTATGCAATTTCCAACTGTTTGACAAGTGTTGGGGGTGAGACACTACAAAAATAATGGATTTTATTACATTTCATAGATTAAAGTTGTTGTTTTCTTTTTCTCTCAATATGTACACAGAACTGATAGAATCAAATATAATTTCACAAAATAAGGCAACCGCCAAATACTTTATTTCCTCTTCTATATTAGAGATCTTTATGTTAATGTACATTTTGGACACGCAATAAGTAGGGATCTGTATATCATAATGTTGAGTTAAATGTTATGTATGCAGGTCACCACAGCCATTGTAATATAATGAACAATCAAGCTGAATAATATCTTTATCAGCACAGTGAAAAACTGTAATACAGCATTCTGGTGCACTGGAAACAGGACAAAGTTTTGACAGATATGGTGATAAGTTGGGATTTAGTTATGAATTTATTACCTAGAACTCACCTCAGTTCTTTGATATATATGACACGAAAATACATTATCATATATAGAAAATAATTTATGGCTGGCTGTGTTCTAAATAGCTTGAACATTGTTGATGGTTGATGGTTGATGGTTCTCATGATTTGCGTCCTACTTATTACACCGTATTATATTTCAAAAAGAGATTCCCAACAGATTTTAACAAAATCCACATTGAAATATCGGGAATTTCAGGGAAACTTCTGTCTAGGCCTTAAATAATGGCCATTGCCTTTAACCCTTTCTATATTAAATGGATTTTCCCACTCAGTTATGAACGTATAAATTGAAATGGTCAGTTAACCATCTGGAGGGATGTTCAGTAAGACTAAGTAGACGATAGATAATAAAAGTGCACAAGGGGTCCTATATATTGGGAGGGAAATGTCCAGATAATAAAGTACAGAAGGAGTCCTATATATTGGGAGGAAAATGTTCAGATAATAAAGTGCAGAAGGGGTCCTATATATTGGGAGGGAAATGTCCAGATAATAAAGTGCAGAAGGAGTCCTATATATTATGAGGGAAATGTTCAGACAATAAAGTGCAGAAGGGGTCCTATATATTGGGAGGGAAATGTTCAGATAATAAAGTGCAGAAGGGGTCCTATATATTGGGAGGTACATGTCCAGATAATAAAGTGCAGAAGGAGTCCTATATATTGGGAGGGAAATGTCCAGATAATAAAGTGCAGAAGGGGTCCTATATATTGGGAGGGAAATGTCCAGATAATAAAGTGCAGAAGGAGTCCTATATATTGGGAGGGAAATGTCCAGATAATAAAGTGCAGGAGTCCTATATATTGGGAGGGAAATGTCCAGATAATAAAGTGCAGAAGGAGTCCTATATATTGGGAGGGAAATGTCCAGATAATAAAGTGCAGGAGTCCTATATATTGGGAGGGAAATGTCCAGATAATAAAGTGCAGAAGGAATCCTATATATTGGGAGGGAAATGTCCAGATAATAAAGTGCAGGAGTCCTATATATTGGGAGGGAAATGTCCAGATAATAAAGTGCAGAAGGAGTCCTATATATTGGGAGGGAAATGTCCAGATATTAAAGTGCAGAAGGGGTCCTATATATTGGGAGGGAAATGTTCAGATAATAAGTTCAACAAACAACTTATCTTATTATCTGAATATTTCATAAGGGATAACTACATTTATCTTACAATTAGCAATTTTTCCTCAAATCCACGCGAAACATCATTCGGAGGGGTGCTCACGAATATGAGCAGACGACAGATTAAATAAAAGATAAAACTAGTTCCTAATGCGCTTTATTTATTGTTTGACGAATAGTACCATTGGGAAAACTGTTCAGTTAATAAGTTCAACAAACGACATAAGTCGTTGCTGAATTTATTTTCTGTACAGTTTCCACCATTGGATATACATTCTGCTTTTGTATTATATGCTTTCTGTCCACCACCTGCTTTTATTGCCCGAACACTCATCTAAAAGAATAATATACCGTTCCAATGTATACTTATATAACCGCAAGGGAAAAATCTATTCAGTATAGACAGGTATAAAGAATGTGCTACATGCAGAAAACGAAATCATTCAATATAGAGTGTGTATAGTGTACTGGCTTCTAGCTTGCGGCAAATGCCACAAGCTACAAATATTTATATGGTATATTATAATTGGGCGCTGGTTCAGATTCATAATGACTATGACGACAGATCCTTCGAATGTATAACCAGTGTTATATCAGAATATTGTCAAAAGTTCTTTAAAGTTAAACTTCTACATAGTTATTCTTTATGTAAGCACACTCATTATTTACTGGCAAAGTGTTGTCAGAAATCGGTGTAATGAGACATTAATCGTAAAATCATCTTTATTGATTGTTTAATGAAACGGTGCCCAGATTCCACAATGATAGAATTGAATATGACGACAGATCATTCGAATGTATAACCAGTGATATCTCAACATATTGTCACAAGTTCTTTAAGGGCAAACTTCTACAGAGTAATTAGATGCTCACAATTGCAAAATTGGTTTGCATTCTCTTGTATTTAGTATCACTGTGATATGTTGCCATGTACCTTATCTTACAAGCTACAAGGCACAATCCATACGTCACATGCTGCAAGTGGAACGCTTCTGCTAATTTAAAATTAAAGTCGTGTCACTTCGGTACGACCCTGTGAAGGACATCGTGCCAATGAATCACGTATACCAATTAACAGAGAGCTGTAAATCTTGCGTGCATGTTATAAAAATTCAAATCGTGGTTATGTCATACTTGTATGATAAAGTTCACATATTTTGTGATGCAATGTCCTTATCTTCAATTTGTCAAGATTTCAAGATGAATCAGATGAACGATCTAAGCATGTGTCATATTGGCTAAACACTAACTAAAATTTGAAAAATGTAATGCTATAACATCAGTCTTGTTGCTAAATAATCAGTGCTTCCTCATATCCCCGATTATGACTTATCGACCTGTTTTGGTCTCCGGAATGTGATTAGATGCCAATGGTTACTCAATGTTGGTCTGCAGAAGTACCTATGATGATAGTAGAGGCGACGATTAAGACGATACTATAAGTTCAATGATGATGAATACGATAAAGACGACGAGGACGACAACGATGTTGGACTTGCTGGTAATCACGACGATGAGGGTGACGAAGATGAAATGTTGGGCCGACATTTATATAGCAATGACGATGTTGATGATGATGATTTAGATGTTGACGACAAAAATGAGGTTGGTAATGCATGGTGATGATGATGATGACGATGATGATAACGACGATGCGACCAAGATGACAATGAAGATGACGATGACGACAATGACTATGATTGGCTGTGATGACGATGAAGACAACGGATGGCGACGTTGATGATGACTATAATGACGATGGCGATAACAATATGGTTGTAGGACGATGAACATGATGATGATGATGATGACGACGACGATGATGATGATGATGATGTTGATGCTGATGACCACGACGACGATGGCGACGATGATGATGATGAAGATGATGATTACACAAACAAAGGACCCCGAATTCGATGGCCAAATGTCACTTTATGTACATACACTGTAAATATGTTACATAACTATATTTTGTGCATAACAGTAAGATTGAGTTATCAATAAAGCATCTATAACGTGACGAGATGCCAATGGTTACTCAATGTAGGTTGTTTTTAGAGCACTAGGTTCTCTCAATGTCAATCTTTGTGAATGTTATAGGTCGAATATGAACCTATTTACGCGTGTATATGTTGGTTTATGTAGGCAAATGTAATTAATGTAAGTTGTCGTCATTCTTCAAACTTAAACGACACGTCCAGGTTTTCAGGACAAAGACAATGTTCCATTATATCAAAACCAATATACTTGAACAAAAAGTGATATATACTGTACTATACTAGTGATTTTCGTAAAGTTTCGACTACATTTCAGTATAATTTCGAATCATTCTATACTTACCAGTATACACTTAACAGCAAACAAGCCAATCATTTTGACACTTACGTCGGACCACCCTGATATCCCACACTTAGATTACACACATCCAATAATCGACATCAGTCTGATATTCCACGTTCAGGTTATAGTCATATGGGGATTATAAAAAAAACTACAGCGACTTGCAACCATACTGCATGTAAAAAGCAAACGGCGACCATCATTCATCAAAATAAAACATCCAAGTATATATTCCCCCGCTCTGATCCCGTCATGCACGACAACCAAAGTCGAGTTCTTTGGCCTGTCGTTGCATTCCTTGTGGCACTAATGATGCACATATGTTCACACCATATAGGCTGAATTAAAAAAGACATTTATGTCACTAGCACCGTAAATTCGATCAGTCATTGCCAACATGCATCAAGATGCATCAACATGACGGAATGAAATGTCCCGTTGAGGTTACAGGCTGCCACCGTCTCTAAATCTCGCTTACAATGCAGCTAACAGAGAGAAGTGAATCGTACGTAGCAGTTAAGCACACGCGGAATAAAGGACATATTTGAACACTATGTTACTTATGATTGTTTTGAAAAGTTGTTCAAATGATTAATGTTCTGTTAAAATGTACTGGTATGTAATTATAAGGAATGACCTGCAGATCGATTGGGGTTATTGGTTTTGACCGGCAGAGTAATCAAACAAAGTTCGTGTGAATCCATTCGGAATTCACTCACTTTGTTTAATTACTCGGCCGGTCAAAATCCAATGACCCTAATGGATATACAAGTAATTTTGTTAATGAAACCCGCGTATCTCTTAAAATAACTTCTTTACAGATTCCTGGTCCGATTAGACAGCACATACGTCAAATTTACCCACCAAACTTCAGCTTACCACGTATGGGGGTCATATAAAACGTCCAGACATATAGGCTATTTTGTTTCATTTTGGTCTCATTCCGGAGACACCACACCGGTTTTCTACTAGTATGTGAATGTCTTACTACATGTGTTCGGGTACCCACCCATTATTATGTTTGTCAAATAGTTTGTGCTCATTATTTGTTGACACCCACCCATTATTTTGAAGAATTTTCGCTGACACATACATAGAAAATAGCCGTCCAAGACATCCTAGAAGTGTCCATTTATTATTTATTATAGACGATATATAGATAAATATGTTAAGCTATAGATATTAGGAGTTCTGACAAGTAGGTTCACAATATAGTCATACAATGTTATACTCATACCCGTTATAAAGTTTGGGTGAACATCTTGATTTTTCTAGAGTTCTGACAAAATCACACAATTTGTGTATTGAAACAGCGTTGGTTGTTGAGATATATTTAAAACGCACCAAGTTGGGAGATCTTGTTAGCGACAAAGCTGTACACCGTTTTCTCAGTTAACATATAACTTCACGTTCACCGTATAACGGTATACATCGTCTTCTCAGTGAACAAAAGGCATCACATTTCATGATATAAATCTATAACTATAAGTCGTCTTCTCGCAATGTTAGAAAATAACGTAGGTTCGACCGGTGTCGGACTGTATTAATCCGACGCTCCCATTCATTTTCATCAGTCCTACGGTGAATCACCGTTGTTTTATGCGCCATGAAGAATGATCGAAATAAAATTTGTGCATGAGTCGAAGTTAATGCCGTCAACATTCAAAAATATCATCGGTAGTGACTCCATACGGTTTGACTAAATATGACTCTGCTGGCAATAAGTGTTTGCATCCAGTGCAATGCATTCAGGCAGAGTTATCCGGCATGTCAATTCAGTGTAATATATTCCGGCGGCTTGCGTCCACTAATAAATCACGTTCGCAAACCCAGTTACATTTATCAGTAACGAATTGTCGTTTGCCAAAACATGCATCTTGAATTGGGGTGGGGAAGCTCTTACATAAATGCATATTGTATGTCATATATAGTTTTCGCATTTTATCGAACAAACCAAACACAGTGAAATTGCATGGCGCATGTTGCATAAACTGCATAAACATTAAACACATATTCGAATGTCAAACTGTTCTGTTTTATTAAGAAGATTTCTCATTCGACGCTCATCCTTGTTGTAAATACTCATTATTCATCTATATGAAAGCCATCGATCTCGTACTTATACATGTAACGTTATATTACAGGGGTGGCCACCAATGCACGTGTAAATTTGTATAAATATATGCACCAATGTATAAATGTGCAAATAAAGATTAAAAGTTCATACTGGATGCCTGAACTCATAAAGGAATAAATCATGATGCCATTTGTAACTGCACTGTATAACTATTCCCTTTGCCACCAATGTCATATTGGTTCAATTGTAAT
This sequence comes from Siphonodentalium dalli, assembly GCA_032622095.1. Taxonomy (NCBI): domain Eukaryota; kingdom Metazoa; phylum Mollusca; class Scaphopoda; order Gadilida; family Siphonodentaliidae; genus Siphonodentalium; species Siphonodentalium dalli. The sequence continues at coordinate 137,831,796 of CP136069.1, forward strand.
ATGTAGACATAGTATCGGGCATTAACCCTATCTATACTAAATTGATCATCCCCGTCAGTTATAAAGTGTACATCGGAATCGTCTATTGTTGATTGGGGGATATTAAGGTGATAAAGCGGATGACAGATAAATAAAAGAGCAGAATTCTCCCTATTTACCGCGGGAAATGTTTAGATACTAAGTCGCTTGTTGACCTTAATATATGAACCAGTGATGATTTAGTATAGAGAGGGTTAAAGCCGCATGACAATTTGCGCTCAAAAATAAACATAATATTGTACAATTTTGAATTATCCCTGAGAACTAAAAAGGTCGATACATATATAAATTAACTGTTCACAAACATAATGTTTCATAAAGACGCACTAAAGTCATAAACTAATAAAATTGTCCAGTCCGGGCACTCGCTATACAATCCGAAAAACACTGCATATGTAAGCTACACATTTTGTATTCATATTTGTAGCTTTTATCTCTCACAATTTATGTGTAGACAGTGTACAATGTTTCGGTAAGCAGTAATACGTGTACATTATTACACGTGTTTGTGTAGCTGAGTATCCTCTTATGAGAACGACGTGTGTATCGATTATTACACAGTATAGAGTGTATTTTATTAATACACATTTGTGTAACTTCATAGGGTTGTAGCATTTAGTATACAATATACACATGGAGTGTGCAAGCGCACAGTGTAATAATATATACTTATACACTTTACCTATATTATCATTACACATTCTGTTTAGGAATATTAGGCATTTCGGTGTTATCGATATCAATGTTAGTGTTGTCATGTATTGATCTGGGCTTCCGTACTTTTGTACTGAGTTTGTGACGTCATCGAGCTGGTTGTATGTTATGAGCTGTATAGAATAAATCGATCTCTTTCGCTTTAAACTGTGTCGCTGTCAACATGTACGACAATCACATCAGGGACCCAATATGCAACAGGTTGGCGACGAGGATGGGATCCAGCTAAGTGAACGTATTCGCTGAATGTCATTAGAGCAGAATACTAGCGGAATGTGCATTTAGTTGGCCGAATTAATTGACAATTGATCAAGAAATAAAACAAAAATGGCCTCTGCTTATTTTGGCAAAATCGAAGAATTTGACGAACGTGTGGAAGACTTTTCGTCATATAAAGAACGATTTGAACAATTCATAAAGTTCAACGAAATCATAGACGAGAAAGTCGTTCCGGCATTCTTGAGTTCACTTGGAGGAAAAACATATAGTTTGTTGAAAACTTTATTGACTCCAGATAAACCAGGAGACAAAACTTCCGTCAAAATTACAACGAAATTAGAAAATTACTTTTCTTCCAAACCACTACTGATTGCTGAACGATAGCAATGGAAAAGGCGTCAAAAGATACGCAGCAACTTCATGACAGTTTTCCACAAAAAAGTTCAAGCAATGTCGATAAATTCTGAAAAATTTCGAAAAGTGGAGAATTTTGGAAAATTCCGTAAATTTCCATCGTGTTCCAGATGTGGTAAAAACAATCATTCTAGTGATAAATGCTTTTTCAAGGATCGGGATTGCGTGGGATGTTCAAAACGCGGACATCAAGTTCGCATTTGTAGAAATAAGAAGAAATATCCGAACATACATAAAGTTTCAAAAGTAGACTCGGAAAGTTCATGTTTAAGTCTATCGTCAGATGAATCCGATGATTTTACATATGACTGTCACAATTTGGCTGTATTATCCATGGAACATTCTCAGGGTTCAATTAAACCTATTATAGTTAAACCAATGGTTCAAGACCGTCAACTTAGAATGGAACTGGACACCGGTTCATCGTTATCAATATTTCTGCACACATTATATGAACAAGAATTTTATGATGTTCCTTTAGTGAAGACAAATGTCAAAATGTCAACATATACTGGCGAAATTATTAAACCTAAAGGTAAAATTATGGTGAATGTGCTTAGGAACAAACAACAATGTGAAGCAGAATTACATGTTGTTGACAGCATGACAGGTGTTCGCCCTAAATAGTCTTTATGTGGCCAAAGAAAATAAGGTAATACCTAATAAATCTTGTGTATCCACTGATGAGCAATCAGGTATTCAACACGTGACGTCACCTGTACATGTTGAAAAAGATTTTGATATTGAAACATTATTACAGAAAAATTAAATATTGTTTGATGGCAAATTAGGGACTGTTGAGGATATGGAAGCCAAATTGAGTATTAAAGATGGTTGTAAGCCTACATTTTTGAAAGCTCGCCCTGTTCCGTATTCAATTAGAGATAAAGTAGAACGATCACTGGAGAAAATGGTAAAAGATGGTGTTTTAACTCCAGTTGATCATAGTGAATGGGCTACCCCTATAGTTCCAGTGGTGAAGAAGAATGGTAAAGATATTAGAATTTGTGGGAGGTCACAAAGGTCAAACTTTTACAAAAATTGATCTGGCTAATGCGTATCTTCAATTGAAATGTGATGTAGAGAGGAGTAAGTTATATACACACAATGGTCTATATAAAGTTAATAGATTAGCTTTTGGTGTTGCTTCTAGTCCAGCTATTTGGCAAAAGACTATGGATCAAGTGTTGCAAGGGCTAAATGGTGTACAGTGTTATTTGGATGATATCTTGGTGACAGGTTCTACCCCTTCTCTTCACAGGGAAAATTTAGAGAATGTATTGATCCGTTTAAAAAAATTTGGTTTGCGAGTAAACAAAACAAAATGTGAATTCAATTTGAAACAAGTGGAATATTTGGGTCATATTATTGACGAAAATGGATTACATCAGTCACCAGAGAAGGAAAGAGCTATAAATGAAGTACCAATTCCAAAGAATTTAGCACAACTAAGATCTTTCTTAGGATTGTTGAATTATTGTGGTAAATTTCTGCCAAATTTGTCAACTGTGATTGCTACATTAAATCATCTCTTGTCAAAACAAGTAGAGTGGAATTGGTGTACTGAATGTGACAAAGCTTTTAAAGCAGCAAAGTCGTTGATTTTGTCGTCAAATGTGTTGATACCATATCAAACGGATCTGCCACTTAAAATGGCGTCCGATGTGAGTGCCTATGGCTTTGGCGCTGTAATTTCACATGTTATGCCAAATGGCGATGAACGCCCAATAGCCTTTGCATCCAGATCATTGAGTGTGTCTGAAATCAAGTACGCACAAATCGAAAAAGAGGCGTTAAGTATAATATTTGGCATAAAGAAGTTCCATCAATATTTATTCAATAGATCATGGGTTTTAATTCAGATCATCAACCTTTAGTATCCATTTTTGGTTCAAAGTCTGCCATTCCTTCATTAGCCGCAGCTAAATTGCAAAGATGGACCTTGCTTTTGGCAGCACATGATTATACCATACAATATAGAAACACTAAACAGCATTGTAATGCTGATGGTCTTTCTAGGTTGCCATTGGAAAGTTCATATTCTAAAGGCGAAGAATGTGGTCAATTGGATAAAATGTTTGCATTATCTCAAATGGAAGTTTTACCTGTTACTTCAAAAGTTGTAAAGAAGGAAACACGGAATGATCCAATTCTGTCAAAGGTTGTCGGTAAAGTTTTGTCTGAGTGGTTTCATAATTCTTAAAGTGAATTAAATCCTTATTATTTGCGTCGAAGTGAAATCACCATACAACAGGGTTCTTTAATGTGGGGTATTAGAGTTATTTTACCTGTGTCATTACAGTCTAAGATATTGACTGTACTTCATCAAGGCCATGTTGGTATTGTTAGAATGAGATCCTTGGCCAGATCATATATATGGCGGCCAGGATTAGAAAATGATATTGAAAATATGGTGAAACAGTGTGATATATGTCAACAGAATCAAAACAATGTAGCAACTGTGCCTTTACATCCATGGAGGTGGCCAGAAAAATCTTGGCAGATGATTCATGTGGATTTGGCTGGTCCGTTATTCGGGCACATGTTTTTAGTAATTGTGGATGCACATTCCAAATGGCCGGAGGTAATTATGATGAAGAAAACAATTTCTCAGAAAACCCTTTCTGTTTTGCATAAACTTTTCTCACAGCAAGGTTTTCCAGAAATTTTGGTTTCAGATAATGGGCCACAATTTACGTCGGTTGAATTTCAAGAATTCTTACAAAGTTTTGGTGTGGTTCATGTCAAATCTGCTCCATATCACCCTGCGTCTAACGGCCTTGCTGAACGTTTTGTGCAAACGTTTAAGAATTCTATTAAGGCAGTTGTAAAGGAAGGGAAGTCGGTTCAGTCTAGTTTAAGTAACTTTTTGTTAAGTTATCGTAACACTGTGCATCCAAGTACGAATGAAAGTCCAGCAAAGTTACCGATGAATCGTCAGCTACGCTGTAAATTGGATTTGGTAAAGCCTAATGTATCAGCAACTGTAAATAGTTCACTTGTGAAGCAAGTCTTAAGTAAATCAAACACATTGAGAAATTATTCTTTTTGTGTTGGGGATAAAGTTTTAGTAAGAAACTATTCACCAAAGGCTGAAAAGTGGATTTATGGAGTTATTGTGAAGAAATTGGGGCCTGTGACTTATAAAGTTGAAGTGGCTAACAATGTAATTTGGAAGCGTCATGCAGATCAAATAGGTAGTTCTGGTAAATGTGTGGAAACTGTTGTAACGCATTCAGCGGATAATGATAAAATATATGAACAAATAAATGAACAGTGTAACACAAAGACAAATGAAGTGGTGTGTGAATGAGCTCTCTCTGAACCAGTAGTAACTACAGAGACCAGGGATCCTAAACTGAATGGTAAAGAAAGTGAGCCAGAAACCAATGTTTCTGGGCATATTTCTGACCAAAGTAGTATTGTACAGTTACAGGATAGAATCCCTTTAACTTCTGAGTTAAGTTCTGTTTCAGAGAGAAAATATCCAAAGAGGAATACTCGACCACCAAGTAGATTAATTGAGCAGATGTAGAAATGTAATACTTAGCAATATATATTATGTGTGTGTGTTTGCTTGTATTTTATATATGTTTGTTTTGTTGTGGGGGAAAGAGAGGAAATTGTCATGTATTGATCTGGGCTTCTGTACTTTTGTACTGAGTTTGTGACGTCACCGAGCTGGTTGTATGTTATGAGCTGTATAGAATAAATCGATCTCTTTCGCTTTAAACTGTGTCGCTGTCAACATGTCCGACAATCGCACCAGGGACCCAATATGCAACAAGTGTGGAATCAGAATGATTCAAAGACACAAACTTTGAGCCATTATATTCAGAATATTTATTCGCACAATACGAGAACTAGCAAGCAAACTCACGAAGAACTCGTTGTCGTACAGCTCATATACATACTGAATGGATCGAAATTCGACATCGTTGGCATGTCATCTATTGCAATTAAAAAAGGCATCATGTGGAATAGGAAAAGTAAAAAACAAATTGTTTATATTAATGATTGCTTGCAACATGAGCCAGCATAAGAGCACCTCTTCAATTAACTGATAATATTTGTACTGACGTCAAGCCACCTCGCCGTGCCAATGAAATGAGGATTGTTTGATAACTTAGCACAGAATTATCATTTTGACCAGTACTTCAAATCTACTTCGAACACATAAATGTTTTCTTTGTGCACAAACCGTTACACTTGCATACTGTATACTAGCAAACACATGAACAGACTACAATATATTTTGTGTATCACTAAGTTTAGCGCCAAATTCACACACGCTATTTTCCAATGATATGAGGAGTCAAATCGTGTACGTTACAGACGCCACATTTGGTGCTTATATTTGCGAATGGTTGCCTGTGTGTCTCCTATATAACTTCACGGTAAACCATCTACATGACCCGGGGGTATCTGGGGTAATTTTTTATGAGGAAGATAATGGAGCGGGTTCAAAGTGCCGCTGTTTGTGTCAGAAAATTGGGAAGGGGCAGCAAAAATGATGAATTTTTTTGTCGCCAATTTATACAAAATTTGTATTAATGTTCGAGTCAGGGTTGAAACGAAGGGGGAGAGGTGCATCAAAATTGATAAAAGCAAGTGGTGTTGTTTGGGTGAGAGATTGGGGGCACTAATTTTAATAAGAATTTGTTTAGTTGCGATTACCACACAACTTATACATAATCATATACATGATAAAAGAAGTCTCATAGACGTGGTTTAAATCATGTGGGTCAAACACACCACATCTGGTGCCTTTTTCATCTGGAATGGAGGGAGGAGGGTACTAACCTTGATAATCATGTTTTAGTCGCCGATATCCATGCACCAAATCTATACATAGCCATCTCCGCAATTCGTTTCTAAGGAGTTTTTGGCATTCAAATTTCGCAACCTCGACAAATGGCGACCGAGCTAAGTCACTTGCACAATTATATCTTCTCGACTGCCATATTTATTTGGGGAAGTGAATCGGGAAATCATAACAATATACAATTTGTCAAGAGAGATGGCTATGTATAGAAGGCCTGTTTAAAAATAGTGGTTACAGTTTGCAGTCAAATATAGTTTCTTTCGAGATAACATAAACGACTTAAAATCTCACACTGTGTCGGGCACATGTAGCTGACACATAGCACAGTTTCTTTTAAACTGAGAATAATTAGCCAGAAAAGCACTATGAACGGAGAAGCCCCTGCAAATTTCTTGAACACATCTGTATCTTCATCATGGATATACATGAATGATAACCAGGTGTCCTCAAAATCTTAGGCTAACCCAATAGCTTAGTTTTTACATCTCTATGTAAAACCCAATTGTCGTCTGTTATTTTTGAGAAGAAATGTGTTTATGTCGTTCGCGTTTATATAAAAAAAACAAAAAAACGTCAATTCCAACCACGTCGACTGCGATTTAAAAATGATGACGTCTGAAGTAAGCGGAGTTGTAAGTAAATAAATATTTCTATGTTGGTGGGACGAATTAATTGCGGTAAACAAATGAAAATCACTCCGATAATGTGAGCAACTTATAACTTATAATCCATGTATGGGAACGACATTTTGTGATGACACTTCCAATATACAATTTACGAGAACTCATGTAACACTTTGAGCAAGAGTATAGTTCTATTCCCACCAAATGTTCACAGCAGACGGTTTTACACCTCTTTAACTTAGGCTACGCCGGGTAACCCTGCTAGTGAGTCTATAAGGTGTTATCGTTGAATTCTTGTAATCTTAAACATTTTATAACAAGCGCAAATACAAACTAAGACAGCATATTAGCTAACGCCAATTTGATTTGTTATACAAACTGCTTAAACAGTTTACTAAAATATTTAAACAATTTAGCAAGGACTTTTATTTTTTTTTATATTAGGACTCGTGTTTTGGCCAATATATCTTATCTGGATATCATTCTCTGAAGCGCTATTCGGAAGAAAAATGGTTTAGATGAAACTAAGATCACTGAAATCCGAAACTTATTCCAGTTTATCGAGTGAGCTTTACCCACCACTCTTCGTTCGACGTCCGTCTGTCAACGTTTCAAAAATATCTTGTTTAAACCGTTTAGCTGAACTGTTTAAACAGTTTATAATAAATCAAGTCGGCGCTAATACACTGGAATACGGTTCACTCTAGACCGTATTCACTACAAACAGCTCACATTTGAGACGACACCGGACCACGGTATTTTGCTACTGACTATAATCATCGCCGGCTTAGTCATCAAACGTGCCTGCTGGATGAACACAACCAAAACGACAAACCGCTGAACATAATGTTAATGGCATCAAACGGGCGATATCTCCGTCAAAGAATAGGGTATGTCCTGTTTATCCGACTCTTCCATATATCACCGGCTGACGCCACTAACAGACTGTTCAGAGGTTTGTCGTTTTGTTCCACGTTCCATCCCATTAAGTTCTTTGTCGACTATAGTTGTTTCTGTCACTTCCCGACAGCCATGGAATCTTAATTTGATTTTGGGGGAAGGTTGATTATATATACACCGTATTACAAATAAATGATATAGTAAAATGGTTCGAATGACTACAAAAGTCCGACCCAACAACGGATAAAATATAGGGACAATTCACGTGATTAACAAATAATACGATATGTGTTGATGACATATAGTGGATACATACAGTAATGAGAAGCTAGCTGAAATGAGTAACTTTCCCTATTTTAATGTTTCGGCAATTTGCATTGGTTAGGGACAGTAGGCAATATAGCGTTATGTCACTGGAATAATGATGTACATGTATATGTGATATGCGTACTAATATATTTACTATTACGAGAAGGAGCGCGAAAGTTGTGTTTTTAAATCTTGCTGATGCTTCAACATATATGTGAACTGCTTTACTATGTATTTACAGGTGTATTGGGATATTTCATGCAGCGGTTCCATAAAGTAGTAGGAATGTTTCATTATCAACATCCAGAAATCCCAATCCGTTAAAGAGTTCCATTCACTCCGTTTCATATAATGAACATTATATGTATAATAACGTGTTGTATATATTTTCGAATAATCATGTTCCCATTTAGGTCAGAAATAGCTCAAACGTATGTGCTTTTAAATCGCTACAGCATATAGACGTTTTCGCAATAATTGTGTTTCGCGTTTGAACTGGATCACCCCGATTCAGAGAGTCAACATGGGAATCGATATCGATATTTATTTCCGAATTTGAAAAACAAATAGATTTTTCTGGACACCTATACGTGTAACTGTAATGACGTACAACAGCGCCAATTTTGGAGATACGAATGAAGCAGACTCGAACTTTAAACGTTTATCTGCGTGTAAAACATTGTGGAAATATAAAATTCGTAATTAGATAGTTATTATTAGAGATAACAATGAATAAAACATACTGGATGTGTGTGACTATAAATCAACAACGCGCACACTGTACAGCCGACATAAGATGCACACCGCGAATGAAAGTAGCAAACGACATCGATATATACCCAGTTATTCGTATACAACAGTTTACCCTATAGCATCGTGGACCATATATCCACCAGTTATTAGTACAGCAGTTCTAACCGCAGTAGCCACTCTTCCCACCTCCATACAAACTGTGAGTACGTGTCACAGCACTGAAGTAATATATATTTCCTGAATTATCTTCAAGTACGAACAGATCGAGAGTTTTGAAGAGAGACACCAAAATCAGAAGAGCAATTATACCCGAGCTCTGACATATTGTATCCGAGATTCTAAAGAGTTATAATTCTAACATCACGTTGTTATTTTTTGATCGATCTTCATCTATTTAGAACTAGTTTGCTGACAGCTCCCTGTTGGCTCCTGTGCTTCTCAAGTTCCTCAGTGAACTACGACAGTAGCTCTCAGTTCCAAGGATAAGCTCAGCATACATATGCCAGCCCACACACATCCCATACTAGACTGCAGACATTTAAAACTGAGGCGCGAATGTAAATTATATTAGTCTGGTTGATAAAAGGTTTGACCTTGAAACAATTTAGACTAAGTTTGTTTTTAATCCATTTTGAAGAGGAATATATCCTCTATAACATATCCAAAATCTGCTTTGAGCAATTTTGTTTACATACATATTTCAAAAATGCCCAATTTCCGTCATTTGGGAATAAGTTTTTTCTACCTTATCCGAGACCAGAATTCCCTACTCCTCAATCTGATATATATACCAGTTTGTGCGAAATTAGACTACTGGAGCGAGTAGAGTGACAATGACAGAACATAATGCAATCGCGGCAATGAAATGGCTGTCAAGATGGCCTCAACGCCACTCTGCTACGACGACAGCAAATATTGGATAACCACCTAGAAGTGAAAATACGTGGTGGTAATTTACAAGTATGTTGTTTAATATCTTTAGAGGTACGCATATCATTAAAACATATTCATCTGAAAGATGTATCTGTCACGGCAACGCAATTTAAAACCAACGATTGACGTCTTTGAAGTTTGGGTTTTCTGCTTAGACCAGTGGGGCCGTACTTAGGCTAGATTTCCGGTCATCAGCGTTTAAATCTATTATTTCTTAGTTGACCATTCACTCAAGGATGCTATTTACGGTTTTGTGTGCAGCAAATATATGTAACATGGGAGTGCCCCACAACGATATTACCAATGCAATATGTTAGCCGACGAGAATGGTGACTGACTATGCAGATATCTGATGTTATCAGCTTTCTCCCGAGTGCCAGTAATAGACTTTGTAACCTAGTTGATAATAAACCCCAGTAACGTAATTGTTTGTCGGTTCCATGACAGATTTGTCATATTTATTTGAGAACCACACAAAAGGAAGAATGTGTGCTGTCGCAGTAATATTTTGAGAACATCTCTCAAATGATAAACTTTGAAGAAAACAGTAGGATATATAGGCAACCAAGTTAAACCCTTTTTCTCGTAGGTGTCCGAGTAATGGTTTAGTAAATATAATTGCACCATTGTAACAATTAGAAAGACAAGTATATGCATAATCTTGTCCCTTCCAATACAATGTAAGATATGTCCGGAAATACTATATTACATTAACAGCTATCAACTAGACCCATGACTCACCCACATGCCCTCGTGTTAAGTACATCCATTAACCATTCCATTGAACTGTGTATAAGTGATACACGCATTGCCGTTTTCAGGTTGAGAATCATGCGGTAATTGCTACTTTTCTTAGCGCGTAAGGCTATGGTAGAGAAAACTTCGCCGCTTGAATATTGACATGCATAAATAATTCCGCTAGAAAGAAAGCTGCCAATCTCATGGTTAATACAAGCCACCTATTTATGTGCCATAAATTTGGCGTTTAAACATCGTAGTGCGTTCGACGGAGGTAGACATGTAGCCTTCATGGCAACGCCTCTGACCATACTAAAAATTATTTATCTGAAGAGATTAACGTTCACAACTTTAAGGATTCAGAAATGTTCACAGCTCGGGGAATAAATTGGTGTACACACCCCTGCATGGTTGCAACGCATCGAAGGTTGGTTGAATTTCCAAACCGAGGCTTACACCTATGGTCCACACAAGCCGAATGATGGCCATATGTAATCTGGCTCTGCATCTTGTTGGCTTCGAAACAAGTCAAGATGTTTTTCGACAGAAATCATTGCCAAAAAAACAGAGGAGAAAATCACCTTGAAATTGATTTTTGGAGCAAATGCGACGATCGCGAAATTTAAGGTGTGGTTTTATCAAGATCCCTGCGATGGATATTTAGTAAAGACGATGCATCACATATCAGGCTGATGGTATCTATGTAACAGAAAATATACCATTAAACTCGTGAGTTGTCAGCGCCATTTTTAGCTTGGCTTTTTCCGCTAACAAATTAGCGGCACCAAGAATTGAAAATGTATCATCAACTTTCGCATCAATGGCAGGGTGTTCCAAATATCAGTATTTATTTTTGACATCCTGAAACCCCTCACTTTTTGGACTGGCACACATGTTCTCACTTACACAGTGTGGTATAGATATGAATCGGACAAGTAAGTTCCTCATAAATCATAAGCTCAATATGAATCTATTTCAAATCTAAAACATGGCACTGTTTCAGCAATAGGTTAAAAACAAACCTATTTACCGTGGCAATGTATTATCATTGTGGACCGCGTCATTCAAAGGTACTGTTGGCCTTGGCGGTGGGTATCCTGTGATAAAAAATCTCCACCCGTCAAAAACCGCCACAAACAGAAAGAACATCAAAATGTAGATAGACTTTGTCCGTATACAAATAAGAAATATCGCATAAACATTATGTTATGGTCATATGCTTGACCATTGTTATGTAAACAAAGGCGTAAAAAGTTACTTTTCTGGTGTTTGTTTATATTATGATGGTAAACATAAAGAGCGTTCTTTGTTGGTGAATACCTGATATGGAACTAATAAAGAGCGTTTATGCCATTTGTGTGTGATTAGCCAGTAGCATTGTGCTGTCTTCTGTAACACATTCAGGCTCTTGATTAGGTAAAATGTAGTAGGTCTTTATGATAACATGCTGTTTACGCGATGGTCATGGTATATATGAACGGAACTGTGTGCGTTTTACTGTTTTTCTGTTTACAGTGTTTGGAACAAATATGAATATTTTCGACAATTAAGGCCACACGTGACTTTCAACGGAATAGCTGTATAAATTCACTATGGGCTTATTTCGGAACCAAATAAGTCCAATGTGAACATTTGTGAATAGTTAGGCTCAATGTGAACCTATTCTCACAAGAATATGTTGCCCATATCGAGTGCAGCGAGGGAGAGAGTTTTATTGTGCAGCTTGTGTCGACTAGAGACGACTATAGACATCGATCAGGCGCTCTGTTGTAATTATATTCAGCAGGCTTCTATACGGCACGTTAGGAGACGCAGTTCTTTGGATGGGGATTGATCATGGAAGTGACGGTACAAGATATCCGCTGTCTCTTGGCAATCTGGTGTTTAATGTTGACGGCGATCTCAGGTCAGTGCATGTCCGATTGTAATACAATAAAGTATCTCAAGGCATTCGCAGTTGGTTCAGCTGGAAAATCATTTGTTTGTTAATCTATTCTTACAAAGGAGAACGTGGAAATAATAGAACGAATATGTTTTCGTCTTCATTGTCAGTAAACATCCAATGACACGATTTCGCTTGTTCAAATTAAATTGAAACTTTCAATACTAAATGGATTCTCTCAGCCAGTTAAAAAGCGTATATATCAGAATTGTCTATTATTCGTTCATTTGGAGAGGTGATAAGGTGATAAAAGAAGCCGACAAATATATAAATTCACAGAAGGAGCCTTATTTATTATGGGTAATGTTCAGATAATATGTACAACAATGGTCGTTTGTTGAACTTTTTATCTGAACACTTTATTTGGGATAACTACACATGAATGATGCTTTAGTATCGAACTGGTTAATCATTGTTTCTAATTAAAACAATTTACTGTAACATCGGCCAATATTAATGTTTCCCGCAACGAACAATATCGATATATGTTTTGCGAATGTCTGTCGATATGTGCTCTATCGAAATTAACTTGGGGCTATTTAGGTGGTTCCAACGGGGCCTTACAGGAGTAACATTTTACTAGGAAGATAATGGTGTAGGTTGTAATTTTCTATAGTGATAATTGGTCTCAGGGACAGAAACGGGCGGAGTGGCAACACAATTGATGACCTTTTCGTCGCCGATTTCCACCAAACTTATATATGATCAGCTCCATAATATGAAGAGTGGCGCCTTTCGAGTGAGGGTTGATGGCGAGAGGGCACCAACATTGATAAATTATTTTTAGCGCCCATTTGCACCAGATTGTTACATATTCTTCTCCGTGATAAGAGGAATCTAATCGTGTGGTTTAAAGTCGCCACGTCTGTGCCGCTTGTGGATGGGATTGGAGGGTCACCAATCATGATAAGAATATTTGGTCGCCGATGTCAACCAAAGTTGTATAGTCATATACGTGATACTAGGGATCTAATGACGTTAGCCATATTAGAGTCAGTGAAGGGGGGGGGAGGTCACTTATGTACGAAACCAATTTATTCGCCGATATTCACCAAACTGATAAAAATCACCATTTATAAATAGATCTAATGATGTGAGCTTAAAGGTGGAGTCGTATGGACCAGGAATTATTGACAGGAGGACACATGTCCAGAATATTGGGATAAAACATTACCGCAAATTGTATCCAAAATGAGATATGCATATAGTCATCTCCATGAGTCTAATTGTGTGGTTCAAAGTTGGCAGAGCGGTGCCAGGGGCAGTTACCTATGAGATAGTTCTCTCTAAAATGTCAAAAACGAAATTATGTTTTCTAAAGATATCAGCAATCTGTATTTTGGACTAAAACTGTCACAATAACTCACCGAGGATACTTCAAAACCTGATATCAAACAAATTCGTTTAGATGAGATTAGATGAGATTTTGGCGTTCAAATTTCACAACCTCGAATGTTTGTAACTGAATTAAGTCACTTTAACACATACATCTTCTAACTGTCATACTTATATGGGGACGGCGTTCATAGTAAGCTAGCAAAACGGATACATAGCTCATTTGCTATCTTTTTATTTGAGTTGTTTTGCTGGAAAGTAGAATTATAATTAACGGGTGACCACGATGAAGACGATGGATCTATCGTGTTGTTTAAAGATGCCAAAGTGGTGTTATTTTGGTCTCGTGTGAGTTAATGACGCCAAATTGGTGTCCTTTGGTCAGAGGTGGGGGCAATCTATTTGATAATACTGTGTTCAGTCGGTGATATCCACCAAAAATATATATAATCATTTCCATGATATGAGTTTAATTGTGTGGTTTAAAGTGACGCTGTTGTTGTCGAGTACAGATAGGATTAGGGACAACAATGTCGACATTTTTGTTGTTGCCGATTCAAGCCAAAGTTATACATAATCATCTCCATGTTATGATCTAATGACGTGGTTTAGCCTAGCAGTGGCGCTGTTCTATTCAAGTTTGGGAAGAGGGAGTACCAAAACAGATAAATATTTTTAGCGCCGATTTCCACCATATTCAAATTGATACATATTCTTCTCCATTATACGATTAATCTAATCGTGTGGTTTAAATACGCCGTTTGTTTCAGATTGGGGAAGGGGGCACTAAATTGATAAGAATTTGTTTTGCCACCGATATCCACCAAACTTATATACAGTCATCTCCATGATATGAGTAGTCGTATTGTGTCAAAGTGGCGCTGCTCGAGATCGGGATGGGTGGGGGGAGGTGTACCAAAATGATAAAACTATTTTGGTCGCCGTTTTCCACCAAAGATAAATATAGTCATTTCCAAGACACGAGGAATATAATAATGTGTTTAAAGATTGATGGGGAGGGGACACCAACTTTGATCAAAATATTTTAGCGCCGATTTTCAACAACTTGAGACATATTCTTCTCTATATATATGATACGGAGAATCTAATCGCGTGATTTAAAGACGCCACATTGGTGACTTTTAGCTCAGGGATTGTGAGGGAAGGGGCATTAACATTGATCAGAATGTTTTAATCGCCGATTTCCACCAAAGTTATATATAGTCTTCTCCATGATACGAGGAATCTAATTATGTGCTTTCAAGATATCAAGGTTGGTCCTATTCGAGTCAGTGATGGGGAGGAGCACCAAAGTGCATGAACATACAATTTGTCGCCGATTTTCATGTAGTCATCATCTATATATGGAATATAGTGGTATGTCATTAGAGGCAGCGTCGTATGGGCTAGGGACTTGGTACACGAGGGCACCAGAATACCATTTTACCAAAACTAGATATACCTGTAGACTTCCCCATGAGTCGAATTGTGCGGCTCGAGGTTGGAAGAGTGGTGCCACGGTCCAGGAACTTCGTAATAAATTTCAACATTCGTGTGCTCTATATTTTCCAAAACATTCAGCAATCTATATATTGGATCAATTAGCTCTCACAATAACTCATCGCGGATACTTCCAAAACAGATATCGAATATTCGTTTTAAGGAGATTCTGGCGTTGCAATTTCACAAACTCGAAAATTGGTGACCGAATTAAGTCACGTGCACACTTATAACTTCTCAACTATCACATTCCTATGAGGACGGGAATTATGGCATTCATATTGAGCTACGAGCTATGAGCTCATTTGCTATCGCGAGTACTCAACTTCGGTGTTAGACATCTTGCTGCCATTTTCGAGAAATTTATGACGTAAATTCCTGAGTGACGTTAGGGATGAGGTTCAAGGGACACCAGCATTGATATAACCGTGTTGGTTACGAAATTTCCTCAAAATTTATGTTAGGTATTTACATGATGCGAGTAGTCTAATGGTATGGAACTATGGGTTGAAGATGCCACAATGGCACCCTCTGATGTAGAGTGGGGGGTCACAGCACAAACATTGGTAAGAACAAAATAGCCAATATAACATTTAACGATATAGAATGTTCGGCTAATGTTTATAGGCAAATTGTGTGTCAATAGTGAATCAGCACAACTTGGTCAGTGAGTACACAGGCATTATCCAATATGGAAGAATATGACATCTAATTTTGCCGAGATGTCCAATTAAAAAATATATTAACATCTTAAGTAGGCGCAATTGTAAATAAATACTTCTTTACTGGCGGGGAGATTTAATTGGGACTAACAAGTGGCAATCACTCCGGCGATGTGAGCCACTACTTATGATCAATGTATATGAATGCCGTTTTGTGATTCCCATTTGTGTGTGCAATTTCATGAGAATAACACATTGAGTATTTATTATTCCCACCAAATGTCCACAGCGGCGGGTTCCGCATCACTATCACGTGGACAATGCCGAGTCACTCTAATAGTCTCTGAAAGATAGACAACGTTGATTATGGTCAGATTCTGGGAGCTGCGTATTCCATTTTTAAATTAGTTGCAACAAAATTTGTGGCACGCAAATAAGTCTATCTAATTTTCTTACATGGAATAACAAATATCGTAACACATTATCTGTAGCACTATGCAAAAAGGTGAAATTTTAGATGAAAATATCTTTTAGTTGATATAAGCCATTAAGGGGGCCCTCGGATATTTTGATATTTATTATTTGATCGTGGAATTCAATAGCATTCTATTCATTTAGCGAGTCCCTTGATGACACCTAGTTGAGTCATACACGCAGTACGTCCGGTACCAATTTAGCTTAATTGGCAAGATGAATTAGACAAACAATAGCCATCCAGCGATATCGAAACTGTTTCCAAAGCCACTAGCCGCGGATTTGTGACCCACGCATATAAGGAAAATAATCTTATTTGTTGAATACTAATTAATTAAACAGCCTTATGACAAATTTGGTAAAACATTTGGGTTTCTTTGTTCACGGGTAATATCTTCAGGTTACCCGTTTCGACAATTTCGAGCTGTGTATAATACTGGGGAAATGCCACAATTTCTAAACCGGTCATGGGTTAGAAAACATTACGTTTACAGTAATATTAAACAATAATTTGGTTACCATCTGTCCATTCAGGGAATACTGTAAAACAACTGGATGTCGCTGTGTATTACCCCATCATATGTATATAAAAGATAACCGCCAAGGGGGTGTCTGGGGCCAAATGGTCACCAAAGGTCGCGAAGCGGCTGCGGGTGATAACTTTGATTATCTGAATTAGTTGGTTTGTGAATGCAGACTGATTTCGACTACTTTATTGTATTTGTTTGCTATCAATCCGGATGTGTCATGCATGCGAGGCTGTTGTAAAAACACAAAGCGGACTACCAATACTTTGTGTGGCTTATTTGCAAGTATGTTACCTGTTGCTTCATTTCCCGAATGTCCGTTATATACTTGAAATCATATTTTTACATTTTGATGGTCAAATATGGGCAACATTTTACAAAGGTCAGATAAAATAGGGGTGTGAATAGGATGTGTTACCCGTTGCTATCCGTTGTCGTTTCTGCAACACACCCACACATTGATTGTTATGTCATAAAAAAGGTAACAAATGACTGTGCAGGTAGAACTGAGTCAAGTAGACCTAACTGTTGCTATGTCTGCGGCCCAAACCGGGCTACTGATCTCAATTACATGACAAACATCTAGTTTCCGCTAGATTGTATTGATAAAATGGTAATAATGTACATACACATGTTTACCAGTATATCATCTGCATATCAAACCGAGATTAAATTTTTCAATATATAGTGTTTCTCCATCACAAAATATAGCCCTTACAATGTGTATCAATACATATGGATGTATATGTGTTTCCATTTTCCCCTGTGCATATACACAGTGGGAATTACATGGTTTCGAGTTGATGAGTATCACGCATTCAAAATGGCCGAGGCGATCGCAAACGCGACCAGAAAAGAGGAAAAGGGAATTAAACTAGGATATGACATATCATATAGTATTTTGACAGCTACGAGCAAATACTATACCATTTTTTCAAACAAGCTGATAGCTCATTTGTGTCCAAACTCACAGTTGGTTTGATCTAACATTCAGACCAAAGTTGTCAGTCGAAGGTTCTCCTTGATGTATGGACTGGTGTGTTCCACGAAGCTCTGGCTGGCAACTGTGGTCAGAATGTTATAAAACACTACTGTGATTTTGGACACAAATGAGAGTATTTCGGCACAAATTGTTCTTGTCTCGTAAATAGATTATGTAAGAACTTCCAACGATGTCTTAGCTCAACACATATGCTCATATAATGGTACAATTAAAGACTGTACTCGACTGAAAGAACTGATAGTTGTTTAAATGTTACTTATCGGTGGCTCAGACGGTAAGGTGCTCTGTTCCAGTGCTGGCGATATGGGTTCAATTCCCAGTGGAGTCATGTTAAATTTTTATCCCATATCGCTGTCTGGGGGAGTTCGCAGTTACTCGCCGATGGTCGGTGGTTCCGTTGTGCACGGACTTTCCCTCCGCCAATAAAATCTGTAACGTCTTGTTATAACCTGGGCTGCTAAATGCGACGTTAAGCCACAATAATATATTTACATTAATGCATGCAACCGGACGGGATGGAACAAATTATGGCAATATGTCTTGTTTCAAATGGTTCCGGACCTTTCAATTCAAAACTGATTAGAACATATGTTTTTGATATAGTGTTCAAATAAAGGATATGTTGCCATTATGTAATCATTTGCAGGAATCATGAACACGAATGTGTTGTTTAGCAACGAACTTCACGTACGTGCACGTAACATGCTCAATGTCATAAGCCGTGTGTAGCAGTATTATGATAAGCATAATAACGAAACAAAGCTTTGTTTCGTACATAGGCTATCCGATTTTGTGACGTCACTAGTTTCTTACATAATACGAGGAGCGATTTTGTTTAGATGCGACCACATTTGTTATTATTGCATGGTCCTGTTAAGACTATACTGTGCGAAGGATAATATTTAATATGGATTTAATTTTTATAATAAGACTGCATAGTATATACAGGCATCTGATGATCCATTTATATCCTATTTTTTGAATAGATTGAAAACACATACTTATGAACAAAGCAGAAGTGCATTCGGTTCCGCGCGAATTCGGTCAATGGGGAAAGTTACATGATGACGCTGTGTGTCGACTGTCGTTGAAATCGATATGATGGGATGTTACATTATGAATGAAATGAACACATTCTCCATCTAGTCTGTGTATATCTCAAGCGGAGGGCTCCCCCAGCACGCCAAGTAATATTATGATTAGTTTCAAATCCACTCTCGACAACATAAATAACTATTTATAATTACTCCACGAAATTTAAGCCTTATACATGTGAATGTTATTTGTTGGGAATCTATAAAATGATTTTGATAAGAATTGTTTTAAACGCTACATATACCCTCGTGTGAGTGGTTTA
This sequence comes from Siphonodentalium dalli, assembly GCA_032622095.1. NCBI lineage: Eukaryota > Metazoa > Mollusca > Scaphopoda > Gadilida > Siphonodentaliidae > Siphonodentalium > Siphonodentalium dalli. The sequence continues at coordinate 137,851,063 of CP136069.1, forward strand.
GCTTTGGTTCGTTAATTACGCTAGCGTATGCATGGCCATATTAATGCAACATACGGTTAACTCTTTCACTGCCATGCAGCACCACAGACATATATGATACAGCCAAGCATACTATACATGTAGCATATTGCTGCTAAATACATATAGTCCAGGAGATATTGGTAGACATCTGCACCCCCCCCCAGGACTTAACTTCACCCCACTAATTTTCTTCCTTAATGTCTCCTCTAATTTTTTTCACTTGTTAACAAGAAAAAGAAGTGGCCGCAGAGACTCCAGACAAGATGGCGTCCATCATGGCGGCCATTTTTTTGTATATGCACCAGGTCTCTTTGATCGCCGTTATAGTAAAGATGATGTCACATACGGTCTTGTTTTCCGTACGATTCGTTATCGCAATATACAACTCTTACAAATTAGCCAAAAATCCGACACAAAAATTCAATATGGCGGCCAAGATGGCCGCCGAAATGTGAAAAATTGCTATTTTCGGACATTTCACCACCTTTCGTTTGTCTCTGTGGGAAAATATTGGCACCTTGACGCGATTTTATACATTTATCGTCTAGACGAGTCATTGGCGAACACACGGGGACCATAATATATATTCCTTGATGGATATTTTTGTCCGATATCACGTTTTCCCAAATGCCGGTATAATCCGATCAAAGCCAAAACGACGCTAATAACGCAATGTCTGTTTCGAATCAATGAGTGTTATTGCTATTATTACTCCAGTCATGATTATATATGTGCAGGAAATACTCGGGCTATGATTCCTCTTATACCTGAGTTGAGGAATATTCACCCAAATCCAAGATGGCGGCCAATATGGCCATCAGAAATAGAAAAATCGCCGAAAATCGCTGATTTTAACATCAGTGAAAGTTATTGTCACGACAACCCCACACCTGCTTACTATTGTGAGTTGGGAACACTTAGTCGAATAACTGTCCTTATATTTCATCCAAATAAAAGTCCCCCAAATCCAAAATGGCGCCCACAATGGCCGACAAATTTTGAAAAATCACCGAAATTCCCTCATGTTCACATCATTGGGCATTATTGCCGAGATAACTCCACTTATGCTGACAGTTAAGTTGTAAATACTGAGGTGAAGTAATTACCTTGCATCTGATGAAGGAAATTATTTTCCAAATCGAAGATGGCGGCCAAAATGGCGTCCGAACTTTGAAAACAAGCTTACATTCCTTTACTTTCTTACTATGGACGTTATTGTTACGCGAATTCTACCCATATGGAACATTGATATGAAGTATTCATATGGAACATTGATATGAAGTATTCATTTGAGTTTGGCCAACTCTCACAATCAAGATGACTGCCAAACTGGCGGCCAGAAATTGAAAAGAAGTCGAAATTGTCACATACTAATTTCAACTTTTTGTCATAATATCAATATGTATGCATTGGACGAAACGGTACATAAGCCATCTGTTAGTTCCAACATAGGTCGTCGCCTTCTGGAAGAATGAAAACCCACAATAATCGCGATGTGGCATTTAGAAATCCATTCTCCACTAAGCGCCCATAATGGCCGTAACCGTATATGGGTGCGCCGAATAGTCATATTATGACTTCCAAGAATAAAAACAACAGTACCTGAGCTTATTCTGATTTGCCACATTCAGCACTATATGGATCAGCATCCGTCTCGTCACATTAATCTATCTCGCCCACTCCAACACAGTTTTCTACACTTCTTGGTAGAAGGGTCCCACTAATCGGAATGTTTCAAACAACACATATGCCGATGTCAAGCTCACGTGTTTGTCTCGAAAGCTGGGAATTCTTATCCTTATTCTTGGCGAGCTTCATTCGTGGTAGCTTATGGTATAATTCAGATGCTACGTATGGGATCTGAGCGTCATCTTGCGTGATAAACTACAAAGGTATGCGGTCGATGCGTATACTAGCTTTCAGAAGGATCTCTCTATCTGCGTATTTTTCAGATTTGGTTATCTAATGTGGATAACAAACTGTACATCTGGTGATCTTCCCATCCAGCCACTTCTCAATATATGGTTCATCAATTCACATATTCACGTACTGACGTAGCCGGACAACTTCTGTACATGGCTTCGAATGTTGAAAGCCTAACATTTGATGGATGCCTTTCTGCTAAGGCGTAGAAGACCATAATGCATAATATACCCACACTTCTTGACCGTGATCATAAGAACAGTCCTGGTGGCGTCCATCAATCGTCTCACCGTACAGATCCAAGCAGATAATAACAATACATGCGGTGCTAGTTTTTGGGCATGTGTCATGATAGTGGAAATGAAATTGGACCATGACTGCACCGCCCCTTCTTTGTGTATGTTTTAGATTCAGACATGATCTCATGTGGCTTTGCTTTCCTTGTATGCTAAGATTGTATCTTTCAATCCGCTTGGAAGCCGTTCTTAATCAACGAACCAGACGTGTACCATTGGCTACTACCAAATAAGGCCCACCAGACTGGGATGTAGTCTTCAGGACGATGCATTTGATAGTTACCGATAATATGTCATACTCACGCTGGGTGGTGGTCGGTATGGTTCAAGAAAGTACAATGCCATCAACACAAGGGTGAAATGTTCAACGCGAAGAACATCTAGAGGAATGTTACTTTGATGAGATCTTGCATTCAGTTTAACCTACGTTGGGTACACCAAGTGATTTATTGGTAACATCACCATTCAAAACCATTGTCATGCATGAGACATCTTAACTACTATATTCTAAAGTTATATAATATAAAGCTATATGATCATAAAGGTCACGTTCACCAACGTCCGCATCCATTGCCATCGAGACTATAAATTGTTCTTTAAACACACAGTGAAATAAATGCACCACAGTTCCTGACATTTTCTTGAAAAATACCGTAAACATACTGACACTAACCCTGAGAGATCATAACAACAATGCATACCTTCATTCCATAAAGACATTATCCTTTAGCCCATCCGACTGGCTAGGATAGTATTATCCAGACAAAATTATACGTCTGGTCATGTTGATTCAGAACGGCCTTGAAACGGATGTGGAAATACAATGTTACCACACCAAAAAGACCAACACGCATGACATTCTATATTGAAACATGCACCTGGTGTAGGGTTGTATACCGTGGCCCATTTCATTCCCACTGTCATGGCGCATGTCCACAAACTAGCACCTCGAGTATTGTTCTTCTCTGCTGGGAGCTATTCGACGAGACGACTGCGGGACGTCACACAGTTTGCTTAGAATCATGATCAAGAAGTGTGGGTAGTCGGTACATTATGGTCTTCTCCTTAGCAGATAGGCATCTGTCCAAGGGAATGAGACAGCTAGCTACCTTCGAAACACTGCCGAAGTTGTCCACGTATGCCAATATGTTCGCTAAGTTTGTGAGTTGAACCATCTATTGAGAAGTGACTAGTTAACTGGGAAGTTCGCCATGTATACATGTCATTGTCCCCACGGGGTATGAGAAAGACATACATAGAGATGACCTTCTGTAAGCTTGTATACTTATCGACCATATGCCTTTCTAGTTCAAGATGACGAACAAATCCCATATTTAGCAAGCATCTAAAATCTTAAGCCAGACACCGGGAAATTAATTGTTTGAATCGTTATGATTAAAGGGACCCTTCTCACAGGAAGTGTTGAATACTTGGTCGGTATGAGCGACCTAGATTTATCAGGCAAAGAAATGGAAACTGGTCCAGATCATTAAGGACGTGGCAAATCAGAATCTTTTACCAGGTAATTGTTCTAATGTGGCTATTTGGCGCACCTACGGTTACGGCCATTATCGGCGCGAAGTGTCAAATGGATTTCGAAATGACACATCGCTATATTAAGTGTGGGTTTTCGTACTTCCAGATCGGGTCGATCAATGTTATGCGTTTTGATACGTTTTAAGTTGAACTAATATATGGTTTGTGTATAGTTTCGTCCATACATATCGATACTATGACAACAAGTTGAAATTTGTATGTGAATTTATCGATTTCTTTTCAATTTCTGGCCTCCAGTTTAGCTGCCATCTTGACCTTGAGTATCAATTGACAAACTCAAATGAATACTTCATACCAATATTCCATATCAACATGTGATGGTGGGTAGAATTTGCGAAACAATAACGCCCATCGTAAGAAAGTAAAGGAATGTAGGCGTGTTTTCAAATATCGGTCGCCATTTTGGCCGCCATCTTAGATTTGGAAAACCATTTCTTGCATGGGATGAAAGGTAATTACTTCACCTCAGTATTTACAACTCAACTGTCAGCATGTGTGGAGTTTTATTGACAATAATGCCCAATGATGTGAACATGAGGGAATTTCGGTGATTTTTCAAAATTTGTCGGCCATTGTGGGCGCCATTTTGGATTTGGGGGACTTTTATTTGGATGCAATATAAGGAAAGTTATTCAACTAAGTGTTCCCAACTCGCAATAGTAAGCAGGTGTGGAGTTGTCGTGACAATAACTCTCACTGATGTTAAAATCAGCGATTTTCGGTGATTTTTCTATTTCTGGTGGCCATTTTGGCCGCCATCTTGGATTTGGGTGAATATTCCTCAACTCAGGTATAAGAGGAATCCTAGCCCGAGTATCTCCTGCACATATGTAATCATGGCTGGAGTAGTAATAGCAATAACACTCATTGATTCGAAACAGACATTGCGTTATTAGCGTCGTTTTGTCTTTGACCGGATTATACCGGCATTTGGGAAAACGTGATATCGGACAAAAATATCCGTCAAGGAATATATATTATGGTCCCCGTGTGTTCGCCAATGACTCTTCTAGACGATAAATGTATAAAATCGCGTCAAGGTGCCAATATTTTCCCACAGAGTCAAACGAAAGGTGGTGAAATGTCCGAAAAATAGCAATTTTTCACATTTCGGCGGCCATCTTGGCCGCCATATTGGATTTTTGTGTCGGATTTTTGGCTAATTTGTAAGGGTTGTATATTACGATAACGAATCGAACGGAAAACAAGACCGCATATGACATCATCTTTACTACAACGGCGATCAAAGAGACCTGGTGCATATAAAAAAAATTGGTTTGCATGTAGGTATTGGTCTGGGGAATCTAAAACATGCCCAGTCCGCCATTGTCACGTGACCAATATCACGTGACCACAAACAAGATGGCCACCACCCAAAAATATAAGAAAATTTCAGTATATCTCAATAACTGTTGTATTTGTAGAGATATTTTCATGAATGTTAACTTAAATTGGTATGTAAATATGAATATTGTGAATAGAAAATATGTTCTAGTCCGCCAGTGTCACATTTCACGTGACCGCGATCATGTGACCACAGAACAAGATGGCCGCCATCCCGAAATATAAGATAATGTAAGTATATTGCTGCTAAATACATATTGATTGGGTGTTTCTCAATAACTTTTGTATATGTAAAGGTATGTCCGTGGAACTTGGTGCACAGTTAGATATTGGACTTGCGAATTAAAAAACACTTCCCAGTCTGCCAGTGTCATGAGACCGTGACCACATGAGGGTCACGAGACCGTGACCACATGATCACAAAACAAGATGGACGCCACACCGAAATATAAGGAAAATGCATTATTTCTCAATAACTTTTGTATCTGCATAGATATTTTGACGAAATTTCGTATGTAAGTTGGTGTTAGTATTTAGAACCGAAAACAAGTTAGTATATTTCTGCTAAATACATATATTATTGGGTATTTCGCAATAACTTTTGTATATGCAGAGGTATATTCCTGAAACTTGGTATGCAGGTCCCTGGAATGGAAAACACTTCCCATACCAGGAGGGTCACGTGACCGCGACTACTTAATCACAAAACAAGATGGCCGACATCCCGAAATATAAAAAAATAAACCGGGAGTTTCTCGTTACAAAATTAATTACATCACGTATAGTGTTTTCACAGAATAATATAAAGTTACTTCCAATGGATTGATGTTACAGGACGAAGGTGTCAGGATTCGACTCAAGTCGCGATCGGCAGTGTATGTGTAATTCGACTCAAGTCGCGATCGGCAGTGAAAGAGTTAATGGCATTGTCCACAAGTTTGGTTGTATCGATGAAACACGGTCTGACATGGAATAAAGTTTGTCTTATTAATTTATGCGACGGTCATATTTAACAAAACACTGTATTTTATACCAAGGACACTGCCAAGAACCCAATGCCATATACAACCACGCCACGAGAAAGTGTTTCTGGCATTGTATCAACAAAGTCGCAGGTACAGAGGCCGAAGCGTATTGCAAACAAGGCGGAGGGACATTTTATACACCAAATAATGCGACCGACAAAAAGTTCATCGAGCATAACATGTAAGTAGGCCATCACATAATACAATTCGAGTCTTCAACGGTCCAAGCGGGCACCATAAAACTACTATCGGTATGTTGTCAACACCATCCAATCGTTAGGCTGTGGCAACGATGTCCAGGTGTATCGACCTTTAAAATGGGAATATTAACAAGTTTTTTAATTATCTTTTCTGATAAATAGAGCCATTGCTGTTGTTTCCCAAAAATAGTAGATAATAAAGAGCACTCTCAATTATGATTGTTGGTATTCATTAACAACGTAAATCTGATTATCGCGATGCTTGTGCCATACAGATTATGGTGTTCGCAAGCATTGTTCTTTGTTTTTGCCTTGTGATTTGAATATTATCTTTGAAATGTGCGAGTAATCTGGTGTCAGATCTTTAATTTCAAAACGTATTATTTCTACATATAGATTCTTTACACATATACTGGTGTCGATACGAAAGGAAGCTTTACGTAATATCAGGAGTTCTGTAATATATTAAATGTGTTTTTATATAAATCCAGCAGCAATTCTTGTCATTGAAATTGATTGATCCGACCAGCTAATTATATGTATGTTTGGAATGCCGCTCAATGTGGATATACAATTGTTATGGGGTGACCGCCCCTGGTTAAGAGGACCTGTTAATTTGACATGATGTCGGTGTGTCTTGCTAATTTGCTATGCTATTGGTGGGTCCTGCTGATTTGCTATGTTGTTGGGTCCTGCTGATTTGCTATGATGATGGTGCGTCCTGCTGATTTGCTATGATGTTGGTGGGTCCTGTTGATTTGCTATGATATTGGTGGGTCCTGCTGATTTGCTATGACGATGGTGGTCCTGCTGATTTGCTATGATGTTGTTTGGTCCTGTTAATTTGCTATGATGTTGGTGGGTCCTGCTCATTTGCTACGATGTTGATGTGTGCCTTTGGATCATGTGAATTATTGAAAGAATACAGTATATGTCTACAAAACATTCAAAAACATCTATTGTAAAAATTAGTTTAATAATGGCTATTTTGGTTATATCGTTTTGCGAACATCAAATCAGCCATGATTAAACTAGTTTTTCTACGTAATTATCGGTGTTTAAATGTATACCGAGAGAGAGGGTGACTTGTTACAGACCATAGATTATCCTCCCGGTCTCGTGGTATAGTGAATAACATAATAATAATAGTTTGCTTGTCCTAATTTCTAAATTTGTAAATGTGAATTCAATTTAGATATTTATTTGCATCATGTGTAACATACTTGTCCACCAAACGAAACACGGAATCAACATTATATTCATTAAGGTGTTGGCAATTTTTGGCCAACAAATACTGTCACAGAAATAAGTATCGAATTCATATAGTATAACTGGCCCTGTCTTTTGGGTAAATGGCTGTAGTGATACCTTTCCAAGTTTATTTCACCAGCCAATCGGATTAATATTCAAGCTGCTATCGGCGCAGGGCATCATTTTGCCGCTGGCAACTTGGGAGGGTCATCATTGTCTGAATCTGATGATGATGAGGTACCAAAATCTCCGCTAAAATCACTATCATCTCCCATTAACATGTCGATCACTTGCTGTTTCGAAAATGTTGCAGCCACGTGGTTCGCTAATACTAAGAATGGCACCACCGACACCTGGTCCCAATATAGGAATAACTGAACTAAATGGTTTCCCATAGGCGACAGTGTTAACGTTTCGGCCAAATTCACTGAATTGAAGCCTGCAGGCCATACCAGTGATGTTTACCCAGCTAGATTGACACCAGTTGATCACGAAAATGCAAGAAAAGTCATAGGTCATGTGTTTACTTTTTAAAATAAATCCCCAAGTGTACGACAGGGCTATCCCACAGCCAAATTTGATCTGGGAAAAACCCAGAACTACAGCAGCTAGTTAAATAAATTTCCCGCTCACAAAAATCCATTCCCCCATTCATTCACCAGTGTTTAAATTATTTAGATATGATGTACAAATCAAATAAACGCGATGTCATCCTTTAATAACGTGTCGCGTGAATCAGTTGAAGGTCATTCTTCAGTTACCTTCACCTTTAGCATTCCACGGTCTACTCGCTCCCCGACTCTAGAACACATTTAGCTCCCTGACTCCTATATATACAGCGTTTCTTATAGTATTTTATCCAAATATAGACCTTACTGAAGCTAAGAATGTATTATATCGGGCAATAGTGGTTTATTTTTTCAATATGAAGCATCCTGATAATTAGTGTCAATCATCAATATAAAGCCAAAAAATTTCGATTTTGTTTCAATTCTACAAGCTGATGCATCTCGTATAACTGAAGTATGCCCTTATATACCATAATATTACTAAATTGAAGAGGAAATGTTAATATACATTTTGAGAGGGATATCTTGTCCAATTTTAACCCTGTTCATGCAGAATTTGGCAATTTATAATAAACATTTACCAAAATTAACAGAAAATTTAAATTAAAAATACTTTAATAGCAATATAAAGCAACCATAAGTCAATTGAAATATCTAAACATAATGATACAACATCAGACAAAGCCTCGGGCATGCAAGTTTACCAGATGACAGGGCATACTGTCTGTTTAACAAACCTGCCATGACAGTCTTGCACAACAGTAACTCTAGTGGTGATGCCATCACCCCCCCCCCCCCGACTTGTGGTGGAGCTACGATCCCCGATAAGGCTACTGGGTGCCGGAAGCTTAATTAAGTCAACTGCCACCCTTTTCCCAATGGGGGGGGGGGGCTAACACTCCTCAAAATTCTGGGAGGGGTGGCATTATACCCCCTGACCCCCTAATGGTACCTGATGTCCATGCAAAACTCCCATATTTATCACTTTCTTTACTATATGCATTTAAATCTGTCCAAAATGTGGTCATTATCATTTGAAAATAAGAAAATATGAAATTAACAACTTATCAAGGCGAGACGTGAAATTTCCTAAAATTCAAAATTTTCTTACAGGAATCACTGAACTAAATGGTTTCCCATAGGCGACAGTGTTAACATTTCGGCCAAATTCACAGAATTGAAGCCTGCAGGCCATACCAGTGATGTTTACCCAGCTAGATTGACACCAGTTGATCACGAAAATGCAAGAAAAATCATATGTCATGTGTTTACTTTTTAAAATAAATCCCCAAGTGTACGACAGGGCTATCCCACAGCCAAATTTGATCTGGAAAAACCCAGAAATACAGCAGCTAGTTAAATAAATTTCCCGCTCACAAAAATCAATTCCCCCATTCATTCACCAGTGTTTACATTATTTAGATATGATGTACAAATCAAATAAACGCGATGTCATCCTTTAATAACGTGTCGCGTGTATCAGTTGAAGGTCATTCTTCAGTTACCTTCACCTTTAGCATTCCACGGTCTACTCGCTCCCCGACTCTAGAACACATTTAGCTCCCTGACTCCTATATATATATGTATACGTGTAAAACACAGCGTTTCTTATAGTATTTTATCCAAATATAGACCTTACTGAAGCTAAGAATGAATTATATCGGGCAATAGTGGTTTATTTTTTCAATATGAAGCATCCTGATAATTAGTGTCAATCATCAAAATAAAGCCAAAAACTTTCGATTTTGTTTCAATTTTACTAGCTGATGCATCTCGTATAACTGAAGTATGCCCTTATATACCATAATATTACTAAATTGAAGAGGAAATGTTAATATACATTTTGAGAGGGATATCTTGTCCAATTTTAACCCTGTTCATGCAGAATTTGGCAATTTATAATAAACATTTACCAAAATTAACAGAAAATTTAAATTAAAAATACTTTAATAGCAATATAAAGCAACCATAAGTCAATTGAAATATCTAAACATAATGATACAACATCAGACAAAGCCTCGGGCATGCAATTTTACCAGATGATAGGGCATACTGTCTGTTTAACAAACCTGCCATGACAGTCTTGCACAACAGTAACTCTAGTGGTGATGCCATCACCCCCCCCCCCCCCCCGACTTGTGGTGGAGCTACGATCCCCGATAAGGCTACAAGAAAAATCATAGGTCATGTGTTTACTTTTTAAAATAAATCCCCAAGTGTACGACAGGGCTATCCCACAGCCAAATTTGATCTGGAAAAACACAGAACTACAGCAGCTAGTTAAATAAATTTCCCGCTCACAAAAATCCACTCCCCCATTCATTCACCAGTTTACATTATTTAGATATGATGTACAACTCAAATAAACGGGATGTCATCCTTTAATAACGTGTCGCATGTATCAGGTGAAAGTCATTCTTCAGTTACCTTCACCTTTAGCATTCCACAGTGTACTCGCTCCCCGACTCTACAGTAGAACACATTTAGCTCCCTGATTCCTATAGACCCCAAGGTGTCGCATGCGATACCCACGGTGCCACGTTTATTGTTATTACGTGCGCTCGCGCAACAGTATGGCGATCAGTCAGATTTGTAGGTTGGTGTCACCCTACCGATTTCACTCCATGACGTCATCCTTACGCAGTACATGCCGGCGACGTTACGGAGTTGATTATAGAGTTGACGCCCTTGGCACTGACTTCCGTTACTAGCTCGTTGCTAATTAAACAAACCAGCGATGTGGCTTTTGTCGAAAATTGACAGTCAGTACATTCGTCCTGTATACATGTACTTTCAGAAAATACAAAACACAACAACGTTATACCCCACCAATGTCAGTGTCTCGATATCATTTGACCAAATTTCTTGACATGAAACCGCGACAGACACAGCGTGAAATACATCGCATTGAGTAAACTATTTCCCATTGTTTCAATTCAACTTCAATGTCGCGGTAAAATCAAAACCGCAATTTGTAAGTGGTAAACATCTGAAAAAGACATCAGGAACATGCAGAAACTAATTAGTACAGCGGCCAAACGCTAAAAGTGGTCGGGTACCCCTACCCATGGTATAACAAGTTAAAACCAACTTGATTTGAAGGAGAAATATATACTGTAGACGAAAATGATAGTGAAAAATAACGGAATTGGTGGTGGCTATTCTCAAATCGACGATGAACGATACCCACCAGTGACTTTTCCCAGAAATTAACGATTTTGGTAAAGTGAGCCCTGCGGCTATGTCCTAAGTTATTAGCCCACATTGTAGGCGTTAAAATGACTACAGCATACCATACCTGTACCTGATATGCAAGAAGTGTTGGTTAATTTTGATTTTCGTGCCATTTGGAGCCGAAACATTTATTTTTTGTTGAAACATCGCTCTTTTTCAAAAAAAATATATTTTTCGAACATTATCATTCAAACGGATATTGCAATAATATTGAAATATTTAGTCCATATGGTGTAGTAGTCATCTGTCAAGCATATGAAGAATGAAGTTAACAAATATTTTGAACAGTTTGCGAGATATTGGATTTTAGCTACCCCTCCCCCCAAACATGTTTTTGGTCGAAAAAAATACATATTTTTGATAATGACATTACAAACATTTTCGAATTGATCTGAATGGGACCCAATATGAATCTTGTACTGAAAGTGTTGTCCAGAGATGCCGTTTAATCGATTACAGATGTGTTCAGGCTTTCAGACCCCCAGTTACAACAACAACAATTATTTTATTGATAACAGTTAATTTTGCATGCATTAACATCGATGTTAAGTACCAAAACCTTTGTTATAAACAATACGTGACCAACTATATAATTTATATGGCTCAGTAGATATCTGGACATCACAAGTAGAAATAATTTGACGGAAATTGTCAACGGTTTTCAAGATATTGGAATTAGGTACCGCTCCCCCGGACGCGATTTGGTAGAAAAACTACATATTTATGATAACAAGACAGACCTTTCTAAATTGTTCTAATGAGCATCTAATCATTATTCGTGTGATGAAAACCTGATCCGTAGACACCGCGAGCCTGGTTTTAGATGACCTCAGGTTTCCAATTAAACCCCCAGTTACAACAACAACACAATATTTTATTTATGACATGTAATTTTATTTTAACACATATCGACTTCGAGCAACTGAAGTATTTGTTCTAAACGGCACATAATATAGACTAACATAATCACACAGAACAAAATCACTATTGCTCCCCCTGAACACACCACGAACTGAACAAAATATGATCTCAGTATTAAGAATCATGTAATTATGAAGGACAATTACATAAGGAAATATACAATGTTTATGGATGGGTTTGTTCCCGAAACAGTGTGGCACTTTGCTTGGCAAATGTGAAGGGCGAATTTGCTATATTTTTCAAGAACACTCTACCCAATTTAAAGACTTCAACGCAATACGAAATTAAGCTATATGATCTCTAATTCTCTATATTAACCGAGAGTGTGACGGGAATGTAGTTCTATCAGAGAATACATAATTTGTATGGATGGGTTGTGCATGTATCGCTTTACACAAAGTGGCTGATAAATAAGAAAGACGAATTTGATGTTTTAGCCCCCCCCTACACAATTGAAGTGTTAAAGTTAAAGAACAACTCACGAACTGAAATGATTGCTGTAAATATTAACTGAGGATGTGGGCAAAAAGAGTAATATCGCGGCGCATACATGGTGTTGATGGATGGGTTGGTTGGATCCCGAAAGCCTTTACGAAAATCGGATGGCAAACTCCAAAGGCAAATATTTGTTTTGTGGGACCCCTTTATATGCCCATTTAAACTCTTGAACACACCATGCGCCGAATATTCATGCTTTTATTATTAAATCACAGTGTGAACGAAATGTAGTGCTATCAGGGAATATACATGTTATATGGGTAGTTTGGTTCCCAAAATCCTAAGGTACTTTATAAAAGGCGGCTGGCAAAAACCAAAGCTGAATATTTTCTTTGAGCACCCTACCCCATTTAAAGTCTTAAACACACTAATGGATGGACATGTTCTCAATATTAACTGGGGTGTGGGCAAATGGTAAGTAATTCAGGAAATATACATCTTCGTTGCACGATGGGTAGGTTGGCTGGCTTCCCAATGTCTGGGACACTTTACAAAAAGTGGCTAGCAAAGAGAAGGCGAAATCTCACTGTTTTGGGTACCCATAACCCTTCTAAACTCTTTAGCACACACTGAACCGAATCTGTATGCTCTCATGTATTATTTACAATTTGTATGGGTGGTTTTGTTCTCGAAATCCTGGAACACTTTACAAAAGGCGGCTGGCAAATACGAAATGTAATGTGTTAGGCCACACTACCCATTTGCAGTCTTGGGACACACAATGAACCGAAAGGATGTGCTCCCATTATTAACTGCGTGTGTAGAAAAATGGACGCTATATAAAGAGTATAGTATACCAGGGTCTTGAATGTCTGGGTCACTTTATAAAAAGTAGTTGATGAAAGAGAAAGGCGAATACTCACTGTTTTGGGGGGACCCCATTAACCCATTTGAATATCTTGATCAGAGCATGAACTGAAGTTATATTCTCTCATACTTAGCTGAGTGTGTGATCGAAAGGTTATGCTGTCATGGAATTATTAATTGATATATGGGTGATTTGGTTCCCTCGAAATCCTGGAACACTTTACAAAAAGCGGCTGGCAAACAAGAAGGCGAATTTTCTATGTCTTGAGGACCCGACTATCCAACTTGAAGTCTTAACAAAATGATATGCTCTCAATGTTAACAGAAGTTGTGGACAAATGGGATTATTATCTGGCAATACGGATCTGTTATGGATGAAATGGTTCCCGATAGCCTATGGCACTTTACAACAAATGGTCAGCAAATGAAAGGGCTAAATTTTACTCTCAGGGGACTCCATCCCTATCTGAAGTCTTGAACACAACACTAGCTCAAGGCATAAGCTATCCATATTACCCGAGATTGTGGCCGAATGGCAGTGGTCTCGCGAGCCCGCCGTTCGCGAGAACACCGTGGCACCTTACACACAGCAGATGGCAAACGATGAAGGCGAATTTTAAGGTACCCCAACCCCATGTAAACCATTGAACCTATCACGAACTGAATGGATGTGCCCTCATGGTCAAACGACGATATGGACAAATGGCTATTCTATAAAGAAATACACAATTGTTATAGATGGGTTAATACCCGACAGTCAGGGACACTTTACAAAAAGCGACTGAAAAATAAATAATGCGATTTTTCAATGTTTGTATTACCCCCTTCCCAATTTGAAGACTAGAACACACCACAGATTGGAACGATATCATCATTGACTGCGTGTATGGACAATGGCGAATTAACTGTACAAGGACGTAAACAATGTAAATAGATGGATTTGGGTTCTGAAAGAATGAGCACTTAACGAAAAGTGACTGGAAAATAAGAAAGGCAAAATTTTGAGGACCCCTACTTTATTTGAAGTCTTGGAAGACACCACATGGTGAAATGATATGACCCCAATATTAATTGAGGGCTTGACCAAAGGTTAGTTTTTATCAGAATATACATATGTGTTCGTTCCCGAAAGTCTGCATCATGTGGCACTCCACAACAAGCGGCTGGCAAATGGTCACTGTTGTATGTACCCCTACCCCATTTGAGGTCTTGAACACATCAGGTACTGGAGGGATTATGTATTCAATATCAACATATATTGTGGCCGAAACTATGCGATATATAAGTATGTGGTAGTTCTATCCGGAGGTAAACAATTTATCTGGGAGGGAGAGTGTATGGGAAAATTAGGATGTAATCCAGTTGGAACTGATTGGATACAATGATATACACATAGTTTCGTTGGGGCTGATTGGACGCAATGCTACACAGATAATGTTGTTTTCGTCATTGATACGCCCGTCGCCGTGAGATTGCAGACGATCTGGAGGTGGTAAATTTCGCGTTCAGCAGGGTTTCAATGCTTTTCACGAAGTTTTAACAAATGACAGCATTATGGAAATCGCTTTGTTTTCGAGATAAATGTCTGAACCCCTCAACTATTTTAATATTTTCGCGCTGACTGAGTTGCTGTACATAAAAAGAGTATTTCTGATAAAATTACATTCAGTATGGCGCATAGAAGTTCAGTCTTAGGACCACTGTATTCCAAAAAGTAATGATATGCTTTTTATATTTGCCACAATGACAGAGAGGGGACGTTTTAATGTGATTACTCAATTAGCCATAGTTCAAACTACTGCATTTCAATCTTAAACGCGAATGGAGTACTTGTGCATATATACGTCGGACATGCTGGGTTCTCCAGCTGTCCTGTAATCTCTGTATACCATTATTGTTTTTTTTTAGAATAAACTATTGATTGGTTGATTGATATGCGACACTTATTGTATGTAATATCAAATAAAATGCGTTGTTGTTGTAATTTGGGGTCTGGAAGCCTGAACACGCCTTTAATCACTTACGCAACGTCCCCGGGCTCAATTTTCAGCAAAAGAATTATGTTGGGTCCCAGTATGATCAATTGGGAAATTTGGTAAAGTTCTGAACAAAAATATGTAATTTTTCGACCAAAAACGTGTCTGCGGGAGGTGTAGCTAAAATCCATTATTTCGCAAATTGTTTTAAATTTCTGTTAACTTCTTTCTGCACATACTTGGCAGATAACTGCATCACCATAAGAATTAAATATTTGGGCATTATAACAATATACATTTTAATGATAATGTTCGAAAAATAATATTTTTGTGAAAAAGTGCGATTTTTCATATCAGGTAGAATTATGGTATGATGTAGTAATTTTAACCCCAACAATATGCGCAAATAGGCTAGGACATAGCCACAGGGCTCGCATTACCAAAATCGTTAATTTCTGGAAAAAGTCACTGGAGGGTATCGCTCATCGTCGATTTGACAATAGCCACCACATATTCCGTTATTTTTCAATTTCTGTCAAATTATTTCTACTTGTGTTGTCCAGATAACTACTATATATGTTATATAGTTGGGCAGGTTGTTTATAACAAAGGTTTTAGTACTTAACATCGATGTTAATTGTTAATGCATGCAAAATTAACTGTTATCAATAAAATAATTGTTGTTGTTGTAACTGGGGATCTGAAAGCCTGAACACATCTGTAATCGATTAAACGGCATCTCTGGACAACACTTTCAGTACAATATTCATATTGGGTCCCATTCAGATCAATTCAAAAATGTTTGTATTGACATTATCAAAAATATGTATTTTTTCGACCAAAAACGTGTTTGGGTAGCTAAAATCCAATATCTCGCAAACCGTTCAAAATTGTTGTTAAATTCTTCCTTCATATGCTTGTTAGATAACTACTACACCACGTGATCTAAATATTTCAATATTATTGCAATATACGTTTGAATGACAATGTTCGAAAAATATAATTGTTTTGAAAAAGAGTGATTTTTCAATAAAAAATAAATGTTTCGGCTCCAAATGACACGAAAATCCAAATTAACCAACACCTCTTGCATATCAGGTACAAGTATGGTATGCTGTAGTCATTTTAACACCAACAATGTGGGCAAATAACTTAGGACATAGCCGCAGGGCTCACTTTACCAAAATCGTTAATTTCTGGGAAAAGTCACTGGTGGGTATCGTTCATCGTCAATTTGAGAATAGCCACCACCAATTCCGTTATTTTTCACTATCATTTTCGTAAAGAGTATATATTTCTCCTTTAAATAAAGTTAGTTTTAAATTGTTCTACCGTGGGTAGGGGTATCTCGAAAACTAGAGCTCTTTTTCGATTTGGCCGCTGCACTAAATTGTTGTGCATATTTATTTCTATTTGAGGTGGCAATTTTTCATGTTTATCAGTATTTTTAACGATAAGAGCGATGGTAATTGGGGGACCATGAGTGTTTTCTATGGCCGTACATTTCTTTGATAATTACGAGCCATTTGTTTGTCTAAAAAACATTTTTAAGTTCGAAGAGCATTAGAATGGGGATAACAGTGTGGTGTTATGTGATTTCGGAAAGTTACATGGCGAATATACTGTGGCAAATACCCGTTAATGGGCTCCGGCTCCGCCGTCGCCCATTGACTAAATTTGCCACAGTATATTCGCCATGTACCTTTCCGAAATCACAAAACACCACACTGTTATCCCCTATATAAAATTATTGAAGATTGTAATTGTCTTTTTTTGCTAACATTAAATTAAATTAAATTAATTAAGTAAAATACAGTGAAATTATTTGTTTAATTATTTTTTATTACATTTTTGCGCACGTTGGCATCTCTCTGAGTGCATTCTAGTTAGATAGGCAAATGACGAGTTGACATAATCGGGTGGTCTCGATTATAAACTAGTAGGGTCATATGCGCGAACTCATTAACGCCACCGGTGTATACTGTTGGCCAAATATTAGAAAGACGTGGGCCGATGTAGGTTTTATAGATAGATTGGGTCGCTTTAAAAGCTGTAGAGCTATCCAGAATGCGGTTATTTTGGGACGCGTTGAAGTTGTACTGCGATCCCGAGTCCGGTAAAGCTGTAGTTGGAATGTCCAAGTTCGTGAAAGTTCTATTGACTATGCCGGTGATTTGAGAAGCTTGATCGTTTTAGGATATTGATGGAAAGGCTAATCTGGCCGTGTCAAATTGCGCTATAGCGCGCGATGGGATATCTCGCAGGACAACACATTTCGGTTTTCGTGGGGTGTGTATTCGCTGGATGTCTTATATTTGCAGTATGTAACCATTATGTAACCGTTAATTACTTTCGACGTTTAGGTATGAACAATGGCTGGGCCATGCATTCTTGGTGGGAACACAATACCTCCGATTTTTGATGCGCGTTTAGAAGCTTTCTGGTGTGGTGAATGAGAAACCTGCAGTAATAAGCCGTAGTTTTTTGTAATAATTTGAAGGATTAGTTGTTTTAATGGAATTCTGAGGCGGTGCATTTATGTAACCAATATCTATATATATATTTTGAGACTTCCGTATATATATATGTGTGTGTGTCTGTGTATGTGGGTACGTCATGGAATCGATAACCCATTCTCCACTCCCAATCAATAAAATCACCGCAAACACGGCGGAGGTTAATCGGGTTGATATTGGCTCGCGATCCAAGAGGAGTGACTCTACATTTTTTTATATCTGTATATGTATATTTTTATATCCATATTCACTTCAAACTGCTAAACCCGTTGAGCCAAAACTTGCTAATACCTCGCAAAATATAGAATTTACATTTTCTGATGTATTCATTTTTTGTTACGGCTGAAAATCTTAGTCTATTTCCGAAACATTCAGATTTTAAAGTATAAACTTACACACCACAATTCCTGCTAACTGACGCAGCTATATGGCTACTGAAATTTAAGTGTATCCGAGGCACTGCGATACGTCCCGAATCTGACGGGACTTCCACTGCCCCAAACCGTGAACGCCAACGACATTGTTGGCGAGAAAATAGCCACCAAGCCGTAAATATCAACAACAACGACATTGTTGGCGAGAAAATAATTAGTTAAAATTACTAAATACACGCAATCCTATTTTCCCTTTTCGGCAATGTGAGATTTTTCGAGGAACCGTGATGCCAACAACAACGACCCGAAGCCCTGAATGCCAACAACAACGACATCATCGGATCAGTTTTTTAAGTGAATCCGCGAGGCACTGCGATACGTCCCGAATCTGACGGGACTTCCACTGCCCAAAACCGTGAACGCCAACGACATTGTTGGCGAGAAAATAGCACACAAGCCGTAAATATCAACAACAACGACATTGTTGGCGAGAAAATAATTAGTTAAAATTACTAAATACACGCAATCCTATTTTCCCTATACGGCAATGTGAGATTTTTCGGGTAGCCCCGAGCCGTGATGCCAACAACAACGACCCGAACCCCTGAATGCCAACAACAACGACATCATCGGGTCAGTTTTTTTCCGCCCGATGTACCTTAAATCATACCTCTTTTAGGGAGGGTACAATAATTTCTCTTAAAAAGGCACGATTAACTCATTGAAAAGCGAAAACAAATGTCATGTTTCGGACCAACGCCGCCAGTGGCGGGCTAACCTGCTAGTATTTTATATTATCTATATCTATATTTGCGAATGTATGTCTGTCTGTCTATCTGTCTGTATGTATGTATGTGTTCTATAGAAATTCACAGGGGACCAACTAGATGGCACAAAAGGGGTCTAATATGGGTAACCTTTTACGAGAAAGGTAATGGCGAGGGTTAGAATTTTCTAAAGTGACGCCGTTGTTGTCAGGGGCAGAAAAGGGGGAGGGGCAGAACAAATAATTGTCGTCGATTGCCACCAAACTGATATATAATCATCCCCATACTATGAGGAATCTAATGGTGTGGTTTAAATATGACAAAAGTCGCGCCGTTCGCGTCAGGGATGCCCGGAATGGGAGATGGGCACCAAAATTGATCAAAATAATTTTAGCGCCGAATTCCACCAAATTGATGCGCATTCTTCTGAGATCTTCTCCATGATACAAGGAATCTTATTGTGTGATTTAAAGACGCCAATTTGGTGTCGTTGGGATGAGAGATTTTGGGTGGTGGTGGGTATATACTAAATCTGACAAGAATTGGTTTAGTCGCCGATTGCCACGAAATTCATCCCCATGGTATGAGGTGTCTAATGGCGTGGCTGTCAAACGTGGCGTCATTCGAGTCAGGGGTGCACTGAAAGGGAAAGTGGCACCAAAATTGATACAAAATATTTTTAGCGCCAATTTCCACCAAATTGATACACATTCTTATCCATGATATGAGGAATATAATCGTGTGATTTTAAAGACGTCATATTGGTGCTGCTTTGGTGAGAGATGGGGTGGGGTGGGGTAGGCACTAA
Organism: Siphonodentalium dalli; assembly: GCA_032622095.1. NCBI lineage: Eukaryota > Metazoa > Mollusca > Scaphopoda > Gadilida > Siphonodentaliidae > Siphonodentalium > Siphonodentalium dalli. Next base: position 137,871,150 of record CP136069.1, read on the forward strand.
ATTTGATACAAAATTGTTTAGTCGCGGATTAGCACCAAACTTACAAATAATAATCTCCATGATATCAGGAGTCTAATTGTGTGGTTTAAAGATGTCAAAGGTGGGGCCATTCGAGTCAGGGGTGCCTAGAGGGTGAGAGGGACACACACATTGATAAACAATATGTTTAGCGCCGATTTTCACCTGATTGATACATATTCTTCTCCGTGATACGAATAATCTAATCGTGTGGTTTAAATACGCCAAATTGGTGTCTTTTGGGTGAGAGATATGCAATGGTGGCCCTAAATTTGATACGAATTTGTATCGAGATGGCAGCAAGGCGGTCTAACAGGGTAACTTTTTACGAGTAAGTTAATGGTGGGGGTTAACATTTTCTTAAGTGACGTTGTTGGTGTCAGGGGAGGGGCTATTTTTAGCACAGATTTCGACCAAATTGATATATTATTCTTCTGCGTGATACGAGGAATATAAATGTGTGATTAAAGACGCGAAATGGGTGCCGTTTGGGTGAGAGATGGGGCGGGGGGGGGTAATAACTATGATAAGAATTTATTTAGTTGCATATTACCACCAAACTTATATATAATCAACTCCGTTATATAATGCATGCATCAGTCTAATAGAAGTGGTTTAAATATGACAAAAGTGGCGCGGTTCAAGTTATGCATGCGGGGAGTTGCACCAAAGTTGATACAAATATATTTAGCACTGATTCTACCAAATTCATGCACGTTCTTCTCTAATAATATGATGAATTAAATCACATTTGGGATCGTTTGGGTCATGGATGGCGAGAGGAGATTCACTAGCATTTATAAGATTGTTCAATTCGCCGATATCCGACAAAGTTATATATAGTCATCTCCCAGGCCATCTCCGTGTCGTTCTAATGAGTTTTTGGCATACCAATTTCACAATCTCGACAAATGGTGACCGAATTAAATCACTTGAACAATTACATCTTCTCAACTGTCATTGTTATATGGGATGGAAACCAGGGCATTCCTATAATGATCTAGCAACAATGATACACAGAAGAAAGCATTAAAAGTATATTTATATCAATCTATTTAAGAGATACGCAGTTGTAAATAAATAAATACTTCTTTATTGGTGGGACGGATTAAACGCGATAGACAAAATGATAATCGCTCCAACCTGACAAGGTGAGCCACTACTTGTATTCCTTGTGTAAGAATCATGTTTTGTGATGCCATTTGGATATACAATTTATGAGAATACGTGTAACACTTTGAGAGCAAGAGTATTCTATATTCCCACCAAATATCCACAGAGGGTTTCACATCACGTTAACCTGGGCAACGCCTGGTAACCCTGCTAGTAATTTATATTTATGGCTAATAATATGATCTTGGTGGCGTTACCATTTCTGACTATGGTTTTCTTGTTAGTACAGTCTGGGCCCAGTGTGGCTCTCTGAATCTATATCGGCACAATAGCGGTATTTCTGTTAAAATGTGTATTTTCTATAAATATCACAATCCCCCATACTGAGGTTAATTATATCATAACATTCATTAAACTGTTTACGTCCTACCACGGGAATCGAGCATCGCTTGTGAGCTCTTTTGAGCCCAATACATGCCAAACCTCCTTGTCGGACATAAACAAATTGATATACATTGACACAAATTCCCAATTGATGGACAATTATATTACGCATGCAATTGTACATTGTTCAAATTGAGGTTGCACATCACTAAAATGCTCACTAAAATATGACAATTATGCTGGTTGGTAAATATAGGATAATGACGCCTGATCGTTATGGAATAACCGCCAATATTGATCAATTGATAAATGTGCATCTTGGTTTATGATTTGCCGCTTTACTTCGGGCCACTGACAGTCCACACCCCACAGTTGCAAATGATAAAACAAGATGCAAACTTATCAAGATTCCACACTGGTCAAGAGTCATTACTCATGTATGCTATCTGGAAGAGAAAAAACATTCACTGCTACCATTGAATCCATCAGTTTAGTGCTCAACACATGTGGGGTGTTGGACAGATTCAACAGTGACCTTATAAAGGTGTTACGCCAACATATTTAAGTGTTTAGCCCAACACCATCAAGTGGTTACACAACACTTAATGATGAAAGTGTTACAATTTATTTCCAAGATATATATAGTGTTAAACTTGTCTGGGTGTTGTTCGTACACTCAAAGTATTGCCACAGTACACAATCTTGGAAAGTGATTTATATAACACTTGAGTTTTAAGATTGTGTCAATAGTTGTATTTGGGTAGGTATGATTTAATATTGTTATGCTGGTTGTTCTGTCGGTTGCCGCCAGTGTTATGCTCCCGTGCCTTACTCCCTTATACTCTTAATTTCAGTGCGTTATAATGACTCAAAATCAGCCGATTCTACGCCGATTACGAACCTAAAACAAGTCCTATTATAAAGCTGATAACGTGCATATTTTCGGGAGAATAGGCTGGACAGTTAGTTGGTTTCCATAGCAGTTCATTGGTGGGTAATTGCTGTGGCCTTCTGTTTGTGAAGATTACTTTTGTTTTTGAAACGTTTACCCGATGATGCCACCTGTGAACTGTGAACACGCCACCGATAATCCGAAAACATGTCCAACCATGCTGGAACTCGTGCTTGTTGAGCTTTGTGTGAACTGGATGCCCCACGCTCGCCAAGACGGATTTCCAGCTGAATTTGACTCCCAGTCCGGTCCGGCAAAGCCCGGCTTTCTACCGGTAAGGGACTGGAGACTGTCAAATCGGCCAGAAAGTCTCGTAAAGGAAAGAAGACGCTTTAGCTTGTAAACTTTTATCATAAACTTCGACTTTAAATAACATTAATTTTGTGACTTTTGAGTTTGACTTTAACCAAGGTTACAACACACCTTACATGGTGTGTCTTGTTCTCTGTGGAGAGTAGAGTAACCATTGTGTGTTAGGGCTAGCAACAATAACTACGAAGTAACTGGGGAGGCGTGGTTAATTCCAGTCTGAGATTCGTCAAATTGACTCCACGATTATGTATTTATTACGTGCCTGTTTCTAGAATTACAGTGTTCCTGTTGTTTCATATTTACAACTCCGTATGTAACATTCCTCCCATGCGCATCCCGTTGACGTCATACCACGTAAATGACGTTCCCCTCAACCATGAAACCGCAACTATAAAATAAAAGCGTCATCACACATGACAAAACAAGTCCTGTCTGTGCCTGAATTAACCTTGTAGTCTGTTTAATGCACGTATTAAATGACAGGTTGCGTGCACAGGCCCATGTGGAAGATTACTAAAATACCAATATAGACTATATCAGTGTAAAGGTTCCAATGATCGAATTTGACTAAAACCACACCAACTATCAAAACCCTACTAAATTCTAGATATCGATAATTGCAACCGTAATATCCTCAGGTGTGTCTTATTGGCAATCAAATTCCCTTTAATTTGACATATAACTCGGCGAAATTGATCTAATCGAAGTCGAGATATCCTATTTACTGGTGTCTTCTCGTCATCTCTTTTTCTTAAAACTAATTTTCAACAATCAACCATTCATCCGGTATACAACCCGTATCGAATATTACAGCGTATAGCGGATCATATTATAGTATAACATAAGATGTGTAACGTAAGTTTACATGAGTGGAATTCCAACGCTTGAACTTTTTTGTTGCCAGGTTAACATATATGGATATAGAATATTTCTACATCGGCAACACTGACCGTTTCTGTGATGACGTATGGTTATCGTGGAGTGGTGATTCTCCGCGGCTATGGCAACAATGGGCTTCTGGGGAACCAAATGACTCTATGGATGAAGACTGTGTGATCACGTCTACATCGTCGGGAATGTGGTACGACACGCACTGCAAAGATATTAACATTCATTTTCCGAAAACAGTGGCTGTGTGTGAGGCAAATGGTACGTTTTCGTGAGTATTCTATGAGGGCTGATAACTGAACTATCTGGTATACAGTACATCCCGCATTCCCACACCGTACATTCGTTCATCCACCTCCATGCAATCGTTATACTATGCTGATAAAGCTCTTCGGATAAACCACACCTCTATTCGTCTATAAGGGGGATAAGGAATCCTTCATTCGACAAAAACATTTTATAGTTACAAGAACTTGAGGTAGTTGCCCTCCAATATTTCGTTGGTGTACGATGCCATTGAGTCAATCGCAAGTTGACTTTCGATTTTGGCGACAGCGCTGTATATTTACAAACTAGTTTTGTGCAATCAGTAGCAACCTCGTCTTAAAACATCAAACATTGCCCCCTGAAATATACTCATCTATAATCATTTCTAGATTTGTGTCTCAAAAAAAGTCTAACGTTGATTGAACAATTGACAAGTTACATAATAAAGTATACTAATATACTTCTGTGTAGGCCCATATATATTTGAAATAAAACGAATGCATCTGCACTTCCGATCTCAGTGTCAAAGTTCACTTTCAAACGTAATATTCGTCCACTTCATTTTAAAATTTGAGCTATTAACAGGTAGCGTGCATTATTTCATTAGAAATTGCATCGTACTCTGTCATACCAAGTAATGGCACAATTAAGTGACAAAGCGGATTTCGATGATGTCTCATGAATACATAACAACTTGCATATAATTAGTATCCTATACTGTGAATACACAGTCGCTAATTATGTCACCGCTAATCTATAAGGATCTAGTGGATGTTTCGTTGATTTTGTCCTAAACTGCGGTAAAATTTACATTCGTCGGTTGATAAATGGAACACCGACGTGGTGTAAACGATGACACATACCCAGACGTATTGCGTACTATCTCGGCATGAAGCTGGAACACATCTATGCTAAATAATACTAATTTTACACAACTCTTTATTTTCATTTTCCAGCAATCTTCGCTATTTTAACCCCAATATGTGCGAAGATGGTCCATCTACTGGGTATAAATTCGCGGCGATATTTTCTCCATGTCGATGACAATGATGAGTACGCCCGTTTCTCAATCAAAGAAGTAATATTTCGGAAACGATAGGCACCCTGTGCAGCTCAACATAACAAATTACAAGTTACGAGTATCGTGGTCATCGCATAGCGAGATTTGCCATATTTGGGAAAGTCTAAAAATTGATGGAAATGTTTGTAAAAATATGACATTAAACGAGCAGAAGATACCTTTAATGGCAATAGTTCCCAAGCATTGAGCGGTACAGCTAATGTGGTTTAATTATATGGTCCGTTGACCAGAACTCGACGCAGTTCTGAATAAATAGTCGGGTTTTACACCCCGTCGCATTAGATCGCTATGAATTTCCATGTGATCGGCAAGTTGTTAAGTACATGGTTCAAAATACTGGAGGCATCAAGTTTTCTGTCGATAGCCAGATATCCACCAATTGATGAAGATATCGGTGTGAAGTGGTTCGTCTCTTAAAGGTGCACACCAGATATAGAATATGAGAAGATCTCACTGAGGTCAGTAGGTGCACATTGTCCCCACGTCGTGAAAAATGACCATAGAAGACAATCCTGGTATAGAGTAATGTCTAACTATGTATGCTTCGCAAAATCAAACCACAAAAAAATGTGATATTCAACCAGGTCGAAATACGAAAAACTTAATTGTTTTTATGTTACAAGGAACTACATGTAAATGTTTTTCATATTCCTCATTGTTAACGCCTATGTTATATTAGCTCTATCCGAAGTGAACGAATCACACGGTCGTGGAGACCAACCCTTCCGATACCTTTTGTCATGTAGTAGTACTTTCCGAGCCGCGCCTTTCTCATATTTGCAACATACGTTTTCCAAACTACCCCACGTTTTGCAAAAAAAATTTGAAAGGTTGACGAAAGCCACAGTCTCCCGTTATTTTGTATGGACACGAATTATATTTCAAATTAGGGAGAACCCGCATTTTACATGCCATGGGTATTAAATTTCTTTAATTTGTAAATTATTTGAAATATTATACGTCAATCGCGTGCCTTAATGTTTTGAACTCGTAATCGAGATACCACGTAAACAGCCAAAATGGACGTAATTGTACTTATTTAGTTCATATATGGTTTCCGCCCAGACAAGTCGATATGTTTTCATACACTTTCCATTCATCTGTCAACTCGCTATGAAATGCAAGAACACGTACATGACTTATTGTGTTGCTCGGTCTTTTGATTCAAGTTTAAATAACATATTTATTGTACCATGTATACAATTAATTGGTACAATGTTTGATGGAATTACACAATCATGTGATATGGCAACTTATGTCAACTTATTGATGAGCCTCCCCGTGCTGATTTTCTCTCATGAAAAATAGTAAAGAAAGGTAGTATGATATCAGGCGTGTACGTTTAAGATAATGTGAAACACTTCGGTAGGGTTATCAATAAATTGAGAATAATCGTGCTCAAAGTAGTTATGTTAACGAATATTAATCTAAATTGACAACACACACCGTCAATCTTATATATTAACTAGCTGAAAAAGGCTCCCTTCTGGAGCCTTTATTACGCGTCGAAGGTGCCTGCGGCACCTTTGTGCGTTAGCAGCCTGCGGCCCCTGTGTGCGCTTCGCGCATTTGACAGACATATCACATTCTTTAATATATAGAGATACATATTGTACTACTTCGATATGTCCTCTTGCAGATATGTTCATAGCTTACTTATACGGTTCTGGAATAAGCCCATGTTGGACCTATACGCGTTATTACTTTGGATGGCGCTGACCACAATGAAAACACATATATAAATAGCGTACACATGGTGCTGCAACATATCCTTGTGCAAATAGGTTCATAGTGGACCTAAATATTAACATATGTTCATATTGGACTTATTTGATTCTGAAATAGGTCCACAGTGAGCTTATTTTTAAAACAATTTGTTCTGTTTTATACTTTTAATTAAATGTTTTTACTCAACATTTTGAAAAATAACGCCATTATAACCCCCGTCACGGCACCACGAGTCACGCCACCAACATCAAACTTTTCCACTGTTAAGGTTTATAGATGCTTCCACTTCGGCCGATGTGTATGTGTGTGGGAGGGGGTGGAATGTAGTCAATAAACGTGTGTGTAATGTCTATATATTCTATATACATGTATTTGCTATCATTCTGCTCGTCCCTGTCCAAAGCTAGCCAGACAATTCAGGTTCCACCCTTGGTAGTCAGATACCAATGGAATGAATTTGTCACCCTGTACAATTATGGTCAAAATAACCCAAGTATCGGAAACTAGTCACAGATAATATACATTTATATATCAACTAAGTCACTCACCAACTGACACAAATACGTATTGCCATATCAGTCGCATATATCATTAGAGTAATTTCCCTTGACAAAATAACAAAAATGTTTTCGATGTGCGTGGCCGATAGTATACTAGATTTGCCTTCTTTTGTGAGTTACGATAAATCGCCTATATATAGAGGATCTCACATGAGTGTCTAGTTTATACGGAATTTATCAACCGAGTTCACTAAATTCGATTTGAGCCGAGGTTTACCGAGGCTCAAATAGAATTTAGAGGACGAGATTGATAAATTACGTATAAAATAGGACGAGTGTGAAATAAATTTTATCACATGATCAAATAAACCCGAAGCAACGCGCAATATTCATCGAAAACAACATTCATAAACTACAGCGATCGCAAGTTATTTGAAGAACGCCGTGACGTCATCGCACGCGCTGATATTAAACGTGTCTATTACCGATAATTATGAAACTGCTTTTATGGCCAAATTATGTGATAAATGCTATTAGATTACAATGGCCTATAGTACTCGGCACCTTCTGTGCGGCTTCAATAACCCTGCTATTTCAACAAAATGTAGTCTATATTATCCTGGGGTAAAGGATACCCACATACTACGGGTTTTGTTCTTTTATAATTTATCAGAGTTACGGCCCTTGTTAGACTTGGACATTTGTGAACAATGAAAATGGCGATTAAACAAGGCCGAGAGCATATATCTACATGTAATATATAAATGCGAATGTGTCTGCGTTGTGTGTGTGTGTCTCTCTCTCTCTCGCTCTCTCTTCCCACTCTCTCTCTGGGTCATGTATTTCGGTCCTTCAGATAATATAACATGGGATGTGTCTCGACTTTCCCCGACATTGTCTTTAATGTCTACCTTATTAGAACAAAGTACCGCAACAAACGCTATTTAATATTCCCGAGCAATGCCGGGTACATACGCTACATGTAGTTAGTAATAATGATCCGCATGCTGTTGATATCTCCTACACGCGAGTATAGGGTCTGTCCTTAGAACCCATTTCCATTCACTATTCACAATGACGTTCTTGCTAATGTGCGATATGTCTATCATGTTTTACCAGATACGGCACAGCCGCCTTTCAACTTATTCTTGTCTAAACAGAGTGGTACAACTGCAGTATCTAATATATGCCACACAACATCAACAACATCCACAACATCAACAACGACGGCGAAAGAAACAACTAAGACAACAATAACAAGAACATATGCAGGTAAACTGAAACATGGTTATCTGCTGCATATTTCCATGAGGGTGCAGGGCGATTCGGCATCTGGACGTTTCAGCACCTGGTTTTCGGGACTTTTCGGTACCTGAGTTATTGATACTGGGTTGTTTCGGCTCAAGCACTTTGGACGTTTCGGCACTTCATCGAAGTCTTGTCGGCACTTTGTTAAATTTTTAATTTCGAATTCGCACGCAATGTTGGTGCCTCTGCCCCCTCCGTGAACCTGATACCAACAGCGTCACTTTAGAAAATTTAACCGGCACCAGTATCCTCCTCATAAAAAGTTACCCCGCTAGACCACTATGGTGCCATCTAGATGGTCCCCCTGAAATTATATAGAACCCAGACAAATATGGGCCCCAAATGTGGCGCCTTTAACCAAACCTATTTGATTTCTCATATCAATGATGTATGAATTTGGTGGAAATTGGCGCTAAACATATTTTAAAATAAATTTGGTGACCATCCCCTCCCTTTCCATTGTTCAAGAGGCGCCAATTTTGACATATTGAAACCACATAGTTAGACTCATTATAAAGATGACTATATACAAAATTGGTGGAAATCGGCGACTAAACAGATTTTTACCAAATTTAGTACCCCTCCATCTCTTACACCAAAACGGCACCAATGTGGCGTATTTAAAGCAAACGATTAGATTCCTCGTATCAGGGAGAATAATATTTATCAATGTGGTGGAAATCGGCTCTAAAATATTTTATCTATGGTGTCCCTCTCCCTCGTCACACCAATGAATCGAAGGCCCCACTGTTGACACCTTCAAAGCGCACAATTAGACTCCTGATATCATGGAGATGATTATGTATAAGTTTGGTGGTAATCGGCTACAAAACAAATTGTAATCAAATTTAGTGCCCCCCCCCCCAATCTCCCACCATAAGGTGCAGATTTGGCGTCTTTAAATAACACGATTATATTTCTCGCATCATGGAGAAGAATGTGTATCAAGTTGGTGCAAATCGGTGCTAAAAATAGTTTTTCAATTTTGGTGACCCTCTTCCCTTCAATTCACACCTAACACGAATGACGCCACTTTTGACAGCTTTAAGCCAAGCATTAGACTCTTGATATCGTGGAGATGATTATGTATAAGTTTGATGGACATCGGCGGCTAATCATTTTGTTTATCAAATTTAGTGCCCCCATCTCTCATTCAAACAGCAATAATTGGCCTCTTGTAATCACATGATTAGAATCTTTGTATAATGGAGAAGAATGTGTATCAATTTGATGGAAATCGGTGCTAAAATATTTGTTATCAATTTGGTGCCCCTCTCTCGTTCCGTGCACCCTGACTCGAACGGCACTACTCTAGACATCGAAACACTGCCATTATATTCGTCGTATCCTGGAGATGATTATGTATAGGTTTGTTGGAAATCGCCGACAAAATTTGTTGCTGCCCCTCCCCTGTCGGCCCCTGACAATAAAAGCGACACTTCTAACTTCTCTTCTTCGTAAAACGTTACCATTGTTAGACACATTTGGTGCTATCTAGATGGTCCCCCCGTGAATTTCTATAGATCATAGACAGACATACAGACATAATCCGCAAATATAGATATAGATGGTATAACGTTTTTACGAACTAATTATAGAACATTCAGAAACAAAGACACATCAAACGTGCTTATAACCCACACATCGTGTCAAAGGAACTATTAGGTTCCATGTTCTGGTTATATTCGGGGCACCAGCTAGAGAACCAAAGCAGGTCACATTGGTTCTCCCCTCATGACCAAAGTTAGAAATAAGTTTTGTTTCATGTGGAGCCACAACGTCTTTTGTGTACTTAATTTGGTTCCTTAATTTGGTTCTCCAAGGAACTAAAACATGTTTGGTTCCTCATTTGGTTCTTAATTTTTGTTCTCGTGAAGAACCAAAACATGTATGTTTGGTTCTGCGTTTGGTTCATTAATTTGTTCATCGTGAAGAACCAAATCATGTATGGACATTCATTGGAAACCATAACTATAGTTATAATTCTGAGCTGCCCTGAAGAATTGATTTCTTTTTGTTTTTATTATCCACCATTTTTATGTTTTATCACATTTTATTGAAACAAATAATGGCACAATAACCTTACTTTCTAGTCATCACTGATAGTTCATTTGGTAGGAATATTAACAGGTGCCGAAACGTCCAAAGATCGAAAATCAGATGCCGAAACGTACAGTTGTCGAAACGCAAACCCAGTTTCCGACGTTCCATTTTCATATTTCATATACCAACAAAGACATGAACATGCCAATATATATCGAGGGAGTACAAGCAAAAAGTCGCATTATATGTGACGGGTGCAACATCTAGGCGAATAATTATCAACCCTACCGATTAACGAGGATTTTTAAATACTCACGTCGCACATTGGTATAAGTGAATCAGTCAGTCAGGATACATGTAGTATGAAATGTTCTATATATACCCTTTTGTTGGATAACGATATCTATCTATATAACTATAACTTTTTATATCATCAGTTGGTGAACGTATAGTAAAATGTCACATATACATAAATAGTATGATCTACACGCTAATATAGGGGGTCTACAAGGATAAACTGAATATAATTAATTATGAAAATATCCATTCCAGACAGCAGAAATTAATTTATTATATGCCAGACACACAAATTCCGTATTCTTTGTTTCTGTTCCAAACACATGCATGCAATGTATTTGTTACATGTATATTGTAGAAGGGAGAATCTGAGTGAATTTTAAAATTGTGCTTCGATCCCATTAACATTGTGTTTGCTCATAAATATGTTGAATCCACTGGATCAAATCGTGTGTGTATAATCAACAGGTGATTTCCCCCGTTGCCTTCACCAATGCAGATGCATCAGAAAGCCGAATGTCACCATGGCTGAACTACGAAAGGCTCTGAGTGAGTTGGAGGTGTACAAGACAGCCACCAATGAGACCACACGGTACAGAAGGACGCTTGTTAGCACCCGAGACGACACACCGTTCGCCATCACCACAGCAACATCATACATCATCATACTGACATCGGTCATAATCCTGATCTTCGTCGGGGATATGGCACTGCTGAAGAAAAACCTGAGGTTGATTTGGGGAAGAAAAGAGGACTTAGTGCTGTTACAAGGACCATGTGGGATCAGTGTGTATACAGCCAATTAGTTATTGCACTGATAAATTACTGTATGCATGCGATTGTCTCCATTGGCTTATATACTAAAAGCGGAAACACCTGTGAAATAGGAACTGATCAACATAACTATTTGGCCTCAAATGTTATAACTCTTTAGAAGTGAAATTGGTGATCTGACTCTGCTGAGCGATAACTTTACATTGATCTGGGGAGGGAAGGTAACGACGACAATGCATGTTCATGTGATGTTTCGAGTACACATGGCGCAATGCTTCTGAAACTAGTGTGATGTATGCAGGGACGACACCACCGACTGTTGTTGTGTCATTACCATTTTGACATCATTGTAAATCGTCATTTTCATTGATATCTGATACTCCTTCAGAACAACGTGAGGTTGATTTGGGGAAGGGACCGAAGATAAACGGCGATGAACGACGATACGTGAGCAGTACATGGAGATGAGATTTTATTTAAAAGTATTATTTGATTGGACATGTCGACGAGAGAGTCGGGTATGCTACTCTTTGGTAACTCATGATTTAAGAAAATATATCCAACGCAGTACAGAAGAACGCGAAGTTAGAAACGACGTGTACCCTCATCTCGTGATTGCAGCTATCATAATCCTGGCGTCCGTAGTGATCGTAGTCTTCATTGGTGATCTTGCGCTGCTGAAGAACAACCTGTGGAAAGGATTAAGAATTGTCACATCAAATACATTGACATGTGTGCAATGTGTGTCTACGTCCGTGCTAACGGACTACATGAGAACGATGCATATAGAACAGCGGCCATACGTCGGATGCATGTTTTTCATGGAACGACAATCGAGTTGGGTTTAACAAACAGTATGTTAAAGGGGGACATTATGAAAATTTCAATAAATTCCCGGTAATAACAACGACCTGTTTAAATAATTAATTTGATTCGAATGTGTATTCTGTAAACGTTCAGGTTAACATGTTATTTTAAATCAATTTAATTATTTAATACAAGTTTACTTTATGGTCCCAGTCATAAACTAAGTTAGGAATTTGAATGTGCAAGACGTACTCGAATTAATTGGCGGATAGTTGATTTAACTATGAGTAAAATGTTCATAAATATTATACTTATACACTATGTGTTTTCCTAATACATAATATATCAATGCAATGATTTGTTCTATACTTTCTAATTAGCGGTCAATAAAGACCAGGGCCCTGTTTCATGAACGCAACTTATGACATAGTTGGGACTTAAGATGGTCATAAGTTCAAACTTCAGTCATAAGTGCGTTTCACGAACAAAGTCTTAACCTAAGATGGTCTTAACTTTGGTCTTAACTTTAAGACTGGTGCGAGGTGTAATAAGATAATCTTAAAGTTAAGACCTACGTTGTGATCCGCAGTTGGTCCGAAATGTGGATGGGATCTAGTTCATGTATATATTATTATAAACACATTTAACTGAATAACACCTTGCTAGCACGGATGGGTGTTTCAGAAATGGTAGTAATTAATAACCAACTGGTAAGCTATAGCAGTGACGTGGCCAGTGGTTGCAAGATTGGCGGGGTGTCCGCTACTAACTGTAAACCGCCAAGACCGGACTATATATACATTTCTAATTGCTGTTACAAAAAGAATATATTTACATAGAGTTGAACATCATTTGCGATTCAAATCACCCAATCGCACTGAAGACAATAATCATGTTGAGACAATTAGTCCGAACATTTTCACATCGAGGATAATAGTGAATGATTTATACTCAGATGTTTTTATAAATGCTTTTTATGTCAGCTATTATTATTATTTACTTGCCTTTCTATATTATTATGTTATAATTTGATTGTAAAAATGTATTGTATATGTACCCCGTATATATATCAACAAGATAATAATACATAATATGTGTTATTTTATTATTATTATGTATATTATCATAATCTATTAACTATGAAATAAAAAGATATATAGCATGTATATAGTATACGGACCGCGCGGGCACACCGGGATCCGCGAAAGAACATATAATATCACTGTGAACTGGCCCACAGACCCCTGGGGGAATTACTAAAATACCAATATACCAGTGGTATAGTCTATATTGGTATTTAGTAATTTTCTCCAGGGGTCTGTGAACCGGCCGTCTGTTCACGTGTTGTTAATTATAGACTCTCTTTATTAGAAGTAGTTGATTTGGTTTTTATTAAAACATATATGCAGAATGTCGTTCAACGTAACGTACTTTCGAAGTTCATACGCAGTTTGTTAATTATAACAGGCGTTTAGCACATTTGTCAACAGAACCAGAGCAAATGGGTCTAAAATCATTTATATATGGCTTCTACAAGTATGTCTCAGATTGGAAATAAGTCTATTTGGAGCACGATATGAAGTCCTATTCACATTATAGCAATATACATAGAGAGCGTTTTGTGTTAGTATTCCATGAATGTTGGCAATCAATAAAGAGCGTTTAGCTCAGTGCTTCCATTGTGGTGTATTGTATGTGTATGCCGTGTTGGCGACATATTCGGTTTCCTGATATTATAGATGCTTCAAAGGCGTATAATGTATTAGAACCTAATATCAGCATTGAAAGGAGCGAACATATGTCTCGCGTCGCTTTAATGGTATGTTATATGGGTGAAGGTTCACATTCTGAGTTAGGATGTATAAGTCCCTTTAATAACTGAAATAATATATTTGAGCTCGATACGTTTGTACAAAATAGGCATTGGAAGCATGCAGCTATGTGTGGATGGGGTCTGACGCGAAAACACCGTTAAAAAGCGCGCTCGTGCAGTTAAGTATGCACCAGTCATTATACTGATTATCGCCCTTGCATTAAAATATCGTAATTATTCTTAGACACGCCCTAGTATCTTGTCACCAGACACTGTACCTAGACATATAACACACACAGCACCAACATTTTCTGTGCATAGCTGTAATAAATTGTCGAGAGCCAGTCTAAAACAGGCCCCAGGTGATTTGTCCTGATCTACGACAGCGCAGAACACCTTTGTTTACTGTCTTGATTAATCTACTTAGCAATCTTGATTGATAACTTAGTTATCTTGATTAATCAACTTAGCTATCTTGGTTGACCATATCGTGATTAATCAACTTAGCTATTTGGTTAATCAGTTTACTATCTCGATCAATCAACTTAGTGATCCACAAATCGCGACGGTCGTTCTATGAAATTAGATATATTGATCAAGGTCCGATCGCTGCATATTGCGAAACTTGTATATCTATGGTAGCTTAGTGAATAACAAAACTCTTTTCATTTTCACTCCGATTTCATAACGTGAATATAGTATTACGTCACTTTATATTCTGGAGTCTACAAATTACTATCAAACCTCTCTCTTATCACACCGCTTGTTGCATACAGCCGGGGATGGGTATACCAAAGAAGAGTTAACATGACCCTAACTATATTCGATCAAATCAACGGATCCTTGTGTTAACCCTTTGAGTGCCAGGGGCCGATATCATCGGCCCTAAGCCTACACAATAAGTCTGTTAAAGAATATAAGAATAAATTATTAAAATTGTAAAAAATTGTAAAAAAAAAAAAAATTGTTAGGCCAATGCATTCTCTTATATATGCGAGGCGACCTATGGTCGACTCGCATATATAAGAGAATGCATTGGCACAGGGTATATGGGTTGATTCAAAAATCGACCTGGCACTCAAAGGGTTAACAGCTGTCATTGAACAAAATATCTTAACCAAATTCCCTTCTGATTGGGATCCGATGATACATGGTTCAGACACTCGAGCGGACAAACACACATCAACATGCCTATACAAGAAAACCATAGTCAGAAATGGTAACGCCACCAAGATCGTATTATTAGCCATAAATATAAATCATAATATAAAATATATTGGTTACATGAATGGACCGCCTCAGAATTCCGTTAAGATAAGTAATTCTTCAAATTATTACAATGAACTACGGCTTATAAATTACTGCAGGTTTCTCATTCGCCACACCAGAATGCTTCTAAATGCGGATCAAAGCTAAGAGTGCGTGGCACAGCCATTGTTCATAGACATTTTACAGATAGCGAGAATGATGCATGCTGGGAACGAAAGCATCCACAGCAAAGCCATGTGCTTACGGGGGCATGCGTTTATTATAGGGGATTTATGGTGGGCCTATAAAACTAATTATAACTTTGTTATCTGTCATAGTTTATGCGTGAAATTTTAAACATATATACCTGGACATCTACCCCTTCCAGAATGTTGAAAAACATTTTCAGTTGCTCATCGTATTTTTATAGACGAAATAGTCCGAAATTCCAGAAAATTGCGCTAACTGCTCAATGTTTTAATGTGTTACAAAACGTCTGATAAAAATAGTTCTATCGGGAATATTCACACCATTTTTTTTCAGAGAACATAGTGTAAATATAGTCCTATCGGGATATCGTAAAGGAGATTAATTAAACCCCTCAGACTGCCGAAACTGACGACATTAAATTCGCTTTTTCGTGTCCCGCGGAAATGAAACTTGTCTGTCCATTGATGACGTTATTTATTTGACATAGTATTTTTTTCTTCTGTTATATTTGAACACTTGTTGCACGCGCAGGCTGCACGATCATAATAACTTCAACCGATAAGCGCCGACTGATACCCGCGCAACAGTTTGTCTCAAATAAATTGTTATCAAAACGCAGGTTTATGGCCGCGGACATAAGCCGATTAAGTGTAATGTAATTTATCCATGAATTTGACTGAAAAATTGTGATTCTATCACCATTAGCCACGAAAATGGGACCTCTAAACAGGCAAGTTTGATTTTCGGCGGACACGAACAAGCGAATTTATTGTCGGCAGTTTCGGCAGTCTGAGGGTTAATTAATCCCGAATTAAACGGAACTACTTTACGATAGTCCGATAGGACTATGTTTACTCTATGCATGTTCTCTGAAAAAATAGTGTGAATATTCCCGATAGAACTCTTTTTATCAGACGTTGTGTAACACCTTAAAACATTGAGCAGTTATAGTGCAAACCGAAATGTGTTGTCTTGCAAGATATCCCACCGCTTTAGCTAAATTTACCTTCCTACAATATCCATAAAGAGGATCATATATTATATACCCACGGTTTTAATTATAGAATATAAAATATATTGGTTTCGCGAATGACCAACTCAGAATTCCGTTAAAATAACAATAACAACCAGCACCTATAACGAACCGTTTTACTGGACTTGGCCTACTGGTCGCGTAGTTCCGACTTTTAAATAAACGGAATTTCCAACTCTATAAATAAAAGCCCCACAATGCATTCGCCCTGTCCACCACGCAATATCAAAATCTCAGCAGCTAGATACACCACAGGTGGCGTAATAAATGCTCTTTATTATTTCCATATCAGGAATACAGTAACAAACAAGACAGCAGTAAAATAAATGGGGACAAAAAGTTAGTGTAATCATGTATGAAATTTCCAACTGTTAAAATTCTTTATAACAGTTGTGACTCCCACCCCCTCAAAATACCTCCATCATTCGATCCCCGTCCCCATCATAATGGGGACAATAATTACTAGTTGGGATACCAGGCAATGGTAACCATGTATTTTAACCTTTATGTTGTAGTGTAATAATGTATGAAATTTCCAACTACATGTGCATTAACTTTTTTTTACAAAAGTTGTGAATCATACACACTCAAAATCTAACTTCCACCCCACCCCACTACACTGTCCCTTCCACTTAAAAACATTCTGGAGATCAAGTTGGCCACAGGTGTTCAGTTATTTTATACCATGACTCCCTATTGTACTGTGTACAAACATGCTATATAATATATTTGTGCTGTACACCCTACTGTGTGTGAACAGGAGTCCGACCGTGGGTAACACGTTTCTACTGTGGGTAACACGTTTTAATGGCATTTCAATGGTTAAAGTTTATACCCATAGTAGAACTACATCCGAGTTGACCTTTCATTAACCTTCCATGACCTCGATCAAAATCACTCTATTTTTAAAATGTAGCGCCTCGCGATGAAAACAATTTGATACTTTCGATTCAATTGAATATTATACTCACTAATGCGATAAAAACGAACAGTTATTTCCGTGGAAATCACATCCAGATCAACAAATTGAACATATATTTCAAGAAATAGACGTAAAAAACTCGAACAACAAACGGTTGATTTCAAAATGACTTTCGTGGTTTCCTGTTCACTGTACGGCGGAGAAAAAAAAGTTCCCGCAATGTGTTATATTTATATTCATTAAATTCGTATTCCCATATATATATTCATGTTGTTTATTTATGGCGGTTTCATCATGATTACAGTTTATTGTGAATTGGCTACAATGATACCATATTCGTACAATTGAATGTTGACCTAATTCAATGTATCAATACGCCTGATCAGCTGTGATAGTGTACGTCGATGTACGGCCAAGTGTGGGGAACACAACGGGGATGATTGTGAATGGTGCGACAGAATCATCTTAATTTAAGTGGGTTTATTTCGATTTCATAGCAGTTGTTGCTCCTGTACCGGTCATGGTATAAACAAAATACACACGTAGTGTTTCTGAATACCAAATTTACACCACTCGTGGGATTGATGATTTACCACACTCGCTAAAGCTCGTGTGGTAAACCATCAATCCCACTCGTGGTGTAAATTTGGTATTCAGAAACACTACGTGTGTATTCTATATATACCCCACGTGTCTTGGACTGTTGCCAAATTCACAGTGCTCCATTAGAGGGCCTGCTTGGACTGTTGCCAAATTCACAATGTTAACTGCAGAGAGGTTGTATGTTATTGGAGACGTTCTAATATGACAATAGGCTGGCCTAATTAACGAACCATGCACAGCTAAATACACACAAGCAACTTTTAATCTTCAAATAGATACAATTGTCGGCCTCCAAAATTCAATATACTTTCTTATATACAAACAAACATTGAACTCATACCATTGTTTCACTTAACCAAAATAGCGAATTTCCCCAAAAGAACGCATATAGACTGCGCATGCAGAAAATAAAAGATGGCCGTTACTACAAAAAAAACAGACATGCGCACTCCAATTAAAATTACCCATAATTCAGTTCACTACACCAGGGGCTCCCAACAGGTTATACAATGTTTTCAGGCTATCAGATTATTTATATTTTCGACTTTAAGTTTACAATTTGAGCCTGTCCTCACTCTATCGATACGATTTATCATAAACATATTATACACCAGTGGCGTTAACTTTACAACTTCGGCATCTACGTGATTATATCGGTACGATTCAGTAAGGTACAAACAATCTCCATAAAATACAACAGGGGCTCCCAATAGGTTATTCCCATTTATTATGGGCTCCCAATAGGTTATACAATATTTTCAGGCTATCAGATTATTTATATTTTCAACAACATATTATTACACCGGTGACTTTAAGTTTACAATTTGAGCCTGTCCTGACTCTATCGATAGGATTTATCATATTTTCATAAACGTATTATACACCGCTGGCGTTAACTTTACAATTTCGGCATCTACGTGATTATATCGGTACGATTGAGTAAGGTACAAACAATCTCCAAGAATACATTCGCCCTGTACTCCATGCGATATAAAAAAAACAAATGCTAGTAACACCACACTAGGTGGCGTAATAAACAAAGAGCAATAATCTTAGAACGAACAATGCAAACAAAACCATTGGATGTCCTCATTATGGTCAAAATTCGTATCGAATGTCAATGAGATGTGACATCTCGTGACTGAGATATTTGTATAGACGGACACACAAATCAACAGAAACTGTTCCAGATAAACGAAGGACAATAACGCAAGATAGCAATACCACTGTTTGGAAATTTGTTGACAGCCCTTATGATGATGAACATCCATATACAATGCCATTAAGATACCACAACCCCAGACTGAAATCCTCAGGTAGACGGCCAAAAAAATAGATAATTTCCAGTTAAACAAAGATGAATAACTCCAGAACGAAAAAAACTAACAGAACGATTGCAAACTCACTTGAATGGCTAGACGAACGGGCGAAAGACCAGGTGCATCCAATCCAGTGTAACCGACATTTACTTCGGTCATGGGGGTATAATTATTTCGACAAAATCCCCCACCCAATACTCTTCAAATTGGTTTCCACACCGTATGTACGGGGATGGGCTGGTCGGTGGAGTTGTGACTAATGAAGCCAGCATAGAGATTTCACAAATGCAACAAGAGTTTACTGGTCACATTTGGCGCTACTGCACTCATCCCCATACACTACATAATGTATTGGATGTCAAGCGTCCAACTAATGATTTCGTTTTGTCTCGGTAACACCACTATACTCTTCAAATGTTCATCCATAGTAACTCTCGTGTGTCAATGTGTGAAGTAACGGCCAATTGAGCCAGAATCGACGTGTCACATATACAACATGGCGTTACTATTTCACCAACGCTATATCCCTATAAGATATTGTCAGATTGCTAAGCTAATTAATCAAGATAGCTAAGTTGATTAATCATATTTATTTAAATTTGTTTATTGGAGATTTACGTCGCGTTCAGCAGCCATGGCTAGCATATATCACGACATTGCCGGTTTTGTTGGTGGAGGGAAACTCCGTGCAATAAGGTAAATCTAGCAGTGATTTCATTGACTGGAAGAATGACCCAGTCGGCCGAATTCTGGTCCCTGGTTTAGACCACCCTAATAATCACGGTGTTCCATGTCTGGACCTGGTCTCGCGAAACCACCTGGTCTCGATTTAGATTAGGCGGATTATTGTTCAATCAACAACGATTGGTGTATCGACGGACAAAGGCACGCTTTGTGCTCGAACAATATGATTGCGTTCACGTCGCGAATAGTTGAGCATTAATGTAACGGGTTATCACCGAACACGTGTGGTGTGTCGTCTTTACAGGCATGTGATTAGAGTGTCTCCATGTGGATGGTGGGGGTGTTGTCCAAATTTCCAATCCGCTCCATCCAAAGTTGGGGGGGGGGGTGAGACACCCGAAGTTCCCATGTCGCCACGACCATACCTTTATGTTTATTTATTATGATAACCTATTTTGATGTCAGCGGTTTGAGTAAATGTTTTAGTTGAGTAAAAAAAAACTTGTTTCACGGCCGATGGAACCACCCATGGCCAATACGTGGCTATACATTGTTTATACCACCTCCCCATGCACCGAATAATCAGTCTCAGAGACCGACCTTTTAGATCTCGACCAAAACATATAATGGCCTAAAAACAATTGCGCCCATCATTCCAATTTCCAAGAATCCAAATGGTAAGACATTATTGGAACAAGGACGATTAACAAAATGTACTTTAAAATAAGAATTTCTCATAGATTTCTAGGGTTTGGTTTGATTTGTTAGGGTTTATCGTCGATCTAGCCGCTAGGCCACACACGACGTTGTCAATTTTACGGGTGAAAGACCACGCAGAGGCTTAATTTCACCGAGAAATCGTCCCACTGCGTGTAGAATCCACCGATCCCCGGAAAGCAACTGACAAACTTGCCCAGATACACGATTCCGGTCACCCTCCCTATGACGGGGTTCGAACCAGCTTCGTCAGCGCTGGACGGCCTGTGACGGTGTAAATCACCTGGCACTCTACCGACTGAACCACCGGGGCCCCCGAGATTTCTAGGGACACAAGATAGTAAACTCCATTCTTGTATTTCTTTTTCAGCAAATGCGTTTAAATAAAAGAATCATAGATTTCTATATTTTGATTTTTTTTCTTCTATTTTTGTTTTGTTTTTCATTTTATTTTAATGTTTTGAATTTTTTTTTTTTTTCGTCTTTACTGTTTTTTTGTTTGCTTTACGTTTAAAATAAAATTACTTAAAACATCAGTATTATTCTTGTTCAAAACACTGGAATAATCTACGTGAATGGGCCGTACGAGTAATCTCCATTAAGAAGCATTCCAACGTCAATGTTATGAATACGCCGGGAAAGCCCCGCATCCCGCCCATGTGATGTAAGACGAAAATGAAAATCCGATGTGCCATTCACTGTTATGCCGGGTCGCCCATGCTCATCCACAGCAAATCGCCGGGGCACGCATGATTGTTACAGTTATGATAGGTGACATTATATAAAACACAGTTACACTAGATCATTTCTAATGTCCAGTTAAAAGCCAGCTTGTGATTGCTCAAACTATTCACTGCGAATGACTGGCTTACAATCAAACTAATAATCCGTATTAGAGTTCTGCGCCATAAATATATTCTCGAAACCACACTTCGCTATTCTCGTCTCAGGGTCAAGTCTCGGTTTATACAAAAATCTCAGACCAGGGGAGGACTAGGTCTCAGTTGCAGACTATTATCTGTAACACACATAATTTTGGATTATATTAAATCTTGTCCAGTTCATATATAATTATAATCTTTACTCTACACGACATACAAATATAATACAATTACAATTTGGTTAACATAAAGTTAAATGCTTCCAAAAAATACTTATGTTTCTGTTACCAGAACTTGTACGTTACCACATGGTTCGAATTATGAACAGACCGACAAAGGCTTGAATGACAATAAGAAGGCAAACCTTGGTTTACGTAAACCTGAGTTTCAAAAAGACGAGAATACGGACCAGTGCTGACCAATAATCCCAGCTTACTCGCCTCGAAGCTGGGTAACACATCGCGATCACCGTGGTTTCGGCCTGGTCTAGACTATAGTTTACATGAAATCCTGGTCTAGACCAGGGACCAGAATTCGGCCGAGTGTGCCCGACGAAAACACCGACCATCGGCGAGTAACTGGCAACTCCTCCAGATAGCGATATGGGATATAAAGTAAGCGATGACTCCACCGGGAATTGAACCCATATCGCCAGCACTGGTGAGCGAAATGGTCCGGACCAGAACCCCTTACCGACTAAGCCACCGAGGCCCCCGATCAAACAAGATAGCTACGTTGACTAATCAAGATAGCTTAGTGGAATAATCAAGACAGTAAGTTGATTAATCAAGACAGCCAAGTTGATTACTCAAGATAGCTAATTTGACTAATTTGATGTTTTTAATGCACCAAAGGTGTCTTTTAACCCACAAAGTTTTAAAAATGGACTAACCCTTTTATACACCAATGTGGACACACTCTCCAATAAGAAAGAAGAATTAGATACATTGGTACAGCTAAGATCACCGGAAATCATAGTACTGACAGAAACCAAGGCTAAAAACATGAAGAATATTCAGATACAAGAAATGACAATACAAGGATACAGCTTATATCATTCTCCTATAGAAAAAGGAAGAGGGGTTGCAGTATACATAAGGGAAGATATGAAGTCAACAGCTATAGAATCAGAATTGGATTTTGAAGAATCAAAGTGGTGCCAATTGAAACTTAGAGGAAATGACAAATTACTGATCGGAGCCATATATAGAAGTCCATCAAGTACGGACGAGAATAGCAAAAACCTCAATATCATGCTGAACCAAATGGTTGAAAGAAAAGAAACTCATAAACTAATCCTGGGGGACTTCAACTACAAACACATAGACTGGGAAAATAAGACAACTGAATTGGGAACAGAAACACCTACATATAACTTCATAGAAGCTATCAACGACACAGGAATGCACCAACATGTGAAGCAACCTACAAGGCACAGGATAAACCAAGAGGACAGTTTACTGGACCTGGTTCTAACTAATGAAGAGGGAATGATAAATGAGCTGGAATACTTACCACCAATAGGCAAGAGCGATCATAAGGTTATAATGTTCAAATTCAACTGCTACTCCGAGAAAGAAGTGGATAACAAAATAAAATACAAATACAACAAGATAGAATTCAGTGATCTCGGAGATGAAATGCTGGCTATTAACTGGAAAGAAATGGAAGATATGGATATCGATGAAGCTTGGACATTTACAACCCAGAAGATCTTAGAAGTAAGAGATAAAATCACACCAACTGGAGGAAGTAGACGGTGGAAAAAAAAGAAGCTTTGGATGACGAATGCAGCTCTAAATGCAGTACAAGAAAAACAAAAACAATGGAAGAAATACATATACAATAAATCGAATAACAACTATGAAAGATACGCAAGAGCACGGAACAAAGCGTCAGCTGTCTGCAGAGATGCTAATCGAAACTATGAGAAGAAATTAGCGGAGAATTTTAAAAAGGACCAAAAATCATTTTGGAATTATGTCAAACAGAAGACAATAGTAAAGGAAGGAATAGCCGACTTAGACGATGGGAAAGGGAGAATAATAAGCGACAATATTGGTAAAGCAGAGACCCTGAACGCATATTTCTGCAGTGTTTTCACAGAAGAGGGAAGTGAACCAGCACCGTGTTTGGAAATCCGAGAATTCAGCAAGGAGCTATCAAGCTTAGTTGTGACCCAAGAGAAGGTAGAGGAAAAATTGCTCAAGCTGGACTCAACGAAATCTCCGGGGGCGGATGGATTACACCCTTCACTGTTAAAGCAGGCAGCTAGCTTCATTAAAGAACCATTGACACACATATTTAATAATACCATCAGGGAAGGGCAGATACCAAAAGCATGGAAGAAAGCCGAGGTTGTACCAATATTCAAGAAGGGTAAAAAGAGTCTTCCGGGTAACTATCGTCCTGTGAGTCTGACAAGTGTGGTATGCAAAGTATTGGAAACCATTATAAGAGATGAAATAGTCAACCATATGGAGACCAACAACCTCTTTACAGAAGAACAACATGGATTCCGATCGAAGCATTCATGTGTCACACAACTTTTAGAAGTCCAAGATGATTGGTACCAGGCGTTAGATGAAGGAAACAACATAGACTCAATTTACTTGGACTTCAGAAAAGCGTTTGACACAGTACCACATAAAAGATTGATGAACAAACTAGATAGCTATGGAATCAGAGGGGACATACATAAATGGATCCAGGCATTTTTAACAGGAAGGACACAGTCAGTCAGAGTAGGAGGCGAAACATCTGGACACAGAAATGTTACAAGTGGTATACCACAGGGATCTGTACTCGGGCCGATATTGTTCCTGATATTCATAAATGATATTACTGAAGGGATAACAAGTTCAATCAAGATATTTGCAGATGACACAAAGGTATATAGAAACATGAAGACAACAGAGGACGAGAAATTACTACAAGAAGATCTAAATAGGCTGTCAAAGTGGTCGGATAAGTGGTTATTAAGATTCAACTCTTCAAAATGTAAAGTGATGCACCTGGGGAAACAAAGCACAAATACAGCAAAAACCTACACAGTATCAGAGGGAGATAAACACAACATCATAGAAGAAACAATAGAAGAAAAAGATTTAGGAGTGACATTTGACAACAGAATGAAATTTGACAAACATATTGCAACAACAGTGAATAAGGCCAACCAGAAACTCGGAATTCTAAAGAGAACATTCAGATATATGGATAAACAGATGTTTACCACACTATACAAGGCATTTATCAGACCCAAGCTGGAATACGGGACATCTATATGGTCACCTCACTATAAAAAATACAGAACAATGATAGAAAGAGTGCAGAGAAGATCAACTAAAATAGTGGAGGGGATAAAAAATAAGGAATATGAAGAAAGAATCAAAGAATTAGGATTACCAACTTTAGAATATCGGAGAGAGAGGACCGATATGATCCAGATGTATAAGATAATGCAGAAGAAAGATGAAGTCAAGCTGAAAACGATGGAGTTACATACAAATAATGGAGGAAGCAAAACAAGAGGTCACAGTAAGAAGATTAGGAAGAAAGGATACAACACCACTCTATGCAAGAACAATTTTACAGCCAGAAGTACTAACAATTGGAACAGTCTCCCTGAACATTTGGTGTCGGCCGGTTCGGTGAACGATTTTAAATCAATTTTAAATGACCAGTGGCGAGGCAAGCCAAACAAATTCTGCTATGTATTCTGAATGTAAATGATATGAGCGCACTGTAAAATAGAGCAAATATGATGTTATACTACGACAATTGGCCAATACAAGCGAAAGCTTAAAATAGGCCCGAAGATCACAGGTAAATCACAGGTAAAATAGAGTAGGTTGATTAATCAATATAGTAAATAAAGTGGTGTGGCGGTTCTAGACACACAGTCATTGTGTTGTCTGAATATTTTAGCATAAGGTATGATATCAACCAAGAATATATATAATTATTAACGGGAAGCAGCAGCCCACACCCTGTCACACCAGACTGTCGCTCAGTTATATAATTATAACTCCGGTGCTCAGTTCAAAAACGTCCACAAGTAGCAGTTTTCCGATGCCTTTCAACTAGGAACTGGATTGGAAGTGGAGGTGAATCGCACCGGCTTTAATGACGCAATATATGGCTACCTGAGCCGCCGTGGATTCAATGTAGACACATGAAAACATCATGATACATGTAGATCACAGGATAGTTTGTTGTCTTAGTGATTGGACCAGATTTAATCAGCCTGTTTTCCCCAAAATCCGCGCATAATCTGCTTATAATATAGCGTGTTTTAGGTAGATAATCTGCTTAGAATTTGCCTGATTTTGAGTCGATTATGTGCTAAATATGAGTGCGTTTGGTCACATTATCGACTCATAGTGGTTATGTGCGCAACATATCCTCGCAGAAATAGGCATATAATCGACCTATAATGTGAAATAGGTACATAATGTGATTATTTGATTCCGAAATAAGCAGATAATGCACTCTTACCCATTAATCGTTTTATGGCGCGGATCAAAGTGAAAACACCTGTTAAAGAGAGTACACCTAAAAAGTCGTGAACTGGCTTATTTGTGTCACAAGTAACCTGCTTAGAATCGCCTCATTATGAGTCGATAATGTGACTAAAATGTTCGCATTTTCAGCACATCATCTACTCAAAATGAGGAGATTCTAAGCAGATTATCTACCTAAAACAAGTTATATTATAAGCAGATCATGTGCTCGATTTTTGTATTTTGGAGTACATGCTTATGTGCGGATAATGACTTTTCAGGTGTACGCTCTTTAACATGTGCTTTCACTGTGGTCCGCGCCACAAAACGAAATCCCGGATATGATCCATTATCTGCTTATTTCAGTATAAATATAATATCACATTATGTGCTTATTTTAATTTTAGGTCGATTTATGTGCGTACTTACGCGAGGATATTGATTGAATGGCTACTCCTGTGATAGTCACAGCTATTCTGCCAGCCTTTGTACATGTGGATTACCACGGCTATATTTACTGTAGTAGGGCTTTTATGACGTCCAAACTGAACGGCAGAGTTCAGTTCCTTGTTAAGTTGGCCTGAATGCTGCCACCGTGTGTACTCATTTTTAATTTAAAACCTTTCTCGGTTATAATTCATGCTGCATTATCGTGAGAAACCGAACTGTGCATATTCATTTTGAAATTGGCTAGAAAAAAAACCGAACGAATTATAACCGACACATGCTAGATTTCAAGCTACATGCAGAGTTCAGTCCCCTACGCAGGATATATCGTTTCCATCACCTACACGTAATGTGAAGAAATGTCACATTTATTGATTTGAGACTTTTGTATGTTACAATACATTCTGCATTATTCTGAGAAACTAGACGGTCCATATTCATTTGAATTTGTCTAGATCAAGCCAGAATGAATTGTAACTAACAAAACGCTTCAATAAAAACGTTAGATTGAATTAAGAATATATACATGCCGGCAGCGCTCAGACATAGCGTAGCGACGGGACCGAACTCTGTTTTGCAGCTTGACTATATCTAACAAGAGATTGCGCCGAGTGGTTGTGATCAAGTGGTTGCTTCCTGAGTATGATAAACAGCAGTACCAAAGTGTAACATTTGGCGTATATATAACAAATGTACCCACCCATTAGTAGAACATCTTTCTTCTTACGGTTCGGAAATGAAAAAAAATGTTAGACGAATGGAACATAGTCCATATGATGCAAGGAAATTAACTCCAAATTAATGTCCGTGGTTCAAGACAATGCACTAACATTTGACTGTCCAGAGTTAAGTGGTATTTTTCTAGATGTTACTAAATGCCACTTTACGTCTTTCTGAACATACATACGGTGTCCAAATCAAGTGGTAACCACTTATTAAAATATTACCACTTAACGAATAGTTTACCATACAAAATATCACTTAATATACCCAAAGTATGTGCGGAAGGACGGAATGACGGACGAGGTCAATCTCGCCGAGAGTGGGGGTATAATTACGTACATATACACGACAGTGCATGGTCAGGTCAGCATAGTGAGGGGACTGAACAGTGCCTTGCAGTTTTTATCACGTCTAGCACATAGATATATGTTTGGCTGCATACTGTCACTATTCGTAGTTGGCTGAGAGTGACATAATACTTTTAATGAGATTCTCTGCTATTTGTTTAAGACTATCGCACGCGTATAGCGCTTCAACAATTTTGGTTATGAGGCGCTAAGCTAGATATATATGGGGCACACGTACAATTTGTGGCATGACTCCCACCCCGATGTGCCGAAGGCATATCCCGAAAGCCGTATACAGGCCCGAGGTGGGGGGGGGGTATGTGAGGGGGTGTCAATTTTCAAATGGAGAAACCCTGAGAGCATTTCTGGGGTGTCCCGAGACCGTGTGTCGATGGTCCAAGATTCGGTCAACAATATCATAATTCAGAGGGAGGCTCCATAAGACCCCACCTAATTAGAGGGGCATATCTGCCATAGGTGGCTGAACAGTCCCTAGGAAGTGAAGATATCGTTGATCAACAGTGGATCAGTGATGAATTTATGTTGAGCCTGCTCATTTCGACAGTACTGTTACAAATTACACACAGAAAATCAGTTACGGTCGCCAAACGTATGTTCGTCGTTACATCATAATGTATATTATTGCAGAGTTATCCCTCTTCTATCATTACAGCTGTGAGACGCGCATACTTCAATAAATATATTCTTCATCTGGGGATGCCGGTTTTCGGATTATAAATCTGTGTATAGGCTGTGTCCTAAGTTCCTAACATCGGTGTTATAATTCGCGTGAAGTGATATATAAGTTTAAATTTCTGTGCTATTTGAAAAGTCACAGTGAAGAAAAATCTGAACGCGACCTTTATAAATCCTTTGACTTTAATGTGTCTTTATGTGACATATAAAGTCCATAAATGTATTTGATCTGTTAAATTTTTACACAAGAGAGAACAAGTTTAGGCTCTACACCTCCATCGGCTTGAAACTCGTACATAGTTCGAGGTGCTCTCTATATATCTAATATATATTTTAGGAAAGTTTGTGTGTCTGTGTGTGTGTATGTGTGTGTGTCTGTGTGGCCGCGATGGACTCCGAAACGGCTCGACCGATTTCGACGAAACTTGGTACGGGCACGTAGTATCACCCGGGAACCAACATAGGCCCATCCATTTGTCCGTGCGGCGTGACCTTGACATTCGAATGACCTTCAACCTGTATCTCGGCTCCTGCTGGGCCGATTTGGACCAAATTTGGTATGTGGGGGCAGTGTGAGGCGCCGACCTTTCAAATGACATTGAAACCGTATCTCGGGATCCGCTGGGCCGATTTCCCCCATTTTGGGGTGTTGGTGTAGGTTGATGCCGGGAGTAACACGGGCATGTCCGTCTGTCCATGTGGCGTGACCTTGACCTTCGATTGACCTTGAACTCATATCGGGATCCGCTGATCCGATTTCCACCGAATTTGGTGGAAACGGGTAGTATGAGGCGCCCGGATGACCGTGTGGCGTGACATTGACCTTCGAGTGACCTTGACTCTATCTCAGGATCCGATGGGACGATCGGGATGAAATTTCGTAGGTAGGGATGATTCGGGTAGCCAAACATTTTCAACGGGTAGCGGCGTGACCTTGACCTTTCAAATGATCTTGAACCTGTATCTCGGTATCCGCTGGGCCGATTTCCACCATTTTCGGGGCGTTGGTGTAAAAAAAAACAACACAACGACTTTCCCCGTCAGGACGGGTACCCAGCTAGTATACTATATACATGATTGCCCTGACATAATTCGACGACGGTTTTGTGTCCTGCTGAATAGTGTTTGCCCCCGAAGGGATGCTGTCTGTTTCAGCGTGTGTGGCTGCAAAACTTTCGGAAGAGTATAATCTGTATTGTGGTATAGTTAGTTTTGCACTAGTTCGCGCAAATATATTGTCAGATGCATGTGTACTGTACTTTATTGATTCGTACAGATAAAGTCAATGGCTGCGGACACACGTATCACAGTAGCGATGGCATAGTAGGTGTTACAATTTATTATGGTGGAGTTTGGTAACAATTGGTTGTCATAATTAATATGCCATAGCTAGCCATGTCGCCCGCTGCATATTCGCACAATGAGTCCTCCAAAGTTCGTTTTTGGTCCTTGTGGAGTTCGACTTGTTTATTCCAGATACTTTCTCGCAGCTGCATTTCCTCCAACAGTTCCGACACAGCTTCATCGGCCCACATGATAAGATTAGCGGAATTATGAGTAGAACTAAACGTCGCAAAATAAAAAACGCAATTGGGGAACTGTCTCAATACGCATGAAATTTATATGAGTGGATAAACATGAATTGAGATCATATCAACAAAATGTACATGATATGTGAGTGAATGAGGGATTGCCACGGTCGAACACAATGCTGGACGATCGATCGTACAATTATATATACCGTAGAGAATACAATGTAGCAAAACGTAATGTGTAGAGATCAACCTTGATGAAAAGCAATGGGTTAATTGGTCCAATCGACTCACTGTGTGGAAACTCAGCGGGCAACATGGCTAGCTATGGCACAGAAATATGACGATCAATTGTCACCAAATTGCACCATAATAAATTGTCACACCTACTATGCCATCGCTACTATGGTATGAGTGTCCGCAGCCAATGTCAAGAATTACTCAAGTTAGCCAAAACCTCACATTACAATGGAAATCTGGTACAAATTGTTGCACGACTTATTAACAACGTTGCTTTGTACCATGAGTAAGGTACATTCCACTCTACTCCATACTACTTCAAACTACTCCACTCTACTCCACTCTACTCCACACTACTCCACACTACCCCACACTACTCCACACTACTACAAACTACTCCACACAATTTCACTTTACTCGACCAAACTACTCCACAATACACCACCACACCTCTCAACAACACTCACAACGAATTGGGTTGAAGATTAATTGATTGATTGATTGGGGTTTATTGTCGCTTTAGCAACTAAGGCCATATCACGACATTGTCAGTTTTAGTGGTGGAGGAAATCCACACACTTGCGACTAATATAACCGTGATTTCAATGGCTGATAGACTGATAACCATGTGCGGCAAACCACCGACCATCGGCGAGTAACTGGCAACTCCACCAGATAACGATTTCGAGTTACAAAGTCCACGATGGAAACATGTGGATTTGAACCCTTATCGCCAGCGCTGGAGGGCGAAACGGCTTGGAGTGGTACCCGTAACCGATTGAGCCACCGAGGCCCCCGGTTGAAGATTAACCCTTTACCCAACAAACCGGCCAAAACCGGCCAAATAAAGCTTCAACAGCCTAAAATATCTTCGGTCTGTCTCAATAGAACCATACAAATATGGATATCATTGGAACCGGCTCCTTGACCACATTGTGATAGTTACAGTTATGCCCTGTGCCAATGCATTCTCTTATATATGCGAGTCGACCATAGGTCGCCTCGCATATATAAGAGAATGCATTGGCCTAAAATAAATCTTTTTTAACACATTTTACCATTTTTTCTTACATTTTCTTATATGGTCGACTCGCATATATAAGAGAATGCATTGGCACAGGGCCGTTCTGTTGGGTAAAGGATTAATAAAGCTCTGCCAGACTCTAACCCGACGTATAGTCAACGGACTCCGACCAAATATTGGGTTGAAGCTGTTAACTAAACTAGTTGGATTAGAAAACAGTAACCAAACATTGAGTAATGGTAACTCAAATTTGTTACCAAACGCTAGCTTAAAATAACCAAACATTAGGTTTGATTTAACTAAACATTGTGTAAATAAAAACTATGTCAATATAATTATATTAAATCAAAATGAATGAGTTTTTACCATACAATCTGATATTCTGGTTAATTAATAAAGGTTTCCCAAACAAATGTCAAATAAATGAATTCAATTCGGATCTTAACGTCTGAATAGAGGAGAGCTATTGAACTAAACCAGACTTCGATCCTATAGTATGTAACATGAAAGTCCGAAACTAGGTATAACTTATAACGACTTCCTTTTCGGGTATAAATTAATAGAATACTTGTACCAAAGAAAGCAATACTACAGCTATATAATTCCGACATAACAGGTGCCTTCACCGTGTATTTATTTGAGTTTGATGCCAAAAAAAGAGAAGAACATATGACAAAGAGGGCTCATATCCAACAAATCTTTATCAAGAGGCGCAACTGAAAATCTGTGATTTATTATTAACTAAACTAATCTAACCCAAGAATCTAACCCTTATAACTCCACCCTACCTGGGTAATATCATATGCGCGTGCATGATCATTTATAAATAACAATAGAGTTGTCACACTATGTCCGGGTAACACTTAAACGACTGGCATTCAGTTTTCAAATCTTTAATCTCAACAAACCAATAAGCATGGAATGTGAATTATACAAATGTAAATACTAATTCACGTCAAAAGCACATTTAACAGGTACATAATTATATAATAGTATATTAGTCATTAAGCTCGTGTACCTCGCAGGTACCAAAGAGGAGAGGAGGTACTCATAAGTGAGTCAGCACTTGTCCTCCAATCCCATTGTCTATATAAAAATGTATGTATCATTTCCTATATGTGTTATTGAAATCAGACAAATAAATATGTTTAAACTAACTAAAAAGGTACCAAATCGGCGGGCAAATTGTGACCTATATAGCCAGTAAGGGTACTAAATATAGGGCTGAGAGCAATTTCAAATCGGTAGTTTTACTTATATAAACCCCGTATAAATATTGTATGTAATTATCTGTTGATGTATCCTTCCATAGATGATTCAGTTGACGTTACAAGAGCAGCACGAGCAATCGCAACTTCTCGGATTATCGTTCTTCACCGAGGTTTGCCGATTGCAGCACGCGATGCGGAGACGACAAAACTATGGAAGGTCGTTGAACGTCTTCACGATCAACGTAATTGGTCACATGGGTGATTATCAGTGCTTCTGCATTATTATTGGTGTCCGGTTACCCTCTGATCAATGAAACAGTGGCAGTTCCAGCTGGTCTGTATGTAGCTGACAATTGTTAACTTTATCCCGGCTATTCTGCAGACAATGCTGATAATGTTGACAGATTTCAACACACAACGTTTGTGTAGGTATAGGCTCTTTTTAAAAACTATATAATACATGGAGCTTTTGTGACACTTCGTTTACAAACACCGGGTCCAAAACAGAAACAGCACTGTATGTGCGATTGGATATAATATTCTTTATTACCTCCTTCTTGGGAGAGAATATGTATATGTCATAGAACGATGTGTATCAGTGTGCCCCAGACCCAGTATACATGTATATAATGATATTGAATATAGCATCACACAGTATATAAAACGGTGTGCGTGGCGTGTATGGATGGCACACACACTATTTGGGAAGCTGGGAGTCACTGGCGGTTTCCATGTGATCATATATAATTGCAATGAACCTATAAATATTGACCTAACCGGGGCTGATCACTTTCTTTTAGTTTGAATTACAACAACAAAATGGTCCATATGCATATCACTCGTAAATTTAATTTGAATATATTTGGATCCATGCAGATACAAGTAGACCTGTGCTTTTTATTCTAATCAGCATGGTGCAATCAATGCACAAGTGCGTGCATATATTACATGGCCATGTGCATTGTGGTGTTCTAGTCCACCATAATATAGTAGGGTAAGCCATCGTGATGCTAATATATCGATTCCTCTTCACGCAGAAGCAAAGCGCGTGAGTGCAACTTCATCTATGAGTTACCTTATACGACGACTTTTTTAATTTGGATAACTACATTAAAAGTACTTATATATCTGTTTAGGAGCAACATATTCCGATCGGCTGGTGCCGACAAGCAACTGTTGAACCTAAAAATTAATGAATCCAGGTATACCCTCTCTGCATAAAACATAATACAATCAAATTCATTGATGTTTGAACCAGCTTCACCATTGCTGCATGGGCAACTTATGTGGTGGTCTAATGCACGTGGTCGACCGTGTCACCCCTTTGGTTGCGTCCCGCAATCAGTTATATAGCCAACTCAGATGCGGACGTTGAGACAGGCTATTATATATTTATATATACATACCCGTTCAGCCGCGGTGTCTGTATCCAATACATTTGTAATATATGTGCGCCATATCACGACGTTCTCAGTATTACGGGTGAAATAATGACCACGCAGAGAGTAAATTTCACATGGAAATAATACCACTGCGTGTATAAACTACCGACCCCCCCCCCCCCCCCCGAAAGCAACTGACAAATTTGCCCAGATACACGAATCTGATTACCCGCCCTTGGCATGGATCACAATCCGCGCTTGTAGGGATTGGAACCAACTTCGTCACCGACATAATGCACTGAGCGCCCTACCGACTGAACCATGCTGGTGAAATCTAATCTCACTCATACATAGGTGATTTACACAACCTGGCTAATTACGCAGAACATGATGCATGTTTTTCTTGAGATTACAGTCATTGGTCATTGCTAAATTGGCACCAGTATAATTCAGTACTATAATAACACTACTTTGTCAAAGTACCGGCTTTCCTGACATCAAATTAACCAAGAACACTCATCGAGTGCTCAAATTTTAGTGGTATTTCAATTCACACTTTATAGCAGGCTTCTCAGAGTTCCGGGGATTGTATCGCGATAGCGGCTCCGGTGCCGGTACTGATATATTCAAGTGGTAATATTGTATGGCTGCTCGGATTTATATATACGAGTTATGCGTAAAATGTGGCAGTTACGAAATATAGGTTGGTCTTTGGATTTCGAAGAATTGAAATAACTAATTTCTCCAATCGATTGACCAATCATTTATTTACATATAAAAACAAACGCTTCAAACCAATCATTTCACACGAACTCACGAAGGTAACACCACGTAAATTTCAGTCGGCAGTTCGAACGTGTCTTTGACGTTTAAATAATTTAGTAAGTTTCCATCTCACAAAGAAGCATTGCTAACTGATCGCTTAAGTTGTTTTAAACGTGTGTCTTTACCCCTCTAGCTTTTGGTAATAAAATATGTTTAAACCAACTGATCGCTTTGTTTTTAGTAAGATCAGCTATGCTGACTGCCTAGTAGTCGATGATACATGTCATACGTAGAATTAATCTGCGTGACTTGAATTAAGATGATGTGGAATACTCTAAAAGATATGGTGATCGAGGGGGGCGTAGATGATGTAGTCGCCACACATGTAATTTATTTTATAACCAAATTGATAACAGGGAACGTCATTCCTATATATGTGCCGCCTGCTGTATCCTGAACAAATCCTGAACATAGATAAACAATTGAAGGAAACCAACACACCCACGGCGGGTAATGTGAAAAATTGTTTAAAGTATGTAAAACATCACCACCTAGAAGAACATGGAGAATAGACACACTAATGTTAATAATTGATTGTTCACCAATAAACACAATTCGTGTGTTGAAACAAATGTTATGTAAACAAAACTGTTTCAGCGATTTGTCAAAACATCGCCAATCACATAGTAGAATCAAATAGTTTAGTCTAAGGGTGATTTGTCAGAATATTTGACAATGCGTTGACCTTTCCCAATGTTCGCCGTCAGGTTCTGATTTTACTTTGATGTTTTATTTGCTCTATTCGACTTTGATCGATAATGCCACTGACTGTAAAAGTAATGCGTACATAACACTAGTTTTGAAATGCGATATCTCGACATTGGAGAGTTAGTAATAATGACAATAAGAAGAAAGTTGATATGATTTACACGCGCCTGTTGATGGCAGTTGTTTTAGAAACTTTTAAAATACATGTTACATGTATATTACACATGAACCCATTTCGAAAACATTCGAGTCCATTTAAAGGGATGGTTATTTAATATCGGAGTTATCTTCCAACGAAATGGAACATCATTTTGCCACTTATCCATATGGGTGCAAGCGACCACAATAGTTCATAATATGATCCAAATAATCACTATATTAAATATTAAGGATAGGATAGGATAGGATATTTTATTTAAATATACACATATTAATGCATAATACATTTGACAAATATTATGTTGTATATTCGAGGGGTGGCATAGTCAGGCTAGACTGTCTTACTGCCACACTCTTAAAAATGAAAAGATGTTATGATAGGCGGTCATGATTTCTTGTACAATGCACGGCTATATAATTATGTATCACACAATGGTTGTATTATATACAGGGAGGGTATACGTCTAGATAAATTGTTTATTGGTTACTCGGGTGGCTGGTCCGGTTTTCCGTTAGGAAAACATGTCGGTAAATGATTCTATTAAACGCGTATGATACCAATCATGCATGAAAACAGCGCTTGTACTTTGTGGATGTCGTAGATTTTAAGTATATTTTCTTTTTTAAAGAGAGGTTCTGTGTGGCTTCTATATTTCTTATTACATATAACTCGTATTGCGCGTTTTTGAAGCATGAACATTTTTTTGACCGCAGGGACGTGTCCCCATATTTGAACACCGTAGACTAAATGGCTTTGTATTAGAGCATAATATAATGTTTCAAGTGCGCTACCAGGAAAGAAGTGTTTAACTTTATTGATGTGGTATATATGGCATTCAGGTTTTCATCTATATGGATTCCTAGGAATTTTGTGGAGGATTCGTGCTCAAGATTTCCTATCTTGTTTAGTTCCGTATTATTTAAGTAAACCTTTATAACGTTCCATTTGTCATCATTGTTCTCTGGGTGTATCAGCATATAGTTGCTTTTTTAGTATTGATCACTAACTTATTGCTACAGCACCAAGCAAATATGTTGCGTAACTCATTATTCACATAACTTTCTACAAGGATGCCATTTTTTCCACCAGTTACTAGAGTCGTATCGTCCGCGTATGATAAGATATCCATTGTTGTGGAATTTGACATATCGTTTATGTAAATTAAGAAAATTATCGGTCCCAGAATTTATCCCTGGGGCACTCCACACGTCACTTCCGTCAATTTAGATTTGATACCATTGAGTTCAACATATTGTCTTCTATTTTTCAGGTAGCTCTGAAACCATGAGTATGCTCTGCCTCGTATACCATAGTGATCTAGTTTATGAAGTAAAATATTGTGATTTATCGTGTCAAATGCATTTGAGAGGTCGAGAAATAGAGCTAAAGTTGAATCTCTTGTCATTTTGTCATTATTTGAGACAACTTGATCGAGGAGGTGTAATACAGGGTGGAAGGTTGAATGATTAGGGCGGAAGCCGTATTGGTGTTTATAAAGTATGTTTTGTTCATTTAAGAAGTCTAGTAATCGTTTATGCATTATTTTTTCGAGAAGTTTAGAGATAGTTGGAAGAATGCTGATAGGTCTGTAGTTGGAAATTTCATGAGTGGTATTATTTTTTGGGATCGGAACTACTTTATAAATTTTCATTTTGTCAGGGACTATTCCAAGCTCTAAGGACAAGTTAAAAATATGCAATAATGCTGGGGCTATTTCCTCAATTGTTTCCTTGATAAGTTTAGTTGATATACCATTGAAATCCCTTGATACTTTCCCTGTCATAGAGAAACATGTGAGGATGATTTCCTGCATAGAGGTCGGAATTATTTTGAAATTGATGTCGTCTGGTCTGCGGTTATGGAGAAAATCTGTAAAATGAGAGTCATTTGCATGTTCATTGAGTTGGCTAGTTTCCCGCCCAATTGTTGAGAAAAAGTCATTGAACTTTTCCGATATGAGTTTGGAATTTTCAAGTTCTATTCCGTTTTCGGTAAATGTCTTGGGGTTATTATTTGTGTTTCCATTTATCTTCAATGCACCCTTAAGTATTTCCCATGTTTTCTTTAAGTTATTTTTATTTACTTGTAGAATATTTGAATAGTATATAGTTTTACTCTTTCTGATTAGTTTATTATATAAGGTACGATAACTCAAATATTTATTTACGTTCGTTTCCGTGGGTTTATTGAATTTGCGTAGATATAGCTGGTTCTTAACAATACTTGACTTAATCAATCCGGATGTCATCCAAGGATTGCGTTTTATGAATTTTTTGGGTATATGTCGGCTTTTGATAGGGAAAGCTAGTTAATATGCATTCATATAGATATCTAAGAAGATTTCATATGCTTGGTCGACACTTCTACAAGATGTGACGGAGTCAAAGGTACACGATTTTAAAAGATTTTTGAATATAATTATGTTATCAGGACTAAAACTTCTTTGATTAGTGGTTGCTTCGTTATTATTGGTGCTGTTTTGTCTCTTTTGGTTAGATTCTGAATAAAATATGCCGAAGTGATCGGAAACATCGCATGTGATTATGCCAGATTTACAGTCGCCTTGTAGGTTATTGGTATATATATTATCGATGAGAGTTGCTGGATGATCAGTCATTCGGGTAGGTTTAGTAATCCTTGGCACGAATCCTCTTGTGAAAATGTTATTTATGAAATCATTCGTTTTTGTTTGCGAGTTGAAATTGAGTAGGTCAATATTAAAGTCTCCTGATATATATGATTTGTGGTTATAAATATTTTCAAAAATATCGTCGAATTTTTTCAAAAATTGATCAATGTTGGCCTTTGGTGCGGTATTTGGTCTGTAAACGCAGCCGATTATCCGAGAGTCATTTTTTCCTGTGTTAATTTCCACGAATATTGTTTCTATTACGTGTGGAATAAATACACTAAGGTCGGGTCGATTTTTATAGTCAATGGAATCTTTTATGTAAAGGCATACACCACATCTGCCATCATCGTCGTCAGCTCTGCACTTGAATTCCATAGGGTGATATCCCGTCATCTGAAAGTGCGATGCTTGTCTTATTTTAAATGTTTCAGTTAAAGCAATAACGTCGAATGAATTATTATTCGACTTTAAATCGCATAGGAGATTACACAAAGAATCGAAATTTGCATTGATGCTTCGACAGTTGAGGCTGAATATTGAACATTTAGGTTTTTTATTTGATTGATATATAGTGTCTGATGGTGAAATGTATCCACATTCATTGCAGGTATTAATAGCAGATAAATAATCGTCATTTTCCTGTTCCGCTTCGTTCAATTTCATTGTAAAGTTATATTCATCAGAATCCCGAACCTCACTCAAATTTACGTTAGGTGTAGCCATGAGTACATATAATGGAATGAATGAAATGTATGCCCTCCGCTTCAGAATGAATTAAATATGTAAGCATGAATATGTATAGTCCGTGCATTGTTACTAGAGCTAACCGTAATATGAAATACATATTATTTTAATAATGTTTTGTATTCGGCGGGTATGTGTTTCTGGTAAGTCCTCGAATGCGTGTCAATCGACGGTCAATTAACATTTCAAATTCCGCTTGTTATTTTCTCATGAAAGTATTGCCAAAAATCGCATATCTGTGATTTGACGTGTAGGCTATCTAATTGACCCATAACGAGGACTTACGTCATAGTTGAAATAGATAACTCCATAATATATATGTAGGTATATAGACCTATGTGGCTAAATGTATGAGTGTATGCCAATAGTATGTTGAAAATACATGAACAAGAACCTATAATTAATAAAACATGAAGATTCATAAATGATTGCATATACGTGTATATATGGTACACCGACTTCTGGTTGTATTTGACAAAGTATAATTTGTTTTTAAAAGAAATCTACTGGACACAAAGTCCCAAACACAAGGCCTCATCGAGCCTACAAATCGGTATCCATATAAAGAAGGCTTTATATGGATACCGATCTATAATCTCGACAAAACCCTACATCCGGGACCTATGTCCAGTAACTGTGTCTAAATTCATGAATTAATTCGTCTTAATGAAGTTGACTTTATTGTGATCGGAATGTTTCGGACCTGACTGTACTGTCACAACATGACCTAATTTAATAATAATAAATGTCAAGGTCAGTTTGATGACACGGATTCGTGAAATATCGGAGTCGTCTCGTGTGCAAGAAACTTGAAAACATCACATTTAAGCTATTCCTGTTTCTTATAAAAGTTATTCGGATTTTACATGCATTCAAACGGTTTGTGGAAATGTCAGGCAATTGTTGCACAACAGTTTTATGGTGTCTTCGATTCTATTTGAATGGATTCGACTAAACACGTGGTGGCTCCAGGGCAGACGATTAACCAATAGACACTGTATGCTGTAGGCTAGCAAACATCATAATGACCAAAGGGGGGAGTTGTCTCAGTCGGCAATATGCGTATATATGCCATGCGACATGTGGGAATTGTTACTCGTATGATGTGTTTCTAAATCTAGTCGAGCGTCCCATAACGAGAGGACGCTACAGGAATGAGGAATACAAGACTTTGATTAAAATAAGCTACACATGTTCTTTATTGATTGATACAATATAACCTCAGCGAAGCAGGGACGATTCCCAGACTGGACATCAAATATAATTGAAAAGATTACTCAATGTTTATGATAGTGCATGTACTGAACCAAGCTACCTGATCCATTTTGAAAATGATAAATTGCAAAGATAACAGAATGTAACTAGTGTTTTCATGATATTTACGTGTGGGACAAATATAATGAAGAGAACACGTTTGTTTCATGACCATTAAGGGATGGTTGTAAAAGGTATGATGTTATATTGATTATTGACTCTGTAGCTGCCACGGTTATATTCGTAATTATGTATGAATTATATGTAGCGAAGTTTTGAGTTGGTTGGCGGGTCGTTCACAAAGCTTTCTTCTTTGGTATGTTTGTCGCAGACTTAACGAACACACCGGTTGCAAAAGCTTTTAACAGCGATCGAATATGATTAATAATAAACAGCGTCTATTCACAAACACCGGTTCACCGACAAAACAAATTGCGGCTATGCCATCCGATTTAAATAAAACAAAACGCAAAGATGTAAACCTGAAGCTGTCTGCATCGACCAACCATTTACATTATTATATTTCAACATAAAAGAACAACACCACAAAACAATCATTTCAAACGAAGAAAGGTGCTTTTTCAGTCGGCGATTGATCGTTTGATGTCTTTGAAGAATATAAATATATATTGTATTTCCCCTCAACATTGCTTCAACTGCACGTGCCGTCAGTCAGGGCCGCGTGCACCACGACGTGTTGCTTAGCGAGTGATTGGTCGTTTGTAAATGTATTTTATGTTTAGGTTTTCATTAGGTGTATTATGTATATATGTTTCCATACCTCATATAAGCGTTGCTTACTGAACACTTTGAGAGGTGACCCATTGTGGCACCCGATGATATACGTAAACGATGTGTGTCATTTAAATTATCCAACTTCGTGAAGAAATAAGTATACTCGTTGTGACACCATTTGATCGGGGCAAGTTGCAACTCGGGTCTGCTACTATGTGAGTACTATATTGCAACTTACAAGAACATATATTTAGCAATAACCAACAATGGTCCAGATGTGGTTTTGTTAACGCTGTATTATACACACGTAAACAGTTGAGTAATCCGAGTACCGCCTAGTAGTGTGCACCGGCGGTACCCGTCACTCAGTACCGGTACCGTAAAAATTGCCCAAGTACCGACGGTTCTGGGACCGGTAATGGTACCGCTGATAAGCCATTAATCGAACGTATATCCGTTTGGTTTCACGTGGGCGATAAATACATACTTCCGAAATAGTTTTCTCACCAATGCATGCATATTTGCTTAACTAAAGCCGATTATAGATAATAAACTACCAAATTGACATTGCTATTCAACATTCCCGGATAGCAGGACTGTTGATCTACACGAAACGTGCATTTAAGGTTAAGAATTTTCTCGCCAGTTTGATATCGACAGCAGTTTTTCAGCTATAATATTGGTTAACGCCAAGACCGATAACGCTATTCCAAGAAGAACGTAACGTGCGTGTCACGTTCGAGTCACAAACAGCGATAAATTATGATCATTTATAATTTTCTTCCAATCAGAACAGGGGGGGGGGGGGTCGGAAAATATGTTCAGGCACGTATGCTGATTATTTTCCTTTCGACCCACCCCGGGTCCAAATTTTTTTCAGTTTTCGGCAGATTTGCGGAAAAAATTGTTTGTTGGTCCCATCGACCACCCACCCACCCCGGCATACGTGCCCGGAAACAAATCCCCCCTGATCAGAATATCTAAGAACATGTA
This sequence comes from Siphonodentalium dalli, assembly GCA_032622095.1. Taxonomy (NCBI): domain Eukaryota; kingdom Metazoa; phylum Mollusca; class Scaphopoda; order Gadilida; family Siphonodentaliidae; genus Siphonodentalium; species Siphonodentalium dalli. The sequence continues at coordinate 137,913,207 of CP136069.1, forward strand.
TATTATACTTTGATAGACCATTTGACAGTGAAATGTTTATATCAGGAATTACGACGTGTCACCCATGCTGAAGGGCTTATATTTCGACTAAACGCCGCTAAAATGACAGTAAAATGATTTCGTGTGAAATATGGGCGTATTTATCATAACTGGGACCCTTTAGATACGATATTATTGTCAGCTTTCTCCGCGGACACAAAGAAACACAAACCTCCCCCACTGGCGACAAAAATGCATTTTTGTGAATGGTATATATGTCACATTAAAGGCGATTTTCCGATAGAAAACTACCGAGTTGACATTGCTATCATACATAACTGGGTAGCTGGGATATTAAACTACTTAAAACGTGCAGTTAGTATTTGCATGCCAGTTTGGTACCGGCAGGCCCATTTTCGGCTATTGGCTGAAGGACTATATGTGATATATATGTAATATATGCATTGAAGGAACACCCACCCATAACTTGTGACATGAAACCATTGAGTGTGCGGGGAACTCTTCTCCGAGAATAAGAACATATCCGACATCACAAACACGAAACAGGACGGTTCCTATTTCAAGGGTGTTCACTGTGAATATGACAAAGTTGTTGATATGGAATCATTGAACATAATAACAACAAGAAATAATTGAACAAAAGGATAAAGACTAAGCCAGAGTGGATGTGCCCGTTACTATATACGGACAATATATTTATTTGATACACCCGCGTCATGCACACAGGAATACTGTCACAGCGACATGCATATACATGTGTAAATGTTGACTTGCGACGATGGAGCACATGGGATATGGACATAAGTTTTAATTTGATAAATATATCGTATGGAAAATGTATGGTTAGTTTTAATCATGTAAGTCATATTCACCTTATATAAGTCGAAATTATTTGATTATTCGAATAGTGATGTTTATGACGAAGCGTGACAGCGACTCCGTTGCTAATATGTGACCCGCCATATCAAATCCAGTCGTAAGTCGGGATTTTTTTTACCCTGTGCCAATGCATTCTCTTATATATGCGAGTCGACCATAGGTCGCCTCGCATATATAAGAGAATGCATTGGCCAAACAATTTTTTATCATGTTTTTTTTAATAATATTTTTTACAATTTTTAGGACATAAAATAAAAAACATCCATTACCCTGCATGGAGCCTCACACATATATAGAAGCATATAGAAGAGTGTCGTCTTCTCATGTTTGTCTGGGGCTCTGTATGGGTGAAATTATAAAATTGTTAAAGAATACAAGAACAAATTATTAAAATTGTAAAAAATTGTTAGGCCAATGGATTCTCTTATATATGCGAGGCGACCTATGGTCGACTCGCATATATAAGAGAATGCATTGGCACAGGGTAAAAAAAATCCCGACTGGATTTGATATGGCGGGTTACATATGCCCCATCGCGTCAAGTTCATGTTCACATCAAACAAATCCCGCGTACTCAGTGAGGATCAAACGAACCATTTCAAGCTGAACAGCACACGTCAGGTACTATTTCATGCAATCGATGATCCAGTCAATGAAAATACCAATGTCACGTGATTACATTCAAGTTCGGGGAATCAGAGTCGGACAGCATATGAGAACGCACGTGGAAACCAAATTAATGATGAAATGCATTGGCCTGCGCTGGAGATGTAGGTAGAAGGCGGTACCTGGGTAGGGATTAGGGAAACACGCATACATCAGCACATGTCGGGCAACCTGTACGATTTATGTCAGAATGAGTTAAAACTAATACTTCAAAGTGTCTCAATGTTTTCGTGGTTGGTTCCTCTGAAACAGGAACATCGCTAGAGCGTGGCACAATACGCACGTGGTAATTCAACGAAAGGACCATAACTCTGGTGTAAATTGGATTGCAGAACCAAAATTAGATCTTGGCCTATATCTGGGGCTAGTAAACTCACATGCCAACTTTAATTCACTTCGGTTCAGTTATCATCCGGAAACGAAAACTGAGTGCAAATTTCAATTAAAAGGGCTATAGTCTGGTGCAAATTGGCGGGCGGAACCCGAATTCGAACTTGACCTGTATTTTGTGCTAGTATACCAGCATACCAAATGCCATCCATTCAGTTGAGACTATCTAAAGCATAATACACCCATTTAAAAAACGTGTGTTAGCCCTCATTGTCACGAATAACATGAACACAATTAAACAATTCTTTCTTATATGTATTATACATAATCCTCGTGACGAAATTCCGCATGTTGAAAACCATTGATTGTAGAAAATTTCTGTAAATACGCAATCTTGTTTGTTTTCAGTAAGATAAAATAACTCTATCAGATACCATGTAGTCCATGAGCCATGCTCCCCAGAAATGGAAAATGGTACCAATTTGGTGGCCAAATTCTACCAAAAGCTCATAATCTGAAGTTTATGTCAGTGCTGGTGCACACTGGGGCAGTGTAGCTTAGTATTGAAAATGTGTGTTTCCATGGAAACGGATGGTGTTTTCGCCTGTACAAACAATATGCATATAATGGTCTATACCAAGAAAGTTTAATGCAGTAACTCTATATTGGCATTGATATTGGGTGCTACCTTGTTGGGCTTTCATTTGACACGGCATATTTCACCTCTAGATGTCAAGGTCATATACAAAGGTCAAGGTCATTGACCAAAATATTAGCTTTTTTCATATCGGGTCATACATTTTCTACCCACTGAGTTTATATATAAGTTTTGAATACGTTATCTTTACTCGGAATTAATCTAGAGCATATAGGCTACTCGGATAACTGTGATATTGTTGCAACTGACAAGACAGTCATGAGATATAGGCCTCTAAACTTTGTGGCCATTTTCCAAAATGGGTCAAAAGCAGTTATTTTCCCAAGATATCGTGCTTTTGTGTATATTTTAGAGTTATTTACTTATCTGGGGTCCTTTAAGGGTTGAATTGTCAATTTGTTGACTAAAGCATGAAACTTATACAAATATTTGTTACTTAGTTATATGGAAAACTTTTTGGAGGGCGTGCCCAGGTGGGGTGGGGTCAAATATCGTTATAAACTCAGGTTTCCATGACAACGGCACCATATATTTTAAGAACAATTTGGAAAGGCCGCTGTTGAGAATCAACGAACCTTTTGTGTGAAGAAATTATGTTAACTCATAGCTAACTCATTATTATTTCATCAAACTTACTGGGCGACTAAGACATATAAGGTCAATGTCAATTGCAAAGGTCAAGGTCATTGGAAAACATGTGGCTCATAATCCGCTACCCCAGTGCCTTAGTCATGAAAGCAAACCCCATCATAATGCACAAAAATAGGGCAAATCCGGGGGGGGGGTCGTGAACAAATTTACACATACAGGGCCCAAAAAAATATTGACATCCCTTTTGCTACCCACCCACCCTTTTTATGCAAAAACATTATTTTTGTCCGCCTGATTTTTTTGGACCCACCCCCTAAAATAAGAAAAAAAATCATTTTAAATCTATTCAAGACCAAATCAAAGGTAAGTTTTAAATTGGTCCGTTTCTGGCAGATTCCAAGTCTTCAAACAATTGAAAAACTATCAACGGTTATGATGTTGTTTTCGACATTGAAAAATACTTTTTGAAATAAAAAGTGTTTTATTCTACAGTATGCACATATATTGTGAGGTAATATTTATAGTGCAAATACGCCAACATTGTGTTTAATTTTTAAATAGTCCAGTTACTAAATAATGACCTCTTCACTGTTGTTCCCAAAAAGGTGCCACCAACCATCATATCAGAACACCTTATAGCCATACCTGCAATGACAGTTATATAGTATATAAGTATCACTCTTTGGAGCCAAATAAACAGGCTGGTATGTTTATTTTTTAATTTGAGGTATTTTTTTAGCCAGCACTCTGCAGCACTAGTATTATTTGGTCATTAGACATGCCAGAGTGAAAATGCCAGCACTATCAGGCACTATTCAATATTAATTTGATGTGAAGTGCAAACCAGCACTCCTATTCAGTCATCACTTTTATTTGGCACCAGAGAGTGCTTTATCTTATACCTACATATGTTCTTAAGTGTTGGTTAAGGTCATAATCTATGTTGGAACACATTTATTAGTGAAAACAACTTAAAACAATTGTCCATAATGTGGGTTGAAAAACATTTGCACAAACAATTTTTTTCAGGCCTATGAGATGCACCCACCCCGCCCGGTATAGGTATGTTTTTGGAAGATATCCCCTGTATTACTTACATCCTATACCTACCCTGTTCCTAAGTGTATGTAAAGGCCATAACATGCCTTAGAACACAATTATTAATGAATATATTTGAAAACAACTTAAAACAAGGTAAAAAATGTAAAAAGAATTTTTTTGGCACAAACTCATTTGTTCGGGCCTCTTCGGACCCACCCACCCCGGTCCTGTATGATAACACTTTTGTGCGACCCCCCCCCCCCCCCGCCCGCCCAATCACCATGTTAAATTTGGTATTTGGCACATTTTAATCAGATTTTAATCTGCATTTTAAGTAACACCTTGTTGTGGTTGTGATCTGCATTTTGGGTTGATAAACCCATATACAAAATTTGGTCCCGATTGGATAAAAAAGGTTTGAGATTTCGCATTATATGTAAAGTGTCTATGGATGGTCAGAAAGACGATGGACGGACGAACGACGAGTGCTCAATCTGGACGTCGACACTATGTGTACCATAATATGGTATGAGTACACATACAAATATGGCCGCCAGCAGCCATCTTGCATTTCAATTCAATGTCTGATAATTGTGAGCCATATCACGAGGGTTATGGAATTTGGGCCCTTCAGTGTCCCTCATATTCGAAATAGATGTACTAAATTTCTAACAAAAATCTATTATTATTTTATTGCCTAGAATAACCGCAAATCGAAAACACCAGTGTACTGAATACTCATTAGATGTCAGATAAGAACCACTTGTGTCCATTTTAACAGAAATGAAGCTATCACTTCCAAAAATAGGGACAAAATGGCTACCGAAAGTCCCAAACCATACATATGGATGTCTCAAACCATCAAGTGTGTACCACAAATCACCCACAAAGCCACACGATGATTGTATCAAACCCCAGGAGTGTCTAAAACGCCCAACTAATGTGTCAAATAACCCGCTGAATGTCCCACATCATCTGATCTAATGAGCGTCACAAACTAGTGTACAAAACTATCCATCAAATATATCAAACCATGTTTTGATAAACTCATTGGATGGTTTGATAAGCTCACTTGATTGTCTTAAATGCTCGATTGAGGGTATTTTTGCGAACTGATCGTGAACAAAAATATCAAATTCAGGTAATTTGCGAGTCATAAACGGGGCCATGCATAATTTATTGAACTGAAACTGATCGAACTGTATTTGTGTTGGCTGAGAACCACATAGCAGCTTTTTGGTTAAGAAAATGATGGTGTTATCCTACGGATATCAAAATGATAACTAACTAAGGATATGTTGTCAATTCAGCCGGGACACTTGACCAGGGGTGATATATTATTCACAGTTTTCATCTTGTTATAGTATCCCTCGCGGCTGTTGCGACGTAAAACGTTGTGTAACCAACAATGCAAGTTATTGGAGTTCTCTTAATATGCGATCAACCTGTGGCCCACAATGTCGAGTGGCAGTAACTGAGTAATAAATATAAATTCAGTATTCTTTGTTGTTTGTGCATCGTGTTCACTGACAATGCAGTTTTTAATAACACTAAACCAGGTGTGATATATAATTCACAGTTTTCCTCTTGTTACAGTCTCCTTCGCGGCTACAAAGACGTAAACGTTGAATAACTGAATAACCATCATTCAGGTTAGGCAAAAAAAAAATACCTGTGTTTAGGGTTACGGGCCACTGACAACTTAGGGTATGTAGGTAGACATTTTTTAAAATTAATATGTATAGGGCAGGCATGTATACTGATCGTTCTACAAAACTACAATTATGTACAAAATCAAGTACTATCTTTATTATTGATATGATATAACTAAAGAGGACATGCAAAGACTATTTTATACCACCATTCAAGTGAATTTGTCCGTTTAATATGTGACATTATTTGATGAGTTTTCAGGATAAAATATTGTATCCGGATTAGTGGATACAGGTGGAGAGGGCGCAACTGCAAAGTTGACACATTGGCTGTGTCAAACACAATAAAGATGGGCCATGTGTACATTTGCCACTGAACAGTAGTAGCTTGTCCAACACAATATTGTAATCATGGTGTTCATATGCTATTATTTTTGGAATGATCTCACTGCTGTGGTCATGGCAAGTATTGTTTTCAGAGAATAATTATGATGAAGCCGGTCTATCAATATTTAGTCTATTTATGAACCTATTTTATACCTATCCCAAATTACGTAGATCAAATATTTGGAAATTCGAATGAGCCACGTATGTTAGCGTGTGAACAGTGTGCACGCACTGGGTGGTGAGTAGCAGCACCTGGGGACGTGTTCCAGACATATTTCGGCTGTGACACGAGTTATTAGTTTCTGAAATTTCATTTCATTGCAAATGTTAGCACGAGTTTTGTTTATTTATCAAGGTAGTTATGCACTACTAGCTAAAGTGTTGATGATTAATTAGTAGTAAAGTTATTGGCATGTTAGTCCTTCCTGAATGAATTTTGATGCATCACCGGAAGTCCCTTTATATCACAGGAAGTATCGAATGGTTTTCATGTACATTGTAGGGACGCGGTACAGGCGTGGTCATATCACGCAATGTTGCTGTCATTTTTATAGCAGAGAGTACTCACGCACAATTAAGGTTATAGGTACATAACTTGAATTGCTAAATGTGTGATAACCAATGGTTTTATAATATATCGTGTATTGACAACTTATGATTACATTATATTAGCAGTTCGGTAGCCCAGTGGTTAGAGTATCCACCCATGGGAACCGGTCTTGCTAGAAACAATTACACCTGTTTGGATCCATGTTACTATCATTATTATATATCGAAGCATTAACGAAGTTATCGTCGAACATATCTTTTTAAGATGGTAACGTTTATCTTGTTGGAAATGCAGGCTACACCCGTTTGAAAGATACAAGCGGTAAGGTTTACAGCGGACCTTTCTTGTGGACTTATAAAATGTCCCATATGATATTAACTCACTCTATATATATTGCCAGAGCATGATGTGCAAACATGTATCTCTTCAATGTCTTAAATGAGTAACAAAATAAAATGTTTAATCAAACAAACACAAATAAATAACAACGATGATTGCTAGGACACGTTTTCATAGTTTATGTTCACGTGTATGTGGTCTATCAGGCTTTTGTTGTGTCTATATTCAGAACCTCACACATCACATGTGTGCCTTCTCGCGAGGCTGTCACATGCCGCTTCTCTCATGTGTCGCATCTGACTGGGACGTCCATTGTGCAAAAATTGCCTTGCATAGGTTGCAACTGTACGGACTGGTGTTTAGATGCACATTCATATATCGACTAATTGGAATTGCGAATGAATCTTTTCTCACACTCTTTGAAATTATTCTCGCGGTTCTGTGTGTGCGTTTTTTTTATATTTGTTTAGCGTGTAACGCCAAATTTGATCTTGTTGAACAACGCTTCCCGCATATATCACAAACCATTTGTTGGTGATGACCTTTATGTGCGATTAGTCCATGAGCCAGGCTCCCCAAAAATGGAAAATTGTACCAATTTGGTGGGCAAATTCTGCCAAAAGTTTTCTCAAAGCTCATAATCTGAAGTTTATGTCAGTGCTGGGGCACACTGGGGCAGTATAGCTTAGTGTTGAAAATGTGTGTTTCCATGGCAACGGATGGTGCTTTTGGCCAGTATAAAAAATATGCATACAACGGTCTATACCAAGAAAGTTTAATTAATGCAGTAACTCTTTCTTGGCATTGATATTGGGTGCTACCCGTGTTGGGCTTTCATTTGACACTGCAGATTTCACCACCACTGGATGTCAACGTCATATACAAAGGTCACGGTCATTGACCAAAATATTAGCTTTTTTCATATCGGGTCATACATTTTCTACCCACTGAGTTTATATATAAATTTTGAATACGTTATCTTTACTCGGAATTAATCTATAGCACATAGGCTACTCGGATAACTGTGATATTGTTGCAACTGACAAGGCAGTCATGAGGTATAGGCCTCTAAACTTTGTGGCCATTTTCCAAAATGGGTCAAAATCTGTTATTTCCCCAAGATATCGTGGTTGTGTGTATATTTTAGAGTTATTTACTTATCTGGGGCCTTCAAGGGTTGAATTGTGAATTTGTTGACAAAAGCATGAAATTTATACAAATATATGTTACTTAGTTATAGGGAAAACTTTTTGGAGGGCGTGCACAGGTGGGTGGGGTCCAATGTCGTTGTAAATTCAGGTTTCCATGACAACGGCACCATATATTTGAAGAAACATTTGAAAAGGCCGCTGTTGAGAATCAAGGACCCTTTGTTTGAAGAAATGATGTTAACTCATAGCTAACTCATTATTGTTCCATCAAACTGACTGGGCGACTAAGAAATATAGGGTCAATGTCAATTGCAAATGTCAAGGTCATTGGAAAATATGTGATATTTTGGTAATTTGTTTTGTTAATTGTCTCATAATCCGCTACCCCTAGTGCCTTACTCATGAAAGCAATCCCCATCACAGATAACTGTGTAGCTACTCTTGTTTTAAACATACACCACATCAATGACCATAGATCCACTCCATGTATATGTATGCATATCCACCACTCCTTATATTCCCATGCATCTCACTGTGGACCATACCCATTACAATATAGCCACTCATTGTATAACTATTGACCTCACATCACAACAGTCACTCCCTGGCTACCATGTCGACATACAACATGCATTAAGTCAATCGTCGTTTATGCTACAGTAGCCAAATAATATGGTCCCGCTAAGTTCCGTTTCTGTGCATTTAGGGCCATATCTTCATGGGGTCTATGTCTGAAAATGAAAAGATAATGTCTAAGGAACATATGTTGCAAATTTCATGCTTTAACCATAATTTCTGCAATTTATACATTTCCATGCACTGAGGCCAGGACTGCACACAGAAGCATGATATATGGGAAATAACCGATTTTGACCCATTTTGGAAAATGGTCACCAATTTTAAAGGCCTATATCTCATGACTGACATGTCAGTTTCAACAATAACGCAGTTCTCCGTGCAGCATATACGCTACAGCTTATTTAGCAGCAAAGATTACGTATTCAGAACAAATATATAAAACCTATGGGTAGAAAATGTATGATCCGATATGAAAAAATCTAATATTTTGGTAAATGACCTTGACGTCTGTGTATGACCTTGACCTCTAACGATGAAATCCCCCATGCCAAAAGAAAGTCCACCAATGGTTTCATCCCATATCAATGCAAAGATAGAGTTACCGCTTTAAACTTTCTAGTTGTAGACCATAACAGGCATATTTTTTATACTGGCCAAAAACACCCTCTGTTGCCATGGAAACACAAATTTTGCACACAAATATACACTGCCACAGTGCGCCCCAGCACTCAGATAAACTTCAGTTTATGAGCTTTGAGAAAAATGTTGGTGGAATTTGCCCACATAAATGGTACCATTCTCGGACCTGGCTCATGGACTAATGGCAATTGTTTCAAAAACTAAATATTTCATAAATGAAGTCACATCTTTAAAACTTCACTTGCAAGAATTGGTTTCTTGTGTCGGACAAATAGTGCAATTGGACATTTTCTTACGAAATTACACTTGTAATTCATCCCGGTTTTCAAGACAAACCCAATGTTTTCTACCAAACTGCATACAGTTGAACTAATACAAAGTGAGTGTTTCCGCTTAAGACGGATCTACATGCGATAACTGTGGGGACTTTATCTCAATCTTCAGATCTTTCAAATATAATTGTTGCACGATATACAATCTTTCCTAGAAGCGATATGTAGTATCCGTTTGCCATTGTTCACATATATTTCTAAAATCACGGTCCATGATTACACTTCCGGAGCCTGTGTATTGCCACATCACAGCCGCACGAATTCGCATATGAAGTGGTATGTAACCCAGCATGCAAAGTCACACATTTCATAACTGTATGGTCTGAAGAGTACGATGCAATCAGCTCCTATAGCGTTGGGCTCCCCTGCATGCCATATTTCAAAGATAGGTGTTCCATCTTCATATATCCAACCAGGTGTTCCACCAGAGTACGATCCGCTGACCCAAACATTGTCGTACGTCGAACTTGTATAATCTGTAAAAGGGGGCATAATAGAGAACACATCAACAATGAGAAGGTGTGAGAACATACATGTATACTATATCGCCACCTTACTGTCAAAAGGACGTAAGTCGGGTTTTGGGCACAATCGGATGTACACGTGCACACGCATAACACATTCCCGATAAGACTTCAGCTTGTATCAAAACATCGCACGCTCTAACACAATCATAACCTTGTTATCTATTCCTTTAAACATTGTTATTTATACCTTTAAACCTTGTTATTTATACCTTTAAACCTTGTTATTTATAACTTGCAACCTTGTTATTTATACCTTTAAACCATGTTATTTATACCTTTACACCTTGTTATTTATACCTTTAAACCTTGTTATTTATACCTTTACACCTTGTTATTTATACCTTTAAACCTTGTTATTTATACCTTTAAACCTTGTTATTTATAACTTGCAACCTTGTTATTTATACCTTTAAACCTTGTTATTTATAACTTGCAACCTTGTTATTTATAACTTTAAACCATGTTATTTATACCTTTACACCTTGTTATTTATACCTTTAAACCTTGTTATTTATACCTTTAAACCTTGTTATTGATATCTTTAAACCTTGTTATTTATACCTTTAAACCTTGTTATTTATACCTTTAAACCTTGTTATTTATACCTTTAAATATTGTTATTTATACCTTTAAACCTTGTTTATACCTTCAAATCTTGTTATTTATACCTTTAAATCTTGTTATTTAAAACTTTAAACCTTGTTATTTTTACCTTTAAACCTTGTTATTTATACCTTTAAACCTTGTTTATACCTTTAAACATTGTTATTTATACCTTTAAACCTTGTTATTTATACCTTTAAACCTTGTTATTTATACCTTTAAAACTAGTTGTTTATACCGTTATACACTGTTATTTATACCTTTAAACCTTGTTTATACCTTTAAACTTTGTTATTTATACCTTTAAACCTTGTTTTTATACCTTTAAACCTTGTTATTTATACCTTTAAACATTGTTATTTATACCTTTAAAACTTGTTATTTATACCTTTAAATTTTGCTATTTATACCTTTAAACCTTGTTATTTATACCTTTAAACCTTGTTGTTTTTACCTTTAAACCTTGTTATTTATACCTTTAAACATTGTTGTTTATACCTTTAAACATTGTTATTTATACCTTTAAACATTGTTATTTATACCTTTAAATCTTGTTATTTATACCTTTAAACATTGTTGTTTATACCTTTAAACATTGTTATTTATACCTTTAAATCTTGTTATGTATACCTTTACACATTGTTATTTATACCTTTAAATCTTGTTATTTATACCTTTACACATTGTTATTTATACCTTTAAACATTGTTATTTATACCTTTAAATCTTGTTATTTATACCTTTAAACATTGTTATTTATACCTTTAAATCTTGTTATTTATACCTTTAAACCTTGTTATTTATACCTTTAACCCGTGTTGTATATAACTTTAAACCTTGTTATTTATCACTTGAGACCTTGTTATTTATTCATCTAAGACATTATACTTTAATCTGGGATGAGACAATAACGAGATCAGGGCCGGGAACCTCGAGCCTCTAAACCAAAGCGTTTTATGTTTAAAATTGGATTGAAACAGAAATAAGCGACTGTCTGAGAGAAGAAACTTGTTCATGAGTTGTAAAAAATCACAGTGTACAAGTAGAAATCAATATTTTATTGAAACTAACTTTTATGTAGAAAATTAGACGAAAAATAAGTAATTTACATATATTTCGTCTAATTTCTCGGCCCTGGAGATGTGTCCTTTGGTGCCAAAACGTCTTAACTTAACAACAAATTCAACGAAATAGCTCTGGCAAAATGTCGTAACAGCAATTGTTTGCATGATTACTCACAGCATATGTCAGCTAGAGATTGAGAAATATACTCTCAAATGGTCTGTGTGTGTCTCTCTTCAGACATTAGTCATTCTTTATACATATCTATTTTGGGTATGTCCTCAAAAATGTCCAAAAATAGATTTACGGCGCTGTGACTGTAAAGCGATGAAATCGTCGGTGGCCTCTAAACTCGCGTAACTGTTAAACGCTTAGAGACTCATGTGATTTGAAACACTCTGTTGTGGCGCACGGCGAATAAACTTGCTCAACGCATGTACTTAAATAAATGTATCAAAATGCCCAGCACACAACGCCAGGATTTCGGATAAATTAAATAAAGTGGCTCTCATTGGCGAAATCATTCTCGTTTCTTAATCCGTAATTTGTTCAGGACGAACAAAAGACTATTTGTTTACATTTTTTGGATAATCAATGAAATGGCACAGTCGATGTTTATTTATTTTTTAAAAATACATTTATTCATTAACTCATGAATGAAATTGCACCCAAAACTCAGGCACAGCCTATTTTATTGGGTCCAAACAGAAAAATACAAAAAGTTGACAAACAAGGACACATGACAATTTAATGGTGTATATATCTTGTATCATGGAAATTCCTAATAATCATTAAGTATGAAGTCACTAAATAGGATTAAATAAAACAGGGTTATCCTGTTGATGACTAGTTTAACAGTAATAGTTTAATTATAAATTATTCAAATGACTAGTTGCTGAGTTGTAAAATATCTGTTTGGTTTAGAGATCCTTTGTAGATAGTCTAAATTGTCAATATCCTGTCATGTTCTATGGATTAAGAGAGATAAAGCCTTGTAAATATGACGTAATGTCTGCTAGAAGATAAATGACACATTTCTCATCATGAACTACTACTGATAAGAATTGCGTATAGGGTACTACGTCATATAATTTGTGTTATTTCTACCAGTTGTCGTTCCACCTTATTGTGTGTGGCAAGAAGTTTGCACGCCACTATTTTCTCACTAGTGGACTCATAGTCGTTAATTCTACGAACAGGTTTTAAGACGGTACGAACAATTTACCACACTATAAGCTATCCGGTTTTAAGACGGTACGAACAATTTACCACACTATAAGCTACCCGGTTTTCTAATTATTCAGCCTATTCTCGTGAAAATGATCACGTTATGATTAGGCCTTGTTTTAAGTTCATAAGGGGCTTCAAACGGCCTCATTTTGAGTCAATTCCGAATTGAAATGAGTCATTTTCGTGCCATTATGGATTCATATTGACTTATTATAATAACACGAATACACAGATTCGCGACTTACCAGATATACGCTCTTTGTAATGTGTTTAACTGTTGCATGTGCCATAAAACAACGGGTATAAGTACACTATCGGCTCATTTCAAATTCCAAGAAATCCAATATGAACATATGTGAATATTTATGACTAATATGAACCTGTTTGCACGGGGATATGTTGCATTATTAGTAGTCCATGTAAAGGAGTATGATATGTCTGTCGATCTGTCTGTTGGTCTGTATGTTCGCGATCTTTCTCCAAGACCCCTGGACTGTTTACAACCACATTTGTTGTGGTAACTCGGGGTACCCCGGCGGGTGTTACAACTAAACGGCGTTAGTGTTCAACAATTTGATTTAAAAATAAATTAATTGGTTATGTTTGCACTTACTGGTGTTCCATCTGCTGATAATCATGTCCCATATGTCAGTATTTCGGACACGCAGGAGACGACTGCTATACGTGGAGCAATAGGCAGTTGCGTCGGCTTGAGACTTCGGAACAGAGCTGAACATGTAACACACACCCGTTGTCGCATCGGTTGTGTGAGTTTGTGGACATGGTGCTGCTGAAAACAGATAATAAATGGCTCTGAGTGATGGTACAACATGTCGAGTTGGCTGGCACCCAAATAACAGGTATAAGTGTTCACTCTCGGTGAAGCCAGTCCCAGCACAATCCAGTGAGCAATACTGACACACATATACTAAAAGTCATCCTACACTTTTCATTTCTCTTATTATTAATGGGAAACAACTTAACACAATTCACCCAACAACACGACTACGTGTTTTTTACATTCTGTAAATTGTTTCCACTTAACTGTAATCATAATCTATATTATAATTGCAAATAACTACAAATTTAATCAGTAATACATGGTGCAATATGACATTTGTTCATATCTAGATATGTTATGCTATGCTGGACAGCACAAAACGTGACGTTGCATGACTAATTGATTATTAATTACCGATGTATATTTGACTATCGACATTATTCGGCGACTAGCTTCGCCTTGCTCAATAATTCGTAATCTCTTTTGCTATTTTATGTAATTTATATACAACAAAAATCTCTCAACGTGTAGAGTATATAACCTATACGAACGCGAGCAAACCTCTAACAATCTAGTTTTGCCATACCTGTATGACAAACATGCAGACAAAGTTTACATGCAGACAAAATTCATTTAAAAATTAACTGCGGTTTCGACGTGGTAATGGATAGTTACCGTGAGAAAAATTAAGCTCACTGCATGAACCCAGAAGGGATTCTTGTGGAGTTTGCTGTTTTTTATCGCGACCAAAGCCCACGATCACGTTGAATCTGTCGTTTAACACTTATATTTACATATTTGAAATTTCAAATTACGAATTAGGATGTTTATATCATTCAGAATATTTGTTCAACTTCATTGGAATCTGTGAAGTGACTACTAGTAATCTCTCAATTCATCCACTCGTCCCAAAAATTAGACCAACACAGATTTCTTCTGACATACTGCCAAGTCAAATCGTAATGACTAATCGTGTAGCACACGGACCGTTCGTGTCCGACCATCTTCGGCGACTTATGGATATTTCTTAATTCGGTTGCTATCAGGAATGACGTTGCCCAGGTCAAAACGTATTCACACTTTGATGTTTCGTATAGATATAACAACTAAGCACATACGAGTTGGCTATACAGTTATGTTCTTAAACGATTCGAACGAATAAGTCGAATACATAACTTTCATGGTTCCAAGAATCCCCATTCCTTACTCAGTCGCCGCGAATTCAGAAATTAAACAACGCTAGCGTGTAACCTTCCACTGGTCTTCATCCCTGATTAGGACGGCGCCACTTCGGAACATTTAGTCTACCCAGTTTAGTTTAATAATATTTTATTCCATTCAAACCACATCATGTATAATACAATAGCATATAATATTGTGTTCCTTGTGTAGAATGAGGAAGTGGATTCGACTGTAAGCCTGAAGGCTTATATTTGCCGTCTCCACGAGTGACCATGTCTCAATTTGACTCAGTTGTGCTTCTACCCAGTTCAACTATTTTATTTGTTGTTCATTCATTGTAAAACAATCGATTGAGAGCATGGAAATTAACATAACATGCATATCATAGCAAATGTGTACATCCACCCGTGAACAAATTAAACAATGCACACAAGAAACAAATTTCAATCGGCAATTATATACGATCATCTCCAACAGTGTTGACCTCACTGTGAAGCCAGTACGTTTGATCACTGTGAAGCCAGTACGTTTAATCACTGTGAAGCCAGTACGTTTATCACTGTGAAGCCAGTACGTTTAATCACTGTGAAGCCAGTACGTTTATCACTGTGAAGCCAGTACGTTTATCACTGTGAAGCCAGTACGTTTGGAGCTGTGAAGCCAGTACGTGTATCACTGTGAAGCCAGTACGTTTGGAGCTGTGAAGCCAGTACGTTTATCACTGTGAAGCCAGTACGTTTATCACTGTGAAGCCAGTACGTTTAATCACTGTGAAGCCAGTACGTTTGGAGCTGTGCAGCCAGTACGTTTATCACTGTGAGGCCAGTACGTTTGGAGCTGTGAAGCCAGTACGTTTATCACTGTGAAGCCAGTACGTTTGGAGCTGTGAAGCCAGTACGTTTGGAGCTGTGAAGCCAGTACGTTTATCACTGTGAAGCCAGTACGTTTGGAGCTGTGAAGCCAGTATGTTTGGAGCTGTGAAGCCAGTACGTTTGGAGCTGTGAAGCCAGTACGTTTGGAGCTGTGAAGCCAGTACGTTTGAAGCTGTGAAGCCAGTACGTTTATCACTGTAAAGCCAGTACGTTTGGAGCTGTGAAGCCAGTACGTTTAATCACGGGGAAGCCAGTACGTTTAATCACTGTGAAGCCAGTACGTTTAATCACTGTGCAGCCAGTACGTTTAATCACTGTGAAGCCAGTACGTTTAATCACTGTGAAGCCAGTACGTTTAATCACTGTGACGCCAGTACGTTTAATCACTGTGAAGCCAGTACGTTTAATCACTGTGAAGCCAGTACGTTTAATCACTGTGAAGCCAGTACGTTTAATCACCGTGAAGCCAGTACGTTTAATCACTGTGAAACCAGTACGTTTAATCACTGTGAAGCCAGTACGTTTAATCACTGTGAAGCCAGTACGTTTAATCACTGTGAAGCCAGTACGTTTAATCACTGTGAAGCCAGTACGTTTAACCACTGTGACGCCAGTACGTTTAATCACTGTGAAGCCAGTACGTTTAATCACCGTGAAGCCAGTACGTTTAATCACTGTGACGCCAGTACGTTTGGGGCTGTGAAGCCAGTACGTTTAATCACTGTGAAGCCAGTACGTTTGGAGAAATCAGTGATAAGATGCCATTATCGATTGTAGTCACCCTCCTACATCTCCAATTCATGAAACAGATAGTGCCACGTTGACACCTTTGAACACACGCATGCATGGGGCAAACTTAATGTAAGAACATTAATCCCTGTTCTATTAATTTCGTTTATGTATATTTGTTTTACTTTTTTATTTTGCAATTATGTTTATGTTAATTTAGGATTGGAAATATATAATCTGCACTAACGCAGCGATATTTCATACTGAATATTTTAGAAAATAGCACCGCATTCTGTAAAACTGAATCTGATCATGTGGCTAACATAATAGGGTACATTTGCCCTTGATATTTAAGCTGATAACCATATCTTTAGAAAAACAATTGTGGGACAATAGCCGCTTCTGGTTCCCAGTGGGGTGAGTTGCCAGTCAATCGACAACCTTTTAGAGACTTCTAACGGTCAACATGAGAAATAGGGTATGAACAGTTCGCGAACTTTCACAAAATACCTACAACAATACATCACAGTGAGTGAAACAGAATAATAAAGGCGTTTATTTTATTGAAAGCGGTTTTGTCACTCGTGTCTATTAGATCTTGATGTTATAAACAATTGCGCCGGGAACCATTTTCACTTAGTGTTGGTGCAGATTTATCAGTAGGATATTGTCAATTTTTCCTCTTATTTTTTTTGTCTGTTGACAAGATTGAATAGGACGACAGCTATATGAATTGTCATTGCGTCGCCCGACGAAGGAATGTATGCATGGTTGTGGCTAGAATAAACTCTTGTATTTAGGAATATGTATGTATTTCATGACTCGTCGCGTAATGTTCTAAACATACTTGATGGAAACCTTGGTCATTTTTCGAACACTGGCAAATATACTTTGTAATATGCGGTTTGTTCTCATACTGCGACAGGACAAGTCTGTCCTGTTTTAATACAACAGTAGTCGGCGATTACCAGAGAAAATATATACATCAATCATGGCGACAAGTGCCATTCCTAAAACATTAAACTACAACATTTATAGTCCTTGTATCATGGGGAAGCCTACAAATATGTTTGGCGGAAATCTGCGATACAATATTTTTATCAATCGTGGTGCTTCTCCCCAAGCTAAATCTTTTATTTATATTACGACGGTTCCACTTTTGAAACTCTAAATCATATAATAAAATTCCCTATATACATGAAATAGCAGTGCCTATATAATACACGTTTTGTGGAAATGTTGTGCCCCCCCCCCACACCAAACCCCATCCCTGACCCGGACGGTCCCGGATTGGGAAATTTAAACAACACCATTCGCCTCCTCGTATATCACGGAGATACATATACAGATGTTTGTTGGACATCGCCGACAAAATGTTTTTAACATTTTTTTTCTATTCCTACCTGAGCTCCATCCTAACCTATGACCAAGACAGCACGGCACCACTTCAGAATATTTGAACTACATCATTAAAATTACCATATATCATGGAGATACCTATATATGTTTGGTGGAAATTGTCATATAAATTATTAAATTTGGCATCCCTCCCCAAATCCCAGTCACTGACCGGGGTGGCGTAATTTGTTTTAATTTAAAACCACAGTTTAGATTCCATGTGTCATGGAGATGAAATTTTATAAGTTGGAAAGGAATCGGTTACAATACTATTTTTATCGATTGTGGTGCCCCTCCCATTTACCATTCCTGACTCCATCAGCTTGCGCCGCTTTAGATAATTTTAACCTGCCCCATTATCTTCACCAGTTAGACCCATTTGTAACCTATAGATGGTCGCACGTTAATTTTGTATAACGGACATATATTTATTAATTATGGATATACAATAAACCCCGAAAGGATAGCTCACTAGTCTAGTAGCCTGCCGATATCTATAGAACGCTGACATTTCGATGGAATTATGACGTAGGTTCCCAGCTCTGGCACCGCTCTAGTGCAGTCAATATACCAAATATTTACCTAACATAGAACAATCTAGAACAGAATTGATTGCCATCTATACCATCAGAATCACATATTGACTACAACATACTAAAGGTCCAAGTTGAAGCCACGGTGGTAATTTATTTTTGTTCTGGTATTCTTGATGGTCATAGAAATGAGAAAGAAACTGATGAGTGTTTGAGGGTAGGGCGGGTAGGGCGGGTAGAACCTAAAATTGTGCGACACGATCATTTGTTCACGCTCACTGAAGCAAGCGCATTTGGAGCAATGCCCACTACACTACCTTCCTATTCGTGCACGCATAGACTACAAGTGTGCGTCATTCTGTTATAAAAAATCAGAATCTAGTTCAAGTATTTTCCCTGTATTGCCTCAATATTTTGATAAACTTTTAAGTATGTATGTTCCACCTACGAATCTGAGGTCAAAGGCACAAGCTCTAATGGATATTCCATAAAAAAAAATTAAAACTTATGGCGATAGAGCATTTGATTCGTATGCGCCAAATGTTTGGAACTCACTGAGACACGACACAAGATTTGCAAACTCTCTGACCGAATTCAAAACTTTGTTAAAGAGTGAATTATTCTGTGCTCACTATGGGGAAGTTACCTCAGATGTTGTTTAATTATTTTGATGTATGTGTATATCTATAGGTATTTGGTGTGTATAGATGTATGTATATCACGTGTGATAGAGGGCATGGTACTAGTAGGAATGTAAGCGCTCTGGGCCATATGGGATAAAGCGCTATATAAAAACTATTTATTATTATTATTATTCTCAAAATATAACAGGCTGGCCTGGACAAAATGCCATATCTAATTGATAATCTCAAATAATACCACGACATGCTGATTCTTTAAACCCCAAAGAATCAGCTTGAGGGTCAGTACAAGTCTGTTGGTCAGATATCGCATGCTGCAGGACATATGTCCTTAATATTAAACCGACCCCTGTCAGCTCCTGTATCCATCCGAGTTTATACTGTACGCATAATTTCTGATTGCACACTCCAGCTGCGGGTTATAGGACCCTTGTCCTCATAATAGTACCATATTTAGATTACTTGTAATATGATAATATGCTAGGCCTATATGTAAATCGAGTCCCGTTGTATACATGTATATTTGTAAAGTTTCCCGTGATAACCGCTGACCCATGATGTGTGGTGGCGATATTCACGATTGTATACAGTGACGTTTGGATAAAATTGCTACCATATTATTGTTCATCTGGTATGGTTATTACCGTTATGGTGCCATTAATAAATAACAAATCTGATTTTTGTTCTTCAATTTCCAACTAATATTGTGTCAGGCATGAAACTTCGAACTGTTTCGAGACATACCCCAAACTTCCATGTCGCCACGTCCCTAACTGACGACAGGATGGGCTTAAAAATGTTAGATAATATTTGTCGCCAGCAGAGGAAATCATGCCGCACCATATATGCTTAGAAATATAAAATAAGAGATGCAATCACTCACTACCGCATCGCGGATTTGCGTGTTGATGTTATCTCAAGACGTCCTGTTTATCGTATCGACATATAGAAGGTATTCAGTTTCACCTCACAGCGGCTATTGTAATGATCCTGAAACAGCCCTTTTCAACAACAACCGGTGTCTAAGCTGTAGTAGTTGTTTTGTATTATCCGGTTAACTCTAATGGAAGATGGCAGACTTAATCGACTCGCCTTTAAACGTGTGTCTCGACTCGCCATATGCTGACTGTGCATCTTTGAAAGACTCGCAACACGATTGACAGTATTCCTTACGAATCGCTACATGAAATAACGAAGATCGTTAATGTTACCTTCAGGAGATAGTTCAACATTAACCCTTTACCCAACAAAACGGCCAAAACCGGCCAAATAAAGCTTCAACAGCCTAAAATATCTTCGGTCTGTCTCAATAGAACCATACAAATATGGATATCATTGGAACCGGCTCCTTGACCACATTGTGATAGTTACAGTTATGCCCTGTGCCAATGCATTCTCTTATATATGCGAGTCGACCATAGGTCGCCTCGCATATATAAGAGAATGCATTGGCCTAAAATGCATTGGCCTAAAAAAAATTCTTACATTCTTTAACAATTTTATAATTTTTTAATGTGTTAAGCCAATGCATTCTCTTATATATGCGAGGCGACCTATGGTAGACTCGCATATATAAGAGAATGCATTGGCACATGGCCCTTCTGTTGTGTAAGGGGTTAAAGATGATACTAATGCGAACAATTTCTGCACCTTCGTGGCAGTAATGAGACTATAGGTTAGAATACACCAAATGATTTGCATAGGCCTCAGTGTTAACAAATCCCGCTGGCCTATATCCGCAGGAAAGATTTGACCCCTCACGAGTATAAAAAATTAAAGAACTTCCTTTTAGACAAAATGTACTCAAATCTATTTGTCAATGTATTGCGTCACACTGCCATTTTGACAAACGTCACACTACCCTTAAATTGGAGAAAAAAATGACATCGAAAAAAATACCAATGTGTAGTAGAGTATGCACTGGAATTGTTTATTAGTCATATGGTGGGGTTTTCAGGAAAAATAAAAAGCACAGACAGACAATACAAGTGCTGAAGGAATCATATTTATTGGAGGGATATGTTCAGATAAATCAGTTCCGCATGTTCGTTGAACTCATTATCGGAACTTATCCTATGGGAACTATTCGTCAATGAGTACTTAATACAGAAAATGTTAAACCAGAAGAAACTAGAAATTGGTAATTGTACCAAGCACCTTCATCTTGGACCAATTAGTGTCAATTTGAAGTATCCACTGTTCACAAACACTGTTCTTTTCCGAGTATGTTGACTACAACATCGTTTCCTTACATATTTATTTCGTGTTAACCCATTATGTTCGCGTACCACACCAATAATAAGATCAGTTTAAGTATTTGTTCAATTAACGTTGGGTAGCAACAAGTAATTAAGTAAAGTTTCAAAACATAATTTGCGAACTATACATACTTGTAACATCCATGCACCAAATAACCAAGTTAGATATAGTCATACATGTGTCTCACTTTTATCACGTCCCGATGATCTAAGTAAAGTTTCAAAACATAATTGCGAACTATACATACTTGTAACATCCATGCACCAAATAACCAAGTTAGATATAGTCATACATGTGCTAACTTTTATCACGTCCCGAAAGCTGTGTAATGTTCCTAGCAGAATAAATCAAGACACTTGTTTTTATGAGACAATCAATAATACGACTGAATGATATTTTCCGATACCAATAGACTGGGTGTAAGGATTACCAGTATTTATAGAGTTATTATGATTACGGAAATGAGAAGAAAGCGATCTGCTACTAGTAATGAAGACGAAGATTAGGAAATCCCACTCACATCTCTTGCTGCAGACATATCCTCTCTTCTCTACTTCTGACTTTACATATATCTCGTCACTCTCGCAAGCCGGATTAGCCAATACGTTCTGTGGAAGATAGCATATGACATTAGCCAATATGTGCTGTGGAATATAGCATAAACGGTTAGCCAATACGTTCTGTGAAAGATAGCATATAACATTAGCCAATATGTGCTGTGGAAGATAACATAAAAGATTAGCCAACACGTGAAAGATAGCATATGACATTAACCAAAATGTGCTGTGGAAGATAACATAAAAGATAACCAATACGTTCTGTGAAAAATAGCATATAACATTAGCCAATATGTGCTGTGGAAGATAACATAAAATATTAGCCAATACGTTCTGTGGAAGATAGCATATGACATTAGCCAATATGTGCTGTGGAAGATAGCATAACATATTAGCCAATACGTTATGTGAAAGATAGCATATAACATTAGCCAATATGTGCGGTGGAAGATAGCATAAACGGTTAGCCAATACGTTCTGTGAAAGATAGCATATAACATTAGCCAATATGTGATGTGGAAGATAACATAAAATATTAGCCAATACGTTCTGTGGAAGATAGATAACGTAACACATTAGCCGATATTTGGTTTGGAAGATAACATAAACCATTAGCCAATACGTTATGTGAAACATAGCATCTAACATTAGCCAATGCGTTCAGTGGAAGATAACATATAACAGTAGCCAACATGTGCTGTGGAAGATAACATAAATCATTAGCCAATACCTTCTGTGGGAGATAGCATATACATGTAACATTAACAAATACGTTTTGTTGAATATAGCACATAGCAATGGCCAATACGTTCCCGTGAAAGATAACATGACAAATTAGCCAATACTTTGTGTGGAAGATAACATAAAACATCAGTTTTCCGAGACTCTGGGGAACAAGTATTACAGTGGGCAAGAGTTGGGAACTAAAGTTTAGAGATGGTGTATCTCTTCCGGGCCACAATTACATGTACAACAACATCATTTTTATAAAACCCGATTCAAGACTTCAAATAATAAAGCCAAAGTGGACTTATACCCATTATTTCGGTGACTGGCGCGGGCCACAATGAAAGCACAATCAAATCAAGCAATCATGGATTTAATTAATAAGATTGGTTCACCACATGTATACTCATAGTTAATTGACAATTGTGAACTTAACTATGTGAACATTACATCACATAGCTACCAACCACACATACTAGATATCACAGTTACCCCCCCCCACACCACACCATAGAATAGTCTATCATTAAATCAATGATGGAAATTTACATGTGAAGTCAGATGGGGGACTTTTATTTTCATAACCTGATCTATACAAACTGAAGTTTCAATTACTCTTTAACATAATGGCAAACAATTGTTTATTGAAATTTATTAAATTAATTAATGGTCTTCACCGCATAATTACCCACCCCACATACTGTATCACATGTGAATTCTGAAATTGTAATTATCTACCACTGAACTGCTCTTAATCCAGCTTTTACATATCATAGTACCCCCCCCCCCACATATTGGCTAACACACTTAAAACTGAAATTTATTTATAGGTCTAATTCAGATTTACCTGCCAAATCAGATGAGGGATTTCAATGATCAGAATTGTAATAGCTAGATTTTGGTGACCCCACCCCACTACTAACTATATTCAGTACTCGCGACCCTATATACATAATTTAATATACATAAATAAAGCATGATCTTACCATTCCCACTGCATTTCAGCTCCATCATATGTCACTATTCACTAATTAAACTCAATAACGATATTCTCCTTCATTTGTCAATCATAAGTTGGAAAACAACCCGAATCACCTTTATTAACGTTGTATAGCCACAAAGATCCCATCCACACTGACGAAAACCATACAGCCAGACCATTCATACAAACTGCACGGAATCCTCGACCTTTATATCAAATTGACAAACTCGTCGCCTCATCGGAGTCGGATGGCAACATTACCCTAATTGACACAGTATCTGGCGTGATCTAGTTCAGCGACCCATTTAACTTGAACACAATAAGACTCCGTAACACGAAGAGAGAGTTGGACGAATCAGCAGTCCAGACATAATGGTCATTATTCTGAGTAAACCATACATGCTACACGTATGACAATCATAATTATTGAAATAATCCTACTTGTGACTATATCCTCAGAGCAAGCATATATAAGATATATATCATTACGCATGAAGTGGTAAAATGAATATATTTCTAACGGCACTCGAGATACCAACGGGTTACGTCCATCCGTTCGTTATCCACAAGAAAATGTGTGTCAACATTTAACCTGTTAAAGAGTTATGGCCCGTAAACTAAAACTATTTGTACCGAAATCAGGCCTGTATCCCAGTCATCATGTGTCAAATTGAGCGTATCTTTATCATGGAATCATGAAATGACGTATATTCATATAATTATGTACAACGATTTATCGTGATTTAATCTGACATTGTGGCCCTTTTGATATAAAGTGTGACCTCTCCCATATCCCAGTCGTCTCATATATATAGGATATGAATACTCTTTGGTATAATATACTAAAGCACAATGATTCAATGGGATATCCACACAATTACGTGTGTTTTAATCATATTTGGCGAACTAAATTGATGCAGAAGTGTAATAAATAAAGTGATCAATTGGTTCCGAGAATTGCTTTTGGTGGTTCGCTCGTGGCGGGGGACGCCTGTTGAGAAACTCATGAGCGAACGCGCACTCGTTTATCACCGGCGTCTCTCGCCTCTCGTGAATTATTTGATGTAGTTCTCGGAACCAATTGATTACTCTCTATATAGTGCATTTTTGATCTTATAATACAAAATTACAAATATTTTCTATGTTACATATACATGTATTGATATTGATTGGTAATATATTTAAATAATATATTTAAATTGTATAACTGAATTTTAAGCTGGGAAGAAATAGCCATTCGTATATGATCCACTGTTGATTTATTTATTTTTTATTTGAACGGCCAATATACATTCGAAATAATGTATCTATCTGTCTATAACTACAAGCGCAGAACAAAGACCATCATTTATAAATTACCAAAATTCTAATTTCAATCACTTTGACTGATTCCTCATATATATATGATGTAGTAACTCCAGTCGAATAATGTTATACTATACCTTAGACCCAACATGGGGAAATTGTTCGAATATAATGGACCAAATAAATGAATGGAATGCTTCCCACCAGCTTACTGACATCTATAATATTATATTTATGTATACATTAGATATATTAGAAAGAGGCGTGAATGGGTATCCAAACCATAAATATCAAATTCTGTTCAATTTTTTAAACTGGTACTCACTATTAAGGAATAGTTTCGGACGTTTGGGCTATAAATGCGACACTAACAATCTCAATAGTGAATACTATGATCGGTGAAATAACTCTCGGTGAACTCCAGGCAAATACAAAATTTGACTTTACTAACACAAATGATGGAGATGACTGTGGCACAAATATCAACCCATACGAGCTTATTAACCATTCCTGTAACTATTACGCACCCTCACAATTTCGGGATAAAATAACGAAAACAAATAAAAGCACTTCATTAATGGGCCTTAATTGCAGAAGCTTGAATGCTAATTGGGATAACTTCAGAGAATTGTTATGCGATATGCAAAATGATGATAATACTTTCGATGTAATCGCATTTTCAGAGATCTTCAGGATAAAAGTTTCATATAATTTACCCGGTTACCAACCATTTGAATATTCAACGCGTCCAGATAACGACGATGGAAGAGGTGGGGTTGGGCTATTTATAAAAAATGGCATAACATTCCAGCATAGACCTGACTTATCAGTATTTATTCCACATGTAATCGAAACTATATTTGTTGAAATAAACCCCAATCAAAGAAACTCATATGTTATAGGGTCAATATACAGACCCAACACAGCTCATATGGCAGATATTGATGCTTTCGTATCCCATATTGATAGCATAATGGAAAAACTTGATGAATCGCACACGAAAGCTTATTTAATTGGAGATTTCAATATAGATTTACTGAACTCCGAAAATCATTCAAAAACCAACGAATTTGTAGACAACATATTTGAACGGTGCTATCTCCCTGTGATCACTAAGCCAACCCGAGTCACTGATTTCTCAGCTACCCTGATTGATCATATACATACAAACTCAAAACGGACATTCGACTGCGGAATTATATTATCAGATGTTTCTGACCATTTTGCAACATTTTACATTGAACATGAATTTACTCAAAAAGAGATTAACACACAGCGACAACCATTAGCACCCGTTAGGGTGATAAATGAAAAAACACGACCATATTCAAATACATCTTGAGCCGTCTATCATTTGACTCGGTTTTTAGTTGCTCGTCAGCAGAACTAGCTTACAATAACTTTATAGAACAATATGTGGCCGTATATGAACAAGCGTTCCCACTTAGATACCCCGAAAAAAGGAAAAAATATATCAAAAGAGAACCTTGGATGACCAACGGCTTATTGCAATCTTCCCTGAATAAAAACAAACTATTTACAAAAAAACTTTCTCATCCAACTAAAGAAAATGCAGACAAATACCAAACTTTTTGCAGAATATTCAACAAGTGAAAAGGAAGAGTAAAAACGATTACTACAAATCAAAACTTTGCGAAAGCAAGAATAACATGAGGCGAACGTGGGCAATCTTAAAAGACGCTCTTAAAGTTTCATCATCCCCACATAAACTTCCTAAAAATGTCAAATTCCTAAATAAAACATACTCGGATCCAGCTGAAATTGCACAATCATTTAACGAATACTTCGCTTCAATAGGTCAACAAACTGCTGATAAGGTAGAAACAGTTCACAACATTCAACCCCTTGACTATATGACAGAAAAGAACCAAAAAAATTTCTTCCTCTCCGAAACATCAACAGCTGAAATTTTATCAACATGTGCTAAATTTTCCAATAAAAGCTGTGTAGATTTTTCGAATATATCTATGAAGTTGATGAAATGTACTATCAACGAAACTGTTTACGCACTTACACACATAATAAACTTATCATTCGAACAAGGAATAGTGCCCACGAAAATGAAAATTTCTAGAGTTGTTCCCATACACAAAAATAGTACACGTGAAAATGTTGAAAACTACAAACCAATTAGCATTTTGCCAGCTTTTTCAAAAATCATGGAAAAACTTATGCATAAACGTTTAAATTCTTTCTTAACAAAATTTGATATAATACATAACAAGCAATTTGGTTTCAGGGAAAACCACTCGACAACCCATCCCTTACTACATCTGTTAAATCATGTTGCTGAAAATAACAACAAAAAGACCAGAGACTCTACTTTAGCAATTTTTATCGACCTGTCCAAAGCATTCGACACGATTAGCCACACGATACTGCTCCAAAAATTTGATCATTACGGCATTAGAGGAATAACAAAAAAATGGTTCAAAAGCTATCTAGAAGGGAGAAAGCAATATGTTGAAATCGAAAATAATAAATCAAACATGCTTGATATAAACTGCGGTGTCCCTCAAGGATATATATTAGGACCCGTTCTATTTCTTATTTATGTCAATGATATGCCCAATAGCACATATTTAAATCTCCTGTCATTTGCAGATGATACAAACTCTCCATACTTCCGGCCATGATCCTCGGCAAATTGAGAAACAAGTTAATTCAGAACTTCTAAAAATTCATCAATGGTGTTGTAGTAATAAGTTATCAATTAACGTATCAAAAAGTAAATACATGTTATTACATCCCACCAATAATGACTTCAAATGGAATAATCTTAAAATAAATTTGAATAACAAGCCATTAACGCGAGTAGGTAATACCAGACCAGAACAATCTCTAAAATTTCTTGGAATTATCATTGATGAGAATCTCACCTTTAAAGATCACATATCTATGGTACGTAAAAAAATATCCAATGCAATATATTCCATAAATAAGGTAAAGCGAATACCACCCAAAAACTGCCTGAGAACTTTAAACTTCTCTTTGATCCACAGTCATCTCATCCATGGTTTGACAATTTGGGGCCATGCCGATACAGGAGGCACTATCTTTAAACAACAGAAAAGGGCAATTAGAATTATATCCAACAAATCATACAGGAGCCATACAGAACCAATTTATCTGAATGAGAAAATTCTTAAATTT
Organism: Siphonodentalium dalli; assembly: GCA_032622095.1. NCBI lineage: Eukaryota > Metazoa > Mollusca > Scaphopoda > Gadilida > Siphonodentaliidae > Siphonodentalium > Siphonodentalium dalli. The sequence continues at coordinate 137,941,562 of CP136069.1, forward strand.
CAAGACTTATATAAGCTACAAGCAGCAACGTTGGTTTTTGACTGGAAAAGAGATAATCTTCCCAAATCATTCAATGAAACATTTCACTATACAACTGCTAATACCCGACAGGCTGGTAGTCTGAAAACATCAACTCCGAGAACTGCATTTAGTTCTACGTTACCTAAACACACATTCCCTGACATATGGAATGGATTGGACAAAAATTACAAGAACATAACATTTCGTAACCGATTTAAAACGTTATTGACAAAAAATTATCTGTCGCAATACTCGTCTAAAATTAAATGCAATAATACCTTTTGTCGAGATTGTGCAGTTATGCCTAAATGCACGACATGAGCCCCAACATTGTTAATTCCTAGTAAAAAGCCTGGTATGTTCACCTTTCATTTTGGCTGGATAATATCTAATCTTGTCCTTTATAAACAGAAATGATGGATATGAACAAAATGAATAGCGATTTTTTTTTTAAATGCTCTCATTTTGTCATATAGTCTAAAAGTATAATACTTCAGTCATACTCACTGCACTCATGATAGAGTACTATTGCCCAGTGCTTGGTATAACCAGTACATATACCAGCATACTATGTACACCATGTAAATGGTTTGGATACGCCATTCATGAATATTTTTTTCTCCATATTTTCATGTATTTAGATGTTACTATACTTCACGTAATTTTACTATTTATGTTTCATTTCCAAACAGGGGCGACAGGAAGACGGTCTAGCTGGCCATGCCGCTCCTGTACAATATAATCATGTTTATTTCTGTATATTTCACTGTCAGCGTTATGTTTGTAAATATTGTACAAAATAAACAATCAATCAAAAAAGCACACTATAAAGAGCGTACATCTGATATGTTGTGAGTGTGGTTGTTCGTGTTATCATAAACAAACATAAGAACCAAATTTGTCATAATCAAAAATCATATAAGAAGGAATTGAAACGTAAAAGAAGAAAATTCTACGCGGAACTCCATACTTGTTTGGACGAATTAGAAAAAGGTGACCCTCAACAATATTGGCGAATTATAGATGACTTAAGAAATAAAAACAATAAACCATCTACTGACTTTTTCAAAAATATATACTGCCCTATTCAGCCTAATTCTTCAGGAAGTGATCCACCAATATGTCGATCTAAAACACCAAACATATCTCTCAATAATGGTTCAATCACTGCGAATGAAATTCTGTCCGCCACGAGTGAGGTTAAAACAAGAAAGGCGGTTGGTCCGGATCAGATTTCGAATGAATTTCTCAAATGTGCAGTACCTCTAATGACTGCCGAATTTGTTCAAACGTTCAACAACATTTTACAATCCGGATATTACCCGCTTGAAAGGAGTCAGTCTGTTCTCAGTTTAATACATCAAAATGGAGCAATAGACGATCCCAATAATTATCGTGCAATAGCATTGAGTTCGTCAGTAGGGAAACTATTCAATAAATTTATTAATCACAGATTAGCTACATTTATCGATGCTAACAACATAATCAGCGAAAACCAATTCGGCTTTTGTACTGGCAAAAGTACCGTCGACAGCGCCTTTGTCCTACATGCGTCAATACAGAAATATAAATCCTCTAAGAAACCTGTTTATGCAACATTTGTCGATTTTAGGGAAGCTTTTGATACTGTTAATCGACAAATTCTTTTTAGAAAAATGGAAACAGCTGGCATTCCAGTATTTTAATTGGAAATATTAAAATCACTATATAAGTCAATTCTTTATAGCACAAATACAAGTAAAGGTATCGGTCCTTCACATCTCTCCACAATTGGAGTACGCCAAGGATATATATTATCGCCCTTACTATTTAAAATATTCATTGATGACATTAAGGTCATTTTCGATGACAAATGTGAACCGTAACGTATTGGCTCTAGCGCTCTCAGTCATTTGCTCTTCGCAGATGACTTAGTTTTGGTCTCTGAGAGTCCAGAAGGACTTCAGCGATGTTTAGACAAACTCCAGTCCTTCACGCGACAAAATGCCCTGTCGATAAACACGGAGAAGACGAAATGCTTGATTTTCAGAACGAGGAAGCCAAAAGTTCACCCACAGTTTTTCCTCGAAGATAATCCCTTGGATCTGGTTAACGAATATACCTATCTCGGAACGACGTTTTCCCACAAAGGAAAATTCGCGCAGGCCGTAAATAATTTTAGTGGCAAAGGACGAAAAGCTCTTTATTCAATATCTCGTGCGTGTGCAAATAAAGCGCCCCTCCCTCTGAAAACTTCCCTTAAACTGTTTGATAAGTTAATCAAGCCTATATTTCTATATGGCAGTGAATTGTGGGCAAGTGAATTAACAAACAAAAATCACGAACGTTATCCGTGTGAGAAAATTCATATCACACATTGCAAACAAATACTTGGAGTCGGTAAATACGCTTCAAACAATGCAATCAGAGCCGAATTAGGGAGCTACCCGTTATATATTGACGCTTTATGTAGAATGGCTTCATATGCGGTTAAAATCTCATCCAGCTGTACGAGTGGCATATTAAATTATGCAATGCGCGAACGGCGCAGCGGGGTAGCTGGGAATTCGATATTCAAAAGTCTTGAGTCCTTTGGCTTGACTATACCCTCCGACATTACTAACAACAAGCCTCTAATTAACAAGCTTCTAAAGTCATTTAAACGCCAGCTTCGCGAAAATCACACAGAAAACTTCAGAACAAGTATGCGCGATGGTGTTTCAAAAACTGGTAAAAATAAATGAAGAACATATCGACTTTTTAAAAGAGATATTGTCATATAACCCTATCTCTTAAATACAGCGTCGCTAGCTGACCGCTCAGCATTTACACGTCTAAGAATAAGTAATCATTCTCTTGCCATTGAAAAGGGTCGTCACGCCCAACCACCGATTCCTTTAGCCAGAAGATTATGTGTAATGACGAAGCCATCGACGATGAGAGGCATTTCCTAATTGATTGTCCAACATTTCTTCCTATACGGAAAGAACTCATTAAAATTATTGGTGACAATTTTATCAATTTTCGATTGATGAGTAGATTGGACCAACTCACACATATATTAGCCAATGACACAGCTCAAATATGCTCCCACATATGCAACGTAGTCAAGCGGTTATTTAAGGCCAGATCACAGCTAAACTAGACAAATTACGTGTGTTGATTCATGTATGATAACTCACTCTACAGATAAAAATATACGCAATTAATGAATATATAGATATATATATATATATATATATATTATCACTATTATTCAATGTATGTCATATCAATATATTGTATGATGTCACATGATACATTTTTAATATTATTATGCACCTGTCCCTATGATGGGTCGTCTTTTGTTAACTAAATATATCTATCTAAACAAACAGTGAACGTATAAAAAGTCAATATGAGTCCATAATGCCAATAAAACGACTCGCATTATATTCGCTGTGGACTCATGTGGCGATCCTAAGCCCGGTATGAACCTCAAACAAATCATATTATAAGTCCACAACGTGGTCATGTTCACGAGACAGGCTGAATGAGTACGAGGCAGGCTGAATGAGTACGAGGCAGGCTGAACGAGTACGAGGCAGGCTGAACGAGTACGAGGCAGACTGAACGAGTAATTGCACGACTGAGTCCTGTCAGATATCAGGAGGCTAATTTCCGGAAAATGTCAGCTGTTTCATACTTTAATAAACTGAGCACATCTCTCTGCATGTTGTGAATTTTTGATGGTGTGCGTTGTATATTTGTATAAGTATTTTGTCGTTCATATGCTAGCCCATACAGCTGTCTGCGTCGAATTGCCTGCAGCATTGGCAGCAATATGTGAGCGTACTCTAAATGACTGTACCCTGGCAATACATGTGTTCCTCGTCGCCGCGCCGATTCCGCGCCAATTTTAGAAAAGAAGAGGCAAACGACATTGATACATGTGATTCGCCAATGTAGCAGTTTAATGATCACAGTGTTCCATTAAAGGACCTCTTAAATGTATAACCCCAGATCACATTATATAAAATATATGCCATATTATATATATACCGTTTGAAAGAGGAAGCTCCAAAACATTGTATTATCAACTTATCCGGTGTAATAAAATGTGAACATGTTGTTTTTGTTGAGGAATCGACGTGTTTTCTGTGTTTAAGTTTCATGTGGATTGTACTGTAAGTCTATAAAATTTAAATGGAAGGGGAATACCTCTATGCGTCTTATCAAATGTGAACCATATATCAAGAAATTCTGTTGAACAGTGCTAAATTTACCACCCGGACAACCCAAAAACAGCATTTTCTAAGCTCAAATGGGGCATAACTCCGTCACAATTCACCAGACCTTGACCAAATTCGAAAGTGGCCTGCGTCTTCTCATAAGTGAACAATATACCGAATATATATTATCTTTAATATTTCTCAAGTTAACGTCCGGACAAGGAATGGGATGACCACACAGACGGACGTGTGCGTCTGATTACAATGTTCCTCCGAAGACGAGAATGAGTTTTGTGAGAGAATCGAATAATTTCTGGAAAAATTAAAGTTAATAATTGTTGCAAGATATCTATAACTATCGACATTAACCATTTTCTTGTGTGATATATGGAGGATCTCCAACGAGTTATGGTCGGATATAATATTTTATGAAACGAGTTTGACAAATTTTCATAAAATATTATATCCCAACATAACGAGTTGAAGATCTTGTACATCACATGAAAAAGACAAGAGCTTTATGCATTTTTAACAAAACAACATCCTTATAAGAAGCTTTAAAATGCGTATATTTACATCGTTGGCTGAGACACTTCACACCAGTATACAACAGTATTGTGCGCTCAGGATTGCGACGAAAAATATAGCCCCCCAATTTGCCTCTTTGTTTTTGTGTCTATTTATTCGTTAGTGCAACGAAGTTGGACAAGAATTTAACTTTAATGAACAAATCAATCGTTTTGCATTATCTAGTTTTCGTGTCATGCGCGGCTTTTAAAAATAGTATTAATCCGCCTGAGCAATGTAAAGTAATTTTGTTGGCGCGCTGCCAAGTTGCTATGTGATATAAGGACATATATAATTGCTTCTTTAATGATATAATAGCGGTTTCATGTGATATATTAAAATTAGAGTAATCCCTTTTGATACTACTAAAAATCATGGCTTTTGACTTTTCTGTAATAATTTTCAATTTCCATTTATCACAATATTGCTTAAGTGAACCCACAGGATTGAAAACCATCCTTAGATTCCGAAAACACCAGAAGATTAGTTGCAGTAGTTTTATAAGTTACACGGTGAGTATGCTGAAAGTCAAAGGCATTATGTAAATCATTTGTAAATATGTCAAAGAGAAGGGGACCCCTGGCTTTACAAATCTGAATGTGAATCCAGGCTCGGAAATAACATTACCTTTTCTACCACCAACTCCAAGCTTTAGAAGTTTCTCAAACAATCCTTTGTGCCAGCCAAACAGAATCAAAAGCCTAAGAGAAGTATACAAAGCAGCCAGACACAGGCTGTTTGTCTTTATATATATATTTATGGATGCAGTTGTCGAAGTAAAAACATAATCAGACGTCCCGTGGTCTGGGTGGAATCCTGCTTGAAATTTATTATACAATTTTGTATTATCCATGTAGTCATGCCATCTCTTATGTAAGAGGGATACAGAGAGCATACCAAGACAACTAGTCTGACTCAAACAGCGATATCATATTTTTTTACAATCATTCATATCCCCCCCCCCCCTTTATCGAGGAAAGCCACCGCTGCTGTATTTCAATTATTTTGGTATGTGCTTGGACACAAAATGTTGTTAAATAATCGAATAATGGCAGGTAAGAGAACACCGCTACATTTAAAAAAAAGAATTTATTGAGAATTAGATCTAGACCTAGTTGTTTATTTTATTTCAATTACTCGCGCTTTAAATCACGAACAACATTTCTTAGATTTGCGGCGAGGTGTAAACGTTTCCCTAAAGTTCTAAGTAGCCGTTTCATGACATAGCAGTCACCATTAAACCATTTGGTCGGATTCGTCGTCTCCGGTTTAAACCTGGTCTACGTAAACCTCTAGGTTTAAGCAGCCGTTTGGCAGCTAAATCCGCGGTTTAAACTCGAGACCGCAGATATATGTGACATATTCGTCATCTCTGGTTTAAACCTGGTCCACCCAGTCCAGTGGTTTTGCAGTAGAGACTCTGCATCGTCGAGATTATTAATCCTACCTTCCTAATGCGAGCCGCCGCGTTCTGTCGATTGTGAACACCAGTAGTTACGACAGCGAGCAAATTTTGATTGGACATTTATAAGCGAGAAGGGTTCACACCTGTACAGTATGTGGGGGACAAGTTGTTGTCAATTTCGATATGTGTTTCGTTCTATAAGCTTAAACCGGCAACTAAATCATTTTATTCGAGGATCCAGCTAAACCAGGTTTACGGAGTTTAAACCTGAGATGACGAATCCGTCTTCAGTGGACCGCGGATTAGAAGGTGGAGCTGTGAATGATCTCGAGTGAGGGTGTGTCTGAGAGACCGACTAGTTTTATCGTGTAACAGTTGATTCATTCAGATAATGGACATGTTAATTCAATATCATTTTTACAACTAGTTTTGTATTTAAATGAAACGATACTTATGACATTACAAACACAGGAACTAATTAGTTGTCCGCGCAGAAATATAAACCGAAAATAGGTTGATCACAATTTTAGATACCCTCTATCCCTATGGTTGACTCGCATATATAAGAGAATGGCAAAGTTTTTTTTTGCAAAATTGCAGGAGCTCCAGTCATGGCGGGTTAAACATACCAACATATAAATACGTTTATACCGTCATATGGATAAAATGTGAGTTACATTATATTGCATCTGGAGAGGGGCTTCATGAGTTGATGTTACAAGTCAAGCAAATTTTCAATTGCACTCCCTCCTCAAGAAAAGTCCAAGAAATTACATTTGCAGCCTTTTTGTTTGAAATTGTCCATTTGCTACTTGAATCTTTCAAACCGTCCAATCTAATACCCTTCAAATTGCCATTTCAATTCAACAATATTACCAGAAGCTGGAAAATATAAATATTTTCATTTTTTCCAAAATGTTGAACAATGTTGTCAAAGATGAGAGGGTGGTGCCCCACACCACATATGACCTTCCCCATAATTTTAGTCATCATATTGACTTTAATCTTGAGTGAATTACCACACTTATCATTTTATTAGGAGATGGTTGGCTCTCGTTTAGAATGAGACCTTTCAACTATGGATTTTATGCCCGACGCAATATCAGTTGAAAATAGCTTAGCAAAATACATTTAAATTGTTCTGATAGTTTCCAACTATTATTATGTTTACTGTAGCGTTTTTTATACCACTTCTTGTCAATTTGTGACTGATATTGTCATCAGTTGGACAATTTTCAACCATATGGGTTTGGGCTGGAAAATACCCAAAAGTTGGAATGCTTGAGCTACCAGTTGGGAAATCATACCTTATGGGCACGGGTGCAAATGGTTTCCTGACCTGAGACTTTCGATCCTGTTCAAGAGGGTATGAATTATAATGTTGACAGAACCCCCCCCCCCCCCGAAAACAGAGACCATCTGGTTTCCACTTCCAACAGTTCATATGCCTGGTATGTACTCGTAAGCAAATTGTCGATAAGACGCCAACTTTACTGACTTCTTAGTCCATGATTGACTAGATGATCTCCATTTGGGTTGTCAATTTCTATAATTGAACAATACAACACTCGCGAGATTGCGAAAATCTATTTGCACACAAACTTTGGTTGAACTGAGTCTTAAAATCTTTCCAATTGTTGGACATTTATATCCAGACATGCCTCCTAATTTTGGAAAATTGTTTCCGAAAACGACATGCTTTCTAGTATACACGCAATTACTGTTTGGAAGATTGTAACCCAAAGTTGTTGCTAAATGGTCAACTAATGCTGTGTCACAGTGTCAGGCTGTTGAATATTTAGTACAGAGTTTGGGTTTAGACACCCCAGCCCCTTTTGTCGCACGTCCCTGTTGATTATTTTTGACTGGATTTAATTTTCTCGTTAGCTAAAATATTGGCATTCGCTTATAACTAATCACTAGATAGTCAAGTATGTTTTTTGCAAAATTGTTATTAACACTGATCGCGGACACGTTGTGAATCACATGGCACATTATATGTACTACTAGCTTAAACAGGCTTCCTTTAATAGCCTTTGTACAGCGTCGTATTGAAAGTGGCCTGCGAGAACGAAGCGCACATTTTCATATTAGGCGGAGCCTTTATTCGACGACGGCTCATTTAGGCTACGTTCATACGCTGGCAAGTTTGCACGATATGTTTTTGCGGGCATTTCGTCATAGAAAACCACATGGTGCCAGAATATGAACGGAACCATGCACATAACATGCATCTCTATTAAAGCAAAAGACATGAGAAGTAACATTTATCTAATTCCATTTGTAACAGTGCTATTGGAATTTGCCTTCAAATACTTGTATGATTTATTCTTGCGAGATAATTGCATGCTATTTACAGGCAAATTCCGGTAGCATCGTTACTCGTGGAACTACACTTGATTTTACTTCGCACGCAGTTATCTGTGGCACAGATGCACTTTATGTGCTTGTTTCCGTTCATATTCTGGCACCATATCGTTTTCTACGACAAAATGCCTGCAAACCATACCGTGCAAACTTGCCAGTGTATGAACGCACCCTTATAGTTTAAACATTTTGATATTTAACACACCAAATTTGGTTGAAATAGTTCCATGGGTCTGGGAGAAAATCGCGAACAGATGGACACGCATAGGCAGACAGATCCTACTCGTTTAACCCTTTACCCAACAAACCGACCAAATAAAGCTTCAACAGCCTAAAATATCTTCGGTCTGTCTCAATAGAACCATACAAATATGGATATCATTGGAACCGGCTCCTTGACCACATTGTGATAGTTACAGTTATGCCCTGTGCCAATGCATTCTCTTTTATATGCGAGTCGACCATAGGTCGCCTCGCATATATAAGAGAATGCATTGGCCTAAACAAAATCTTTTTTTAACACTTTTTACCATTTTTTCTTACATTCTTTAACAATTTTATAATTTTTAATGTGTTAAGCCAGTGCATTCTCTTATATATGCGAGGCGACCTATGGTCGACTCGCATATATAAGAGAATGCATTGGCACAGGGCCGTTCTGTTGGGTAAATGGTTAAACCTGAGATGACGAATCCGTGTTTGAATGTTTTCTTTAGTCTACTTGTTGTTTTGTTTATTTTGACTGACCGATCAGCAGCCTGAAGCTGTGTGTGATAGCTTCAATTAATATAGAGGGATCTTCAGCTATGATATAAAAATAATTCATTAACTCTTTTAATGTTTTATAGCCATGGGTAATTTTTCATGTTCCATAATCGGCGTAGAATCGCCTCATTTTGAGTCCAAAATTGACCGAAAATGAGAGTGTGTTAATGTCATTACCGACTACTAATAAGTTATAAGTTCATTATGGGCGGACAATAACACGAATCAACCATCTCACTACTTACCAGATGTATGTTCTTTAAAATGTGTTTTCACTGTGGCCCGAGCCATAACACAATAACGGATATAAGTTCACTGTCGGCTTATGTCAGAATCAAATAATCTAATATGAACCTATGTGAATTTTATAGGTCGATTATGGACCTATATGCGCAAGATATGTTGAACTGTTTCACTGCCATCCCAAATTTCATCTATTATTTTACCATATCCAATATACACGATGCTTAAAGATACACAATCCGATATTCGATGGTCCCCGTATCATCAGATTCCAACAACAGCAACAGTTCTTCAAAAGACGCTTTAGTTATCAGCATCGATTATTTACCCAAAAATAATGCTAACCACTGTCAACTGTGGTATAACATTTTCCAAAAAAAACGTGTTATATATCAACGCAATTTGATACAAGAAAACTAAGATGCATGCATCAGGTCGGCCGTGAACTATCTACCATAGAATTGTTGTAGCTATCGATTATACATTTTGAAACACCTGTCTGTATGTATGTATGTGTGTATGCGTGAATGCATGTGTGTATGTGCTATAGACTCTAACACTGCTCGAATTTGGTATTTAACGTGTCAACTTGACCTCGCTCATAGGCATGTTTCTGGACCTTGACCGATCCGACTAAAAATTTGTGTGTAGGACTACTTCGATCCCGGGAGCAATATGGACGGGTCCAATTTCACGTGGGACCATGTTCTCGAACGTGCTGATATAGGCATGTTTCTGGACCAATTGAACAATAGTTTGGCCAGACGCTGTATATACTGGGTACTGTCCAGATGGAGGCGATCACAAAAAAAATCCCTAACTAGCCCGAACCAAGTCGAGTACATCAGCTAGTTTAATATATATTTTGGACATTTGTCTGTCTGTTTGTCAGTTAGCTATGGCCGGGAAAACTGCCGGACAGATTTGACGAAATTTGATACCTAGGGGAAATTATTTCCAGGGAGTATTTTGGACGGGTCAAATCTTGATCCCGACCTGACTTTGACATTCAAAAAGATCAATTCAAGGTCAAATCTGGTAAAACGGAAGTATTTCAACGAAATTTGATACCTACTGTTACTTTTGTCCCAGGAGTGTTTCGGGTGGGTCAAATCATGACCCTGACCTGATCTTGACATTCAAAATTGTCAATTCAAGGTCAAATCGGGTATAAAGCCGGGCGGATTTCGACGGGTACTTTTGTCGTGAATTTTGTCCGGGGAGTGTTTTGGACGGGTCAAATCGTGACCCCGACATGACCTTCACCTTTAAAATAGTCAATTCAAGGTTAAATCGCGCATTTCTCCGAAAATCAGAGGGGAACATCCCGGACGAAGTGGGGTCCACGAGCTACTATTATATATTTCTAGATTTAGTTACAAACTAAATACCTGTATATTGTACAAAGAAATGTTTGACAAATATATCTGTATCAATATTACCATACGGGTCATTAAAATAGATACGACGAAACAAATTTTGAAGGGTGCATGTATCAGGTAAATTTTTATATTTCAAATGATGACAGGAATGCAGAAAGTTGAAGTACCTACGTAATACTGGCTATCCGCATGAAGAGATATACATGTATATAAAAACCAGATGAGGGATATGTCTGTACAGTTGCTAAACAATTCAATCATGCAAAAGAGGATCAAAGAGTAAGATACCAAATTGCTGCCTGTGGTAATGTTTTTTAACGAAATTCGGGAAAATTAGATTACTCTCACCCTGGTTATCCAGAAGATAATTGTGGAATCTGATGACGATCGGACAAGGGTGTCGTCTGTAGGATCAACCAAATTATTTAGCCATAAAAATAGTAAAATTGAAGATCACCGCTGGCAGTGATGTCTTCACAAGGACAGTTTGAGAACAAAATATGGCTCACATCTAGCGGTGACCCAAAATATCCACATAAGAAAAAGTTCTCCAATAAAAGCTGGCTGCAGGGTGCGCCAATTGATTCAAATTCGAAATTTAGCAGGGTGTACTGCTTGTGGCCATGTTTTCCCCGCAAATTTGATAGACTGATGGACAAAACCACCGAATCCGTTGAATCAATATACATGTATACATGGATTAATTGATATGCATTGTTATACACAGTACTGGTATATAAAGGTACTGAAAATAACTATATTACTAGTATACACAAAATAAACCATATATCATGGCTATGGGTTCTAATATCCGAACATGACAGCTGAGAACTTGGTGTGAATTAAAGAGTGGTGGTTTCTCAAGCATATCTAACCCTCCACGTTAGAAACATGCCATCAAATGTCATAAGTATAATCTAGCTTGAGGACAGAAGTGATCCATAAAACCCCCCTTAATTCAACCAGGTCCTCGCGCGATGTATGATCGATCACATGATGATCTAGGGGGATTAGAATTGATGTATAAAAACAGCACTGCATGTAAATATAAAATAAAATAGTGCTACATCTTATTACAGATTATTGCCATATATAATCAGTGAGTATACAGACAGTCTGACAAAATAAAGTTTCAGTGACACTCTATCCGAAGAGGGGAATAATTTCATCTGTTACAGTCAATGGAGCAATTATGAATCTGGAAAGGTGAAATTTCTAAGTAATACTAGATATCGACATGACGCGATAAAATATAACGTAAATGCAATATGGCCGCTGGCGACCATTTTTTCCTATGAAATTAAAAAAATATTTGATAGCTCTCATCTGATAGATCAATATCAAGATAAATATGAAGTTTGGTGATGATCGGATGAGTGAAGTGGACTGTGGTCTGTGCTAAACGGTTTAGTAATGCTTAAAAAGATTCTTACCTTAATATTTTTATGTTCACTTTATAAACTTCACTGAGTCATCTTTGTCATGTATTGAGTTTGATATCTTTTGTTAACAGTTTATAAATCATGTATGTCTCATGTTTGTTATTTTAATTTATGTGTTTATTATCATTAAATAAAGTTGCATTCCTTAAAAAGATTCTTACCGCATTGTTTTTATGTTCACTTTATAAACTCCACTGAGTCATCTTTGTCATGTATTGAATTTGATATCTTTTGTTAACAGTTTATAAATTATGTATGTCTCGTGTTCGTTATTATATTATATACACTTTATAGTGTGTTTTCAGAACGAAACAAAATTGAATAAAATCAACAAATTTGTAAATTTAAAAACAATTCAAACGTTGTTGTATTCCATGTCCCAGCCCGGACATATACACCAAATTTCAATAATATTCATTGAGAAACAACGGACCAAACGCTATATAACACCCGTATACATCTTTTATTCCGAATCGGACTCGGGTACATGTTATAGTAGGTACCGAATTGACACACGTCGACTGGGCGAGTTGGCCATGGGGCGATTAGGCCGATTCCGGCAGATTCTATAATTTACCGTATGTATCCGTTTACGCGTAGTTTACTTTAGAAAGTTTCGCAATTAATACCGTAAATAGAGCGACCTTATTTGACAGAGAATGCCTCTGTTATTGATTATCAAGTTGCTGTACATTAAAAACGACAAATTCACATGCTCGTTCAAGCGCAGTAGGCTATTTTCCCCATGTTAAAGGACATCCACAAATACTAAATAACGCTAACCTACTGCCGAATGTTTGACACGACAACTGTTAACATATTTGGGCTGAATTCATCTGACGCGGTATTATTCCTCAAAATAAACAACAAAACCATCGTTACTTGGAAATGTAGTTTGGGCTAACATTTACATAAATCCTCCAGATCAATTATCCGACACACACGTCAGATGAAAAAGTCACATGAAGTAACCGGCCAAATTGGCCGAAATAAAAAGTATGTCGGTCCAAAATAGTCGAGGTAGTGAAACAGCAGATTTGAAACATCGGTATTTGTTAACTCTGTGCTTTACCTTGACTCGAATCAAGTATTGTTTACTACCCGAAGCCAAAGAAATAGTAATTTATGAGCGTTAGTTCGGTGCATCTTTAACAATACGACACACTGTGCAGATATAGTATTGTCACCCTGTATTACGTGAATCACTGTGCAGATATAGTATTGTCACCCTGTATTACGTGAATCACTGTGCAGATATAGTATTGTCACCCTGTATTACGTGAATCACTGTGCAGATATAGTATTGTCACCCTGTATTACGTGAATCACTGTGCAGATATAGTATTGTCACCCTGTATTACGTGAATCACTGTGCAGATATAGTATTGTCACCCTGTATTAATTGTCATCAACGCCTGGAGACTATGTTCTCAATTGGTGTTTGTACTGTACCTCTCATATCACAAACATGTTTAAGAAAGCGAATAAAAGATACTGAATCTGAAATATAATTTGTAAAGTAATTTGGTCGCCATAACATTATGTACCCCCATTCCATAATAATGACTTTATGTTAAATTTCCTTGTTTTAAATGTGTCAAAATCCGTCATTTTATTTCAACAAGGGACCACGTGAATCCTGATATTGATGGTTGTTAACCCTTTCATGGCGGGAGCTGTGCTGGTTCAGCATTAAAGATCATGTGTCAGTGCAATCTCTTACATATGTGAGTCCCCCATATGGAGCATCGCATATATAAGAGAATGCACTGGCTTACAAGGGCGATGTATTTTAGACCAATGTATTCTCTTATATATGCGATGCTCCTTATGGAGACTCGCATATATAAGAGAATGTATTGCCGCAGGTTTGTCGGAAAACTGTAGGAAGCTCCTGTCATGGACGGGTTATTCTCACCTTTCTGTCTTCGTCGCTGACTTGTGTGAACACCGATGCCTCGTGACATATGTTATTTCCATACTGGCCGTGATTAAGTTTGAACAATGTGCACTCTTTCCCGATTTTATCGAATCGAGTTGCGTTGCAAAGTGATTGGTACACACACATTTTTTCACACCGTTTGTGGTTCTGGGTTACAATCCGAGTAATCACACTGGCTACATTAAACGGGCCCGTACCTGAGAAAAGACAGGTTTGCTGGCACGTACAAAACAGCAGTGATGTCAGTAATAACGCGAACAAGTAACCGTTTTCGAATAGGCAAGTAAACATGGTCTGTTTTTTTAAGAAAACTAATAACCAGATCCGCTTCCCGCGCTCACTTCAAAGTTGAACACATCGCCTATATATGGCTTACTCTATCGGAGGAATATAGCGTATGAGATGCTGCGTCGGCCTGTATACAGAGGGCGTGCTTATTAGTGGTTAGCTTTCTGAAGAATATTGAACCAACTGATTACTGGGTAGTCGCCGACGACTAGCTCGCCATGTAGTAAGCTCGACGAACGACTAGCTATAGAGTGTTTATTATCAGATCGTGTGAGGGGCCTCGGTGGATCGTTACCTGTTGGAGTTGCCAGTTACTCGCCAATGGTCGTTGGATTGCTGCACATGGTCGACGAGTTTATCAGCCATTGAACTCACTGTTAGATTAGCCGTAAGTGTGCGGATTTCCTCCACCACCAAAATCGGCAATGTCATGATATGGCCTTAGATGCTGACATTAAACCCCAATCAGTCAATCAATCAGAAAGTTTGCTATTGTAAACAAATTAATTGATATCCTCAACGACTATTATAATGTTAATTAACTATATTTATAACATAGTACATGTCTAATATGGATTAGTGTTATTAATTAAGTTAGAATTTCTGTAACATCATGCATATATGCAATTGTAAGTAAACACCTTGAGAGTACACGGATGAAAAACTTCCCGTAGCAAGTAAAGCATCATACAAATTTACCAGTATAATATACGAGACCGACGTGTCACGCTACGAGTTAGATGTAACGCCTGCAGAAATACGAGAACATGATCAACAAAACAAATCACCCATGATGTCATAAAAGTAATTTTTTTAAAGGCAACCATGGTGAAATATAACCCGAATTCAATAAATCGTCACACAAAACAACCAGCATGACAGAGGATGACGCGCTATTGTTTTGAGTACATATACAGTTACATGAGAATGATCAACGAGGTAACCGCGCAAGCCATATGAAACTAAAACTCTAAACGAATGTATGAAAATATCAGTCCTGGTGTCTAAATGTCACTCCACATGAATAATACACCATTAACATGTCTACTCCTGGTAAATCAATCAAAAGTAATACTGTTCGCACGATTGGGTGCTTTACATTGAAAAAACGCAATGAAGACAAAACAAACGACAGATATGTTTTCTAAACTTTAACATGTAGTTTTGTCAAATTAGGGTTTGACCTGGTCAAAAGTTGTACATAAGTGGCTGATTCTAACTTTTGTCGAATGAGTGCACGATTGCATTGCATTGCGCATCACTTCGATATATGCGTGCAACGTTTGCTAATAGGGTATGTTGTCGAGCACCCAACATTGGCACTTCCGCGGTTGGCTTGAATAGGGAAAGGTTATAGGTAGCGGTCATATTTTGCGACATTTTAAGCACACAACTTATGTTATATTACAATAATCACAAATTACCCATCGTGTCATACATGTAGTTATTTAAACAAATGGTATCAATATGGCTAGTTTTAGTGCATCGGAAAACAAATGTACAGTAAGAAAATTAGGATTCACATATAAAGTATTAGATGAAGTGCATAAATCACTGAACGCTCGACGAGATGTACATATACTCAGTTCATCACATTGCAATATACTCCGATGGCCTTTCCGATCTGAAAATAGTAATATATTGTGCATAAGCGGGCCATCAGAACTGTTGGGGATCAAAAATAGCCAAGTAAAAAGCATGTGTGTTATCGAGCATCTTAATTCCTATGAAGCAAGGTAAAAATCTGGTGACATATTCTTCACCTGATTGATTGATTGATTGGTTTATCGTCGTTTTAACTGTTATGACATATCGCGGCCAAGAACACAATCAGAATATATCGTGGTGAAGCAACTGTGTAGATAGATCAGAACGTCGTTTTAACCGTTAGGCCATGTCACGACCAAGAACAGCATAACACAAATGATAAATCAGACAGTGGATCAGTTAAATCAAAGAGGGAACTAACCCGCTTAGACTGGACTTAGTATGCAAGCATAATACAAATCTCAACAATT
The DNA here is from genome assembly GCA_032622095.1 of Siphonodentalium dalli. NCBI lineage: Eukaryota > Metazoa > Mollusca > Scaphopoda > Gadilida > Siphonodentaliidae > Siphonodentalium > Siphonodentalium dalli. The sequence continues at coordinate 137,958,192 of CP136069.1, forward strand.
AGTACAATAATACATACTGGCAAATAGCTATAAAAACATTACCAAGGTTGCACATCGAAATATGTAAAGTAGCGTGTACATCATATTTGACATTGACGAGGTATTGTAACGCGTTGTCCAATGTCACGAGCCGAAAACTAATTATTCTAACAAATGGTAGTGTGCCTTCAAAATAAGTCTCTTCGGTTCCCCATGCTCGCCAAATAAAACCTAATCTTTTTTGAGTGAGCCCCCTCAGATTCTTTGCTGAGATTCCTGCCAATTTTCATGTCACCCAAGAACTCAATTTGTACCTTTAAAGACAGAAACGACGTCCCTTTTGACGTTAACTTCCGGAAAAAGAAATGTTCCGTCAACCTGCTATGTTCCATGACTGAGTACGATGTGCAATAAAACGTAACAATTTAGCTGGGCGGCTGTGCCGTCTACTGACAGTTTAAGGGGCAGAACCCAGTCAGGTAGTAATTCACGGACACTCGAGCCGTACATCTAGACTGTCACGCCAACTGCACATCAGCAGCCAAATATCGATTTGTCAACCAATTTATTTGTCTTGAATTTTCCCCTTGACTTCCATGACCGAAATCGCCTATCTACCTGACCATGTGCAGAGAAACAATTGCTGCATTCGCCAGCCTGAAGTGGTCCAGGGCGTTGTATAGTATGAATACCATCATTGACAAATAATGATCTATAGGTTATTAGGACCCTCGCCTTTGTAAATTTCCATCAGGCCCAGATGTGCACCACAAGGGAAGGAATCCGCGACGCCAACCTTTGTTTGACGAAAGATTTGTATTCTCATAGGTTTTGACAGTGGGACCACTATGGAGAGAAACTACATTCCCCGTCTTGGCCCTATTCGTAGCTCTGTCACATACTAAGGGGGGAAACCACATTTCCCACCTGGCCCTAGAATATTAGCTCCAGATTCCACCGTCAAAACCACATGGTCGAGGCATTACGGCATGATTATTCACATTCAGATCTTTGTCAAACAAAAGGCGCACATCTGGAGACGTTACCATGCCGCAGTTTCTCTATTTAAATTTGATCAACCCACCATGTTGGCGACACATACCGGTACATCCAGCCTGGACACAGCTTTTGGTCTTCTGCGTATCTCGTCTGTACAGCTTTAATAGGCGCCCACTATACCAAGACTTCAGGGTGACCAGGTTGGTGTGACTCCGGTATGGCCCGTCAACCAAGTGGTATAATTCGGCATAGTCTTCCTTATTATCTCTGCACATGTCAGGCAAGAATAGGATTCCGAGGGTTAGCATATCATGAGTTGCTCACGGGGTTGAGTGCCTGCCATCTGCGACGGAGTCGTTGACTGTGATATCCGATTCGGTCACTCAACCCAGGGTGGTCGACCATCAAGGAGGGTGTCCCAAAAATCAAGAGGCATACCTTTCTGGTTACCGTCATCACTGGTCGTCCAAACATATATGCCTGGTCCGCCACTGATGGTCGACCCACAACAAGAGCTCCACCTGAGATGCCAACCCGGAATCAGGGATGTCAACTTGTCCAAAAAGTCTTCTATCATTAATATTGCCGGTCTAAATGAAGTGGGAAGCCCTCAGTGTGCTAACCATGTGGTGACACTGTCAGGGCGCCCGACTTCAGCTCCTCTGGTATGCCAACTTTCTTGAGATTGAATTGTCGTCCAACCATCAGGGCAGTTGTGGGCAGCCAGCCACCTAGATCAAATTCTACAAACGTCATCCCATCAAAAATGAACACTGATCATGCAAGTCTGGATCGCACCGAACCGACAGCTTCAAACCATAAAATAACTGTTTTAGTATTTGAGAGTTAATCGTTTATCCTTTATCACTGCGTCAATCTGACGTTCGAGTGGGGAGACCGACTGTCATCCTTCACCCATCTGACAGCTTCAAACCATAAAAATAACTGTCTTTGAGAGTCAATCGTTTCTCATCAAGCATCTGGTCAAACTTTGAAAGCTTTAGATCTCTTTCTGAGAGTCGAAACGTTGGAGTGATTTTGGCGATTTGTTTCGAAGAAACAGGTGATTTTGTTTTTGGAACAATATGGTCAACTTGCGTAGATTGTTTCGGAGGAAATGTCTCAACGACAGAAGCTGTATCCATTACCTGCGTCACAGGTTCTGGAACAGGAGTAATAGCAGTCGCCTCAACCATATTTGCTAGTAATATACTGACGAGTTTGGTTTGACTGAGTTGGGTCTGAGTGCTGGCATCAACACACTTTTTGTAGAACCGATTGCTGAGTATATGACCTTGGAATGGATGATCGAGGGCCTCGTGCTGTCGCGAAAGGATAGAACTCGAGGCGTAAGCGCCTCTCACACTATTGTCGTAGAATCTATATATGACAGATGCTTCTCAGCTTTACATCGTTGAATCCTGAATTCATAGTCCCAAATGGGACAAGAACGATCCATTGCAGCATGTGAACCTTGACAGGTTGAAACAAATTTAAGATTCGTACAATCCTTATGATCGTGCACAAGCAATAGAACATCGTGCACATATGGTGTCTTTACTTTAGACATTTAAAACATCGCAATGAGTTTACAAAATATGTGCTTAAACCACATGCATATACACAAACCTCAATGTCGGTGGATGTTCGCACCGATTGAAGGTCAGACGATAACTAATCAAATGAACTTTGTGTCCATCAAATATTTTGGAAATCTGCGGACTTCTGTAACTCACTGTGGTGCTTACTCAGCCAATATCTCTGATTCAGAAGAATCAGCTATATCACGAGTTATCAACACAGCTCTGCTACTATTCAATCTTTTCTGAGGACTAATCGACATTGGTGTTTGTGTTATCGATGTTAGTTGCATAAGAGCGTCTTGAACACTCGACCAGAAGAGAGCCACTTAGTGGCTCAGTCTTGATTTGGTTTGGCATATTTAGTGTCCGGTTATGCTTTGTTTTATCGATCACAAACACAGGTCTCTTTACACTCGGATCAAATCCAAGTACTGGTAATAGACCTCAGCATCAGTGGAACTTAGAAGGTGGTCCATCTTACGTTTTGTTTGTTTTGAGTTGCCATATGACCAGCAGATAATCGACAACCAGCCCAGCTTCCGCCCCGGTCTACCCTTCGAATGATGGTCGGGCCAACAACTGGTACACATCTGATTCGCTTACCCTTTTAGAACATTGCAGACTCCCAGTACCTCACCACAGTGAGACAGTTCTGAACATTACAAGCTTGAAAAATTGAACCGACGAAATGAAAGAGACAATCATGGCACGAAAGAAACAACATACATGGAAAACAGAATACACAACTAGAAACCTGAAACAAAATATAACAAATGACAGAAATGTACCCGAAACACTGTGGAGGCGTGACTAGTCGATTGATTGAACCGGGTCAACTCAACCATCCGTCTTGAGATGTAGGACCAAAGAGGACCATGAGCTAAGCCGTATACGTAGGTATATGACCCATGTGATATGGCTGGCCGCCCACTGACTCATACACAACACCTCACGGAATGCACCCCACGAGAAACAGGGTTGCACATTAGGAGATGATTACCCCTCGCAGATCTAGAGGGGCGGTTGGCATATTCTACCCCGTATCCACACGGGGACATATTCTACAAAACTGTATTAACTCGTTTGGGACGTGATTCTTTTGAGAAAACATTACTCACAGACGAGATTGTTTGCAGAACTGCTTACTTTTATATTATTTTATAGCAATTTATGCGTTTATTCAATGTTGTGTCAGACCATTTGACATGGCAGAATTCTCCGCGTGACAACATATACTATATGGGCGATCATCCGTAGTCTATAAATCTTCTAGAAATTTTGCGTAGATACCATCAGTTGCGACCGGTTACCATAACAACATATTTTCGGAAATTTATGCGCTTGGGAGCTGTAATTTTGCTATATGACGATATGTTTGCGACATTTTGAATCAAATATAAATGATTTCCAAAGTTAAATGATCCAGGAATATTTTGCCATCATCTGGAACTAGCCTTTCTCGAAAGTCACCCATCACCGAGAGAGGGCGCCATTCAAAATGGCCGCCAAAACTCCGTTAAAATGCTTACTTTTATATAATTTTATAGCAATGTGTGAGCTAATTTAATGCTGGGTCAGACCATTTGTCACGACAGAATTATCCACGTGACAACTCATAATATATGGGCGATCATCCGTGGTCTATTAATCTTCCAAAAGTTTTGGGTAGATACCACCAAATTGCGACCGGTTGGCATGGCAACCGATTTTCGGAAAATTATGTGTTTGTGGGCTGTAATTTCGCTATATGAGATGTCTGCATGCGACATTTTGAATCAAATGTAATTAATTTCCAAAAAATATGATCCAGGAATATACTTAAATTTCTCTCGCTTCTTGTTCCTTCCGCTGAAGGGGTCAAGATTCACCTGCCATGGTGATTGCCAACCGAAAACTTGTCTACGCGTCTACGTCTTAGTCTACTGGGCGCCGCCATTTTGGAACAGTGGCGTCACGAATCACGGCACGCGACCCCCACGTGACGCCAAAAATAGGTTACATCTTCCTGGACCCCTCACTGGGTGATCGGCCTATGTTGAATACATGGTACTATGCGCAAAACATTTTATTATAAAAGATTCATTCGCTGATAACAAGTGTATGAGGTGGGAAACGGATATATCCGTTTCCCGTCCTGTAGGTAATGTTTTGGGAAACGGATATATCCGTTTCCCGTCCTAAACGAGTTAACGATACAGAGAGATAGGTAAGATTGGAGATTTGAAAGATGTACACATTGATGCCAAGGAAGTATTGGGAGGAATTCCCCTCAAATTCGTAACGATCGGTAGGCTAAACTATTCTCGATATATTGGGTGAACACAGTGTTTTGAAATTTCAATCAATTAAGCCAGACATTTGGGAGTCACATGTATCGTACCAGCCTGTTCTCCCATAAACCCGCACATTATCTGCTTGTAATAGAACTTATTTTACGTAGATAATCTGAGTAGAATCGCCTCATTTTGATTCGATAATGTGCTAAAATGAGAGTCAGACTCATAATGAGGCGATTTTAAGGGGATTACGTGCGGACAATGACACAAATAAGCCAACTCACGACTTCCCATGTGTACACTCTTTAACATGCGTTTTCATTGTGGCCCGCGTCGTAAAACTAAATAACGGATATGGCTCCATTATCTGCTTATTTAAGAATCAAATAATCATATTGTGTACCAATTTCACATTGTAGGTCGATTATGTGCGCATTTGCTCGAGGATACGTTGATCATGCCGTTATAACAGTATACCTCATTCTGTTTTAGCAACGCATATTGATTTCGGCAAATATATTTAACTGATGAACGAGCTATTAGGCATAGTACAATGTGAACTCTATTCACACACAAAGACGATCCCCTCGTTTTCAATTGCCTTGCGAGAATATAATAAGCCAGCTTTGAGGAAGGGAACCGGCTGAAAGAACGTTCGGTGCTTATATATATGACAAAGTTCATGCGATCCTCTCAATATTGTTTACTATACATCATTTAATAGCACCATTGTTTGACCAGGCACAGAACCCGAAGTAATGTTGTAAAAGTCTCAATGGAAATCACTTCAGTTTAACAGAAGTGATATCGTTACCCCCGGGCCATCTGTATATTGGAGTTAACCATCCCTTAATATGATGCTGAAAGATTAATTATAGTACACCACACTGTATTTATAATTTAACTGATATAATAGGTGTGTGACTTAACGGGGAAGAAAGGTAACGACGGGCGCCTACTGTTAATCGGATATGGCGATAGTCGGCTCCGCACATCCAGAATATCACCAGGCGAAATTGATAGACTAGGGTCAGAACAGGAAGTAACGTTTCAATGCAACGCAAACCACTTTAGAGGTTGTCAAACTTTAAACGAATCACACATGATTGACAAAACACCAGCAAACATCGATGGAAATCAAGGTCTTATAAGCATTATCGATACGCCCAGGCCATCGACATCCGGGTATTATATAGGCACCTCGTATGGTGTTTGGGGTCATTATGTGGGTGTTTATTTACTTGTAAAGCGCACATTAGCAGTCTATATTGAATATCAGATTATCTACGTAAAAAAAATTATATTATAAGCAGATAATGTGCGGGTTTTTTTGGAGAACATACTGGCATGATAAATGTGGCTCCCAAATGGCTGGCTTAAATTATCGACTTAACATTCAATTGCAAGTTTGGATATCGATCAGCTTCCATGGCCATTAGCAACCTTTTGACATTCAGTGACCATAAGGGCAGGCATTCGCGGTGGTATTGCTGGTAAAATAGTCACATCCGTTAAAACCGCCATAAACAGAAAGAATATTAAAATATAGACATATAGACCGGATTCGTCATCTCCGGTTTAAACCTCCGAGTTTAAACCTGGTTGAAACCTGCATTGGCGGTCCAGCCAAACCGGGTCTAAGGGGGCGTTTTTGTCGTTCAGTTATCAACTAATTGACAACTCGATTTGGTGATATGAGCATACAGTGAAACTACCCTCTTACCTATCGGACCAAAAAACAAGCCGACGTAATGGTTATTGACATGTCATAAATCATCGCGAACGCGTGCACGATTTATTAATTGAGAAATGAGTTGCGCTCATGGACCATTAATCCGATCTCTTTGTGTGTTTATCTCAATCTGACAAAGGGCATGTCTCTCAACACGAGCTTCACGCGCTGTTTATCACTTTGTTTGTGAATGATTTTCTGCAAGATGCTTTCCCCCCCGCAAAGACAAAATTTGGTGTATTTACATGTATATCTGTATATATTAAATGGAATAGGAGCTGTATAGCTGTATGTCCGTCTGTCTGTTCGCAATTGTTATAAAACTGATTTAAAAATAAGACAAAATTTAATTTTTTTTTAAATGAAAAAATTGTGTTGTTAAATTGAGTTAGGAGTTGTATATAACAAGAAACAATATTTAAAATTTATATTAATATTTGTTTGTTTTAAATTAAACTGTTCAAATGATCAAAATGTGCGGCAGCCCTCTCTGACGCTGAATAAAGGCTCCATACTCGAGTCAATCCTGGACCAAGAGGTCAGTCAAGTAAAAGCAATTTGCTTATGAGTACACACCAGACGCGGCATCGAACTGTTTGAAGTGGGCAACTACACAGAGGCACAGCTTTTAATAAAGAAATAAATTACATGCGTTGCTTTTTTTCAATGTAATAAACTTTCCGCCATGAAGAAAATCAAAAAGTTCCCATGTTTTGAACTGGTGGAATATTATGGGAATTTATGGGCGTAGCCAGAGTAGAGCTTTGCGGCATGATCTACTTCAAAATAAGTTATCAAATTTGACTCATATAGCAATATAAGTTTAGGATTGCAAACTATGTGTATAGCATATCTGGTCATGCAGTAGCATCGTTTTGGTGTCAAAATTAAAACGTTGAATCATTCAATGAATTCGTAGAAAAGACCAGTATTTGTGATTGCCACAAGCCAAAAAAAAAACACAATATAGTTGTAAAAATCACACTGAAGGAATATGTCCATATCCGAACAAAACTCGCGTGCGAATGAATCAACTGTGACATGATAACGCCAGTCGGCAGCCGCCACTTAGACACGCCCTCACTCGAGATAATTTACAGCTCCGCCCTTTGATTGATTGTTTGACAATTCTAAACCACGATGAAGAAAAGACGGATTCGTCATCTCAAGTTTAGCCTCGGTTAAGCTGGTTTAGCTAGACCGCCGAATTAGATGGTTTAGTTGCCGGTTTAAGCTTATAAAATGCAGACAAAATATCGATATTGACAAAAACTTATCCCCATACGTTTTATATGTGTGGGTGCTTCTTGCTTATACATTTCCAATCAAAATATAGTCGCTGTCGTAATTATTGATTTTCGCAATCAATAAAACTAGGCGGTCCGCATTAGGAATGAACGATAAATTATCTCGACGATACAGAGAAACTACTGCTAAACCACTGGTCTGGCTGGACCAGGTTTAAACCAGAGATGACGAATGCGTCACTTAGACATGTGGTCTCGGGTTTAAACCACGGATTTTGCTGAGTCAGGGCGGTTTAAACCTAGAGGTTTACGTAAACCAGGTTTAAACCTGAGATTACGAATCGGGCCATATGGTTCTGGTCTCAATTATAAATGTCGCCACACAATCCACATTTTGTTACAAAATCTGGCCTGTGTTTATATAACACAGCATACGAACTTGACAATAACATACTATTTACGCGATATTTATGAATGATTTATAACAAAGTAGGTCTATCTAATATTCGTTCTGTTTATGGTGGTTAAACGGATAAGACTATTTTAACAGCAATTCCATCGCGAAGGCTTCCCATGCATTTAATGTTGAACTAGATTTATGAAGAAACGAATCCATATTTGTGTGTTAAAAATCGTTAAGGCAATGCATTATATTCGATCACACAACGGGCACAATATGTAATTTATGCCGCTTGTCCAGGTTACACCTTCAATCAAAATACACTGGGCTAATACGGGTTTCGTTAAATTGACGTTGGTTCATAATAACTCTTAATTTTGACATGGGTATGGATATACCACTGGTCACCGAACGAAAGCAGTTAATGGTTAGTTTTCCCGTTATAGGACTTTAGCGATGTACGGAGTTTGTATCGGTTATATGTGATACTTACGAGCTACATAATTCGAAAAGTATTCATTCCAAGTCCAAATGAAATGTATTCAGTATCAGGGCGTGACACATATATTTAATTGTTAAATATAGGCCAGCGAAATATAGACATCTACCACCTAAGCGTACCCCTAATGATTCTTGAACATGATTTTAAAGAACATAAAATGTCAACAAACCATTTTATGGGCGTGTGGTAAGTTAACAATGAATAGCAATTGGACCCCCACAGGTTGATACATATGCATTGATATATGAACTATTTTTTATTTTGGAAATACATTTTATGTTGAACAATTCAATTTTGTTTTGATTATTCGCACAAAAGCATGGATACAAAACATGTTTAAGTCAGTTTTCCAAAAATAATTGGCAAATAACTTCCCATTATTCAACTCAGCTATCTTGATTAATCAACTTAGTTATCTCGATTAATCAAGTTAGGTATCTTGGTTAATCAACTTATTATCTTGAGTAATCAAATTAGCTGTCTTGATTAATCAACTTAGCTATATTGAATAATCAGCTTAGCTATCTTGAGTAGTCAACTTAGCAATCTGACTCTATCGTATGGGGATATAGAGCTGGTGAAATAGTAACGGCATGGTGTATATGTGATATGTCGAATCTCTCAACACCACTACACCACCCGACACTTATTATGGGGAACAATCCGAAGAGTATAGTGGCATTACCACTGAATTGGACGCTCTTTCGGACATCCATTACAATATGTAGTGTATGGAGATGAGTTACGAAGCGCCAAATTTGACCAATAGTCCCATGTTTTATTTGTGAAATGTCTATTTTTGCTCAGTTAGCCACAACTTCACTCACCTGCCCATCTCCGTATCTCCGTACACACGGTATGGAACCGATTTGGAGAGCATTGGGTGGGGATTTTGCCGATGTAATTATACCCTCCTGACCGAAATAAATGGTGGTTATTGTCGATTGCATGCGACTGGTCATTCGTCCGTCCGTCCGGCCATGCAGTTATATTCAATCGTTTTGTTTGTGTTTTTCGTTCTGGAGTAACTCATCTTTATCCGGAAATGTCGATTTGTTGCCCCTCTGTCTGAGCATTTCAGCCATGGTTTGTGGTATATTGATGCAATTCAATATGAATGTGAATCGGCATAAAGGCTTTCAGCAAGTGTCAAACAGTGTTGTTCGCATTTTCTGTTCTAGAGTTATTATCCGTCGTTTATCTGGAAATATTGATTCGTCTGTCCGTCTGTACAAATATCTCGATCACGGGATATCAGATCTAAATGACATTTTCTTGGGTTATTGCCCTCTGTTTATATAGACATATTGATATGTGTTTGTCCGCATGATTGTCTGATTCATGTGTCTCAATCTGAATGAAATTGTGTGGAACATCTTTAAAAACGGATCCGTTGATGCGATCGAAGATGGTCAGGGTCTTGTTACTTCTCCGTTGTGTATATATGCCCATCCTATGATATATGCAACAATGGGTATGTACCGAGAAACAACCCAGCTCTTGTTTGATACTAATTTGTAAACTCAAGAATATAAAGTGATGAGTTTACTGTATTCGCGTTATAATGTTGGAGTGACACTGAAGAGTCTTGTCTAACTCAACAGGCTACCCCAGATTTACAAGTTTCACAATATGCAGCGATAGACAATTGACCAATAGCATATATCAGTTCATAGGACGGCCGCAGCAATTTGTGGATCACTACGTTGATTAATCAAGATATCTAAATTGATTAATCAAGGTACTACGTCGAGTAATCAGTATGGCCAAGTTGATGAATAAAAATAGTTAGTTGATTAACCAAGAGAGCTATGTTGATTAATCAAGATAGCTAAGTTGATTACTCAAAATAGTAAGTTGATTAATCAAGATAGCTAAGTTGATTAATCAAGATAGTAAGTTGATTAATCACGTTAGTAAAACCAAGTGGTGCGGCAGTTCTACGCTGCCGTAATATGGACATAAAACGCGGGTTTTAAAACAGTTCTGGACGGGACTATTTCCATACAAAATAAGCCCATATTATTTAAGAAGGCACCCATTCGTGAATTTTCAAAAGATCTAATTGACAATCACTTTGAAAGAACAAATCATTTTATCGTATAACCAATGCATGCCATAGTAATATAACAACACCTGTTCACCCTCTCAATATGAGATCTCGAAATTCTACGAGAGAAAAATGAAACATTTGTATTGCATATTTTAGTTTCTAGGTGGCCATTAGCAGAACTGTTTTTTGGAGGAAAAGACACCATGAGTATTTCTGTCTGTCATATTATTGCACACGTGGTTAAATAATATTTGGTGTTTGGTCGACAAAAACAAAACAGTTCTGCAAATGGCCACCAAACAAATAAAATATACAATGATGAATGTTTTATTTATTTTCTCGCAGACATTCTTGATTTCAGATTGTAAAATGAGCCCATACCCAAGTTGGGTTCATAAACTAGAGAATACAGTGTGTTTGTTGCAAATATTTCCTGTCAAACTCTCCAATGACCAGATGTGGAAATTGTTGTTTTCATTTCTTTAAACCAATTTTTAAATAATTAGAACGTATCTCTCATTTTGTGAAGGCTAAGATGTGTTGTTATAGTACTTTATCATACATTAGTTATAGAGGATAATAATTTTCCCAATTCAAATGAGTTGGAAATTGAGATTTTTTGAAAAGTCACGAATGCAGTGCCTCTTTAATCTACCGTTTTCGTCGACACGACAAACCGGACTCACGCCCTGTTTCCACTGAGGCCCGCGCCAATCAATGGAATAACGGCCGGGTATACGCTCACTGTGGGCTACGAACCAAATACGTCCAATACGAACCAATTTGAATATCTAGGTTCAATAGGAACCTAATTGCACGAGAATATGTTGGTTCAGGGACGTTTATCTTTAGATATAATTTACAGAGCGCAGGTTATATAATTTGTATTTCCAGGTTGGTTATATTATCAGCATGAGCGTAATTGAAATGAAACTGGCGGCCGTATCTAGCAAACAGTTTTATTTGCAGTCGATTACGCAACCAGATAATGGCTTGATAATTAAAGAATCAGAACAATTTCAGTCTATTTTCGGTCTAAAATGTCCATTGTTGTTGATTCAGGCATGAACTGTGATCCTCTGACGCCAAACTATCGCCAGGGCAATGGGAATTTTGACAACTGTCTCTAATGAAACCATCCACACATATTCATTAGTGGAAGGAGCTTGTGGTTGCATGGAGACAAGTCGTCTACAGAAAGAGTTTAATTAGTTTGTCCCATGCTGATATGCAATAATACACCCGAGATCACACCTTTGTTTTCAATTGTGAAATAAATGACAAACTGACACGCAAAAGTTAAAACTGTTTCATATCCATTGATGAATTTCCAATCGACCTTTCAGTAAACTATTATTTGACAAAAAAGTTGTTTTGAAATTTGGAAAGTTACACTGAATGTATATGTGGGAATACATTTGGTTGCAAATAATTATCAATGCAGCAATCGATCAGCTAAATTGCTCAGTGGCACACACTATTTACTAATATGTATTTGATTCACAGCTGTGGAAAAGTCCATTCCATGCGATCCACGGATATGAGTATTTGGCCATATACCAAGATCATATGCTGTGCAATGTATACAGATATGCAAAGACCAACATTCCGTATTCTTGTTGTAAATAAGGTTCACGCTGAATATTGCACAGCACACACATTAATGCCTGGACAACACCATGAAGGGTCAATCTACTACGGATACCAATACAAGTAGTCTATAAATATACTAATATTACTGCCAGTTCACCTGGATCATAAGGTCAATATGGACGCATTTCAAAACGAATGTAGTCCCTTATGATACTATTTGAGCAGCAGAAATGTGTTTTCACTTTACCCCCGCGCCATTTAACGGAATAACGGGTATAAGTACGCAATGGGCTTATTACAGAATCAAAATAAGTCCATGTTATTCGGCTCGTAGCAGATGTCAACATAACATAACAGCTCGCTACCTCGATTGTAGCGAGTATTCGAGTATTCGGTTTGTAGTCGCTGCCAACATATTTCTGCATTTCCTCATACAAATAGGTTCATATTGGACCTATATTTTCACATAAGTTCATATTGTGCTTATTTGATTCTGAAATAAGCCAATACATGTAGTGGACTTATACCCGTTATTCCGTGTTATGGCGCGGGCCACAGTGAAAACACATTATACAGAACAAACATCTGATTCAGGTTCAAGTCGATTCAGGTTCATATAGAGCGTAACTCAGACTAAAATAATGCCGATAAACGCTTATTTGTTGTTTTTGAAATAAGTTCAGTGTGAGCTTATTTACAGGAGAACAGGCTGGGTTCGCATGTGGGCCATTATCCACAGTGTATGGTCATATTATTTCCAATTTACCGCCATGGTAAAGTACTTATATGCAGAGCGACAGTCGCGTTGGTTTTTAGGTTAGCGGCTATCGAATGAGAATTTAATGTTGGCGTAAATGCAGATAATGGCATATATGGACTTATCTGTGAAGCGGTTTGGAAATATTTCATGGTTTGCGGAAATTAATAATGATTAGCATTCTCATAGAAAAAATGATGGGCGGAAAGAGATAGGGTGGGGCATATAACGAGAGTTAAAACGATTGACCATAACCCCAAACTAAACCGTGGTATCGAAAAGTCTGCACATGTAAAGAATGCCATTTTTCGGTTAGCAGGAAGTGGGGTTTGTCATCTATTTCACCAACTTTGAGCACGTTTCATATTTTAAATTAGTACTTCAAAATAAGATTATATTCATGTGAAGAATGTAATGATTCCGATAATTTGTTTAACATTTAACTTTTTTTTAACTATTTAATATCCGTCGAGGTATAATACCGAAAGAGACGAATTTGTATTTATAATACTTAGACCAACATTTAACCAGGTTCAGCCATACGTATGTGTAACTTGTCACGTGTATATCATTAACAATGCCAGTCATCTGACTCACTAGACCACTCCGCTTACACATGCATAGTTAAAACGTTCATTGGTGAATCCAGCGAAGCGTGTCTGTGGAGGTGGCACTTGTTTCTACCGCCGAGCAGGGGTCGCGCTGGCCCAAAATTACCAGGTACCAACACTGTTGCCAATTGCATTATTTTTATAGCCACTTTATACTTTCTGTTGCAACTTTTTTTCCGACCAATATTTTTTGGTGCCACTTTTGAATTTGTATTTGGACTATCAGTAATGTCTGAATGTCCGAAGAAATCAGTAACTTTCTTCATTTTAGAAGGATGTTGCGTGTCTGATGCATTGTTGCTGAAATCTAACTTGCGCTTACGATTCATATTTGCTGTATGTCACCGTTTGTGAAAGCTGAGTTACGAAGGACATATTTATGATAATTTATCTAACACCTAATATCAATACACAGCTTCCTAACGATGTAGACTCCAGGAAGCCCTTTGTTTGGCTAATGTTTGTCAAATTAGAGTCAATAGCCGTACTTAGTGTTATTATCGAGTAGAAATTCGAAACCCTTTAACCACAGCGATAAAATAAGTAGATCTGACATAAGCCGCGAATCTATTATACCATTTCATTTGGGATCCAATTAGCTATGTCGCGACCGGATATCGATGTGCGTTTTGTTTCCGACCGATTGACTGCAAGCTTTGTTATATGCCCGATGGGTACCAATTGCCAAAAAGCAAGTTGCCACTTTTGGTAGTCAATCGGGATTTTTTTGGAGCCATTTCATATTTTGTATAGCAATTTGCTAAATTGGCAATGGGCAGCGCGAACCCTGCCGTCGAGTAATTGCGTGCACGTTCCGCTACAAGTTGGGCCGATATCCCGAGAAATGCAACTTTGGCTCCGTAAAACCATAATACTTTTCTCGTGCAGTGTACACCCACCCATAGCAATATACCATAGTAACCCGCGATTCAAGTTACACGTACGACATCATGAACATGGCTGTTATTGTCACGTGATATTAGTAGAGTGAATCATGGACGTAGCAGGAGGGTCTCCGATTGAAGGGTGTCAAACTTGTAATTTCAAACTGCCCCCCCCCCCGAATCGAACTGAAACTTCCATCTCCGGCAAATTCCAACTGGCAGCTTACGTTTTTCAATTGTTGGAACTGATTATTTGTAAGCGATCGGAGATTGATTGCTTCCAACATAACATAGTATTGACAAACTAAATTTGACATGAAGGTGGATTCTGAAGAACACAATGAGACACGCGTCAAAATTCTAGTGTAAATTTTTAATTAATATTTTCGTTTTGTTTTGATTTCAATTTAGGTGTTCGGTTTGTTATTCATAACTGTTTATTCATTTGTGTCATTTGATACACATGCTTATTATTCTTTAAATCTTATTATTTAGTTGTATTGTATCGATTTATGTTTGATATATCATTGTTTGTTAAAGGTGCATGTCGTTTGAAATTTCTTCTTTTTAACTATGCTTTAATTTATTTGATATATTAAGGATTATTATTAGTCAATTCGTTCTCTGCCGAGGAATGATGCCATCACCAAGTTATAAATAAACATTATCGAGTCCACATAGGGAATAACTATTTTCTTTCTGAGTTTCAAATCATCGAGTACGAGGAATTTTGAGGGCAGCCGCCATCCCTCTCCCCAAAACGTGTCTACGAACTCCATTTTATATATTACTAGCAGATTAGCCCGCCACTGGCGGGATTGGTCCCATTGCTTTTGTCGATCCATTAATTTTGGTTTTTCAAGGTAACCCCGTACAGGCACGCCGACAGCATGCTATAATTTGCGGGTACCCGTTTCAAGGTCATGTTGGGTGGACAAAATAACCCGACAAAAATATTCCCCGTCCCGAGTTGACCATACATAACAAATTTCAAACTGACCCGACGAAAATCTCCCCCGTCCATGGAAGCCCTAAGTACGATATCCCCAGTTTCCGAGACGGTCGATTGAGCCGTATTTATACTCGTGTATATAAACGCTCTTTAACAACGACACCGCAGATACGAACGCTCCTTAATCATTAACCCATCAATTCCAACGACGGTGGCAGGGCGAATTGTGAAGGAGTGCTCGGACGTTGCTTTTTACCCTTATATAGCAAGTTTGGGCCCAATCGGTCAAGCCGTTTTCGAGTCTATAAAGGATATACACATATACGGAAGTCTCGAAATATATGGTAGATTGTCAGGCAGATTGAAGGACACGTCCGCAAGCACAATGATAAATCTTACACAATATCGAAATAAAAATGGATTGTTCGTGTTGTGCCACGAAGGTTTCTTTAAATCGGTAATCCGGTAAAGAGTGAAGTAGACGATCCGCGGTTTAGATTTACTATATGTGTTTTCGCATGTCACAGTTTGTTGAAGTTTGATAGGATTTTGATATTTGATCAATGTATGAGATAACGGATAGTGTAACATGTCCTGGAATTTTGGGTATTCATAAAATAAGTAATGCAAACTAGACAATACATCAGTGATGATGAAGTTTATCCTAATGCACGAAAGTTGGACCAAACCATTATGGTTTCTCGTCACACTATTCCGGTATATGACAAGCTCCGACAGTAAACCAGTTGCTTATCTAATCAGGGGTTAATAGCCTTTTTGAGATTACCGTTTTTCTGCCTATTATTCAGTGGTCAAAACGTTATTAGTTTCTGTGGTTCAACAAATCCATAAAACTGTTAAGTCTATGGTGTTTGGTTCCAAGTATGCAGCACTAAAATTACCTAATGTTTATTGGCAGTATGAATCACTCATGTGTGCATGTTCGTATCGCCATTTGTGTGTACTCTATCTACCAAACTCTGGGTGAAAACTGTGCGTACGGACGCATAGATCATTTATCTATTTGCTTTTCTAAGTCTTCCTAACAATTGTCTGTTCAGTCATTCATTAAATTAACCATCCGATAATAAATATTTGCCCAGGCTTCGAGAATATGGCCGAATATAGTATATACAATCGGTCTTATTAAACCAGGGGGCTAGTATTTCCTTAAGATAAACGAACATACCGAGGGGCCTGGTGGTTCACAAACCATATCGACGACGTCCGGACAAAGTAATCCAACAGTCTATAAGGTTGAACATTTAAACTTGTTCTATAATATATATGTTAACATCGGCGAAACTTTTATAAGTGGTTGTGTGACACTTAATTATACCTATCGATCTCTTGGACAAACGACTCTAGAATTCCGAACAAATTAAGAGCTCTCGCTATCGCGCTTCCTATACAACATCCGACCTACACTTGTGCTCAAAATGGCGACACTATTTCACACATTGAAGTGACTCTACGTCGTACTCGTCATCTATATAGATAGCTAGCAGGCTGATCAGGCGTTGCCAATCTTAAAGCGACGGAGAGCCCTCAACTGTGTACATTTGGTGGGAATATATAATACGCTTGCTGTGTTTTTTCTAATCAACTTGTTTTTCCAATCAACATATTTATCAAAGATTAATTAGGAAACATTAAGCTATTGGAATAATGGCAATTAGTTTCTAGTAATAGTAAATGTACTGTTGCGTCATTTATGAGTATGCTATGCCCCTATTAGTGTCTAGAAAACACGGTGTGCAACTATGCGTCACCAGGATGGACATTATTGATTATATTATACGGGTGCATCTACCGGGCTGTGTTGCCATAGAGTTGGCTGATGTTTTAAACCACTTTAAACAGTTGTCAAGCAACAATTAATTCACATTTCATTTCAAAGGCACATGTACTAAATGATATTAGTGAGCCTATGTTCCACTCTCAACACTACTACATGTACTTCATAAGCGAATAGCAAGGTTCTTAATACTTTGTGACTTTGTCAGTATTTCCGCTAGTCGATATTCAAGTCAATACCATGCAGATGTCCTATGCAATCCATGGCTACATACATAAAACAAACCCATTTTGAATGACAAAATGTAACAATTATGACAAACTATTTGCAAATATCATCTCAGGTGCCCTCTGTGCTTTTTACTTAGGTTTATATTTCGCCGTCTGAGTCAACACTGGCGACAGCTTTTTCTGAAAATGGGTGCATATCGCAACGGACTTGTGTGCTTTTTAAATGCAATATATTGCGTTCTGCGTGGTCGCAACGTGTAACCGAGGATTTACAGTTGGTTTGAGTTACATCTCTTCGATCATTCCTCTCGCATTTCCATCTGCAAATCATTTTTGACATGGCAATAGGACGGTACTGGTGATATTATAGGGCAAACAAGACCACCCACAAGCTAACCCATAGTATTCCTAACGAGGACATCGAATGAGCATGGTTGATTGGTTGATTGCCACGACATATATCTCTCTCCTATCCAAGTGATCGGTGACCCATCGGAAATGTTTTAATCTTCTTCCATTAACGAAACACATTTATGATAGAACTGCATATAATACCATGCAATCTATACCCCGGAATATAATAGCGGATTTGGAGCACCCGTGGTGCAAGAACCGCAGTATATTGGATCATATTGGGGTAGGTCTGAACTGTGGGCTATACTGCGATACAACACTAATACGCATATAGGCACTCGCAATGGTGTAGTGATTGTGCAATACACCGACCTGTCCGACCGGTGCGCTTCCGATACATAACAGAGGACTATAGTACGTTACCCCCTCACATATACCAGCGATGTTACTCATGTACAGCCAGTATGTGAAGTCGGTGAATCAGTCACCGTTTCGGGTATAAAATCAGATCATTCCCAAATTGTTCCTATCCATGTGTGCATGGTACCAGGTGATAACAGTACATGTTCCGATGTATCAGGTTATTAATAGCCATACATGTATATGCAGGTACACGCATTATGTATATGTCGGAATACATATACCGGGG
This sequence comes from Siphonodentalium dalli, assembly GCA_032622095.1. Taxonomy (NCBI): domain Eukaryota; kingdom Metazoa; phylum Mollusca; class Scaphopoda; order Gadilida; family Siphonodentaliidae; genus Siphonodentalium; species Siphonodentalium dalli. The sequence goes on from CP136069.1 coordinate 137,976,791, forward strand.
TCCCCAATATCCCCGGATGATGACTATAGTGCCCCAATATAGCAGGTGATTTTAACTCGAAATCAATGAAGACACGAGTATATAAATATGAACACCCTAACCTGGGCGTAACTATGTAGGATTCGATGGGTTCGGACGAACCCGACCAGCTGGGAAGGACAAGTCTATGTTGTCCGACCATGCACTGTCTAAACTGTGCACGTTCTCGCAACTTACATGGCACCGGGTGTTACACTAATGTCGGTCATATTCGAAAAGGAAGACAAGGCATCTTTTCGATTTACAGAAGAGACAAAACAATTATCCGAAAGAGTTGGACTGTACTCTTAGGACAATTACGCTTAGTAAGCAATCGCGCTACTTTAAATATTAATGTTGTGATACGAATGCCTTCGGTTCTCAGACTGCAGAATCGACAGGCATCCATAACCTTTGGTACTAAACTATTGGCGTTAATCCCTTCAGCCAATACCTGCGTCGTATACACATAGGTCTTACTGTGCAGTGGTTCGATTTAAGCTTATGCGAAGGGAATGGAAGTTAATTATTCATAATTTTCAGAGCTTGTGTTTGTATGTTTTTACCTCCGACTTTAACAAAAATGTACCTTATCTTATCTTATTGTTCATCACCAAGAAGTCTGAACGTTTTGTTGTGATGCGTCCGTCACTAGGTCATGTGATGTGTCCGTCACCAGGTCATGTGATGCGTCCGTCACTAGGTCATGTGATGCGTCCTTCACCAGGTCATGTGATGTGTCCGTCACCAGGTCATGTGATGTGTCCGTCACCAGGTCATGTGATGTGTCCGTCACCAGGTCATGTTATGTGTCCGTCACCAGGTCATGTGACGTGTCAGTCACCAGGTCATGTGACGTGTCAGTCACCAGGTGATCTGATGTGTCCGTCACCAGGTCATGTAATGTGTCCGTCGCCAGGTCATGTGATGTGTCCGTCACCAGGTCATGTGATGTGTCCGTCACCAGGTCATGTGACGTGTCAGTCACCAGGTGATGTGATGTGTCCGTCACCAGGTCATGTTATGTGTCCGTCACCAGGTCATGTGATGTGTCCGTCACCAGGTCATGTGACGTGTCAGTCACCAGGTCATGTGATGTGCTGCGCGGATATCGCTCGTTGCATCAATTATGACGTCGCTATCAGCTGACGAACCCACATTAGAGAAAACTAAGTACCCTTTATACTTGGGTCTGAGTACCCATCATGCATCGCTGACTGTGGACATATATACGCATACTATTTTGGATGTAATTCTTAATACTTGCTCTATCCTCAAGCTAACAAAATGTTGCCAATACAAGATACGCGTTAGAGATATGTATTCTTTTTACTGTATGATAATTTCTCTGAAAATACCGCTATCGATGAAGAAAGCATGACGATACACTTTTGTATAAGTCACTATTAATATCGGGGCGTCCCCAGGTATATCTTCAGTTGGTGAGTTTCGACCATATACTACACGTTGTGCACTCTCAAATTGTACCAGGACTCCATATCGGGGACCACACATGCATGCATTCAGGAATAGACTCTGGGTTTGCGTTTATGTTTGAAAACTATCTTGCAACCGTTGTCAATCACACGCGTTATCCCATTAATGTTGAATGTGCGATTATATAGGTTAAGCATGGTGACTACAAAACCATTTTAGAGCAAGTCAATAGCAATTCAATACTCATCATGCAATAAAGTGCCATCTTACAAAATACTTTCAACGTATGTATTATTGTGTAGGTATGTCTGTATGTACATTACCTGGCTCTATATTATATAAATCAAAGACGCAGTGCAGTAATACATGTCGGTATTGATGTGGGAGAACCATGCAGCTATAGGATGTCACGGAGTTTGACTTTAAGACAGTCTTTGTCAGTGCCGGCCAATCACAAATCGCGGCAAACCTGTTCGGAACCAATCGGAATATAGTTTCGTGTAAAATTTGGTTGGCTGACACTGACCCAATATCTGCTTTAAATTAATTGGATGTCCTGTTATTTGTGAGACTATGGGACTGGTTGATGTTCCATATATTCTGCCATGATCTCATCCAGACGGGTTCATTCACTCAGATTGGAAAGGAAGAGAGAACAACCATTCTTTTTGAATCACTGTTCACAGGTTCCCAACTATGTAAATAAATGTCCATGTCCAATAGTTCTCTTGTTTTTACGTCTTCGAGTGTAACTTTTTCAAACCATGTAAACTGACGACTATATGTCAGGAATGACGACTTAATGTCATATGCCCTGGCGACTTTATGATACCCATATCATTGAGACGTCCGGTTGTGGGTACTCCCAGATTGATTGATTGATTGAGGGTTTATCACCGTTTTGGCCACTGGCCACTGGCCATATCACGACCAAGAACAGAATCAGGTATCAAAAAGGTCGTAGCGAAGCAACTCTGTATATAAATCAGACAGTGAATTCGATTAAAACAATGCATGGATGAGCTATGTACAAATAAAATCACCCAAGTGGAATGTTTCCACTAGGAGTCAGGAATATAAATTCAAGAACTGACTAGTGTGCAATCATACTATAACACGTATAAAAGTAACGCAAGTATAGATAATAAATACCAAATAAATAACACGAAATTACCAAGGGTCCACATCGAAATATTTAAAGTAGCTTTTAAAATGAGATGTTGCAGTAATAAGGTATCTATAATATTTTATGAATCGCGCATGAACCTTTATCAATGCGTCAAACTGATGGTCGGGTGGGTGAGACAGAATGTCATCCTTCACCCAACCGACAGTATCGATCCACAAATACTGTTTCTTGTCTTTGAGAGCTAACCGTTTCTCATCAACCATGCGGTCAAATGTTTCAAAGCTCAAAGATGTACTTATCTTTCTGAGAGTCGAAACGTTTGAGTGACTGTGGCTGTGTTTTTTCGAAGCAACATGCGATTTTTCTTTTAGGAACAATAGCATCAAGTTGAATAGATTGTTTCGCGGAGGAAATGACGCAACGACAGTAGCTGTGTCCATAACCTGTGCTACATGTTCGGTAACAGGAATAATATCAGTCTCCTCAACTTGTGTTGCTACATGTAGTGATATACTGACGAGTTTGGTTTGACTCTGTGTCTGAGTGCTGGCATCAATACACTTTATGTAGACACGATTCCTGAGTATGTGACCTGTGGAATGGATGGTCGAGGGCTAACTATTTTGTTAGCATCTATATATGACAGATTCTTCTTAGTTTTATATCGTTGAATTTTGAACTCATAGTCTCAAAATGAGACATGAACGATCGATGGCAGCATGTGCACCTTGACAGTTTGAAATTTGTTTAAGATTCGAACAATCCTTATGACCATGACCAGAAATAGAACATCGTGCACAAATGGTTTCTTTACTTTTACAATGTTCCTGGCCATACGCCTGACATTTAAAACATCGGGTTTGGAACATATGTGCTTAACCCTTTACCCAACAAACCGGCCAAAACCGGCCAAATAAAGCTTCAACAGCCTAAAATATCTTCGGTCTGTCTCAATAGAACCATACAAATATGGATATCATTGGAACCGGCTCCTTGACCATATTGTGATAGTTATGCCCTGTGCCAATGCATTCTCTTATATATGCGAGTCGACCATAGGTCGCCTCGCATATATAAGAGAATGCATTGGCCTAAAAAAAAACTTTTTTAACACTATTTACCATTTTTTCTTACATTCTTTAACACTTTTATAAGTTTTAATGTGTTAAGCCAATGCATTCTCTTATATATGCGAGGCGACCTATGGTCGACTCGCATATATAAGAGAATGCATTGGCACAGGGCCCTTCTGTTGGGTAAAGGGTTAAATCCATCTCCATACACACAACCTTCGATGTCGGCGGATGTCGGGCGATAACTGTTCAACTGAACTTTTTGACCATCAACTGTCTGTAAATGTGCAGACTTCTGTAACTCCCTGTGGTACTAACTCAGCCAATATCTCTGACTCAGCAGATCAGATATATCACGATATTTCAACACAGCTCTGCTGCTCTTCAATTTGTTATGAGGAGTACTCAGCACGGGTGTTTGTGCAATAGCTGTTAATTGCATAAGAGCGTGGGCTTGAATTTTTCTTGAACATTCGATCAGAATAGAGCCCATTAGTGGCCCAGTCCTGATCGGTTTGACAGAATTCAATTTGTCTGCCTATGATTAGTACCGATTTATCGATCACAAATACAGAAGATTTCTTGACATTCGGATCAAATTCCAAGTACCATGTAGTGAGGATAGACCTCAGCATTAGTGGAATTTAGCGGGTGGCCAACCTTAAATTTGTATTTATTTTGAGTTGTCATATGGACAGAAGCTAATCAACAACTAGCCCGGGAGCCTCTTCGGGCCAGGTTAGCCACTGTATTTAGCCGACTCCCGGCGTGAGCATTACGAGATTGATACGAGTAACAGACATGAAGACGCAAAGAGAAATGGCACGAAAGAAACAACATATATGACAAACAGAACACTCAACTAGACACCACGTAGTCTGAAACGCTGGAGAAGCGTGACTATAGCCAATTGATTGAGCCGGGTCAAGTCAAACACCCGTCTTGAAAAGATGTAGGACCAAAGATTCTTACCCTTGCAGTAGGCGGTAGCCCTTTTCTACACCGGGCCCACACAGGGACAGTGGCGGTTAACAACTGTTTTCACAATGACCGTTAATACTATAGTAGTACGTGATCATGTTATAAACTGATATAAGTTAATCTCAAAGATGATTGATGAATGGATATTGCTATACATGTGTCGACTGCCATTATGTTTAATAATCGACGAATTTATATACAGGGAACTTTATAAAGTCGACAAAATAACACGGGGAATATATTTCTTAATAACTATGTTCCTTGATAGTATAATTCACTATATGTGAAGGTCCCAACTCGAAATTTCATTCTTTTCTGTGACTTTTGAGAGCCGATATCGCAATAAACATTCAATTGATTACCCAGGACAAATTTCATAATTGTAAGAAACGCAAAGCAAAATCGCTCACAAAGTCACTTAAATCGTGAAATTTCGAGTTGGGACCTTCACCTACAGTGAATTGTATTATTAAGAGAGAGATAATACCAAAGAAGTATATATCCTTTTGTTATTTTTTCGATTTTATAAGGTTCCCTGTCAAAACTTAACAATGACCTTTAATACTATAGTGTATCACGTGATCATGGTGTAAAGTTTTATTCTCTTGAGATTATTAGTTAAAGCTAGATCTACGGAGTGTTTCGTCGTGAAGCGACTTACTGGTTTATATCCATACTCGTTTAGAGCACCAACAACCCTCCAGAAAAATGGCTACCGGCAGATGAGAGAGAAGTAATTTACCTTAAATGTCGCTCGCGTCTAGACAGATGCGCATCCGAAGATGGGAATAGACCCTTAGTCTCTAACCACAAGTGCATCGTTTTAGAAATTCAAGTACTTACATAACAAAGCAACAAGCAACGTTGTTCTTGTGTGGAACTATCGAGCGCAAAGTTCCAAAGAGGGTTATCGTGTATACAGTATGTATTGTGCTCCAAGAGTTATATTTTCCGAACAAACCTCTAATAGTCATAGTGAACACAAAGCAATAAACACTCTAATATTATATTAGGTACCAGCTAATTATATAATGACCGCCCGGGGGTCTTTAATGTGCTCTCTATTGTCTCGATATAACCAATGCATGGCGCCGGCATCCAATACCTGAATAAGAAAAAAATACATCATATGAGGTGGTTATGCATGTGTATCGTGACATGCATTGTGGGGGATTGTTGTGAAGATGTTGCCTATAGAAGTATAAAGATGTCGCACCTCTCAATGGATCCGAGGCCGGGGCTATGACATCGTTCCTGTCTGTACATAACAGATTAAGCGTACGTTCACATTTGCAAATTGTCTTGGAAATGTTTGCAGGGATTTCGATACCGAATGTTGTATGCGTTGCATAACCTATTGTAAATTATCTCTACATATTATTTCCCCCATGACTGCACTCAATTGCCTTCCCGATGACCACGCAAAACATCACCCATTTACCGATTGTTATGACCAAATATGGCAATGGTCCGGGTTGGTACCCATCAACTTAAATAATATCTGTAACATACCCTTGATAATTATGTTCACAAGCCATGATTGTCTGTGCACTCACATGGAGATGACCGCCCACATATAAACCATCTTCAAACGTTCACTATAGAAATACCTATGTCAACGGGGGTGACAGGAAGACAGCCTGGAAGGGCTATATAACCCCCGTGCAATGTACAACATATTCGTATTTATTGTTCATATGTTTGTGATATTCATGTATGTATATTGTAAATAAACTTATCCTATCCTATGTGGAAGAAAACGAAGGGAAAATGCTTATACAATTTATAATTATCACAGCTAACTACGTGAGAAGTAAATCTATGTAATCCCACTTATAACGATGCTGCCGAAATGTGCATGCACATAGCATTCGGTCACTTACAAAAAGTAGTAACACAGTTATTCGAAGGCAAAATATGTCAACGTATTACCGTTACATGTGGATCGTGAATTTATTGATGCTATCCTGCACCGCGGGTTAGCATCACCAAACTCACCCCGTGTATCTCATTCTGTGTAGGACTCGACTGCTATGGGATACCTAGGATCAGACTGACGTTCCCCAGTTGAAGTTGGTGATGTTCACACATTAGTCACCTCAATTATGCATTATATGTTCTGGGGATATAGAAAGTTTTAGAAAGTTTCTAAAAACAATGTTAATTGGAGAGTATAGATATTTCACATAAGATGAGGCCTAAGCAGAATTAGTTCCCCCAAGAGGATGAATTTGGTGACGCTAGCCCGCTTTGCGGGATAGCGCCACTAAATTAACTATTTGGTGGCCTCGTTTGCAGGCTTGTTTCTAGGGACATGCTTTTAAAGGGACACTGTTCGGTCGATTGGGGGGGGGGGGGGTCACCATATCATCCAATTACAACTTACAACAGCAATAACATAATTTCTCCAGAATCCGTTGTCATAGACAAAATTAGTTTATTATTATAATAAATACTTACCGCAATACCAATGTTATGGTATCATGGTTGCCAAAACAGTCATATCTTAAGGATAGTTTATCTCCCTGAAGTTTCTGTATACTTATTCACATGTATAAAATATATAATATTGAGCAGAAAAGACCTGCTATAACATCATTTTTGTTACCCTAATATTGTCCACGCAGTGGGACCGAAAATGTGGCTAGTTTTATAATATTAGAACATTGAAAATCTGTTTTTAAAACTCTTTCAAGTGAAACATGCATAACATCAGGGCTTTTATTCACCAACTGGGTTTATCAACAAAAAGGCTTGGTAATTTATACCCAGCGAAGCAGAACGCGATTGTCGGTCGGATTTACATCGCAGCTGTTCAGGATTATCCAACCTATCATCGCGGACATGTGGATATATATAATTGACTAATAATGTGAAATAGGTACACATTGTGATTATTTTATTCTGAAATTAGCAAATAATGGACTCTTACCCGTTATTTAGTTTTGTGGCGCGGGCCTTAGTGAAAACATATCTTAAAGAGCGTACACCTGAACAGTGGTGAGTTGGCTTAACTGTGTCACTGTCCGCACAAAATCACATTGGAATCGCCTAATAATGGGTCTATAATGTGACTAAACTCTTCTGATTTTCAGCACATTATCGACTCAAAATAAAGTCATTCTAAGCATAATATCTACATAAAACAAGTTATTTTGTAAGCTGATAATGTGCTGAGTTGGCTTAACTGTGTCACTGTCCGCACATAATCACATTAGAATCGCCTAATTATGAGTCGATAATGTTACTAAACTCTTCTCATTTTCAGCACATTATCGACTCAATATAACGTCATTCTAAGCATAATATCTACCTAAAACAAGTTCTTTTGTAAGCAGATAATGTGCTGGTTTGGGGAGAAGTGGCTGAATTATTCAATCAAGAACATTTGACGGATATCGCAGACTGGCCCCAAGTGTTTATCGCCTGTAAATGCATCAGTGTACACATCTGATTCCTTTCAATTGTGTGCAGCGTTTTTGTGTGCTAACGTCGACATTCTTAAACATAAATAGCCGGGAAGTATCCACCAGCCGAAATATACATGTGTCTGCACTATCTTGTCTGAGTCTTCATCTATTTGCGGATTGTATGCGGTGGGTGTTCGCTATTTAGTCATGCGGCGGGGCCTATTGATAAATGGCAAAATTCATATATTATATATGTCAATTATATCTACGATATCGTGTGTCATAAACTATATACTGAAATGTACCGTGTGCGTTCAGTCGCATCCAAATAAATTACACAGGTTTATAAAAAAAAAAACCCAGTTGGTGATTGCTTTGTTTTTTGGTAATAACAATTCGACTGTATCTTTAGGAATGAGTTTTATAGAACACAATTGGTTAAGCTGTTGGAATTGTTTCCAGAAATAAATAAAGCATCTTCAACGTCGATCTGGTATCGTTGACAAAGTCCTTCGGCAAAATGGCAATGAGCTTTTAAATGTGACTTCATTGACAGAAACCAAATATGTGTGTAACACCTGGAGCCGATGTAATTGTACTATACATGTACAGTGGATCTTGAACAGTGGATCTTCAATATGACGCATGCGCACGTTACTAATGTATTCATGTACACTGGGACACTTAGGCCGGATTCGTCATCTCAGGTTTAAACCTGGTCTACGTAAACCTCTAGGTTTAAACCGCCGTGAGTCAACAAAATCCGAGGTTTAAACCTGAGACCGCAGGTCTAAGTGACGCATTCGTCATCTCTGGTTTAAACCTGGTCCAGCCAGACCAGTGGTTTAGCAGTAGTGTCTCTGTATCGTCGAGATAAATAATCCCACGTTCCCAATGCGAACCGCCTCGTTTTATTGATTGCGAAAATCAATAATTACGTCAGCGAGCATATTTTGATTGGAAATGTATAAGCGAGAAGCATTAACACCTATACAGCGTGTGGGGATAAGTTTTTGTCAATTTCGTTAATTGTTTTGCGTTTTATAAGCTTAAACCGGCAACTAAACCATCTAATTCGATGGTCCAGCTAAACCAGTTTTACCGAGGCTAAACTTGAGATGACGAATCCGTCTTTTCTTCGTCGCGGTTTAGAATTGTCAAACAATCAGTCAAAGGGTGGGGCTGTAAATAATCTCGAGTGAGGGCGTGTCTAAGTGACGACTGCTGACTGGACCAGGTGTTATCATGTCACAGTTGATTCATTCGCACGCGAGCTTTGCTCAGATATGGACATCTTCCTTCAATATGATTTTTCCAACTATCTTTTGTTTTTATTGGCTTGTGGCAATCACAATCTACGAATTCATTTGAAGGGTTCAACGTTTAAATTTTGACACCGAGACGATGCTACTGCATGACCAGATATGCTATACACATAGTTTGCAATCCTAAACTTATATTGCTATATGTGTCAAATTTGATAACTTATTTTGATGTAGATCATGCCACAAAGATCTACTCTGGCTACGCCCATAACTGTCCATAATATTCCACAGTTCAAAATCTGGGAACATTTTGATTTTCTGCATGACATTGAAAAAAAGCAACGCATGTAATATATTTCTTTATTAAAAGCTGTCCTTCTTCGTGCTTGCCCACTTCCAACAGTTCAGATGCCGCTTCTGGTGTGCAATCATAAGCAAATTGCCTTTACTTGACTGACTTTTGGTCCAGGGTTGATTCGATTTTGGAGCCTTTATTCTGCGTCAGAGGGCAGGCCCATTTGTGCGACAGGGGCCTGCGACACCTTTGGGCACATTATGATCATTTGAACATTTTAATTTAAAACAAAAATTTATTTATATTTAAAACAAACAAATATTAATTTAAATTCAAAATTTTATTTCTTGTTAGATTCAACTCCTTACTCAATTTAACAACACAATTTGTTATTTTTTTTTTAAATAAATTTTTTATTATTTTTAAATCAAATTTTTTTAAACCTAACGCCGTTATACCATCCGAGTCAAAACACCTAATTTGGTTGAAATCGGTCCAGGGGTATGGGAGAACAGTTGCGAACAGACAAACGGACATAGAGGTAGACAGGTGCTATACCCTATAATATATACATATATACATGTAAATACACCATTTTTTTTTTTTGCGGGTAAAGCATCTTGCAAAAAAATCAATCACAAACAAAGTGATGAACAGCGCGTGAAACTCGTGTTGAGAGATATGGCCTTTGTCAGATTGATTTAAACCCAGAATATTATCAGATCAATGGCCCATGAGCGATACTTGGATGAATAAATCCATTGAGCGTGCACGCGTTCGTGATAATTTATGACGTGTCAATAACTATTGTATCGGCCTGTCTTTTGGTCCGATTGGTAAGAGTGTAGTTTGACTGCATGCTCATATCACTGAATCGAGTTGTCAGTTAGCTGGCAACTGAACGTCAAAAACGCCTACTTAGACCAGGTTTGGCTGGACCGCCAATATAGGTTTAAACCAGGTTTAAACTCGGAGGTTTAAACCGGAGATGACGAATCCGGCCTTAAAGATGCTCTGTCCGATTTGACACCATGCAATCAACATCTGTTCTATAGAAGATAATAATTAGATCAGACCCATGAGCCCATTAATGATGTTGTAATTACCAGATATCCGCTTTAAAAAAAGGAAATTTTAACACGTTCTGAATATTTGCTAGCCCAACAAAAATTAAATTTATCGCAGTTGATAAAGTGCGTCCATGCTTCCGTCGCCCAAATGCATATAGGTCGATGATAAAGCGCGTTCTGAACTATGAGGTTTTTGGATCGTTTTAGCGTATTGCTGATGGATCGTTTTGTGAATTTCCACGATGTTTGTGTAATACTTTTCGTGTTTCTTTTGTAAGCGAAAGAATTTCTTAGGAACGTATGGATTATTTGGCATCAAATCAAATCGTTTTGAAAGTTCAAAGGGACCAGAACAGATTTATAATCCTTTGAAATGTACAACCTCCGACATCCCCATTTTGGTTGAAAGTGTTCCACATGATAGCCAAATAAATCTACAAATGTGACCACAGTTGGGCATACGACATCCCCTAAAGCTAAAATCGCAAGATCTCTGAACCGTTTCAGTATTTATGCGTGGATCATACTTCGGCGTTGTCGTGGATTTAATTTCACTAAGAATTATTTCCACTCAACGTCGGAAACAGTGTCAAATAAAAGGAAAAAAGCTTTCCCAGATACTCGTATATGGCTATCATGCTATGGTCCCTTTGACTCGGCGAAACCACACTAATCGAGAGTTACACAGCTTCGTCCGAGGACTACGACGACATGATGAACTATGTATCTTATCGACTGATCTTCCGGGGTCGCAGAAAATGCGGCACAACCACTATTAACCCTTTGAACCCGAGCGGCCGGAAAACCGGCCGCAGCGTGAACCTCCAAATACCCCAGCGGCCATATGTCGACCGCCACGTGTTTGTTGTTTACATACATCGTCGCGGCCGTCTGCTTCTCCAATTATTATGTTTTTCTTTGTGTCTTGTTGCTATTGCGTTTAAGCACACAACATCATGAATTATGAAGCCTAAAACATTTTCGGTAGACGAGGTGGTCCGGCAAATTTTGGAATCGGACGAGGAAGATTTCGATGATGATGACTACGCCATTTGTGAGTTAGAATTGGAGAACGAAAGCACAGTGACACTGGGAGAGATTCAGACGTCAGTCGCTCCAGGAGCGGGTGGCGTTGTTTCAAGTAGAGATATGACAAGAGATCAATGTATGGGGTAGTTGGTGTGTTGTGGAAGTGGGCGGAGCTTATGTCGAGGTAGGGGCGTGGCAGGGGGCATGGCTTCATACCTGCAATTAGTCACGGTGATCATAATGTCCATACGTTGAAAAGGGACGCAAATTCGTTTGTTATACGTACCTTTACACCGAAAGAGAAGCCGGGACCAAAGAATGTACCAACTTCAATAAGTTTGGACAGTACACCTCAAGGTGGAGTACTTAAATTTATTTTGGGATGATGCACTCTGGCATTTGATTGTCGACGAGACCAACCGAAACGCTCGTCACGTGATTTCGGAAAACGTAACATGCGCCTAGGAAATGTCTAAAATGGGCATAATACAATTGCTACCCTTAAACAAAAGTTTGGTTCACTCATCCGGCCACTCGTGGAAATTCAAAGTTTTGTCATCACTCATGAGATATAACCCATATCCACTGAAAAAGTGTGGATATCCTCTATTTATTATTTCCATACCAGGAAAACAGTTACAAATAACGCTCTTTATGTTTACCATATCCGGATCTAAACAAAAGCCAGGTTCTATAACGTTTTTTGTCTTTGTTTACATAACAAAGGAAAACATTTGACAATAGCATACTGTTTATGCCATATTTCTGATTGGTATAAGAACACCGTCTGTCTATATTTTACTATTCTTTCTGTTTATGGCGGTTTTTGGCGGATTTGAATATTTTAACAGCATACACACCGCCTACGCCGCCCGTATCTTTAATGTCCGATTGCCAATCTTTAATGTCCGATTGCCAAGGAAACACAACCTATTTAGCATCTCGTCGACGCGTCTTCCCCTAATAACAAAACCACGGGGGGGGGCTTCTATCGTGCTCCGCTGTCAGACTGCCACCACTGCCCTGATGCACCGTCCCTAGCTATATATATGTCTGCTTTACGTCAGATGTTCCGTATCAAGACAAGACATCGTACAGTTGCACTTGCTCACACCAATCACAGGGAAACCATCACGCAGTTATCCAACAAGATATATAATGCTCTTTGATATGTCTGTATATACGACCTTCCATTTTAAAAGTGAAACGCATTGCGTAATTCAATTAATAAGCAAACAAATATTAAATCCATATAATTTGTTATTGAGCACTTTAAGTGAGACGGATCAACAAGCACTGGGCGGTACACAAATTGACACGGAGAAAATATTAGAAATCTCAATGAATTAAAATTACATTTCTCAAAGTTACTGGGCGTTGAACACCCACTGACAAATACACAAGTATCCACGCCTCACTGACAAATACACAAGTATCGACGCTTAAAATGTACAGCACGGAGAGATTGCAAATGTCAAGACTGTGTGTACCAATTATACGATAGATGTCGGGTCCCCTTTGAACGCAGTGTCTCCATTTTGCTGCTGGTCAAATGCAATTTGATACCCCAGTGAATACTCATCAGCCTTAATTATGTTGTACAGGAACCTTGTTTCAATGACTGGGCAGACTCTTTTGTCCACACGCACCTAATATTTATTCAGCATATAATTGCAGCAGAAGAGGTAATCCGTTCACGTATGCCACATTGGTACTTTTTTCGAACAGAGAATAGTTCCCGAATTTAGTTTTTCGTCAATGTTTGAAAACCTTCATTATAATATCGGAATCATCTACACTGAGGTGAGTAATTCAAGAATAGACACTACCCGTGCTTAATGGGTATAGATGTTACCACCATAAGAAGAACAAAACCGGCTCAGTTTGTTTGTAGCTTATGTATGCAACATATCCTCGTGACAATAGGTTCACATTGGACCTAAATGTTAACATAGGATAATATTGGACCTAAGATTGATTCTCAAATAAGCACATGGTGGACTTATCTACCCGTTATTCCACCTTATTGCGCGGCCCCAGTGCACACGCATTATACAAAGCATTATAATCTGCCTGAAGTTTCTGTATACTTATTCACAGGTATAAAATAATAATTTTGAGCAGAAAAGAACAGTCACCAGGAGCTGCGGTCGCTATGAAATCATTTTTGTTTCCTTAAGTTTGTCCCACAGTGGGACCGAAAACGTAGAAATATTTGAAAATTAGAACATTTTTACTTGAAAATCTGGGTTTACAACACTTCTGAGTGAAACCTGCATAACACTAGGGCTTTTATTCACCAACTGGGTTTATAAAAAGTCTTGGTAATTTATACCGAGCGAATCTCAACGCGATAGTCGGTCGGATTTACATCGAGGCGGTTTAGGATTATCCAACATATCCTCGTGGAAACACGTACATAATCGACTTTATACATTCTGGTAATTCGATTTATTAGGTTTCCTTTCGAGCGTAATTCAGATTCAAATAGTGCCGATATGGGCTTATTTGTGTTTTTTTGATATAAGTTCAATATGAGCTTGTTTTCAGGAGTAAAGGTTGGAAAAATTTGCACTCACTTAAATTAGGCACACACTTAAATTAGGCCGCATTCATACAATTGACAATTACAGCTTGTTCTCCCGAAAATCCGAACATAATCTGCTTATAATATAACTTGTTTTAGCAAGATAATCTGCTTAGAATTGCTTCATTTTGAGTCGATAATGTGCTGATAACGAGAGCGGTTTGGTCACATATATCGACTCATAATGAGGCGATGCTACGCAGATTACGTGCGGAAATGACAAACACGCCAACTCAGAACTTTTCAGGAGTACCCTCTTCATCATGTATTTTCACTGTGGCCCGCGCTATAAAACGGAATAACGGGTATGAATCAATTATGTCATGCGTATTTCAGAATCAAATAATCATATCATGTACCTATTTCACATTGTAGGTCAAATATGTGCGTATTTTCGCGAGGATATGATGGCTCGGTGATTTGATTACCATTAATTTGCATGTATTTCGATACAGAATATGATAATGTGTCGTTATACGAACGAGAAATTGCCTTTAAAATGCGTATGTGCCACATGCAGCTAACTATATATACGTGAGAAAAACATATATAGCTTTGCTTGTAAGTGGCATCCAATTAGCTCGCAAGAATCACTCATATGTGACCCGCCATATCAAATCCAGTCGTAAGTCGGGATTTGTTTACCCTGTGCCAATGCATTCTCTTATATATGCGAGTCGACCATAGGTCGCCTCGCATATATAAGAGAATGCATTGGCCTAACAATTTTTTACAATTTTAATAATTTGTTCTTGTATTCTTTAACAATTTTATAATTTCACCCATACAGAGCCCCAGACAAACATGAGCAGACGACACTCTTCTATATGCTTCTATATATGTGTGGGGCTCCCTGCAGGGTAATGGATGTTTTTTATTTTATGTCCTAAAAATTGTAAGAAACATTTATTTAAAAAACATGATAAATTTTGTTTAGGCCAATGCATTCTCTTATATATGCGAGGCGACCTATGGTCGACTCGCATATATAAGAGAATGCATTGGCACAGGGTAAAAAAAATCCCGACTTACGACTGGATTTGATATGGCGGGTCACATATTACAGAAAATGTGCAGAATATCAACTACGTATCAATAGGTATTCAATAAAGAAACTGTTAAAAGTCGAATTCCCACACTTTTTGGGTTGGCACTTAATAGTACATAGCACAGGGTGTTGCGTTATTCGCATGCGCAAAATTGTATTCCTGTGAAGTTACTTTCAGCCTCATCGTTCTGTCTTTCTCGACGGAAGTAAAATTTAAGTTTCGCGCATGCGCTATATGCAATTTTGCGTACTTGTAAAAATGACGCGAAAAAGTTTTTTCTCTTGCTGAATTCAAACTTAATTGGTTAGAACACGTATTATCGTAGTTTAGGGAAAATAAATGTGGTGTTGAGTTGGAACGTTACATCCTTCCATATGAATTCAACGACTATTGCCTGGTAAAACTGGATAAAAACTGGATTTGAATCGAAGTTCTGGTGACACTGAATGACCGTGAATCGTGATGTTGATATTCACATGTTGTTGACATATTGATTGAATTTTGTCAGCGGTAACACTCGTTTCACAACGAAATAATTTGGGAACCTCAGAGAGTAAACACACACAAACTGATTATACACCAGCGATCATTCTCACAAGACAACCACAACACACGTGATATGTTGCCAACTGCAAGTGACTACTCAGTCTACTGGAACACAACAAGTTGAACAACAACAATGTGGCTAGCAGTAGCAACATAATGGAATGTACTAGTAGTAGTAGTAGTATTGTACCAACCACAACAGACCACAGTGGAATTTGACAATACAATTAGGATTTTGGACTGAACTGGACGTAAATCTAGCTGGAGTACATATTCAATTTCAATGGAATTATGGATGTACAAGACAGTTTGTGCCACAACACACTGAATACTACAGAATAGGTCACTCTCATCGGTTTTCTGTGATAAAGGTACCCAGGTTCCTGAAATTGTGATAAAGTTACCCAGGTTGGAGAGGATTGTGATAAAGTTACCCAGGTTAATAACATTTTATGTTTAGCAACATATTATTGATTTTTGCGATCAAAATGACGAACTACAGTACTAATATGTCTTAATGTATGCTTAATAAGGGCTATTACTTGCCAAAACTGAACAATATTTCCCTCTGTCACTTTTAAATCGAGTCGATATTGTGACATTTGCTTAACCGTTTATTGACAAATCTTGTATTCATATATTTTATTTAGTTACATGATACTTGAAAAGTTATTAAAAAGTATGAGCTAACCACTTGACTATATTTTGATTCATTTAGTGAAAATTCATAGCATTAAAATATCACAATAAATCAATTTGAAAATCAGTCTTCATGAATCAATACACTCAATTAATTTATTTCTCATTTACTTAACAAAGGCATTGAGATAAGTATATATAATTGATGCTGAATACTATGGGATGCCAAATTGACATTTAATAAATAATTAAGCGTAAGCGTAATAAGGAATCCCTTATTGCACTTAAGCGCAATAAGGGAAAATAAGGAATATTCCTTATTGCGCTTAAGTGCAATAAGAGATTCCTTATTGAGCTTAAGCGCAATAGGATCTAAATGCGCTTAAGCGCAATAATGAATTTTACTAAAGGATTCATACATCAATTAATTTTCTTCAAAAAAAAATTTGTAATTATTTTTCAATTTGTTTAATCTACATGTAGCATACTAAAAGTTAATATGAAAAAAGTAGAGCATATGGATTTCAATTTATTTAATTTTTCTCTAGCTTTTGAAATACTTGACCAGAAAATATGGAATTTGGCACATTGCCATAGTTTCTCACTTTAAGTTGATAATAAACGGTCTTTATTTGTAATTATTAGTGTCCCTTTAAGTCATCTGAGGTCAATGACACCTACCTATGGCACTCCCTCAAATTACCTCTGTGTGCAAATTTTCCATTATATATCTTCTGATCTGATAACAAGCGCTCTTCGTTGATCGTTATCCAGCATATCAGTCCAGCATCACTAAATTCACCCTCTGGGGACCACATTCTGCTTAGGCCTCATCTTCTCTGGCAAGTTTCTTTATTATCAAATTTCTATAGAAACTTCTTCACATAAATTCTATTTCTTTTTTAGTTTAGTTTCTCTATTTTGGAAGACTATTTCCCCCATAATTGGCAGACAACACATTGCATAATTGAGGTTCCCAATGGGTGTACATCACAATATTCATCACTTGGGAACTTCAATTTGAGTCTATGTCTCCCATAGCAGATGAGGCCATGCATTTGGTGACAGGAACATTAAACTCAGGCTTGTATGTTAATCTAATTTATTAGCCCCCCCCCTAATTCTGAGAATAAAGGCACATATCCCATGATATTTCCCTAGTTACGATAGGTGACCGATGTGTGTCAGTTTCTCTTAATATCGTCTAAGCTGATACGGAACGCTCTTCTAGGCTACACTCTATATATTCATATATGACCAGATATGATAATATATTTTTACCCCCCCCCCCCTTTAGGATCAACGATACTTATCCAACAGGACCTCCTGTATTAATTTCCCCCTGTATATGAATTTCCAGCAATCAGAGTCCAACAATTTTTGGTATATGATTAATTATTTAATAATAATTGTTTATTAGTCGTCTTAGATCAACGACACCTATAAGTACATGTACACAATAGACTTGAAATAGGGGGGACTCTATTTTCATATTATCAGTATCCCTGTCCCCAAGAATTTGTGTCTCCATCCCAGAGATTTAGTATATTTTATAAATATATAAGCCTACCATTTTCATGGTCATAAAAGGGATCTTGGGGTTACTGTGAGATTGCTTCCCTCATATGTTGAGCCTATATAAACTTTAAGTTCAGTGATGTGTTCAGGCCTGTGCCATTTAAAATTAATTCAGGGGGGATCAATGCATATTAAATTGTTTTGTGCTAAAGCGCAAATGTTTTGTGTTCAATCGTAAATGATTTGCACTGAAGCACAAATGATTTGCGCTTAAGCTCAAATGGTTTATGCTCAAGCATAAATATTTGCACTAAAAGATAGAGGTTATTTGCACCTAACTTAGCGCAAATATTTGCACATATTTGCGCTTAAGTTAAGCGTAAATAAATAATAAATGTGAAAAGTATGGGAGGCCCTTTTCACATTTATTAGCTCAACTTACTTTGTAAGTTTGAGCTATTGCCATGGGTTGGCGTCCGTCGTATGTGTGTCCGTCAACAATTTCCTTTGGCGCGGGCTACAGGTCGTACCTTTGGTCTGATCTTTATGAAATTTGTCTTGAATGTTGACATTGACATGTAGATGGGAACGAGTCATTTCGGGGTCATTCGACCAAAAAACATGGCCGCTGGCGGCCATCTTTGACTTCAAATTTAAATCCATTGGCGCGGTCTACAGGTAGTACTGTTCGTCTGATCATCATGAAATTTGTCATGGATGTTAATATTGAAATGTAGATGGGAACGAGTCATTTTGGGGTCGTTCGCCTAAAAAACATGGCCACCAGCAGCCATCTTGGATTTTACTCTTTACATGACTAAATCCTTTGGCGCGGGCTGCTGGTCGTAGCTTTAGTCGGATCTTCATGAAATTTGTCATGGATGTTAACAATGACATGTAGACGGTAACGAGTCCTTTTGAGGTTATTCAGCCAAAAAACATGGCCGCTGGAGGCCATCTTGGATTTCAAAATTAAATCCATTTGTGCGGTCTACAGGTCGTACTATTCGACTGATAATCATGAAATTTGTCATGGATGTTAATATTGAAATGTACATTATTTATTTGCGCTTAAGTGCAAATATGTGTCTATCAATTTATTAAATAATAATCAAATTTGAATATCTCAGCAATAGTCCCTTGCTAGCAGAGTTGAAACGCCATCGGTACAAACACAACGAAAATGGGTGATTGACTTCCCAATGTGCATCGTAGTTTTAGAATCTTTTTCCAAAAAGAATGTGTGGATAAACTGCAGACATTGTTCGGCTCGTGGAAGATGGATATTCCTCTAGAACACAAATCTGAATTTCAAATGTGACTTATCCATTGCGAAACGACAGCGTACAGAATCGACAATCAAATCCCAAAATTCATCGAACATTCTAAGTCAAAACAGCGTCCAACTCCAAGGTTCACAGTTCAGCCACGAACGTACTGGAGGCAGCAACCTGCAAAAGCAGTCACCTGCAAAAGCAGTCATGTCTTCTTTGTTGGGGGGGGTAATAATTTTATTGTTTAAAGTTCATTTTAAATAGATTTTGGCCCCTATAAATCAGCAATAATTATATTAATTACAATTGTTTGCGTCGATTCAAATTTGTAGGTACGAAGCACTAATTGCATGTTTTAAAATGACGCCATTGCTAGGTAACGCTAGCGACGTTTCCGGTTAATTGCGAGCATGCGCATAACGCAACACCCTGTGCTATGTACTATTAAGTGCCAACCCACTTTTGTTCAATGTGTGATTCTATATACATGCGCGGTGCATGCGAATCTGGATAATTATAGCTAATTCCAAACTCATTCATATTTTCATTCCAGAATACAGGTCTTCGTTATGCCTGACCCATTTGCCGTCAGTGTCGCTGTAGCAGTAGTACTTCTAGTGTTACAGACACCACTTGTCACCGGGAATATACATCACAATAAAGTACAGGTTAGTGAACCAACGTAACCAAAATTACGTTTGTATGGACATAAACAGGCCTCAAAATAAGGTGCCGGAAAACTGAAGAGTGAGGTCCCTGGAGGGTGAATTTAGTGACGCTATCCCGCACAGCTGGCTGGCGTCAGTAAACTCACCCTCTGGGGACCTCATTCTGGTTAGGCTTGATCTGATATAGGAGACATAGACTCAGAGTTAAGTTCACAGATGGTGAATATTGTGAGATGCACCCATTGCATGGGGACCTCGATCACGCATTGTGTCGTTTGCCAATTTGGTGAAATGGAGAACCTAAACTAAAAACAGAAAAAGAAAGTATATCTTTGAATCCAAAACATGTTCTTGCATTGAGGTCCCATACAGGGTCCGCGCTGGACTGAAATTAGCTTTTGCCAAATAATTTGCCAAATGAAAATATTTTTTGCCAAATTCTATTAGAATTTGCCAAATGTTATCCCTGATAGTATAATTTTCTGCAACCTTCATTGAGTTTTTATGTTTCGACACTCGCGGTTTCAACGACGTTTGATATCGATAGGAAAGCAGTTAGTTAATAATTATACTCGCATCTCTATTGTTGTTTACCATACAACAATAAACCAATCACCAAACAATAGAATTATAAAAGAGTTGCTTCGTCAGAAGGGAATATCACAAGAGGATTAGCTACGTAAACACCACCATCAAACTAAATATTGACAATCCCTCCACCCATCGATAATAATGCTTAATGGAGGTGTTAACTTTTCCGAAACCATATAAAACACCACTAATATTATTCTATTGTTATAGTTTCCTAACATGAATGGTATTGTTTGACCGATATTTTTCAACTTTAGTGAGGAATTAATAAGTGACTTGCCAAAACGTTTGCCAAATGAAAATATTTTTTGCCAAATGTGAATTATTTTTGCCATTTCCAAATTTGGCAAGTGGCAGTTATGTTTAATATATATATTAAACATAACATGGGTGAATAACAACTTCACTAACTATCACTCTATGCATGGTTCTAGTAGAATAACTATGTGGTGTATGTTGTTGACAAAAACTTGAATATGGCATTATTATATGTGCTTATAAAGTCTTAAATAAAACAAGGGTGTGAAAATTGTTTTGTCAGTTACGACAACCCAACAACCCCATCATAAATTCCTGACATTATTTTACCACCAACCTGGCCGTATATCATTTCATTTTGGAAGGAATGTATTGTACATGTACATGTACGCGAACGTTTATATTTGAAGATACGACAAGAGCATGACTGCATTTGGGAGCCAGAAAATTACCCTTCATCTTGGGAGAGTCTGGAATGTGACGGAGTAATGAGCGATTCCGGTTCTGAAGGTGACAACCCAACACTCATTCCGAATGGCGCCCAATGCAAAATCAAATGCGAAACGTCCAACGTAACAGACTCCTGGGTCGTCTGCCATGACGGAATTCTGGAGGGCCCAGAGTGGATATGTGGAGGTAGGAACAATGACAGTAATACAAGTTTGCCTGCAAAACAGACACACCCGTGATCGGCGGTCAGCCTCACTCAAGTCGACGCACATTTGTAACCTGCCATATCAAATCCAGTCGTACGTCGGGATTTTGTTTACCCTGTGCCAATGCATTCTCTTATATATGCGAGTCGACCATAGGTCGCCTCGCATATATAAGAGAATGCATTGGCCTAACATTTTTTTTTAAATAAATGTTTCTTACAATTTTTAGGACATAAAATAAAAAGCATCCATTACCCTGAAGGGAGCCCCACACATA
Organism: Siphonodentalium dalli; assembly: GCA_032622095.1. Taxonomy (NCBI): domain Eukaryota; kingdom Metazoa; phylum Mollusca; class Scaphopoda; order Gadilida; family Siphonodentaliidae; genus Siphonodentalium; species Siphonodentalium dalli. Next base: position 137,998,561 of record CP136069.1, read on the forward strand.
TATAGAAGCATATAGAAGAGTGTCGTCTGCTCATGTTTGTCTGGGGCTCTGTATGGGTGAATACAAGAACAAATTAATAAAATTGTAAAAAATTGTTAGGCCAATGCATTCTCTTATATATGCGAGGCGACCTATGGTCGACTCGCGTAGATAAGAGAATGCATTGGCACAGGGTAAAACAATCCCGACTTACGACTGGATTTGATATGGCGGGTCACATTTAGCCTGGCTGTGTTTGGTTCTCCAAGTCTCACCGTTTCCAAATCACAATGTAGCTGTGAGTATACAGTTCCCAAGAATTGTATTTAGTGTATCGTCAGTGTAAAACCGTGTTCTCTATCTGTTTATACAACCCCTTGTTAAGTATTCCCACTAATGTGTTATGAAGCTGTGAGTCCATATTCAAGATGGCTAGTACGTTTGTTTTGCAAACACCATAAATTTCAACACATTCTCTCGCAAATACGCACATAAATCGACCTATAATAAGAAATAGGTGCATCATGTTATTGATTCTGAAATAAGCAGATACTGGATGATATACGTTATTTCGTTTTGTGGCTCGGCCACAGTGAAAACACATGTTAAAGAGCGTACATCTGAAAAAGCCGAGAGTTGGCTTATTTATGTCATGGTTCGCACATAATCTGCTTAGAAACGCCCCATTATGAGTCGATAATGTGACTAAAATGATCACACGTTCAGCATATTAACGACTCAAAGTGAGGCGATGCTAAGCACATTATCTACCTAAAACAAGTTCTCTTATAAGCAGATAGTGTGCAGTTTTTTGGAGAATAGGCTGTAAATTTATATGTTCATTAATGTTTCATAGACACTTGTTTTTCTTTCAAATCGGTCGAATTAGCCAAACACCTATAATATGGCATCACCAGAAAAAAATATCGGTAGCTTTTCTTAGCATCATACTGTTCGCCCTGTATCATAGCAATTCAGCATGGGGTCATGCATGCTGGCCAGAACAAAAATTGGCCTTTTTGGGGGGGGGGGCCTTTTTCGGAAGGGGGGGGGGGGAGCTTTTTCAGAATTTTTAGGGGCCATTATTTCAGAAACGTTGGCCAAGTTAAATACATAAAAAAAATGTCATCACCGAGAAACCCGAAACAAGAACGAAAATATAAAGAAACACGCACAAAAATAAAAAGATACATTTTGAGTCGGACAAAGTTAAAATGGAAATGGGTACCGCACACACCGTAATAGATTCGGCCGCCAACGTATATATCGAATAAATTAGCGCTGCTTCGCATGCATTGTCTTATTTTGAAACCACAAAGTAATAAAGTATTGCCTCTTGATTAAGTGAGTATATCATTCTAGCAGGTAATCGTCATTGTTTTTGGCAAGTAAACATCTGTGACATTTGATAAATTATTATTCGTACATTGGCGAGCAATTGATGATTACCTGTTAACGAACTATGAGTTTCATGGACAGCTGATGATAATTTTAGAGGTGATTGCTGACTATAGCCGTGAAATTTATTGCCAAAAATGTTTGACCAAATTAAATTTTCTTTGGCATGGATCCGGACTAGAAGTATTACTATTTTATATCAATCAAATGTGTAATGGAAAATTATCACAATTGCGCGACGCAATTAATATCACAAGGACATAATCTGCGCACAGATTTAATATGGACAGTTATAATACGGTTTCACAGTAAAAACACTAGTGTTTATTATGAGCTAATCGCATACACTTTAGTTGGCTATGTGCACCCATGCCACGCATGGTTTTTACAAATGATAGTCATAATCGCTTGTCACTACCAATTTGTTGTGTTGTCATTGTAACACACTGTCAGTTGTTTCCACATCGAAACATCAGGGCGGGTTCACGTTTGAAGTTTGAGTGCTCTGCTAAGAGTTACCATAAGTTTACGGAGCAAAGCGCTGGAATTTTACGGTACAATCATCTGTGAAAATATATATATGTCCGTAAATTTTATTGTTCAAAGTACTGTGTTTTTACGGACTTAAAGCCACATGGTGGTTTGCGCTCCACAATACAAGTAATATTATTCGCTTTTGAATTTTTCTCAGTATCGAAATAGGTCGATAAATATCTGAACTTCCTTTCTACGAGCATTATGTAACCAAAAAAGACGCATTAAAGTAATGGAAAATACAACTGTGTGTCCCAAACACAAAACAGCCCTTTGCGCGACACGGAACAGAAAAGAGCGTTCCGGTGTAGTCTATTCCTGATATGGTAGCAATAAAGAGCGTTTTTCTGACTTCTGGCGAAAATATGAAAAAGGCTGAAAAATGAATGACTTTGGCAAGTGTTTTTCATGGCATATGAAGCCGGTATATCAATAGTTCGTTTATTTATCGACCTATATCCGTCGCTCCAAACTATGTAGACAAAAATTGGGAGGTTCGAATGAGCCATGTCCGTTTAAGTTCCGTAATTTTCGGGTACAATGTTCTGGAAAATATTTGTTCAGCGCTTTTCTCCGTTTAACGTACATTAACTTTGTAATGGAATTGGGGCTTCATTCTTGGGCATATGCATTTGTAATTCCACAGTACTTTAGCCTCCTGAAATTTTGCGAGAATGCATTCTCTTATATATGCGAGTCGCCCACATGGAGCATCACATATATAAGATAATACATTGGCCTAACAATATTTGCCTTGATCTTGCATACAAATTCATTCTATTATATATGCAAGGCTCACTATGGTATATACGAGAATGCACTAGCACAGTATTTCCAATGCTACACCAGAGCGGGCTCCCGTCATAACATCATGAAATTGTTAATAGGCTGAACACATCAGCGAGGCTTCACAACTCACGAATAGGATTACTGAACCAGGCAATGTATGGACATTCGTTCGCTGTGATATATTCACTTTGCACGACCCACATGATTAGGAACAACGCACACAATAATAATTTATTCAATCGGCCAATTATATGATTATATGAGGCTTGATAAGTGATGGTTGTGTGATACAAACAATAACTAACTGTCTCAATGTCTGTTTTTCCATGAAGTGTTTGGTACCAACCGAAGGAACTGATAGCCAACATGTAACCCTTTGTGCCAGTTAGGTCACCACAGCTACAGTTAGTATGTGCGCATACTTTGATGAGAAACTGCGTATAGTACATGTTCCTAATTCTTACCAGTGGCAGTTCGTTATTCAAAGGTTGTCCATTGCTAATCACACGTTTCTTTTCACAGGAACAGCCCATCACACTGACGTACACCACAGAGAGAAGCGATGGTTTTTTTGGTTCTGGCCGGCTAATTTTGTCTTTTGCTTCTTTTTCTGCCATAGTAAGGACACTAACAATATACTACCTTGTCTTATATAACGCTTAACCACACACGTCTCTATTCGCTCATTGAACATTTAACATTAAATGCATCAAAGTGCACAACTAACAAATCGGAGTTTAGTTTTAGCTAAAACATTCTATGTACGAGTAGTGGTACTAATGCTTTAGTATAAAAGTAGTGTTATTTTACATGATTGAATGGTCAAGCTGGCCGTATTCTTGCATTCTGTTGATTCATTTATACATTATTATTCGTCTACGGAGCAATACAAAATAGCTGCTTTTTGCAGTCAATTTTCGGGAGAGACGCGCACACAAACATCGACAAACGATTACTCGAATGCCATATTTAAAAAAAAAAATTGTATCCGTATACAAAGGGTCGACACCCAGCGGTACCCAAAATCGCAATAAAGTTGAATTTCCTACTTACTACACCGGGTATACGGCATTGTCACGTATGTTTCTGCTTGCAAATATGACAGAAACCTTCCTTACCCTGTCCAATGCAGCGGAATATCGATTTAAGTGTTTTGAAATGATCTAATTACTTCTCAGCGAACCTGTGCATGTCATTGAGTCGCTATCCTTCTTTCGCATTAGTCGATATTGATGGACGTTTAATTATAGTTGGAAAATCCAAAACTATTTGGAAGCTGAAGCATGAGTGAAGGAAATTCAATGCTACATCCTGTTTTGGGTTCACTAGGTGCTGACCATTGGTATATGTGACCCGCCATATCAAATCCAGTCGTAAGTCGGGAATTTTTTACCCTGTGCCAATGCATTCTCTTATATATGCGAGTCGACCATAGGTCGCCTCGCATATATAAGAGAATGCATTGGCCTAACAATTTTTTATTATGTTTTTTAAATAAATGTTTCTTACAATTTTTAGGACATAAAATAAAAAACATCCATTACCCTGCAGGGAGCCCCACACATAGAAGCATATAGAAGAGTGTCGTCTGCTCATGTTTGTCTGGGGCTCTGTATGGGTGAAATTATAAAATTGTTAAAGAATACAAGAACAAATTATTAAAAATGTCAAAAATTGTTAGGCCAATGGATTCTCTTATATATGCGAGGCGACCTATGGTCGACTCGCATATATAAGAGAATGCATTGGCACAGGGTAAAAAAAATCCCGACTTACGACTGGATTTGATATGGCGGGTCACATATATGTGTATTATAAAAAACACTATTGTTCTACAAAGGTTCCCGTGATTTGAAAAATGGGAACAACGTATTAGAAAAATGACATGGAAAATAAGAACTGAAGGAAAATAGCCGTGTGCCCAGGTGTGCCCAAGTGTGCCTAAAGAAAATGAACTGAAATCAATAGAAACCGAACTAAACAAATCATTGGAAGAAATTACAAACATAAATAAAGAGTTTGAGGTTTTCACAAAGAATACAATGTCAGAGATGGTGAGAACGTAGCTGAAAAGTCGAATTGAATCAGAGAAAATGAGCAGTATTGTCAAAAGGCTAATGCGACTGAGCACCAAGGCGTTCTAACAGTGGTAACTTTTTACGAGAAAGATAATGGTGCATGTTAAAATATTAGAATAGCTCATGTTAATATTATAACAAAATTGAGTCTGCCCCATTCAATATAGTTTCCACAAAAAAGTTACAAGATATATGGACATGTATAGAAGTTCAACAATAGTGATCACAGCGTGCCGTAAAATATAATTTCTTCTGAGATAAAAGAAACGGAGTCAGTGGCTCATGACTTTCCATGATCATCCAATAATGACATCTGACAAGGTTATATCTGCTCAATATACAGATAATATCTTTCATGTTTTAGAACAGACTCATCGCCTAACATAAACAACTCAAAATCTCGCTCTGTTGCATAGCAACATTTCTTTTAAGCTGAGAATAATTAACCAGTATATAGCACCATGAACAGAGGAGTACCTTGACATTTCTTTGAAACATCTGTATATTCATGGAGATATGATAACCAGGTGTCCTCAAAAATCTTAGTCAAACCCACAAGATTGATTGATACATCTCTATGTAAAACCCAATTGTCGTATTGTATTTTTGCGAACTATTGTGTTTATGATGTTCATGTTATAACGGCTGAAGTATACACAGTTGTCAATAAATAAATAGTTCTTTATTGGGGGGGGGGCGGATTAATCGCGATAAACAATCGCTCCGATTCGACAAGGATACTTATATTCCGGGTGTAAGAATCATGTTTTGTGATGTTATTTGGATATATAATTTATCAGCATATGTGTAACGTTGTGAACAAGAGTATCCTCTATTCCCATCATATACCCACAATATGCAGTGGGTTCCACATCACTTTAACCTGGGCAACGCCGGGTAATCCTGCTAGTGAGGATATAAAAACAAAGATCAAGGGGAACTCTAAGGAAGATCATAGTGGTGGTCAGGACACAGAAGAAGAAACAAACGACACCTCTAAATATGAACAATGTGCCATTAACCCTTTACCCAACAGAAGGGCCCTGTGCAATGCATTCTCTTATATATGCGAGTCGACCATAGGTCGCCTCGCATATATAAGAGAATGCATTGGCTTAACACATTAAACATTATAAAATTGTTAAAGAATGTAAGAAAAAATGGTAAAAAGTGTTATTTTAGGCCAATGCATTCTCTTATATATGCGAGGAGACCTATGGTCGACTCGCATATATAAGAGAATGCATTGGCACATGGCATAACTGTAACCATCACAATGTGGTCAAGGAGCCGGTTCCAATGATATCCATATTTGTATGGTTTTATTGAGACAGACCGAAGATATTTTAGGCTGTTGAATCTTTATTTGGCCGGTTTTGGCCGGTTTGTTGGGTAAAGGGTTAAGCAGAACAATGTTACACGATCTCATTTGAACAACCACGTGCGCAAGTGCAAATCCAAGAGCCGTTTAGAAATGAGACGCGCACTGGAGAGCATTTGGGGAGGACTGGATCAGATAGGACTGTGGGGCATTTATCTTACCTGGGCACAGCCGTCACAAGATGCTCATCGTGAGCTCTGATAATTCGTAGATCATGCCCGTATATTTGATTGTGTTGGTCATTGTGTCTCACCGTAAACTCTCGTGAACATGATATGTGAAATTAGACATTCTGTTTGAGTATCCCAAACATTATATGATCAATTTCGCTAATGAAATATGCGCATCTTCAAATAAATGACAACGCATTAACCGCCCAAAGACAATTACTCTAGTCACTATAGGCTTATAGCTGAAAAATCTGTTGCAATTCTAACTTAGTCTAATACGAGAGAAGGGGAATAACTCTATCTGCCTCTCACTATATCGCTAACGTTGTATCATCATTTGTTATGTGTGTACAATACAGTCGATTAGTTTTTGAATGGCTTGTTATACTTTTTGTTTAATTTCGATACAGCCAGTTTGCTGATGCATTGCCCGAGGAGCCCACAATGTGATATACTTTGTGATAGTATATTGGATGTATATATGTGACGATTGCAACTGATGACATGGATGTTCATTTATAAGATATGAGTCTTCAGTGTTCACCAGAACTTGTCTACACGCAGACCTTTCCAAATGTACCCTACCTTTCATTAACGCTGTACTCATTTTAATTTTAATTTAAGTCGAATGGATATATTGGCCAATTAACAAATACTTAACTATGATTTCACACCTACTTTCGAAATATGATATCTCACATAACATATATCTTTTTGATTTTTATACGGTACGACAGTTTTTCCGTCATGTCTCCAATCAATTGTCGTTGAGAAAAATAGAAGGAAGTATTTAGATACAAACGCTGACCTGAATAGTTTGTAGAAAATGGAAATATTTGCAAAAGTTAAAGATATTCACGAATAGCCCTCATCGCGTTAGATGGTTAGCAACGGTAAATTACCAGAATCATACAATTCGCTTTTGGTATCTTCCAACGTGACAAGCTCCTTAAAAGAACATTCACAAACCTATCGCTCGCATGAAGCTCATTGAATCCTTACCCTTTTTATTTCCCCAAATATCACTTTGCATTTAATTTGCATGGAATATCCCCTTGGAAACCAGTTCAATATTTACCGCGAAATCGGCTGACACAAGTCGCCTAAAAATGTAATCGTAAGCTGTGACGATCACATACTGTGAACTACATAATTGAGAGACATTTATTACCTGAGTTGTTTTTTTTTAATGTTATAAATTTCTCCGTCCGAACATCCAAGTGTTCCCAGGTTTTGAATTGGCGGAATAATATATCTACGGGCGTAGTAAGAGTAGAGATTCAGATTGTGATCCGGTCGTTAGAAATGAGGACATGGATACATTATCTTATTTACTCTATTGTGATTTATTGTGCCATCCGAAATCCGTATTTAAATGAAGCGCTCGTTTGTGCAACATGTCCTCGAGGAATTACCCACATAATCGACCCTTAATGTAAAATAGTACCTAATGTGACAATTTGATTCTGAAATAATGTACCCTTGCCCGTTATTTCGTTTATGGCGCGGGTCACATTGAAAACACCTGATAAAGAGCGTACACCTGAAAAGTCGTGGGTTGGTTTATTGGTGTCATTGTCCGCACATAAGCTGCTTATATTAGAATCGCCTCATGATAAAGTGACTAAAATGTTCTCATCTTCAGCACATTATCAACTACAAATGAGGAGATACTAAGCAGATTATATGCACGTTCTATTATAAGCAGATAATGTGCTAATTTTCGGGAGAATAGTCTGCGTTTCTGTGTCCATATATATTTTCCACCTATTTCAGGAAGAGGACATCGTCGGGGCGGAATACCACCAAATAAACCGCCAAAATTCAACACGTGCCCATCAGCACAAACGGTGATAGCAGGAAAGAACGAACTCATGGCTAAAGTGTCATGGTCGGTCCCGATGGCATCAGACAAAGAAGACGGAAACTTGGTGTGAGTACAGGGTCCGCGTTGGCCTGATAATTTAGCCAAATGAAAATAATTTTGCCAAATTTGTTTAGACAGCCTGTTCTGAAAATAAGCTCATATTTGGTGTTGAACATAGTTGAATGTGTTGATTGACAAAGTGCCACAAGCTCCAGTCACTTGAACCGTGTCAAGGGGCGTGGTTTTATTTGTCAGATAACGAATGACTATTTCTGATTGTACAGAACATAGTTTGCATACTTCTCATTTATCAATTCTTTTCTTAATTTTGCACCGTTATAGAGGTATTTTCTTTGTTCGTATTTTGATACTGTTTTAGCCAGTTAATGGACACGCCATTATATTTCCGAATGGCCAGTCACTCATCCTAAGAAGTATTAAATTGTCTCCGTGTGGACCCGGGGTAGAATAGCCATACCATCCACTGCGATGGGCTAAGACTCCCCTAATGTGCCACCATGTTTGCCGTGCGATGTATCCCATGAGGTGCGGTGTATGAGTCCTGGAGTTACTACGCGGCCGCAGCCACGGGGCACCGATCTGCGGATACGGCTTAGCTGATGGTCCTCTTTGGTCATACATCTCTTCAAGATGGGTCATCGAGTTGACCCAGCTCAAACAATCGGCTACTCACGCATCTCCACAGTGCTTCATTGTACATTTATGTCGTCTGTTGTACTTTGATTACAAAGTTGTGTTTTGTTTTTCAGGAATGTTGTTTCTTTCGTGTAACATCTGTTTGCCTTTCGTTTTTATGATTGTTATATGTTCAATCGTGTACTGTTTACGCCTGGCTCAGTGTGAGGAGGTACCGCGAGGCTGCTATATGCAGCGACTAAACGGGTCACCGCTTCAGTTGTAAAGCCTTTGGTCCGACTTTATATTAATTCGAATCGTAGTTCGATTATTTCTCCTTTTTTTGCCATTCAAAACAAACACAAACGTAAGAATGTTAACTTGCTACTGATGCTGAGGTCTATCCTCAGTACTTGGTTCTTGGTTTTGATCCGAATGTCAAGAAACCTTCTATAGTTGGCATTTATAGAACTCTACAAAGCATAGCAAGACAATTAAAATATGACAAACCAATCATTAATGTGTCACTAAGTGGCTCTCTTCTGATTAAATGTTCAAGAACAATCTGACGCTCTTAACAATAATTGCACAAACACCAGTGTTGGTTAATCCAAACAAGACATTCAACACTAGCTGAGCTGTGTTGAGAACTCGCGATATACCTGATTCTTCTGTCAGAAATATTGGCTGAGTTGGCAGCACAGGGAGTTGCATACGTCAGTAAATTTTCAAATTTTTTGACAAAAGGTTCCTTTGAATAGTTATCTTCTGACATTCAATCGGTGCGAACATCCACGAGCATTTGGAGGTTGGTACATGTTCAAAATCCATTAATAATAATAATTGTTTTAACCCTTTGAGTGCCAGGTCCGATTTTTGTATCAACCCATATACCCTGTGCCAATGCATTCTCTTATATATGCGAGTCGACCATAGGTCGCCTCGCATATATAAGAGAATGCATTGGCTTAACAATTTTTCATCATTTGTTATTATTTTTTATAATTTGTTACAATTTTAATAATTTTTTTAAAATCTAAAAAAAAAAAAAAAAGTTATTTTTTTATTTTTTTAGGGCCGATTTTACAGACCGTAAATTAGGGCCGTTGATATCGTCCCCTGGCACTGAAAGGGTTAACTGCCATGAATATGGCTCTGGTTCTTTTTTATAACTGTTTATGTTCTTGGTCGTGATTTGTCCTAGCGGCTAAAACGACGTCAAACCCTCAACCAACCAATCAAGTACTAAATTGATCTGGTTCGTTTCTCCTGGGGGTAAAATCTTAGCCGCAGTACTAATGGGTAGGTTGTTACATCTGGATGGGGTAGACTGGCATTTGACTGGCTCCCATACGTGCTAAATTAGCCACACGGGAGGCGAATTTTCAACCTCAAAAGTGTTAATGTATATGTAACGAAAAGCGTTAATTGTACTTTTGTACATTTCTGTTTTTCACACTCTGGCTTCAGGTGTGCGCAAATATTTTGTTCTGAAAATCGAGAGTGGGTAAGTGAAATATTCTCTAAAATTATGGTCAGTAGTGAACACATGAATTATTGTACATGTGATAGTGTAGTGCGTTTGCCATCAAATAATATAACAGGTTTCGCTTTAGCCCCGATTCTTGAGTATGTAGTTGTTTTAAATATGCACAATTATCAATGTTAAATTAAGCTCCACCATCCATTGTGTCCCATATTAGATAACAAATCAAGAAAATATAAATGTTAGCCCTCTGGCGGGATAACATTTGTATTAACGGTGTGGTGAATGTTGGAACATATATCCGTAACAAAACAGGTTGCACGTGTTCTGATGTTTCCAACCAGAATTTAGTGTGACATTTGTTGCTTCTAGATAAACGTCGCATATTTTCCCACTTTGTATCAATAAACTGGACTGAACCGGGCGTCACTTTCTCCATTCCAGCCATATGGTGAGTTGGGTTTGCAGTTACCAACAATTTGAATTTATGTATGGTTTACGGTGCTGAATGCTTCAGTTATTAGTTATAACCCTTTAGTCACGTCCCTAGGTATGTCCGAACCTTGAAACAGTGTACTGATTCTCATAACATGTTTATTGAACTACCTTCTTCCAGTCCATCGCTGGAAAGGGGTCGGAAATCTGGCAGTGGTTTCCCAGAAGGCACTACTGGGATCGTCTACAAGGTTACAGACAGTCGACAAGCAACCACACTCTGCACATTTGACATACACGTTGAAGGTAATTCTGACTCAGTCGTTGCTTTTAAATCGTATTGTCGGATCTCATCAAGAGACTTGATGGATGAAAATCATTGGTTTTGGAGACGCTAATAAAACAAGTATGTCATGCTCAAGCACAACGCCGTGAGTATATTCTGGCATGGACCATGGCATTGCACACATTGTAATAATTCGTGGTTGTCATAGTGTAAGACCATTTTATTAAAGATACGGGTGGCGTTGGCGATGGGTATGCTGTTAAATTATTCACCTCCGTCAAAAACCGCCATAAACAGAAGGAATAGTAAGATATCGACATACCTCGTTCTTATGCCAATCAAAAATATGGCGTAAACAGTATGTTATTGTCAATGTTTTCCCCTTTGTTATGTAAACAAAAGCAAAAAAACGTTTTCCTCGCTTTTGTTTAGATCCGGATATGGTAAACATAAAGAGCGTTATTTTTGACTGTTTTCCTTATATGAAAATAATAGAGAGCGTTTATATCATTTGTGTGTGATTAACCAATAGAATTGCGCTGTGTTATGTAAACAGAAGCACAACTTCTGTAACACGGGCAGTCTCTTGTTTGCGTGCACCATCGTACGTCTTAACGACAATATACTATTTACTCGCGGAGTATGTTTGGATATGAGCGGAACTGTATATATATTTGGTGTTCCTTCTGTAGATGGCGATTTGAACAAATATAAATATTTCTGCAACGAAGTCAAACTATAATGTCCTGGGGAAACATATTGTACCTTTTTGAATACTGTTATTTCGGTTGAACCACTATTGTCAACTCAACTTTGTTGCACAATCCGATCTCCTACTGGATGTCGGGAATATGTCAGTCATTCAAGTACCTTTCTCCACATTTCCTCATATTGAGAAGTGAACAGTTAGGGAGAAATCAGAAAGGTTGAAGATCACGATTAGTTAACATTTATTTAAATGAATGGTGTACCAAAACAAAGCAAATTATAATCCAACTATAACGAGTAATTACGCAACTACATTTTATGGATTTAGTTTAATTACACAGGGCAAGGATAAGGCAACACACGAATGAAATTCCTTTCCTTGGAAATGAAAGAACGATAAATGGCCCATATTACGCTGTCATACTCCGAGCAGGTCGATATAATATGAGAGGTGAACATTTTGTCCATGTAATATGAGAGGTGAACATTTTAAATGTTTGTTGTCTTTTATTTTAGTGGTGACTTGCAATCGACCAAGCGTGGCGAATGGGGCATTTAGGTGCAACTCGGCGAGGATTATATATGGCACACAGTGCACGGTCAGTTGCTTCTCGGGATTCATAACCAGTGGGCAGAGCCAGGTCACATGTATGGAGAATGGACAATATAACAAACCGGTGCCAACATGTCAGAGTGAGTCAGCCATATGTGATGCATCCTCGTTTATTTTAAATTAGTCAATGTACCAACAACAAACTGCATTAAGGTTAGTTGTCATTTAATATGTAATTAGCCCACGGTTATGTGTACAACTTTTATATAACCATGTCGCCCTACACATATTGAATGACAGAAGGAATGGCACAATCTATATATGCACCGAGTTTCAGTTGTTGTTGTTGTTGTTGTTGTGCTCTGTTATCTCTCTCTCTCTCTCTCTCTCTCTCTCTCTCTCTCCCTCTCTCTCTCTCTCTCTCTCCCCCTCTCTCTATTGATTACCAGCTTAGTTCAAGGTAGAAAACATTTGAAATTACAGTTGCACCCCTGACATACTTGTATTACTGTACTCAAAGTTAAAGGGGCATATTACATCCAACCAATATTCGCTCCGGGTGTCATGGTGCATTATGCAGCCACACAATGTATATCCCGTGATAAATTAAAAAATTATATGATCTAAGATAGTAGTTGATTGTCCAACTATTATGTGGGTATCCACTGTCACATTTTACCCGGGAACAGAAACAACAAAATTATAGTTCATCTCATTGAGTGTCTTTTCGTAATTCCATTTGATATGGCGGGTGTGGTGACGCGAACATGGTCTATGTTTGTTTTGTGTGGTGGAGGTAGAATTCCTAGTACTATCGTTCATTTTGGGTTGAGTCGTTGAGAGCATTGGGGACGAAAAGGGCATGAAACAACTGGTTTACGCCCTAGATATCTAGAGGCGGTCGACTCTACGTTAATCCCACACAAGTACATATGCACACTTTGGTATTCATATTTTTGTGTGTTGGAATGGAATGGTTCCATATGTCCAAATGCTTTAACTTGTCTTGTCATTGTCAAAACCAATGTTACATGTTGAGGACAGATACTTTAGCTCCATTAACTCTTTCTAAAGTAATTGGATTCTCCCATTCAGTTATGAAAGTATACATTGGAATGATCTATTATTCATTTGGAGGGATATTAATGTGATAAAAGCATAACTTTGTTTTCTTATAGAGACCTGCATATATGATCATTAAATCTAACATTAATCAGTCATAAACGTCAGTGGACCCAATCAATGCAGAAAACTCGGGCTAATAATCGCATCGAATTCTAACTAATCTTTGACTCAAGTAGTTCCACCATGATTTGACGTAGTTTAATCAATGTCACATTACGCGTCACTATTTAGACTATTCTATATAATATTGTGATTGCAAATGCCATTTCAATCTAAATGTGGGAACACTGGACAGTACATGTATAGGTCCACCATTTCATGTTTGCTCGCAACAATAACATTAAAGTGGATACACATTGGAGCTTAGCATGTGTAAATCAAAATGAAATACTATTTTTGGCATGTACGTGTATGTTGCAGAAGTGAAATGCAGCTCTCTAGACACCATTTTAATAACGAACGGATTGTACACCTTGGCGGGTTGTTCGGAGGGTGAAGACTACAACAGCAAGTGTGACCCAGTTTGTGATACAGGATACAGTCGTACCTATGACAGCTCAATTCGATGTAACAGTGATGGGGTGTGGTTTCCAGATGTGACTGGGACAAATAACACACATTGTTTAGGTTAGTAGTATGTGTCATGTGTCTATTAAACTGCTGACCAAGCACAGCACAGCGCATTATAATTACAATATCTACCAAGGTTATGGCATCATTAGGTGCTGAATACTCAGAGAACATTTTCGAGGTTTGTGGTGTTGCGTTTGAACATTCATATCCGAGAGTAACCAATCGGTATTCCCAGAAAATTGCCCATTGCAAAGGCAATAGACATATATTCATATACGGATGATCTCAGTTAAATATTGATGAGAATTGTCAACTAATACAGTTCACGCTGATCCCAGACCATATTATATTATTAGCTAGTATTATGGTGCCGCCTGTTTCCCCAAAAAAACAAGTAAATTATCTGCTTATAAGAACATCTTTTAGGTAAATAATCTGCTTAGAATCGTCCCATTTTGAGTCGATAATGTGCCGAAGATGAGAATAATTTATTCACATTATCGACTCATAATTTATGTTCGAGCAATGAGACAGATAAACCAGTTCGCGACTGTCTAGGTTCACGCTCCTTAACAGGTATTTTCACTGTGGTCCGCGCCATAAAACGAACCAACGGGTAATAGTCCATTATCTGCTTATGTCATAATCAAATAATCACATTATGTACCTATTTAATATTATATGTCGATTATGTACGTATTTCTGGAGGATATGTTGTATGGTCTCAGTATTTGCTAATTAAGATTCAAGAAATATTGTAAATGGTGTTCGAATATGGTCCTACACAGTACACACCTAGTCTAAGTCAATTACATGCACATACCCACTTATAAATAGTGGGGCTGGTTTCTTGTCGCAAATTTTCTATTTCCCGAACTGCGGGATTCCCCGTCGATAGCGCAATCAGAACTCAATATTAGTAGCACCAAGATAAGTGCCCAATCAAAATGAATAACGTACAGCGATGCGTCATAATTTTGGAGAATATCGTAAGCAGAGAAATAATACATTGGCGGGAATACGATAGACTAACAGTATCAGTATGAGTCTGAATGTTTCTTAACCCTTTACCCAACAGAAGGGCCCTGTGCCAATGCATTTTCTTATATATGCGAGTCGACCATAGGTCGCCTCGCATATATAAGAGAATGCATTGGCTTAACACATTAAAAATTATAAAATTGTTAAAGAATGTAAGAAAAAATGGTAAAAAGTGTTAAAAAAAGATTTTGTTTAGGCCAATGCATTCTCTTATATATGCGAGGCGACCTATGGTCGACTCGCATATATAAGAGAATGCATTGGCACAGGGCATAACTGTAACTATCACAATGTGGTCAAGGAGCCGGTTCCAATGATATCCATATTTGTATGGTTCTATTGAGACAGACCGAAGATAAGTTAGGCGGTTGAAGCTTTATTTGGCCGGTTTTGGCCGGTTT
This sequence comes from Siphonodentalium dalli, assembly GCA_032622095.1. NCBI lineage: Eukaryota > Metazoa > Mollusca > Scaphopoda > Gadilida > Siphonodentaliidae > Siphonodentalium > Siphonodentalium dalli. Next base: position 138,014,001 of record CP136069.1, read on the forward strand.
GTTGGGTAAAGGGTTAACACATACTGAAACACACCTTGATGTTTTATGAACAGAATATAACAATAGATAAGCCTGCTAATCTTTACTAACTCGCTTCGTATGCAGATACAGCAGTTCCAACTTTTGATAATTGCCCATCGAATGTGACAACCCTAACTGCACAGGCGGGGCAAGACAAAACAGAGCTAATGTGGACTGAATTGACAGCAAACGACAACTTTGGTCCAGTGGTTCCTGTTATGGTTTCTGGTCAAGCTAGAGGCACACGAGTACCAGCCGGGGAGTACGCAATCCAGTATGACGTCACTGATACAGCAGGAAACAAAGCGGTCTGCATCTTCCGCCTCAATGTACTAGGTATCTACATGCTCTTATTTTATTAATAATTCTCACGAATTTCATTGTATATCATTTAATTAAAGTGGTATATTTTGAAACGTGTACAATAGTGGTGTAATTGTTCAAAGCATAGCAATTATATGGTGACGGGAATGTATACTATTATATTATTAACATGCTGCTATGCCGTTTTTTTTTCAAATAAAGTAAACGTATCTTCAGCATTTCGTACTTCAAATCACAATCGAAGGATTTAATTTCTGAAGACTTTTAATTTGCAAACATTTGGTCAGAATTCATCGAGATGTTTGGGCTTTCAACGTTTTCTGAATATAATTTGGCTATATAGATGGTCGTCGTCATAAACGTCATGTGCGATGCGTGTAACGTTATATATCTCCATGTCGGCTATTTAGCTAGCCACCCCCAATACATGTACCCCCATTATCACCCCTTAACGAACCACATTACCTATATAGTTAACTTGCACCCCACACTTACCCCCATCACCACCACACTATCACTCACCAGTAATACCTGATATTATAGTATAGTTATTCATATTCAATTATTATTGTATACATGTACCCGTCATGCCAAACCTATTGGCCGGATTCGTCATCTCAGGTTTAAACCTGGTCTACGTAAACCTCTAGGTTTAAACCGCCGTGAGTCAGCAAAATCCGAGGTTTAAACCCGAGACCGCAGGTCTAAGTTTAAACCTGGTCCAGCCAGACCAGTGGTTTAGCAGTAGTGTCTCTGTATCGTCGAGATAAATAATCCCACGTTCCCAATGCGAACCGCCTCGTTTTATTGATTGCGAAAATCAATAATTACGTCAGCGAGCATATTTTGATTGGAAATGTATAAGCGAGAAGCATTCACACTTATACAGCGTGTGGGGATAATTTTTTGTCAATTTCGTAATTTTTTTGGCGTTTTATAAGCTTAAACCGGCAACTAAACCATCTAATTCGATGGTCCAGCTAAACCAGCTTTATCGAGGCTAAACTTGAGATGACGAATCCGTCTTTTCTTCGTCGCGGTTTAGAATTGTCAAACAATCAGTCAAAGGGTGGAGCTGTAAATAATTTCGAGTGAGGGCGTGTCCAAGTGACGACTGCTGACTGGACCAGGTGTTATCATGTCACGGTTGATTCATTCGCACGCGAGCTTTGCTCAGATATGGACATCTTCCTTCAATATGATTTTTCCAACTATCTTTCGTTTTTATTGGCTTGTGGTAATCACAATCTACGAATTCATTTGAAGGGTTCAACGTTTTAATTTTGACACCGAGACGAGGCTACTGCATGACCAGATATGCTATACACATAGTTTGCAATCCTAAACTTATATTGCTTATATGTGTCAAATTTGATAACTTATTTGGATGTAGATCATGCCACAAAGCTCTACTCTGGCTACGCCCATAACTGTCCATAATATTCCACAGTTCAAAATCTGGGAACTTTTTGATTTTCTGCATGACGGGAAATTTATGACATTGAAAAAAAGCAACGCATGTAATATATTTCTTTATTAAAAGCTGTCCTTCTTCGTGCTTGCCCACTTCCAACAGTTCAGATGCCGCTTCTGGTGTGCAATCATAAGCAAATTGCCTTTACTTGACTGACTTTTGGTCCAGGGTTGATTCGATTTTGGAGCCTTTATTCTGCGTCAGAGGGCAGGCCCATTTGTGCGACAGGGGCCTGCGACACCTTTGCGCACATTATGGTCATTTGAACATTTTAATTTAAAACAAAAATTTATTTATATTTAAAACAAACAAATATTAATTTAAATTCAAAATTTTATTTCTTGTTAGATTCAACTCCTTACTCAATTTAACAACACAATTTGTTCATTTTTTTAAATAAAATTTTTCTTATTTTTAAATCAATTTTTTTTTAAACCTAACGCCGTTATACCATCCGAGTCACCACACCTATTTTGGTTGAAATAGGTCCAGGGGTATGGGAGAACAGTTGCGAACAGACAAACGGACATAGAGATAGACAGGTGCTATACCCTTTAATATATACATGTAAATACACCAAATTTTGTTTTTGCGGGTAAAGCATCTTGCAAAAAAATCAATCACAAACAAAGTGATGAACAGCGCGTGAAACTCGTGTTGAGAGATATGGCCTTTGTCAGATTGATTTAAACCCAGAATATGATCAGATCAATGGCCCATGAGCGATACTTGGATGAATAAATCCATTGAGCGTGCACGCGTTCGTGATAATTTAAGACGTGTCAATAACTATTGTATCGGCCTGTCTTTTGGTCCGATTGGTAAGAGTGTAGTTTGACTGCATGCTCATATCACCGAATCGAGTTGTCAGTTAGCTGGCAACTGAACGTCAAAAACGCCTACTTAGACCAGGTTTGGCTGGACCGCCAATGTAGGTTTAAAACAGGTTTAAACTCGGAGGTTTAAACCGGAGATGACGAATCCGGCCATTATGTTTAAAATACTTTTTATATTTGTTGTTACACTTATGTGGAGCGGAGTTCCTTCTAAGTTTTAAGACCTTGTCCTAGTATCTGTATATCAATATACCATTAAAACCAAATCATATACCTCCGCCATTTTTTAGCAACTCAAGCCGTTTGATTACTAATATTTGAAAACATTTGGTACATTCTCAGTAATTTGATAGAAACGATAAACTGTGTGTGAAGAGTATGTGTTAAAAGAATATAAAAAATATTAATTCAATATACCAACATCTACGCCATGGGATAAATGACAACTGTACTCATATGATGCCAGATCTATAAGATATCCTGATTTCCTCACTTGAAAACAATAGCTTTCTAGGCACATCTAAATTCGAGGTATGTTCGCCACTATGTCGTGTTTGCAGACTACACTAAAATGATTATAATTGTAGTTCACATGTAATCGAAACAGTCCTTCCATTTGTGAGTACGGACACTATGTGTTGATATATCACCTCGCTGTTTTGGTTCAAAATATGTGATGGCATGTTTGCTTTAATTCATAGTTATGAGATGCACATCTTCGATATCCATCCCAGATGGAACCAACACATGCACACGTACCGACATCATAGTCGGAAGAAATTGCACATTCTCATGTGACAGCGGCTACACTCTGGTCGGGCAGGAAACTTTGACTTGTGTTGCAACAAGAACTTATGATGCTCAAGTCCCATCTTGTGAGAGTAAGTGACGCTATACCGTGCATGTATATCTAGTAGACACATTTACATCCAATAATTACCACATGACATTCCAGGTATTATCTCTGGAGTATAGTTCTCATGTTTAGAATGCTAGGTATTTTGAATACAAAGTTTGTTAATATGGTTGGTCGAATAAACATTAGCTATGGCTACATCACGAAGCTTTCGACGTTGAGCAATAACAAATCAGTTTTAATTTTGGTGAGAAATCACACCACTACACATATAAACCACGAAATGAAATTCAACCGAATTGTTGAATGTTATCGTACTATAACTTACATTCACCATATGTTCATTACAGGCACGGGAGGTCTTCGTTGTCGAAATATTCACATTTGTTCCAACCACCACAAACAGACAGAATATTAAAATGTACATAGTTTTGTTCATATATACCACAATCATCGCGTAAATAGCATGATATCATCAAGATCTACTATGTATTACCTAAACAAGGACCCGATTGCGTTACAGAGGACAGCGCAATTCTATTGGATAATCACACAAAAATGATATAAACGCTCTTTATTATTTCCATATCAGGAATACACTAACAAAGAACGCTCTTTATATGTATCATCATAATATAAACAAACGGCAGGAACTGTAACGTTTTGTGCATGTGTTAACATAACAATGGGTAAACATCTGACAATAACATAATGTTTATGCGATATTTCTAATTGCTATACGAACAAAGTCTGTCTATATTTGAATATTCTTTCTGTTTATGGCGGTTTTCGACGGAGGTGAGTATTTTACCAGCATACCCACCACCAAGGCCTCCCGTACCTTTAAATTACACATAAAATATTTATCATATAGCTAGTACCGCTATACCGATGTGACTGTTAATTTGTTCACGCAGATAACAAATATCTGTTCAAACGTTTGAACACACAGCATATCCGTCTGAAGATACACACGTTCACACATTAAATATCTGCACACTATCCAAAATGCTCAAATTGCCAGCCTATTTATTCCTGCGCGGAAGTTGTGGGTAAAGTTCAATAGGTTCCAGAAACTGGATTGACATAGTTCTTAACCCTTTGCCCAACAAAACGGCCCTGTGCCAATGCATTCTCGTATATATGCGAGTCGACCATAGCTCGCCTCGCATATACAAGAGAATGCATTGGCTTAACACATATTAAAAATGATCAAATTGTCAAAGAATGTAGAAAAATATTATAAATATTGTTAAAAAATGTAAGAAAAAATTATAAAATTGTTAAAGAATGTAAGAAAAAATGGTAAAAAGTGTTAAAAAATGATTTTTTTTAGGCCAATGCATTCTCTTATATATGCGAGGCGACCTATGGTCGATTCGCATATATAAGAGAATGCATTGGCACAGGGCCGTTTTGTTGGGTAAAGGGCATAACTGTAACTATCACAATGTGGTCAATGAGCCGGTTAAAATGATATCCATATTTGTATGGTTCTATTGAGACAGACCCAAGATAATTTAGGCTGTTGCAGCTTCATTTGGGCTATTTTTCTGGGCGTTTTGTTGGGTAAAGGGTTAAAACAAATAACATACTGTTTTCAGAAAGTTTATGCCCAGTCCCAGTCAGCACATCACCAAACGGAAGCTACTCTGAAGCTGACTGTACTGATGGTTATCGTTACGAAAGCAGATGTTGGGCCACATGCGCGGTCGGATACATGTCGAGTCATTCATCCACGCTTGTCTGCAGGAGTGATGGAACGTGGACACCATCCGCGACAACGTGTAAAGGTAAGAATAAGGTCGTATGGATGGAGAAATACGCCCGGAATAACGAGGTCTCATGCATAGTGAAGTGGATGGCAATCTAAGACAGGTCGGAACGTAGATTGATGTATGTTTAGTCCTATATAACCAGGCATGTCTCTCTATAGACATACCACTTTGAAATTATCACTGCATAATCTCAGATTTGTTGCGGAAAGGTAAAGCCCATGATCCAAATACCCAGCCTGTCCTCATGTGAATAAGCTCATATGGAATTTATTTAAAAAAACACAAATAAGCCCATCATTACCCAATGTACTATCGCTGTATGCGCGGCTTCGCAGAACCTTGCATATATAAGAGAATGCATTGGCACAGGGTTTGTGCTAAATTCCAGGGAGCTCCATCATGGATGGGTTAAACATTTGTTTTTAGTTCCTTCACAAATTATTCCAGATGTACGCTAATCGTTGGAGAATTGCCCAAAATGGAATTACGTTGACCATTCCATTTACCAACTGAGATAACTTGCTTTCTCCAGTTCGATTGGGACATTCCGACTGTGTGCTTATGTGCATCAGTCAGCAATACACACTTTATAGCGATTTTGGCCAACTTGGAGGGGCACTGAATTTCAAATCAATGCTGAGCCATTATCGTTGATATAGGCCTCATTGTGCATTTGTTATTTTCGACTGGAATGGTCTGTATAACCAGATGTCTGTAATATGGCTTGATCGCAGTATTTGTCACCGAGATATGACCCTTTGTTTGCACACACAAAATGCCCAATGTTACCAATATTTTTTTTTTTATAAAATTGACAATTTTTAACTCAAATGCAGACCATGACCGAATTCGGGTGAGAGAAATCAGCTATTTTCCCATATACAGTCACACACACTGAATACGAAAATCATGTTACGCATCCACATTTTTAACTTGTGAAATTGCAGTTTTGTAAAATAATTTAATCATTAAACCACTAATGTTACATTTAACAGATGATACACACCAGATTCATATTCCTTCTATTTGTGTTCTGTATCTGAACAGACGTAGACGTGCCAACCTTTGAAAATTGTCCACTGGCTGAAATACTAATCACGGCACCAACTGGTAAAGACCAGGCTGAAGTCACTTGGCCAGATCTTTTTGCGCAAGACAATTCTGGATTTGTTACTGTTACACAGACAAGCGGTCCAATGAAGAACACGTTGGTTGATAGTGGCAGGCACATTGTGCAGTATGTTGCCACGGATGGGACGGGCAACACAGCGCTGCCATGCATCTTCTACGTGGACGTCCAAGGTATATACAACGAAGGCACCACTGTCCACATTTATTAATATATTGAAGTGCTTGTAAGGATTGACTGAATAAATATCTACTTGCAGTAGGTTCTGAAGTCACTTGGACCTGTCGGGAAATGTTATTAGTAGTTTGAAATATATTTATTTTGTGATATGTGCACCTTCACATTGATCCAATCTAAATTGCAATGTCATTCCTTATTACAAATCATGCAATTCTCTCTTATGGGATAATTAAATGCTTGCTCTATATACTGTTCCAGTAGGAGTGTAACATTTGTTCCAACGGATACCATAGCACAAATATATACTATGTTCATGAACTGCGTTTATTTCACATAACGGCAGATCTGCATTTGATTTCTCGAAACATGGGAATTTGATATGATCAGGCTGATGACTACTACTAACATCACTAAGGTGTATTTGTGGTCAACCAATTGCCCCTATCTCGTTTCCCCAAAATACACAAGTATGTTTATTTCGTCCGCAGTTATAAGATGTCCGTCTTCAATATAGGTCCCTGATGGACGCAGAACTTGCGACAATTTAGATGTCGTTCTGGGAACCAATTGCACATTCGCCTGTGACAGCGGCTATACATTGGATGGACAGGAGATTCTACGTTGTCTTGCAAATGGTTCATATGATGCACCGACTCCATCTTGTGAGAGTGAGCAATACTATATCAGCGCCAGACTGGACTTATATATAAAAAAGAAAGATGTGCTGTGTGCCCTAACGCAACATATCCTCGTGAAAATAGGTTCAAGTTGGACTTAAATATTCACACAGCTTCATATATGACGAATTTTATTCTGAAGTAAGCTCATAATGAACTTATATTCCGTTGAATTTCACAGGCCGCAGTGACAACACGTTATAAGGAGTGTGGATCTGGTGAGGTGTATTTCATATGGAAATAGTCCTATATTGATCTGTTTTTAAAAACGCGTTTTAAGTCCATATAAAGCGAACATTGAGGTTAAATATAAGGCCAATATGAACGTATTGCGCTCAAAAATATACGCCCGACACGTGCTTATTTTAACGAAAACAGACTGCCACGACGTTATCAGTTTCACAAGTGGAGGGAAGATCGTGCAGAGGTTCATTTCACCGGGAGATCAATATACTGCTCATAGACACCACCGGCCCCCAGAAAGCGATCGACAAACGTGTAATGATACTCGAATCAGATTCTCTTCCTGTTCTGTTGCTCATAAATCCACTTTTATTGGGATTGGAACCAGCTTCATGAACATGTTGATAAAGAAACAGGAACAGCCATTACAATATCAAAAACGTAAAGAAAATTAATAAATAAATAAAATTTCCTATGGCCTTAGAGAATATATAACTGTTGCGACGGTCTCATTCTAGTAGGTTGGCACAGCAATTATGGCTTGTCGAAGAATCGCTGTCCATTTTTGCCACATATTACTCATGATATTCCACTCATACTCATTCCACGCATACTGAATTCTACCAAACTGTGTTGACGTTGTTCTGCGTGGAAAGTGTTTCACGTTACGGACAACAGGACAATTTAAAGAACACTTTGCGTTCCACGCACCTTTATAGTGATCAGTGTGTACGGCATTACGTTACCGCGCTTATCGATGCCTCATAAACAGCAAACACGCTCATTATTTTTCAGAGTTGCTGTGCCCTGCCCCCGCTAGTCTCTCCTCACATGGAGGTTACTCTGAGTCAGACTGTACAGACGGTTTCCGATACGAGAGCACATGCTTCGCCAGTTGTGATGCAGGTTATCTTGCGAGCCCATCATCCACTCTAATTTGTCGAAGTGCCGGAACTTGGTCAACACAAACATCAACAACATGCATCGGTGAGTATCCACATTATTATGATTATTATGATTACAATATGTGACCCGCCATATCAAATCCAGTCGTAAATCGGGATTGTTTTACCCTGTGCCAATGCATTCTCTTGTATATGCGAGTCGACCATAGGTCGCCTCGCGTATATAAGAGAATGCATTGGCCTAACAATTTTTTATCATTTTTTAAAAATAAATATTTCTGACAATTTTTAGGTCATAAAATAAAAAACATCCATTACCCTGCAGGGAGCCCCACACATATATTGAAGCATATAGAAGAGTGTCGTCTGCTCATGTTTGTCTGGGGCTCTGTATGGGTGAAATTATACAATTGTTAAAGAATACAAGAAAAAATTATTAAAATTCTAAAAATTTGTTAGGCCAATGCATTCTCTTATATATGCGAGGCGACCTATGGTCGACTCGCATATATAAGAGAATGCATTGGCACAGGGTAAAAAAATCCCGACTTACGACTGGATTTGATATGGCGGGTCACATATGGATCTTCCCCCATAGTTATGAAAGAATTAATTTGCATGGTCTACTATTTATCTGGTGAGGTGCTCAGGACATATTTGCAGATTTAGGACGGGCGAACAAATGGCACAAGCGAAGAAGTATTCCCATTCATTGGAGGGAATGTTATATAATTATAATTTCAACAAACTGCCTGTGCTGAGCATAAAATGTGAATATGCCATAGCAGCTCAATGAGTATTTAGTAACGAAAGCGCTCACGTGCAAATTAGAAAACATTAAGATCATCTGAAATAATAATATGTCTGAGGCATGTAGATCAGAATTTTAATACGCGTGTAATCAAATCGAACTGGTAGAAATAGTTTGTCGTTTGGCTCATTACAGTGCCAATGAATAATGGGGGCGCATATATAAAACCAATGTTAATGACGGTGGGTATTGCTAAAATGAATTCGTTATCTTCGTAATGTATCCAACTATATGGATATCACCAACACATGGCGAATTCATGACTGCTGCTCAAATGGAAAACTTTGCATTTATCACTGAAGGAGGGGTTTGTTTACTGTTCTCCCAGTTGGACATGTGACCGCATGGAATTCGCAATTGATGTTCTATACAAACTTGTTGCAGACATCGAAGCCCCGTCAATGGTTTGCCCTGTGGATTTAACTATCTACGCAGCAGCCAATGTGCCAAGACAACCACAGGGACATAACTTTCAACCCGGGAAGAAGATAGGAAATCTCTGTCAGAGGGGCGCTCGATTACCACACATATCAGCGTCGCTGTTGACCACATCTAGATCACAAAAGTACTGAGCACCAAATCGAATTAGCGAGCGTCCATGCAATAACATAGGGAAATGATTTGTGGAGTAAACAGAACACGGTCTTGAGGATTATCAAGACCAGATGTATCGCCTAGAAGGCTACTGAAACCAGGAGAGTTAATAGGACCCATGGGGAGATGACGATAACTCAATTACCCTAAGTACGATGAACCGACGCGCCGTGAAAATACACATGGCCGTGATTAGCAGACACTGGGTATTTTAGGAAGAAGAAGCCGACATGATAAGACAGTTCTAACCAGCTACCCGATAGTAACAACAAATTCTCGGACGCCAGAGAAAAGCAGCTAGAAGGATGGATGAAGATACAAGGTAAACATGATGATCTTGTGATCCTAACAACATCTCACTGATGCGCCGGCGGAAGAAGAACATGAGACGACAGGAAGATAAACTCAACCGGAACTCAACCGAGTAGAAGACAAGCAGATACATCCAACCTATGAAGACGGAAGAAGATCCCAACCCAAGCAGACGACAGGAAGAGAAACCCAGATACCCATGATTGAACATTATTGACTTTGTTATATATAAATAATCAAACCGTTCTGATAGCCTTAAGAGTTATATGTACCCGTATTGGCACATATCTCTTAACTGGTGCCTTCGAGCCAGGATCTGAACGCTAATCACAGACACAACGTGAAACCAGAAGAGGAACGGTGTGAACAGAAACAGTGTGGGAAAATTCGCAAAACGTGAGTCTAATTGTTTATTATCATAATGGCTACCCAACAATCAATTGGTGTTCTCGCCCCATTGACAGAGTCTATCAATTCTCAAATTGCTGCAATGGCCATGACTACGGTAACACAGGTAGTGACGTCATTTGACGGGGACCCCACGAAATACCACGGGTGGGTCAAGTCGATAGAAAAATGCGCGATCCTAACCGGCGCTAACGAAGCAAAGAAGCCCTATATGGCATTCCAGAGCGCGACGGGCCCCGTATCAGATTTTTTACAAAGATATTTGGCCACGAATCCTAACGCCACGTGGCAAGACACAAAAACTGAATTATCTAGTCGATTTGCCGAGATAAATGACATTCAATTCGCCTTTTCGATGCTAAGAAAAATCAAGCAAAAACAAAACGAAAATTTACATGTGCTTGCCGAACGGATTTTGGAGATCGCGATTGTGGCATACCGAGAGCAGCCCGGCGGGATCAACGCGGTTGAAGGCCAACTCGTAGGGTTTTATATTGACGCTTTAAGAAGCGACAGTTTGAAAATGAAGTTGATTAGGGATGCGCCGAAGACACTAAAATTGGCAGCCGACATCGCCATGCGGGAAATGGGGATCCGACGGGTATTCAACCTACGAACGGGCCGCGAAAATTACAACGAAAACGAACCGGAAGCAATGGAAATCGATAGTTTCAGAAACAAACGCGCGAGAACAACCTGCGATATTTGCGCAAGCGATAACCACACGACCCGTGAACACCGATCACGCCCGAGACAGGTGCATGTCGAAGCGGTGGTTAAACCACGAACAGTCGAATGTTGGACGTGTCAAGGTGACCATTTCGCTCGCGACTGCCCCTTTAAGACCGAAAACCGAAGGCACGTATCTTGCTGGGGTTGCAATGGTAATCACTTGGCTAGAAATTGCCCCTCTAAATCCGGAGATTCGAAGCAGAGGCAATGGAACACGCCAGTAACGCCACCTAGGGGAATCCGCCGAGATCAGCCGAACCGATCACGTGACCTATCCCATGATACACCGCGTCACAGCCGGAGATATCCGACATTAAACGAACCACCGCGACTAATGACCCCGCCCACATACGCAAAAAACTAAGGAATCCTCTCATTGAGGCCACATGTGAGAGGAAATTTAGTATCAACATTGTGGGGAATCCCAGCTCGTGTTTAGTCAGAATAGGGAAAAATAAATATCGCTCATTAGTAGATAGTGGAGCGGAGGTATCATTGATTCACAAACGCGTCTATGACGCATTACAGTTCCGACCAAAACTAACTAGGGAACACATCAACCTTAGCTCCGTGAATGGGAAGTCACTGGGCGTACTTGGTAGCGTGGAACTGACCTTCAGAATGGCGAAACTAAAATTAACCCATAAATTTTATGTGGCGAATGATATGACCCGGAATATGATTTTGGGGAGGGATTGGTTGACCTCTCGGGGGGTCAGACTATATTATGATCTGGGATGCCTCAAGGTCAGTGACGTGTACGTCCCATTGGAATCGGACGCGCACATAGCTTCCCTGCTGAGATTGACCAGCAAGGTTAGCTTAAAGCCTCAAACATCAACTTTATGTATGGGAAAATCAAAAAACTTAGCTTCTCTTCGCAAGTCGACATTAGTAGAGGTGGCCCAAATCGAGACAGGCTACCTAGCGTCAGAACCCGGTCTGGAAATCGGCAGCTCCATTTCTGGGGTGGGCAAGAGGAACAAGGTCCCGGTATTACTCGTCAATAACACGAACAAAACGTTTCGCCTACGACGGGGCAGTGTAATCGGCAAGACGGTAGTGTGTGACCCTGGAACCAGCCGCGAAATTAACTCTTTGTCACAAAGCTCCCAGTTCCCGACGACCCGTAATTACCGCGACGATGGCTACGCCCTTAGACGCGCCGGCCATAACAGGGTAGACAACTCTAGGTCAGCGCGCGCTACCGGCGAGAAAAGATTAAATTTGGCCGAAGTTTCGTGCCCAGAGCGATACCGAGAAACACTGATAAAATTGTTGAAGTCCAACTCGGACATCTTTGCCGACAAAGATACCGAGCTGACACAGACGAGCACAGTCAAAATGCATATCGACACGGGAGACCACCCTCCGATAAAACTTCGCCCGTATCGCACCCCTTTGAATAAACGACCGGTGGTTGACGTTGCCATAAATGATATGCTAGAAGCAGACATTATCAGGCCGAGTTCGAGTCCTTACTCAAGTCCGATTGTTATGGTTGATAAGCGCGATGGCACCAAACGATTTTGCGTCGACTTCAGGCAATTAAATGCCGTAACCAAACCTATGTCATACCCACTTCCGGTTATCGACGATATTTTGGCACTTCTTGGAAAATCTAAATTCTTCACCGCTATCGATCTCAAAAGCGGTTATTGGCAGTGCCAGGTCGCAGAGGAGGACAAGCAAAAGACGGCATTCGCTTGCCACCGAGGTCTTTTTGAATTCAACTCCATGCCTTTTGGGCTCCGGAACGCTGGAGGGGTTTTCTCCCAGCTGATGGCCCAGGTGTTATGTGGGATGGGTGATTACGCCATTGCCTACTTAGACGACGTCCTCATCTACAGCGAGTCCCTAGAATTACACTTGGAACATATCCAGAAAGTCTTTGACAAGTTGCGCCAACATACACTGAAATTAAAATTAAAAAAGTGCCAATTCCTAAAGCAAGAAACACGGTATTTGGGTTTTATAATTGATACCGACGGCGTCCGACCTGACCCCGACAAGGTCAAGGCCATCCGGTCGCTTGTGCCCCCAACATCAGTAAAAGAAGTACGTTCCTTCATTGGCATGAGCAACTACTACCGCAGATTTGTCCCCTCATTTTCGCAGATCGCTGAACCTTTGGTACAGCTTACAAAAAAATATGCCAAATTCAAATGGGACCAAGCTTGCCAAATTTCGTTTGACAAACTAAAAGAAAATCTCACGGCAGTGCCTCTCCTGGCCTACCCAAATACGGCCACGCCCTATACATTGTATACTGATGCAAGCGACCTTTGCATCGGTGCCTGTCTGACCCAGTTGGGCTCAGATGGCGTTGAAGAACCAATTTATTATCTCTCACACAAACTTAGTGATACTCAAACCCGATGGCCAACTGTGGAGAAAGAGGCATATGCAATTCACTTCGCATTACAAAGGTTGGACCATTACCTTCATAACGCCACTTTCACGATAAAAACAGATCATAAACCATTGAAGTATCTCTTGGAATCCCCCATGCAGAACAAGAAAATTCAACAGTGGGCTTTGGGCATAACTGGATATAACTGTAACATTGAGTACATAGCTGGCCCAGATAATCACTGCGCAGACCTGCTCAGTCGAACGCCACCTAATGCTTATACGGAACAAGAGAAGGCAGAAGTAGAGGTAGATATCAACGACAATAACTTTACTGTCGCCGAGACCCAAGCGGAAATCGCCGCCTTGAATTCGTCTCGATTTAAACCCAAAGACTTCGCAAGCTGCGAGGTAACCCCAAAGGAACTGCCGAATAAAACTCAAATTGGTCAGGCTTACCAACCTACTAATCTACTGTTCAACAAGCCAGGCTTCAACATGCTTGAGGAACAAAAGAAAGACCCGGAAATTGCGTCAGTTCTGGAGGCCCTCGACAAAGGCGAGGACACCCGGAATGACAAACACTTGATGATTGACGGGGTACTCTATTACCTCTCGAGTGCTGACGCAGAACCGACCCCACGCCTTTGGGTGCCCGCACATCTTCAAACCAACATAATCCAACAATACCACGATGATAACGGCCACGTGGGAGTAGACAAAACGCATGATGCGATTAGGTCGAAATATTTTTGGCCCAGACTGTACAAGGAACTAAACTGTTACGTTGGAAAGTGCGTGACCTGCCAAGTCAGGTCTCTGCAAAAACAATCCCCTAAAATGCAAATAACGGACACGCCCCCCTACCCTTTTGCCAAAATTGGGTTGGACCTATCAGGGCCCTACCCCACGTCGCTATCGGGTAACCGCTACATTATCAGCTTCATAGACTTATATAGCGGGTGGGCAGAAGCGTTTCCGGTCAAGGACAAGTCAGCCGATAACGTTGTTCATCTCTTGATCGACGAGATATTCCCGCGACATGGATGCCCTCTAGAAATAATAACTGATAACGGCAGTGAGAACATTAATTACAAGGTCAGGGACACTCTGAAGGCCTTGAACATTCACCATGTGACTACGTCTTATTATCACCCCCAGAGCAACAGTAGGGTGGAGAGATTTCACAGGACTTTTAAAGACATTGTCTCAAAGAAAGTGGCAGACCAAATAAACACGTGGGACGTCCATTTAAATCAAGCACTAGCTGCGATTCGATTTAACAAAAATGAAACTTCTAAATTCTCCCCCTTTTTCTTGTTATACAACCGAGACGTCGTGTTCCCAATAGACAATCTCCTAAAACCCAGGCGTAAATACGCGGGAGAAGATTACCATCAGATAGCTCTGCAACAACAGCACAAATCCTTTATGATGGTACACAAACACGTGAAACAGGCGAAACGCCAACAAGCAGCGAAATTTAACAAAAAGGCCACAGACACCAAATTCGAGATTGGCGAGGCCGTCTATGTGAAGAATCATTTACGAAAAAGCAAACTTGAAAGCAAATGGAAACCCTACTTCCGCATAACCAAGCAAATAACGCCCGTTACTTTCGAGTTAAGGAATCAATTAACTGGGAAAGTCACACAATCCCATGCTGAACATATGCGCAAAGCCAACCTGGAATGGGAAATCCCCAAAACTGACAACAACAAGCGTGCTCAAACGTATGTTGTTCCCCCCGAAGACGAAGATAGCGACGTTCCTGCCCCTAACCATGTGGGTGGGTCTTCTGGCGATGAAACAGAACCATTACCAGATGATGTAATCGCTCGATATCGGAGACAATGTTCGGACTCCGATGACGAAGATGTCCCTTTAAGCGAGCTTAAGATGCGCTTACAGCGTAGGAAAACGCGACTCGCGCGCTCAGAGCCGCTACAAAACCCTGACTCGTCCATGGACGAGAGACCAGAGCCGAGTGCCAAGGCACGACGCGCTCCAGCGCCTCGTCGAAACGGGCGCAAAGTAACAAAGATGTTTACAAGTGATGACAGCTCAGAGGATGAGTTAATGGAAGTGGCCGCCATTGAACAAAACCCTCGTGAATCTAGGCCCGTACCGGCCCCTCGCAAGTGTAAGCAGCTCATGAATGGAGCGCTTAGTGACATAAGAACCAAGCAATCATTTAAAAACCTGTTGTACTCAATGGCAGCAGTGATGTAAATAATAATGAAACGCCCGAACTATTTATCTGGATTTCATTTCGGAATGAATGAGACCCCACTTTTAACTGTCTTATTGATGACTGATGAGTCTAACCTGGCTTCGTAAATGTTGAAAATAATTAGCCCAACGACCCAGACCGAATCGCGAATAAATAGTCATGTTCGGATCAATGACAGGTCGCGCGCCCCATGAAACCCGGCACGTGCGCATGGCGATTTAATAAATAAAGCTTTGAACTTTGCAATCGCGCACCGAGAGATAACGTGCACGCCGCCACCCTTAGGGTTACTACGTTTAAGAGCACCCCGCTCAAATAAACACGATCGAAAATATGCTCACGACTGACTTAGTGAACGAAAAAGTATTACCCCAATGAATGGTAGAGATGGCCAGGGTGGTATTTTGCCCTAGAAACGTAGTTACAGTAGTAATTTTCATTATCTTGACCCACCGATTCTGGTGGAAATTTGTTAAACATCAGTTGCCAAGGTTAGCCATTATGTATAGTAAGCAGTTAGACCAGCGACCTGAGGATATCCCGAATGCCGTGTGCAAAGGACCCATCGACGAAGCAATGGAGACGGATGCACCAAAGCCGTCTGCGCTATTCCGGGACAACACTCAGGAACGCCTACATGTATATCCAATTATAGCCGTCAGAAGCTGACCACATCTGTGGCGGATTTGGATTAGTATTAATTATGTATCGTATATTAATGTATTCCGAATTTCCTTCGTAATTATTGTTGCGCGGATATCAGAATCATTTGCATGTATATAGACATTTATGCATTTCATATATTTCAAATATTAATTGTTGCATAACGATGTCCAGGGTATTATAGTTGTATAATCATCAGAATGATTATAGCAAGCGTTGAATAGGGACTATAAATCCCGACATTCAGTCATACGTTTTGATAATTGAAATCAATCACCCCGACTTATCTTGTGTTTAAACTGTTCGTCAACAAATCCATCTATATAATTAGTTGTAAATTCCATTTTCGTATTGGGCCGATCTGACGACCCTCAAGCGATACCGATAAATTGGAAAATTAACCATTGTGTATTCTGACTGTGTCATTTGTTCTCAAACCTCACACAAATATCCGTTTGAGTATTACAGGCTGACCATGGCGGTGGAACAAGGGTCGACCAGTTGTCAGAACCTACCCCATACTCGGACATTGAGGACGAAAATACCTCGACATCCGATGATGACGAAAATGACAACGCCATGCGATTTCAATCATAGTTTTACACCCAAATAGTCACAGCCAGTAGGTCGGAGTTGTCTGAGAGACGCCCAGACCACCCGTTCTACACGGAGACGGCCGACATCGAACCAGCTATCCATCACCGATGCCGCTGTTGCGAAACACTTCGACGAATCATCGACCTGCTGCGCAGCGACGAATTGGACTTGCGATTTCAAGATCAACTTTAAATCGAAAAAGTGAAGGAGTAATGTGCCAAGACAACCACAGGGACATAACTTTCAACCCGGGAAGAAGATAGGAAATCTCTGTCAGAGGGGCGCTCGATTACCACACATATCAGCGTCGCTGTTGACCACATCTAGATCACAAAAGTACTGAGCACCAAATCGAATTAGCGAGCGTCCATGCAATAACATAGGGAAATGATTTGTGGAGTAAACAGAACACGGTCTTGAGGATTATCAAGACCAGATGTATCGCCTAGAAGGCTACTGAAACCAGGAGAGTTAATAGGACCCATGGGGAGATGACGATAACTCAATTACCCTAAGTACGATGAACCGACGCGCCGTGAAAATACACATGGCCGTGATTAGCAGACACTGGGTATTTTAGGAAGAAGAAGCCGACATGATAAGACAGTTCTAACCAGCTACCCGATAGTAACAACAAATTCTCGGACGCCAGAGAAAAGCAGCTAGAAGGATGGATGAAGATACAAGGTAAACATGATGATCTTGTGATCCTAACAACATCTCACTGATGCGCCGGCGGAAGAAGAACATGAGACGACAGGAAGATAAACTCAACCGGAACTCAACCGAGTAGAAGACAAGCAGATACATCCAACCTATGAAGACGGAAGAAGATCCCAACCCAAGCAGACGACAGGAAGAGAAACCCAGATACCCATGATTGAACATTATTGACTTTGTTATATATAAATAATCAAACCGTTCTGATAGCCTTAAGAGTTATATGTACCCGTATTGGCACACCAACGAGACAACAGCAGCTCTCACGTGGCCAGAAATTGTAGCCACAGATAACTCGGGATCAGTTAATGTCTCTCAGATCTTTGGTCCATCTAATGGAACAGTTATCGGGGAAGGCACATACTCAATCATGTTTGTTGCTCGTGACAACTCCAATAATGTTGCAGAACCCTGTACATTCGAGCTAAAAGTTAAAGGTTTGTAGTCCATCCCAACATATTATCGTACAAATATATTCATATTGAACATAAATTATGTTCACATATGTTCATATTTGACTTATTTGATTCCGATGCAACCCCAGAGTGAACATATAACTGTTATTCCGTTTAAAGGCGCGGTCTGCATGGAAAACACATTATCACCATAAACAGGCTTGCATGGAACTTATTCCTCCTAGTGTGCCAAGTCGTGATATTGGATTTAGTTAGTTTTGAAATATGTTCGCATTGCACATTTCGACCTCCGTATATGTTCAGATTGAGATTATGATCCAGGAACAGAGTCTCCGGATTCGTCTTCTCATGTTTAAAGCTGGTCTACGTAAACATCTATGTTTAAACCGACCTTTGGCAGCTAAATCCGTCATTTAAACCCGACAACGCAGGTCTAACTGACGCATTCGTCATCTCTGGTTTAAACCAGATTCGGCCAGACCCATGGTTTAGCATTAGTGTCTCTGTGTCGATAATTAATAATACTTGCTTAATGCAAGTTTTATAACCTTAAACCGGAAACCAAGCCATATAATTAGACGGTCCAGCTAAACACCGTTCTTTAGTGGACCGCGGTTTACATGGGTGGAGTTGTGCATAATATCCATCATGTCCATAAGGTGAGAGTGCGGCTTGCAGCTATATGGTATTACCATGTCACAGTTGATTCGTTCTCGCTTGAGCGTGATTATCCTTGTTCGTGAGGGCGTGACAATAATAATTCAAGTGCCCTGTTTGTGGTCCGCCTGGTAACTGGGTAGTTTGATTGCATGGTCATCTCATATAATCAATATAATCTGCTAGGCACTTAACGACAACAAACGCCCCCTTTGACCCGGTTTGGCTGGACCGTTATTGTTGGTTAAACCAGGTTTAAATATGGATATGACGAATCCGGACAGACTGTCCATCCAGCTCAGCTTTGTATTAGGTAGAGAAATACCAAGTTTTTTGTGGGGTATTGGATACCTACATGTATATACATATACGTCCTTTGTTACTATATTTACTTCGTGTCTGGACACCCCCCCCCCCCCCACTGCACATTTTAGCATATAATTAGATTATTTTATCTTATGTATTATCGATTATAGATAAATGATAAGATGAGAGTGAGTACGAATAAGGAGTTTATTTGTTTGTTGACGCAAAAAAGTTATTTAAATATAATGCCAATATATATAGTTATCACATTCGGAGAAAAATCCACACTTCTCGCGATCGGCGTAACGAAGATGTTTGCCTCCAACAAACATATGTCGTGAGTGCTTGCTTGGTTCGGCGCAATGAAGTATGGGTTATCTATAGTGAATGCAGTGGAACAGACAGGGACATATCAAAATAGTAAGACCCCCCCTCGTATAATACCAGGTATATGCTATGTTAATCATCCGGTCGTAATGGAATTTTCACCGAATTGAGAACATGGTAAACGCGACAAACTGTGGGAGATAATTATCCCGATTTTGTTCTAATCTTCTTCTAAATGTCGCTTGGTAGGAAAATACCATTTAATCAAAATCACATTTTAACTTGCGTTCAACAGCATCGCATGTTGATAGATTAATTGGGTAATCGTTGTTGTTTAAAGGTATCTGATTCGATGGTCCCCATATAATTATATTCTAACAGCAACAACATTTTTAGAAATGCCGCTCTTTAAATTGGATTTTCGGTACGTTACTTGTGGGGTGCACGGAAATTATCCCCATGACTAGTGCACCCCACAAGTCATGCAAACAAAAGATCGCACCTCTTTAAATTGGATTTTCCGTACGTTACTTGTGGGGTGCACGGAAATTATCCCCATGACTTGTGCACCCCGAACAAGTCATGCAAACAAAAGATCGCACCTCACAAGTACCCTGTGGTGCTCTTTAAATTGGATTTTCCGTACGTTACTTGTGGGGTGCACGGAAATTATCCCCATGACTTGTGCACCCCACAAGTCATGCAAACAAAAGATCGCACCTCACAAGTACCCTGTGGTGCTCTTTAAAATTGGATTTTCCGTACGTTACTTGTGGGGTGCACGGAAATTATCCCCATGACTTGTGCACCCCACAAGTCATGCAAACAAAAGATCGCACCTCACAAGTACCCTGTGGTGCGTACGTCCGTGTGGTATAACGGCGTTAGGTTTAAAACAATTTGATTTAAAAATAAGGAAAATATAATTTTTTTAAAATTTAAAAATTGTGTTAAATTGAGTAAGGAGTTGAATTTAAAAAGTACAAAATTTAAAATATAAATTAACATGTGTTTGTTTTAAATTTAATTAAATTGTTTTTTTAAATTAAAATGTTCAAATGATCAAAATGTGCGCAAATCCCCTCTGGCACTGAATAATGTCTCCATATATAATCGAGTCAATCCTGGACCAAAAGGCCAGTCAAGTAAAGGCAATTTGCTAATGAGTGCACACCATAAGCGGCATCTGAACTGTTGGAAGTGGGCAACCATGCATAGGGTCAGCTTAAGAAAGAAATATATTCCATCCGTTGATTTTTTTTTCAATGTCATAGATTTCCCGTCATGCAGAAAATCAAAAAGGTTCCCAGGTTTTGAACTGGTAGAATATTATGGGAATGTATGGACGTAGCCAGAGTAGAGCTCTGTGACATGATCTACATCAAAATAAGTTATCAAATTTGACACATATAGCAATATAGGTTTAGGATTGCAAACTATGTGTATGGCATATCTGGCCATGCAGTAGCATCGTTTTGGTGTCAAAATTAAAACGTTGAACCCTTCAAATGAATTCGTAGAAAACACCAGTATTTGTGATTACCACAAGCCAAACAAAAAACCACAAGATAGTGGTGAAAATCATATATTTAGGAACATGTCCATATCTGATCAAAGCTCGCGTGCGAATACATCAACTGATAACACCAGTCGGCAGTCTCCACTTAGACACGCCCTCACTCGAGATTATTTACAGCTCCACCCTTTGACTGATTGTTTGACAATTCTAAACCGCGATGAAGAAAAGACGGATTCGTCATCTCAAGTTTAGCCTCGATAGAGCTGGTTTAGTTGGACCGCCGAATTAGATGGTTTAGTTGCCGGTTTAAGCTTATAAAACGCAAAAACAATATTGAAATTGACAAAAACTTATCCCCATACGCTTTATATGTGTGACTGCTTCTCGCTTATAACTTTCCAATCAAAATATGACCGCTGTCGTAACTATTGATTTTCGCAATCAATAAAACGAGGCGGTCCGCATTATGGGAGTAGTTTAATTATCTCGACGATACAGCGACACTACCAGAGATGACGTATGCGTCACTTAAACCTGCGGTCTCGGGTTTAAACCACATATTTTGCTGACTCACGGCGGTTTAAACCTAGAGGTTTACGTAGACCAGGTTTAAACCTGAGATGACGAATCCGGCCACTTTATTTAGATGTCTATCTATTAAACACGAAATCCAAAGTACACATCGCAATGGCATAAGCATTCTCTGCTATGAATAGAAAACATTTCAATAGCAATATGCTCCTGGTTCCTAAATAAAATTGTGAAATAATAAAAATTCATTTAATGTTGACTGATAACCCACATTATAGTCGCGCTGGTCACAAATTCTAATTAAATTATGGCGCAAACGAATTGATATTTATTATATATATTGCTGTGATAACGAGCGATTTGCATACAATACCTAAGATATGTGTACATGTATGAGACAGAAGTCTTGCTCTCTAACTATAACTCCATAATGAAAGATTATCAGAACAAAATGCTTGTAATCTTACATCTCCATCTCTACCGCCCAACATATTATCATGCCAGTAGGCTCATACAGATGAACCAGGTGAGCTCTGCACAGATTGTGTATGTAATTTATGAGTTCATGGGCTTAGTTCAAGGTTTATATGTGAGTCTGCAGCATCATACGTAAAGCTGCTATAACCATTCCAAATTGTGTACCAGACAGGTCTCGAGTATCGAATCGTTTCAACGATGGAAATAACGTCTCTACATTTGATATATGTATATTTCACAGTTGTGATGTGTGACGCCTTGCAATTCAATGAAATTCAGAATATGGATATGAGCTGCTCGCAGTCTAATACTAATGTTGGTACTACTTGCCAGATGTCTTGTCTTGGTGCTTACACTCTGACTGGCGCCGAAATTATCACTTGCGAAAAAGACGAATTTTCATCCAATGGCCACTGGATTGGAGAAGACGGATTTGCTGCGAGAGCGAACTGCACAGCTCCATGTATATATATATGTTTCACAAGTCGATCTCAACATATCCTCGCGCAAATCGGTTCATACTCGACCTATATAATCTTCACAAAGGTTCATATTGGAAATTTGATTCTGAAATAAGCCGTTACAGGATTGATATCAGTTATTCCGTTTATGGCGCGGGCCATAAACGCATTTTAAAGAGCGTACATCATCGGTTAGTTTATTCCCGTTATTGTTCGCACAAATTTAATTTAAAATAAGTTATTATGATTCGATAATGGTACTAAAACTCTCATTCCAGTTCGTTGTGAACTCAGAATGAGCCGATTTTACGCCGAATATGAACCTAAAACAAATATAATCGTAAGCCGGCAATGTGCTGATTTTCGGGAGAACAGGACTCGATTTAAACTCAATTTATGCTACGTTCAGACACTGGCAATTGTTCATAAAATTTGTAGTATGGATCTCTAGTGTGCTAACGTATACACGACAGACTGCATTAAGATGAAGATGTGCCAAGTTGGCAACGTTTTACTAATTGGATATACCCTGGAATGATTTAACGGCGTGGTGGACATAGATCTGTGTCCTGTATAGCACGTACGTGTATCAATAAATTTAATCAGATATTACCTTTTCCCTGGCACATGTAACAGAACCTGTATCAATTTTTCCCAAGAAGTGGAACAAATATGTAAGGAGAAAACGTAACAGATGACGCTCCCTATTGATACATGAATACAAAAACAAAACAGTGACTATACAAACGGTTATTGCTACCTCTCCGTGTTCATTTTTCCAATAATCCGCGGAGACAAATAGTTTTTTATTCCACACCCATTGACGTGAGGTACATGTATTCAACGGAATCCCAGCCATTGAATACATGTTAGTGTATACATCTAGTGGAATACAAGCCGGAACTATTTTTGCTGACGTTGTCGCCAAGAAAGATGACGTACATTACGTCGGACCATCCGCTTCCGGTGATCCCCCCATAATTACTGGTTATTTGTCAGATGTACAATAAAGGTATAGTAACAACGAAGGTGACATTCATGGATTGAACTTATCTGACTGAACGGTGTAGTATAAATACAGAACACAACACAAGTCGTTGCGAACGACGCAAAGTTATATTTCGCTCGAGCTACGCTCTCGCAAAATATATCATTGCGCCATCCGCAACTCATTCGATAAAAGAGTCTCGATTAAGAGGCGCGTTGTGTTGTCTATGTCTTTGCGCAGAAAATCTTGGTCAAATGTTTAATTCAATTTTTCATTTACGTGTAGGATGTATATGGGACAGGAATTAGTATAACACAATACTTTATATGCCTGTTATGTATACAATGTATCTTACTTTTTAACACATACGGGCGGTATTAACTTTACTGTTATTTAAGTTCGAAAACAAATGTAATTCAGAAGTAGTGTCTCAAGTGGTTGATCTTGTCAGGAATTCATAGAATGTTACTTTAGAATCCGCTCATTCGCACACTGAGTCTTCCTTACTGTTTTCATGCAAGCACTCCACAATTGTCACATAGTGATTTATTTCTCAAATATTGTGTTCTTGTGATACTTGTTTTTTTTAGATATTTCTGTTTTGTGTTGGTTTTGTTTTTCAATCATATTTTTGTAAATAATAGCAACTTTTTTGCTACTTCATCTCATCGACGTGAGTGTTCCGGTATTTTTCAATTCAACTCTGGTATGAAGAATTGTTAATAACAGTATCCTCAATATATGTCAAAATTGGCGGTAGATTTTTCATTTAGAAATCATCCCAGCTGGAAATGCGATATTTAACAAAATGTTCTGTTCATTAATTAAATTGTTTTTAATTTTCTTCAGTGACGTGTCCGATTCTTTCACCTCCAAAAAATGGAGCCGTTGTATGTAGTACGCGGGTGGGTGGTGCACTGTGTGCTGCGCAATGTGCGTCTGGCTATGATATCGCCAATATTGATCTGGACACATGGAAGGAGTTTTTGTGCAGCGGCTCTGGTTGGATACCATCGGATACAATCCCAGATTGTACAGGTGATTACACAAGTAACATGTGGATGGTAAACCTCAAATTATGCTTAACATCCGCGAAACAAACCCTCACCCTTTCAAATATGGGGTTATCAAGGCAAACAATATTTACTCCACACCAGAATAGTATTACATCGAAGGAATTCAAAGGCCAACTAGACATCCACTTGTACATGTTAATATTAATTGGAATATCTCAGTCGATTATAGAATACTAGCAGGTGACCCGACTTCGTCCGGGCTTTGACCTTGAATTGACCATTTCGAAGATCAAGGTCAGGTCGGGGTAACGATTTGACCCGTCCAAAACACTCCCCCGACAATTTAACCCGTCCATGACACTTCCCGTGGGTAGCAAGTTTGAGCTCAATCGGTTCGAGTCTATAAAGGACACACACATATATATAATTTGTGGATACCCGTTTCAAGGTGAAGATCACCTCGGGCGAAAAATCTGACCCGATGAAAATCTTCCCCGTTCCTAGGAAGCCCTAAGTACGTAAGAATCACACAACACGCTCATGTCTGGACACAGTCACGCCCACGTGTGGACCCAAACGTAATAATCACATTACACACATACGCTCTTTATCAACGACACTGCGGATACGAACGCTCTTTAACTATCAACGCGATTAACTCCACAGTGCCAATGGCGGTAATTTGTGTGACTGGGAGTGGAGAATGGGTGCTCTGAGCTTCTCCTAAACGGCGGTAAACACTGCCCGTGTTTTTTTTTAACCTTAGATATGAAGTTTGGGCTAAATCCGTCCGTTCCCGGCCATAGCTAACAAACAAACAACAAACAAACAGACAGAAGTTCCAAAATATATATTAGATTACTTTGAACTGATCTAATGTTCATCTTGATGTGTTTTCAGAAAAACAACCAGCAGATAAAAGTGTTGATTGAATCCTATTTATTGGAGGTATATGTTCAGTTAATAATTCAACACCGCTGCAGGATAGCTACAACTTTGATTGGTGTATGTAATATACATATGCGGTTTTGCTAATTAAAGAACAAATCCATCTCCAATGGTCATAAAGTTCACGAAACTAGCACAAATGGATGCAATACGACACGACGTTGTAGTCTGTAAACGTATATCATACAATGATGTAACTTCCAAAACATCCAGAGCAGAGTACAAACATCAAGAAATATATGTTCACACTAACTTAATTTCATTCACGTGCCTAGCGTGTGAGACGTTTTGGCCAACTTTTGGGTATACAAATCAACGCTGTACCCCTCATACTATCATACACAATGAACGTATGCTAGATAGTAATTAAAATCCCCTAACTCTATCTACATGTGCGCCAGTACTACACATGTATGTTCACTCAATATGTCTCCCATGCAGGGAAATACGTCATAATGTCTAAGTCTTCTCACGCACATATATATATAATGTTATATCCTTATATGAACATTTGAACATGTATATTACCATATGCATTTTTGCTTTTTTAATCCAGTATCTATAATCCCTGGCCGGATGTATATGTCTGGCGAATTTTATTATTTCGATGGCGGTGATTGTTTTGTGGCACTGGACCAGATTGAGGAGAACTTCATCACGACCTTGCAAAATAACACAATGATGTATGGAGAGCAATGCCAACCAGACTTGTGTGTTGTCAGCAATGTTGTTGTGAGATGCGAGGAGACTTTAAGGTATAGACACAAATGATCGGATTATGCCGCATTCTTTGCATGCCGACGAAAACCAACCATGATAAATAATTTTACTAGAACAGTACTTAGATGCTGCCATGGCGTTGCCATATTATGGAATGTTCAGCAGTCTTATCCTGTGTTATCCTGTATTATATACTTTTGCTAAACGTATGATTATAATGTAAGTTAAAATAGAAGTTATCCGTGTGTATATAGTTTCACATGCAATCTATTTTATGAATACAAATCACAAAAAAGTTATCAATTGTGAGGGTGTGTGTATACAGGTATTGTATTTGGAACACCATTATCTGTGAGCGACTCGTAACAAAAACTTGCATTTTGTTTGGTACTCTCTCTTGTTGCGACGTATTACACCATTAGGCTATAGTGGCATATAATTAGATGCTACTCCATTATATAACTTTTTCACAACATGTCCAATGTGTATTTGTTGCATTATTTTGTATATTAATTTTTCTAGCGTCAGGAGACTGTTCAACCTTGGGTTAATAAAAGGTTATAGGAATAATTATTATAACCAATATATCACACTACACAAAATGTCGTATCAATAGGAATAAATATGAACATAATTTGTGACCAATTAGTATGGCGATATAACACCAATCAGATTATCTTAGTGTTGGGAAGGTTTACATTATGGTTCGTATACCTTGTGACAATGTTTCACAAGGAGGTTTCTCTTATCAGCATTGGCTTTGCTATTGTACAATGTAGTTCTTAATTCGCTGGTGTATATATATGATCGAAAATTCTTGCCTTAATTGGCACCATAGGGAATTACCGATGTTTGTATATTTTCTAATATAGTTGATGGCATAAAATGCCTCTAAACAGTTACATGTTGACCGTCAATCAGTGAAACACCCCAGCCCTAAGACATTGAAGGTTGGGCATATGCATATGGAATTATCGACAATGTTTGTAATTCATTAAATTTATTAAACGTCAAGGAATATCAACTTGATTAGTTAAACGAGGCGTGATTACTTAATCAAGGTTTTGTTACATAATCAAAGATTGATTATATAGTTTAAAGGAACACACGTGGATAGTGAAGTATTGGAAATATATGATCGTTTTGTTCCCACTTTGAACGAAAATTGTAGAATACTACGGACTGAAACCACCTCATATGAACAACACCATTCAAGTTGATGAACTTTTGATATCTTACATGCCATTAGATATGGTGCTTTGCTGAGTGTTATGTCGAACGTGTTCAACCTCTTTTATAACCATGTATTTATATATATTTGCACAACGGTCAACAATTGTTATATATATCGGGGGGGGGGTCGAAAAATAGTTGCAGGCACATATGCTGATTTTTAACTTTCGACCCTTGTTGGGACCCACCCACCCCCGCGTCCAAATTTTTTTCCGTTTTTGGCATTTTTTCCGAGCAATTTTGGAAACCTACCCCCCCCCCCCCTTTTAACACTAAAACAGATTTGCGGAGGAAATTCACTGTAAACAGCTGTATATGTGCATACTATTGTCATGGATGTTAACATTGACATGTACATAGGAACGAGTCATTTTGGGGTCATTCGGCCAAAAAAAAACATGGCTGCCAGCGGCCATCTTGGATTTCAAAATTTGCAACAAAATACAACACGATAACTGCCTGCAGTCAGTTTAGCAGTTAGAATTACATTATTTCTCTTATCTAAGGTGTTTTAAGCCAATCTTATAGCAAAAACAGTCAAAAAACTTGCAGAAAATGTCTTTTTGAGTTGCGAAACAAATTGTTTGTTGGTCCCATCGACCACCCACCAACCCCGGCATACGTGCCCGGAAAAAAATCCCCTCTGTATATCTCGCTAATTGTTTAGTCTAGTTCACTGTTATATGTGTACATCGTTGTTTAGTCTAGTTCACTGTTATATGTGTACATAGTTGTTTAGTCTAGTTCACTGTTATATGTGTACATAGTTGCCTCGCTTGTTGTTGATTCAGTTTATCTCAATCGTCATATGTTCTAGCGGCTAAGTAAGGAATAATCTCGGTTTCTTAAAATAATTACACTGTTTACGGAGATAATATGGATTCACAAACTCATAAATCGCGATTGATTAATTTGTGGTTTAGCATGTAGTTATATTAGGTTACCGAGAGTGTTACTTATAATTATATCTCTGAAAAATATCAACCTGAATATGCGATTTTGAGTTGGAAATGTTAAATATTGGGAATTCATAGTGATGTTGCTGTGACGTCAGAAGTTGCCGTGACGAAATTCCTACACTCAATATTCACTGCCGCCCTGGTGTAATTATCCTAATGCAATACAATATCATTTTACAAGCCAATGAAAAAATAGTATTGAAAATGGAGAGGATGTAATTATTACGACTTTAAACAATAAACAAACAAACATATCGCCGGTTGGCTTCTAAAGGGTCGTACCACAGGATAATAAAATTGGTCAAAAAACTATTTATCTCTGGAACTAGAATTGGTATCTGCAAACAACTTTGAACAATAACACTTTATATCACAGTTGTTATAATAGAGACACTTTCATATTCAATTATCTGCTAGTTGAACATGATTTGATGGTGCTATATGACACTTTAGAAGTAACAATTGAAATATTGTCCATACGACATTTCAGTTTTGACGATTCCCGCCGCTTCGTTAGTCTCTTGTCACTAATTTCGAAAATACAAATTGCGACAATTCAGAATTATTGAATTTTTTTCGCAGGAAACCCAGATACGACATTTTAGAACACAAATTTCCCTAAAAAACATCGGATGCCATTCATACTTGAAGTATTGACCAGTTATCTGAGGAAGCCATTGATTCCCAAAATTAAATAAAACATTTTACGCCAAAATGGCAGGTACTATCTTTTAGAAGCCCATCGATATATTCTATATACATAATGACCATGTCACTCTTTCTCAATAGCTATCGGGCATTTATCACCTTCGACATATCAATGGCGATACGGAATGGGACTTCCTACACCGAACACGACTTGATTCTGGAGATAGCAGCAGAGACTCTTCATGTTGCCATGAAACTGGGCAAATTTGATATCGTTATCGACGGGGTTACATATATGACGGATTATGCCAGTTTTATTTACCAGTCTTCGAAACCTTCCTGTGATAATGGTTCAGTACCCATTCCGACATCACTTAATTGTGGTAAGTGTGTTAATAAGAAGATATGTCGACAGTCGCATATCAGTCCAATCAAATATTGCTTCATGTACATGCACGTTAAATAAGCCTCCAATCTTATGAACGGCCACGTGCACGTGATGATAATTAATTAAGGGTGAAGCACCGGTGCTATAATTGTATGACACCAATCGGCATCACCCCTCTGTTTAGTGTGTTTGTACCGCCCGCTGTAATCCGTGTCTGAGAGTGAATGCCATTTTCAAGAGTGCTATGGTATCTGACAATAATGAAGAATTATTCCACAGATCGCTGTAATAATTACTCGTGCTTATAGACTTATCGAGAAAGAGTTATGTCGAATAATTTTCATGGAATCTGTGCCAATTGTCGGCTGTAAGTGGGAGGCGATTGAGAAATATAGTCCCCGCCCGATCAATGTTAGCAGAGTTTACATATCTTGTAAATTGCATAATTGTTTTTTAAAAATATTTAAAACTTTAGAATCTTAATTTGTTTTTCAGAATACACAATTTATCATTTTATTTTTATTTTTATTAGTGCTTTCGAAATTAAAAAAAAACATTAAAAATAAAAACTTAAGAAAACAACGGGACCAGGCTCTTAATGTACCATTTATTAATAAAGATTTTCCCGATCTCTCACACTCTTGCTCCTCCTGTGTTGCTCTTCTGATCTCCCTCTCTCTCTCTCACTCATTCTTTCTCCGTTGTCTGACTATCTCTCCCTTTCTTATATCCCAACCAAATATGGATATATATAACACAGACGGAAAAAAGATTGCTATGAAGTTTATAGAAATTTAATCATCGTCGGTGTCTGAATCTTGACGCTTTGCATGCATTTCAAGGAGTTTCTTGAATTTGATCATTGCTTCGTCCGCATCCCATTTATTATTATATCCGAATTTGGTCAGCTGGTTCAATATTGTGTTATACATGCGGGATGTTTCCAATCGATTTTGTAATCTATCAAGCGTCTGTATTTTCTGAGAAAGTGATCAAAATCTGCATCGATGCTTTCTTGTTGAGATTTTTCCTCAGGCTCTTCTTCTGGATGTTATCTTGGTTCATTAGTTGATCAAACATATTTGACCACAATCCAATGCACCCACGCCATTGCATACACGTTTGAATACACTACCGAATGTGTCTAACTCGTTGAAACATTCCACAGCTTTCTTCCGGCCGATTACTGTGCCATGGAATGACATACTACTACCGGCGACACTCTGTCTATCATCGTCAGAATCTGGTAACGTTTCTCGTGCGCCCCGTTCATGTTCTTCGGAATCCAGAACTGTTTCTAGGTCATACGCTGTATCTACGTATTCTCTAAATATGTCCTTCAAATGTGTTCCTGTCATAAAGACACTTCCGTGTTTATTTTCTTGTTTTTTTTGTAATTGTAATTTGTTGATAAGATCTTTGCACGTAAATGGCACCCGTGAATTATCAAACATTTTAGGAAGAACGAACGCCCTTATCAGAGCGAAAAGAATCCAGAATATGGTGTGGTATAGTTGTACACTGTTAAACTTTTGTATTTTTTCTTTTAGAGTTAATATTCTTTGTTGACACCCGTGAACCGACGGTTATAAAAATTATAAAAAAGGCGGACAAAAAGAACTCTATAAAAACATATAAAGGATCAATATTCAGACACCGACGATGATTAAATTTCGTCTGTGTTATATCCATATTTGGTGGGGTGGAAGTGAGTGAGTAAGTGAGAGGGAGAGTATGTGCGAGAGAGAGAGGGAGCTATAGAGCGAGGAGCGACAGTGTGAGAGTGAGCAGAATATTTTGAATGGTAGACAAAGAAATGCTCATTATTGATAAAATGTGTATCAAGAGTCTGGTCGCATTTTTTAATTTTAAATTCAAAGCAATATTAAAAACAATAGAAAAATAGAAAACATTTAAGTTTTAACCTTTTTTGGGTGCTTTTAATTTATTAATTTTTAATTGTCAGTATGAAAGCCATATTGAAGACAAAAAATGAATAGTTTGAAGTATTTACCATTAAACCATATTTTTAAGTTGTTTAAATTATTCAGCTGTTTTATATTTCGAAAGCACTATTAAAAATCAAATAACCGAAAAAAAAATTATTTCTGATTTTAAAGTTTTAAAATTTTGAAGCGATTATGCAATGTGCCACCTATTACACAACTTTATCGTGATATATCTATGCACACATATGGTTTCAGATATTCCACATCATCTTGAAATGATTCTAAGATATTTAGATTCTGCTTACAGTAAACTGGGCGTGTATTATATTTCTCACATTATTCGCCTCCCTCTTACAGGGCGATAGTTATCACCGATTCCATGAAAGTTAGTCCACATAACTCTCGGGATATGTACCACTATGAGACTTAATGGTCCCGATAGAGTCGAAATATCATTCGAATGGCTGGGAGTGTTATAGACAACTACTGATCTGCCAATACAAACGTGGTACCGATGTGTTAGAAATACACGCATGACATTAATAGGGCATCTGTCTATGTCGAATGATCTTGTTTACATTATAACATCTTTTCATACTCGATTTTAATATAGAAATATGATAGAACAATCATGTGAGTGTGAAAACCAAGTGAGTTTCACCAAATCAGTTATCTGTGTCTATTTTTTCCAGTTGATTGTCCACCTGGGACTTATCATGATGTTGCAGAAGGAGAATGTTTCAGTTGCCCACGAGGGACATATCAAGAAATTAGCGGACAAACGAATTGCACATCTTGTAGTCAAATGCAGTCAACCATACGGTCTGGTTCTATCACAGAGTCACAATGTCGGGGTAAGAAGCTGTTAACCAGTGCACTGATGTAAGCGAGTTTAACCATTTTTACTAAATGTGGTAGGAAATATTGAACATGTCCTAAAGGAACCAATTGCCAATGCGCATTTAGTAAACTATGGGTCAGCATTCCACAACACAGTTTGTGAACTAAAAGTGGACATACGATGATGCCCTCCTTGTCGATTGCGTGGTCATGTTCTACTTTAAAACAATTTCTGTGCATTTCATCACATGTTTTTGTTTAGACATAATTTATTTAATTGCAGTATGGTACATATCGTATTTGTATTAATATTTGCGTAGTACTATACTCGCACCGATCAGTCAGCTAATATAATACGACACACGACCGAAGCCTAACAAATGCGGTTTCTTTGCCCCATTCGATGTCATGTCAATGATACTACTACTATTGGAATACCAAAAGTATTATGGGACTTCGATAGATTACCCCTTTCTTTACTAAATGGATAATAATAAATAATTTATTTTATATAGCGTAAATACATTGACATGCTCTAAAACGATTACATTTATAATACAACATGAAGTATGGTAAAATAATAAATATATACAAACAACCCAATCTAAATTTTAAAATGCCAGTTAAAAAGAATAAGATCAGGTGATAAAACATTACTGTCTGCATATTAACAACGTATAACATAGAGTCTAAACTTGCACCGATTAAAAAAAAACAAAATAAAATTATAATAAAAGAAACAAAAATTGCAGACTGAAGATTAAAAGGCGTTTGATCGAGTAACAAGTGCGAGAAACGAGTAATTATTTCAGGTCTTTCATAAATCCCCCCGAAGTTATACAAATATACATCGGAATGGTCCTTTATTCGTTTGGAGCAATGGTATAAGGACATATACGCATGCAACAAATAACACAAGCAAATACAGAAGGACTCATATAGTATAGTATAGTATAGCAGAAATACCAATCGCCATGACCAAACAGTTTTCTTCCGTCGTATATTTATATCCTGTTGGTACTCACATCTACCTTCAGGAACGATTAAGAACCGTACATGCTAGTACATATACATGTGATACCAAACTTTTTACGAAAATATAAAAAATAACTACAAAAGTATTAGAAAAGGATGGAGCATGTCTTCTTCATGCTTTCATCCGCCCATGTTCTTCACAATGTCATAGTTTTAATTTCGATTATATGTAAGATTTAATATGTTTCCATTCGCTCATTAGTTTGTCCATGCATATTTATTTCAGACATATGTCCAGTAGGATATTTCTCTAGTAGCGGTCTGTCACCCTGCAATGCGTGTCCATACGGGTTCTATGCACCGCAAGCGATGTCCAGTCAATGTGAAGTGTGTCCAGGCATGATGACGACATTCTTTCCTGGCGCGACCTCAACTGACCAGTGTGAAGGTTGGTACATGTATACACGAATTATGTATTGTCTTTGACACTGTTTTGAGTGTTTTGGTAAATGCTATAAACATAAGTTTTACAAACAGCATTTACGTTAAGTGCCGAACGTGCATTAAATGTGTTCATCTCAACAAGCGCACGTTATCGATAGAGCTTCAGCTGTTGAGACATTTCCTCTGAAACAACCTATGCAAGTTGATCCTATTGTTCCAAAAAAATAATCGCCTGTTGCTTCGAAACACAGACCCCCAAAGTCACTCAAACGTTTCGAATCTCAGAAAGAGGTACATCTTTGAGCTTTCAAAATATGACCAAATGTTTGAAGAGAAACGGTTAACTCTCAAAGACAAGAAACTGTATTTGTGGAGCGAGCCTGTCGGTTAGGTGAAGGATGACATTCTATCTCACCCACCCGACCATCAGCTTGACGCATTGATAAATGTTCATGCCCGATTCAACAAACATTATAAACACCTTATCACTGCAACATCTAATTTTAAAAGCTACTCTACATATTTCGATGTGGATCCTTTCTAAATTTCGTGTTCTTTCGTTGATAATTATTATCTATTCTTGTGCTACTTGTGGACACATTCCTCTTGTGTGCTTTTATTTGTACATAGCTCATCATTGCATTGTTTTAATCTAATCCACTGACTGATTCAATTACTTTTGCGTTATATTTTAAATTTCATTAATAATGATGGCTATCTTACAAGTGGAAGATTAAAACAATCCAATGAGCCTATAAGGTTTCGCTAAATCAATGGTGAGTGCAACCATGATACAATGATACATGATATGGTATAAATAAAATTGTAACACGACCTTGCCTAAACCTACATACAAGGCTCCTCCTGGTTGGTCAGTATCCTGTATTCCCATGGAGACACGACCGTCGTTTTGTGGTACAATTCTAGATATTCTGAATTGTACCACACAAAAATGTGGTACAATCAGTGAAATGCTGCCAACGCCTCAAACTTTCAGCAGTCATACCACACGAGCATCGGTTAATGTCATGCTATAGACTGAAGAAAGAGACATATAATGACTACCTACTGTACTATACTGAATTTGATTTAAGATAGAACAAAAATAAGTCTTAACTGAAATATTTTTGTTAAAAAGGCAATGCAAATGGGTCGCCGTTCAAAAGTGACGTCATGTTTGAGGTTACAGTTCAAAGGGAAGAACTGTTTGGTGGAAAATAATGCATGCAGAGCTAGAAACTGGGCCATAATTTAGCAGGTTGAACGTATGTCACTACAATTTAGACCAAAACATACAAAAAGAAATAAATACACTCCGCATCGGCGTGTATAGTAGAATTTGACCACATAAACTGATTGTTGGACCCCGCTTCGCATCGTCCTACAATCAGTTTCTTTGTGGTCAAATTCTACTATACACGCCGATGCGCAGTGTGTTTATTCCTTACGTACACAGGGTAGTCAGATTGTCGCCATGTATATTAGGCTCAATAATATAATATTGTCTTGGAAGAAATATGGTAGATATGGATTTTTTCTTATTTATTAATTGTTGTTTAATAAGCATAGTATTTATACATTGTCTCATTGTTTGAGGGAAATTACAACCACCATTAACCGCCGTATTCCAATAGGCCCAATAGCACATGAAACTCTAGAGTTTTGTTGAAACATTATTCATTTATAATTTGTAAAATAACATAAAATTGGATAAAACAATTGGGTCGGCGTGACTTTTGGGTAGGCAGGGAGACCACAAACAGACTCATTTTTAATTTTAACCCTAACACACTGAAAGTGTTAGTGATGGTAAAACATTACCTTTAAAGTATTGCAAACGGTAATGCATTACTTCTCATTTTAAGAGCAATGGTAAAAGGTAAACGTACTGCAAAAAAGGGGCAGGTAATTATAACCGTACTGCATTAGTTTGCAATTCATGTTCTGTGTATTTGGTGTGTAAATGTTGACTCAGTAGACTGCTCCATAAAAGAGTATCACAAACGGCGTGCAATATGCTCTGGTGTGTTATGTATCACGGTATAAGTATTGCGTCTCTCCCACATTACTTCCATGACAACATAACAACCAAAAAACAAGAAATTTACCTTGAAACTGAGACATCAAAATATCTTTCGTCATTCACTGTAAACATGCGCTCAGACTAAATTTTCAAACAATTATCAAATCAAATAGTTATTATTGCTCCACATACATTATAAATATTGCAGAAAATTATATCCAGTTGCCTATTCCCACGTAAACATGTGGTTATGATCAGTAGCCTGGTCAGGTGTATTGAGGTGTCTTGACCCTTAGCAATGGGTGTGTGTATTCATATAAATTGATGAAAAGGAGTTTTTCAGACATGTATTATACGATTCATTCATGGTGTCTTACATATCATGATAACAGTTCAAATGGACAATCTACATGTGAGATAGTGTCAACCAATAACAATATGATCATGTGTGGTCGGTCATAGTAAAACATACTAATATATTATATGTACAAATCTATTAATTATAAGTTGCCAGTTCACAGAATACTGTAAAACTATTGGTTGTCGCTTAGTTTGACATCATGGTTATATGTCGATAAACATTAATCGGTGTCCATCAATTTCAAAAAGCAAAGATGTGCTAAATAGTTTCCGGAAATAGTCCCACACTTGTTGTGATTGATATCAGTCTTGTTTATTCCAATTGACCGACAATAAAAGCAATGCAATGAAGTTTATCTACAACTGGATACCTGATTGGCATGTGGGGCAAAAGTATAAGAAATATCTCGTGTTCAGATTAAAGTTATTAAGACAATGTACATTTTTGCGCATTAATGTTAATTTCATGCGGATTTGTTTTCAAACCTTTTAATTATAACTGTACGGACTTAGTCATTTATTAAATAAAGTGAACAATGTACACACTTATGCTGTAAAATGTGAAATATCTGATTGTATTTTGCTCGATCATATCATATCTGCATTCCATAATTATCCAGATCGTGATAGTTGATAATCAATATTGTGAGCGATATACTATTATTTCTTTACATTTAGTTCAATTATGTTTCATTCAAAACATTTTCTAATTATTATTGTCAATGGTCATACCAGACATTAATATGATATATTAATGGTCTATAAGCGTTCCCAAATTGGATTCAGATAAATTATGAGAACATCAAGGTAATTCCAGATCCATTGCACCATTGACTATCCCAAGTGGTTAAATGCGTCATTAGTACCCACATAATAGATAGCGCTATATATTCTTGATATATACTCATCAGCATCGCGCATTTTCCTTTAAGAATTATGTTTCCATTCTACCTCATACTCTCTTCAAGTATAGTAATTATAGTCACCCTTCAGTTGAGTGTCGTGATAAACAGAAACAAAAAATAAAAATAACTTCAAATCATTCTCTGTTGTTTTTCATTCATTCAATTACAATATAAAAGATTACCCGATCGCCTGTTTAGAGCCAGTTGATGCCCGTTGGCGTAAGTAAGAGCGCAAGCGTGAGCGCGTGAAGGAGTGTATGCCTGAATGTATGTATCAGATGAATATTATCTATTGTATCCAACATGTAAAACCATTAATTCTGTATGTAAAATCTGTTTCAATAAAAATAAAAAATAAAACAAAAAGTACCCTCATATTGCTAATTGTCTTCGTGCTAGAACACTTATATGAAATTATCCTAGAGGGCACGAAGATCGCGGGTATAAGTGTTCCTCCTATAATGGTCCAATGGTATCATATTACATATAATTGTGATGTATGGTACTACCGGATCACCATTCTAAATTGTGATGGTTGTTTGAATCCATAATATTAGTTCCCCAGGTGCCTTCAGATGAATATGAACATGAACCAATAAGCCGTTCAAGCCCAAGCCGACATTTATCCCAGAATCAAGAGCATAATTTCTGTCAATGACATCATAATATGGAAATAATTCAGAAACTTCCTTGTACAATTTCATTTCACAGAGTCAGAGATAATTATACGTGACGCAAACATTATGCTCCATTGTGTTGACCTACTCGGATTTGTAGTATATTTATTGTCACATATAATCAAATGCCACTTTTTATTGTCTACCTCCCCCAAAGTGACGTGTGATCATGTTACCTTTGATTTTAGTTCACATTTTTCATCAGCCATTTTATTCACATTAATGAAGAAATCCCGCTTGCCCTGTGTTCAATTAGGGTTGTGTTTATGTCAATCAACGAATAACTGAATTAAGTTCGACATTCCAGGATTTGATACGCTCATCCCTGTCGGAGTACCATTTGTGGATCCACGTTTCGAAGGATTCGGCTATACATCACGTATCTACATCGAGTTTTGGCAGTACTTCAGCTGGTCTAAGAATGATTCCATTACGATTGGTCTGTTCAATTCTACACACTGGCCAATCCGCTTGACTACGTCCACAACTCCGGAGTTGCACATAGGCCAGTAAGTTTCATATTCATTATATGTATATATGTGTTGAATAATTATAGAGGTTGTCTATATTTCGCATACATGTTTTAAAACATTTTATGATTTGTACTTGTTGATACATCCAAATGTTCAGCACAAGTTCAAACAACCATGGACTAACGCAGTCAGTTAAAGACCATTCAATTTAAGTGAAACAATGACGATATGATATATGTTATATGGCAGAAATATAGAGGCGCATACCATATTAGCAACGGGTTGTTGTTCATATTACAGATCGGTATGGTAGCTGACAATATATTACATTCCAAATATACAATTAACTTATCCAAATGATACTTTTAGTCATCAATTGCCATGGGACGAGTCCAATGTCATCGTAATCCCATCTGGAAGCTATGTTATGTCGGTATTTTAGGTCGAATCGCGGGCTAAGCCCGGGCTCTAGCTGACTTAGTACACCGTCTTGCAGGTAACGAGCCGAAACGTGATGTGACATGCGCTTAGTATGACAAATAGTCAGTAAACTGCAACTGATGATGATTCTATTTAAACAGTTTGCATCTTTTCAACTCATTGGAAGTCAATTTCCAAAAGTGTCTAAATTCTTTTTTGATGGGTACGTTCTAAAACTATTTGCAAAAATCCGTTAAACCGCTCCAGGATCCAACTTTCACCTCAAAATTCATGTCATTAGAACGAGGAGCAATGTGTCTGCGATATATTGGG
Source organism: Siphonodentalium dalli (assembly GCA_032622095.1). Classification (NCBI taxonomy): domain Eukaryota; kingdom Metazoa; phylum Mollusca; class Scaphopoda; order Gadilida; family Siphonodentaliidae; genus Siphonodentalium; species Siphonodentalium dalli. The sequence continues at coordinate 138,052,779 of CP136069.1, forward strand.
ATCTTGGTCGTCATTGTGTTTAGCCTCGATTGTCTAGCAGACATCCTCCCCTTTCTTCTGACATCCATTCAATTATGATCACCTTTCTTATGTGGGGACATTATATGGCGGATAGGTTGTGAGCAAACAATTATGGTACTTTTACGTATAGGTATCAGATTGCCCTATCAGCATCATATCAATTCAGCAGGACCTACCAACACCACAGCAGAATATGAGGATCACTTCACCATGGGTGAGGACACTGGGTTTAGTCTTAACTCAAAAAAGGGTTTAGTCTATCATGACTGGAGCTTCCTGAAATTTTGCGACAACCCTGTGCCAGTGCACTCTCTTATATATGCGACGCGTCCTGGCACTGGCACTGTGTCTTTAATGCTGCAACAGTGCAGCTCCCGTCATGAAAGGGTTAAGTGTCCGGAATATTGAAGTCGGTGGACCGCATAAAACATACGTGCGTCCTTTTATACAGGTTCCATTTGATTTGAGTTCATTCAATCAAAGCTACGATGACCGTGTTTTGGGAATTCACCAACGTTAGCGTTACCACAATACATACTTAAATCTCTGAAAGAGTGTGAACTGTAATCGAATCTAATTTTCGTTTGCTTGACTCTGATGGAAATCTTCAAATCTTGTAACCCCTCCGTCTTCCCTTCCCCAAAACAAACCACAATCAGGAAATCCTGCAGGTTAGTGAGGTCATCCTACATCTATCTAGATACTAAAGGATACACACGTACACATAGTAAGTTAACAGAGTTAACATACAGCCTTTTATCGATAACAAAGCCGTCCGCTACATCCTCACGGGCAGACAATCCATCTATAGACGTTATGCTATAAAAGTGAAGTTTCACATAGACAAACACAATGATGTGCGACATAGCGGTTCCAGATAGAGTTATGGTTCGTTTAGATATTTTAGGGCTATTACATGTATAAGGGATTTACGTGCAGTCATAGCGGATGCCTATCTCTGGGCCTAATTAAGTTCGTGTATAGATATGATGCCTTACAGGCTTTTCTCTTATCGATAGATTCAGAGAAACAATATGGCCGGAATGTTGTCACAGTGGATGGACTCATTTCGTGATTGAGCTTAACAAAGAAGCTGGCTTGATGTCGATATTTGTCAATGGTGGTTACCGAACAAGCGTGAATATTTCGTTGGACATTTTCGACAGTGAAACAGTCTTAGGCGTAGAAGCGTCTACAGATGGAGGAGGTGGTATGTTTCCTTGATAACGAGATAGATTCATAATATAACCATTACAATGCATGCACATCAGTCACTTTCATTGTGCATTTTATCTTCTGCGAATTAGGAGATATGAAAACTGAAAAGAAGGGTACAATTAACTAAAACAATGTTAATTGGAGACTCGATACTTCCCAGAAGATGAGGCCTAAGAATAATGAGACCCCGGTGGGTGAATTTAGCAATGCTAGACCGCTGTGCGGGGTACCGTAACTGAATTCACCCTCTGCAAATGACAGACTTCATATCATCAATTCAATAAAATATAATAATATATCCAAATACATTTCATTGAGTACTGTAGTTTTTCGAAGTCTTAGAAAAAATCATTTTAAAGCGAGCTGTGTTTTAGTGCCAAAAAAGGGTGTTTAACGCCGATTTACCACTAAACTGTGATCGAACCTAAAATAATAATATGACGCGAATATCTTAGCCTTCACGACATGATAGTTTACCGGTAAATTGACGTTCACATCCGTGAACACACTGTGGTGACATGACCAGGGTGTTCACCATTACTTCACACATCCTGTCCATTTATTAAATATCTACCAAATTTCCAAGAAACAAAATGCATGTTTCACTATTCGGGATAAATTGTTGGAAATACTTCACATATATTATGAATTAAGACATAAATTAAGATCTAGCGATAACGACTGTAAACTCACACGGCAATGGGTTTATATTACACAATTCGTCACAGTAAACAACCCTTAATTGGGCGGGGCGTGACGTAATATATGTCTGCATAGTATATACAATCGAGATACATACAGTTTTAAATCAGTGTCATTCATTACAATTGTTTTCATAATTTACACACACAATAATTGCCGGTTAGGCCAATGAGCAATCTGTTTTGATGTTCGATCCGTTTATCAACACGTAACGTTGATGTCCAATGCGCGGTTTGAAATTTCTTAGTGACAGTCGGAAGGACAATGCCGGCTAGGGCTTGGCGAAAATTCGAAGAGGTATGAATATTAATTGACTTTTTGAGATCAAATAGGTTCACATAGAACCTAAATATTCACATAGGTTCATATGAATTTATTTTATTTTGAAATAAGCGCATATAGGGCTTATAACCGTTGTTTCGTTGAATGGCGCGGGCCGAAGTGAAAACATATTATATAGAGCGTTCTTCTGGTACGTCGTGTTGATGAGTTAGATTAAGTAGTGCCTATATGAACTTATTTCGAATTGAAATAAGCCCATATTCGATTGTTTTGATCGTTTCCCATTTAGGTTCATATAGGGAGTAACTAAGATTCAAATAATCCCTATATGGGCCTATTTCGTGTGTTTTGAAATAAGTCTTATATGGGCTTATTTACGGGAGAACAGGCTACTTGCTATTGCACATCTACCTCCAGTCTGAAATGATTTATTCGTTCCAATTAACCATTTCTATACCAAATGGATTATCCCAGTCAGTTAACAAGTGTACATCGGAATGGTCTATTATCGGTGTGTAGGGATGTAAAGATAATATAAGCAGCCGCAGATAATCGAATTTCATTTATTGGTGAAATTTTTAGATAATAAGTTCAACAGAACGACATACTTATTATCTGAATATTTTCTATTGGACAACTAATCATCAATTATTCTTTAGGTAGCAATACACGATTTCCAGCAATTTTGCCGACCTGGGATGGGGTGTTGTACTTCAAATCAATGCTGAGCCATTATCTTTGGCATAGGTCTCATCAAGCATGTTTTAATTTCGACAGAAATTTTAGGTGTAATCACTTGTCTGAACTCTAGCTTCTTCGGATAATTTGTCATTGAGTTATGCCCCTTGGTTTGCACACACAAAACGCTCAAATTTACCCATTTTTTTACTCAAATTGACCAATTTCAACCCAAAAACAGACCATGATAGAGCGAATGTCAGTAGATAAACTTCTTCCACCTGATAGAGCTATGTTAGAGCTGAGAAATATTTGAAATAGAAAAAAGTTATCGTATCAATTTGAAAACAATGTCTTGCGAGCCCAGATGACAGAATTCAGGGGAGAGAAATCGGGCTATTTTGTGTAACCAATAACACAAAGTTGGCCTTCACTGAATACGAAAACCCTGTTGCGTATCCAAATTTTCCACTTTTTTTAGAACTTTCCCAGTTTTGTAAAACAACTAAACCTTCAAACCAGTAATGACACATTTAACACAGGCTACACTGGTTGTTATACCCCACAGATACTAATTTTCTATTTTTCAGACCCCCTACAACCCGTGAAATCGTGTACTGCTACCTTAGTATAGGGAGAGGTAGACTGCCAGCAGACTTAATCATTTTAGAATCAGGGTTCCAACTGGCCATAAAATTGTATTGGCCATTTTGTGTGGCCATGTATATATATGTTTGGTCGTTTTTAAAAACCAAATTGATAAACGAAAAATAATTATGATTGACAATGGAAATGCGCACGGATGGGAACTGTAACAAACTGAAATGTATCCAGTCGATAACGTATATCAATATAATTTAATTGCCAAGAGTGTCTTGTTTTGTTAGTGTAACCGTAAGTAAATAATTTTCACTTGGCTAAAAAGGACACAATTCTAGCTGTTGACTACCTATGAACGAATTAAAGATTTCGCGGATATCAGATGAACACATTAAGGATGATTGCTGTCTATAGAATTGAAACTTTTTGACCAAAAAAGTGTGGCCAAATAAACTTTTCTTTGGAAATTTTCACCCCGACTGCGTGAATCCTGTTTAGGATTCAGTGTGTATTAATTTTGACTGTCGACACATTAATTAGTCCGTTCGTTGTTTCTTTATTTAAGAATACGTCAGAGTGATGGGGCCGTACATTATATGGATGGATTCTCTGCCTATGGACACACACTTCAATGTAACTGCTGCTGCGATGACTTGTGCCCACCTCCACCCGAACTATGGGGTTATGTTAATGATGGAACCCCTGCTGAACGACACGAGACACATCCGGGCGACCAGGAGTAAATGTGATGGTGAGTATCCATCTCGTTTTCATGAAATTAATCCTGTCTATAGTAAACGGATTCTCCAAACAAAGTTCAATAAATGACCTATGACCTAAGGTCGTTTGTTGAACATACTATCTGAACATTTCATACTGGATACCTAATCATCAATGAGTGTTTACATAGTTTGCATCTGTCTAAAGGACATTAGGAATGGCAATCAATATGGTGAAAACGTGGTTATTAAAACCCTGGAACTCCGGTGAGAAATGACTTGAACTTGACTGGGACCTCTTGTAACATAATTATTGCAGTGAAACAATGATCCACGATGGCAAGCTGGCCCTGATAAGTGACAATGTCTTACCACAAACCCATCTCCATACGATTCTTCAACACGAGCCTATCTATGGCAAACTACAATCACAGCATGTTCATGCACACCGTGGTTACTGCAAACCACGTGGGTTAATCGTGATACAATTGCAGAATTTCTTAATAAAAGTAGTTATATAAAGCAATGCACAAATGCACAAACACAAATATGGGGGAATTTTAAAATCAACATTATATAGTACTATGATACATACTACTTATTTGATCAGTAGTTATGGCTATATAATATATACCATTTATATTAAAATTCGATATATTTTCCACAAGGACCGACGCAGGTATTTGATTATATTGTGAACGATGACCCCCCTTTTTGTTCTATAAGTACACATATTTTTTTCAAAATGTCGATGTACTGCCTGTAATATTTAAATGATTGTTTAGTTTAACGCGAACCTGTGGTCGGTCTGACTATATATATGTAATTTCTTGATACCAAATGTGGTATTGTTTATGAGAATACGCGATTGACTGATTGATTGATCGATTGCACTTCTATCCAAACATATCATGTTATTTTATAGCGACCGGACATTGCTCATCGGATCCGTGTGGTGGGCACACGTGCGTCGACGAATTGGATGGTTATCGTTGTATGTGCCAAGACTTGTACACGGGCAAAAATTGTGAGAATTCCCCGGATTTTTGTCAGAGCAACGCGTGCTTCAACGGCTCGACATGCTATTCAAATATCAGCAACAACAATTACACGTGTCTGTGTCCGCCAGGGATGAGAGGAGTTCTTTGCGATCGAATAATAGGTATGTGGATAATATTTATGTTCTTACTGCATAAGTAAATGTAGGTATCGAAATATGATGCTGCTCATTTGCAGAATGAGGTCCCCGGTGGGGAATTTGGTGACGTTACCCCAACAGTGGGCTAGAATCGCTAAATTCACCTTCTGAGGGACCTCATTCTGCTCTCATCTTATCATTATTATCAAATATATGTTTTAGTTTCTTTTTCTTTTTTCTCTATAGTTTCTTTATATTCCCAAATTGGCAGACGACATAATGCATGAGGTACCCAATGGGTGCACATCACCACCTTCACTATGTGGGAACTTAAATTGATCTCCCAGCTGAAGCCACGCAGAATGAGGTCCCCGAAGGATGAATTTGGTGATGCTAGCCCGCTGTGACAGGTAGTGTCACTATATTCGCCCTTTGGGGACCTCATTCTGCAAATATTTAACGCCATAGGTGATGTGGCATGCAGTCGACTTTTTAAATATGCATATTTGACTTTAGACTGATGAGGCCAAAGCAGAATGAGGTCACTAGAGGGTCCTCATTCTGCAATTGTCCATAAAACAGAAAATAAGGAGTTGGAAAACTCAAGGCCGAGTTCACTCGCTACACTGGTCTGACCACTGCCATCACGTATTGTATGTAATTAAATCTAACATATTTTATTCAAGAGTTACAGTAATGCCCTAATTAATCGACCCCATTACCACAGCAGAATTATGGGTAACTTTTCAGGATTTAGTCGGAAATATGGCTTGTTGCCATTCGTCGGAAAGCTATAATTATGCTGTGGTTATGGAGTCGATTAATTAGGGCATTACTGTATGTCAGTTACAGTTTGTTCTGGTTCTATCCAGCCAATTTCCAAATTAATATGGACAGTTCGGTTTCTTAGAATAATGCACAGTGAATTGTTATCGAGAATAATCTTAAATTAAAAAAAATTTATTTCTTCACATTCGGTGTACGTAGTGGAAGTGGTCAGACGGCGTAGTGGTGACTAAACTCTGTCTTGCAGATTGATGCGCCGTTTAAAGGATGCACGTTAAGATTTAAACTTCACACTGCCTTCATGAGGCTTGGTCACACAGACAGAAATGTTTTGTTGTGATTTCTGCATCACATTGAAAGGGGCATTTTGTTTTGTGCATTGTGATTTATACATCACATGGAAAGAGTAATGTTGTTTTGTGGTGATTTATGCATCACATAGAGAAAGGGTAATGCTAATATGTGGAGAATTATGCATCAATTAGAAAATGTAATGTTGGTTTGTGATGATTAACCGGCGATGAGGTTTTTTTTGTCGATATACATATTTTACCAAAAGCAAATAAGGAATAAGATCTAAAGGTCGCAATGTTGAGCAACAAAACTACCGCTTTGATTTTCCATTCTGTCATTAAGTTTTAAGTCCGGGAATTGTTCTCAACCCACATAGGACATTTGACTTTGGGGCGATCTGTTTTCGCCATTGTGCCTGGGAAACCCCACGCTAAATATAGAAACCACAAACTAGTACCCAGCCGGTGACAGAGTCAGAAGGAAGTATGACTGGTGCGTTCTGGTAGAGATAGGCGGAACAGCTGCAACTCAAGCGGCGGGATTATTCAGAACAAAGCAAAAACTCACAAGTTTTTCAAACACATCGAGCGAATTAATCGCCAATCGGTGATCCCACTGACGAGATTGTATTCATATATACTTCATAATATATACATGATTGTGTCAGAATGGTCTTTTCTGTTGAAAATGCATAGAGATAATGTTTATATCAATTTATATCCACACGAATACATAACCTGGCTTGATAGTTCCACTCTGCAGCAATATGTAGTATATGTAGTAGTAAAAGATTCCGAGGGCTGTAGACTGAATGAAATATATGACAGTAAGAATTTGTAGCTTGTGTTAAATTTTGTTTCTTGGTTTAAAAAGTATTACAATGTTGTGAAACTTCACAAAAAGTCAGAAATATTGATGCATCAGACTTATTTTTCTATTCTGTGCATGCCAACATGACATTAGTATTTTGGGAAACTGTCTGAGTTCCGTCCTTTGAAGCGTGTCGTCAGCATAAGAATACAGTATGTAGAACTTGCTATGATAACTACATGTCTACTTCAATTATTTTTCAGTTCAGTTACAGTATTAATTGATCACATACATAGTGTTTTGTGTATCTAGGGCAAGGGGCGTAACGCAGTGAATAATAGGACGAACGGACCAAGTTACAGGTAGTTGTTGGCTCTGATGATTATTGTCTGGAAAAAAAACAGGATGATGGGTCAAAACTTTTTTTTTTAATTTGTTTATTGAGAATAGAGAATAACAAAGGAAGAAGACACAAAATGCATCCACGCCATCATTCTCTCAATCTAGGACATGTGAGAGAGTAACTCTTCCATGCCCTGGCCTGCTTTCTCACTTGTGACACGTAATTATAAAATAGTTAAAGGCACATATTGTGTTCGGAAATTTGTGCATACATCTCTCAAATTAAAATAAAGACGAACCAGCGATACTAGATATTACCTTGACATATTATTGTCCCAAATGGGCTTTCTGTAGCAACAACAATAAATTAATATTTTGTCTTCAGAAGAACTTTAAATTTCTCTTATTAGAAGCTAAAGTGGTCGATGGTGTGTAATATTTGAGGTTTGCAAAATCAGAGTTCCAAACACTATGTGCAGCTTTAATTAATTTACGTTCTGAATTGACCATAAATAATATAATTAGTAAATTTTAACCATATTGAAACTGTATTTTAAATATTGTAAATATTGGTTCGACAGCAATTGGGAAAATACACAAGTGATGGGTCAAGACTTAGTGCCAAGGAAAATAGCTCAGCATATATTTGAAGTACAGCAGCCCTTCCTAACTTGGCCAAAATGGCGACAGTCGTGCTCTGCTACCATTTGTTATATCATATTAGCCTTAAACACGGTGGGGAATCACGCGATTAAGAGTTGATGAGTATCACGCATTCAAAATGGCCGAGGCGATCGCAAACGCGATCAGAAACGAGGAACAGGGTAATAAACTAGGATAATGATCTATTAAATAGTAGTTTGGCAGCTACGAGCATATACTTTACTATTTTTCAAACAAGCTGATACCTCATTTGTGTTCAAACTCATAGTTGTTTGCTCCAACATTCTGACCAAAGTTGTCAGTCGAAGGATTCTCCTAGATGTATGGGCTGGTGTATTCCACGAACTTCTGACTGGCAACATTGGTCAGAATGTTATAAAAATACTGCAGTTGCTCATACATTATGTTTGTGTGCGTTTGCCTCGGCCATTTTGAATGCGTGCTACTCTCTAACGTCGAAAACCCGTGATTCTCCACCGTGTTCACATGTGCTTATATTACACACTTGCGCCTTATTATCCTTACGGGAATTTTATATAACGACAGAAAACGGCAGTTGGGGTGCCTGGTTGCAATGGAGTCAGTGCACTGCTACATGTGATAATGGCACACGGGAGAGGATAAGACTTTGTGACAGCCCAGCGCCAGATCAGTTCGGAACTCCGTGTATAGGCGATCGGAACGAGAGAGGCCATTGTGGAACGAAGCCGTGTGAGTTTATATCCGCCATACAGATGAAGGGACGTGGCGAGAGGGGTGATTGGGCGTGTTTGTTCACAATGTTCGAAATGTCATGCATGACACATTAGTTGGAAATTTTACATCACATATAAGTTTAAATTGTCCACATTGTTTGATTATCCAAGTTATCAGTGGGAAATTTGTTGTTTAGACCAATGTTGTGTAACATATATTTCTCCTGTTGGTAAAAATTGGTCTGAAATGACCATGAGACCTGCGAAGTTGGACATTTCCAACCTTTGGGGTGTGTTATGTAAAGCAACACATAGATAGGTATATGAGTTTAATCGATCTGATAATACACATGTAATGTATATAATGTAGCGGACCGGCGACCTGAATAGTCAGAGGTTATGCTCTATAGATATAGACACTCAAGATGGAACGGAGTAAGCATACTTTGTTAATTAATCGTGGTGTCTTATATACTATTTGGGGTGCATATTAAATGAGGTACTTTGGTAATACACCTCAGGATTGGTTCTTCTGTTATGGTAGTGCTGCACAACCATATTTGGAAGTGGTGCTTCATTGTATGATAATCGGTGCTCGAGGTTGGACGTGAGGTTCTTGGAGAGCCGAGAATCTGCTAGTCAAGTCTATGTTCCATGTGTTAGTTTATATGATTATTGTTATTTGTCCTTGAATCAAGCGGTATGAATCTAGTGGGGGTTCTAGTAGATGTATAGGTAATTACATGACAGGGTGTCAGGTTGGATATTCCCAACAGTTGGACAGTTTGAGGTACCAGCTGGAAAGTTCCAAGCATGTCTTAGTTTAGTGTGCCTGTCATTTGCAGAATGAGGTCCCCAGAGGGTTAATTTAGTGACGCTATCGCGCATAGCGGGTTAGCATCACTAATATCACCCTATGGGGACCTCATTCTGATTAGCCTCATCTTCTCTGTGAAGTGTCTTTATTATAAAATTTCTATAGGAACTATTTCACATATATTCTATTTCTTTTTGATTAGTTTCTCTATATCCCCAAATTGGCAGACGACACATTGTATAGTCGAGGTTCCCAATGGGTCTACATCACAATATTCACCATTTGGGAACTGCAATCTGAGTCTACTAGTGTGTCTCCCATATCCGATGAGGTCACGCAGAATGAGGTCACAAGAGGGTGAATTTAATGATGCTAGACCGCTATGCGGGATAGCGTCACTAAATTCACCCGCTGGGGATCTCATTCTGCAAATGACAGGCACACTAAACTCACACTAAATTGCGGAGGTTGCACATGTATTGCATATCGCGAACATAAGAGTTTGGTTTAGTTCAAGCGGAGGGGTGCTGTTGGAAATATCAAGGTGTGTACCCCCTAACGGACATCCTCTAGCCATGTCCCTGGAATAATCTACTTTCGATGGCCATTATTTTGGCATACTGACAGACAAGACAATTATTATTTGTATATCACATCGAAAACATGTGCGAACTGTCACAAATTATTTGTGGCTGATTTTATCACATTTATATATGCCGTGAAACTTGGAAATCGGTCTCAGACGTTATACTCTACGCAATCTGTTTGACGATGGCAGATGAGAATAATTATGCTATTAGCTACAACTAGTATCTTCTCTGCATGAGTCATGCATTTAATAAGTTATTCCGTTCACTCAAAATCAGGACTATGCGCTTGCCACACTAAATGGGCATAAACTATGGAACATAGATCATTAAAATTCATCGCCAAGTCTAATGAAAGACCGATATCTTAACAATCAACAGCGCAGACGTATCAGCAGAAAAGAATAGTCACTCGTGACTCTTAATCGAAATTAGGGCAGCAGTATTAAATTTGAAATAGCATAGCAGTCTGCAAACTCCATGCAGAGTTGTATGTCATCGCTCTGCTGAGATACCACTGCCACAAGGACATTTGATAAGGATTTCTGACATGTTCTTAGTTCTTATGTTTTGAGGATTAAAATTGTCTATGTCTGGCTCAGTTCATATTGTTCTTATCAATAACGAAAGAATCACCATTATTGCAAACTGTTGGTGATCATACTAAGATAATAGGTGACTAAATATAGTTCCGACGATACGTAATGAAAGTGTCAATGACACTGTAGCTCAACTTGGAAAGGGAATAATTTAATGTATTACAGTCAATGGAGCGATTATGAATGTGGAAAGTTGAATGTCTAATACTAGTTTATAGACATGAAGAGAAAAGTAAAATCCAAGATGGCTGCTGACGGCCATGTCTTTGGCCGAATGACCCCAAAATTATTATATCCCATCTACATGTCATTGTTAACATCCAGGACAAATTTTATGATGATCAGACTAAAAGTACGACCTGTAGCCCGTGCTAAATGATTTAGTCATACAAAGAGTAAAATCCAAGATGGCTGCTGGCGGCCATGTTTTTTGGCCGAATGACCTCAAAATGACTCGTTCCAATCTACATGTCATTGCTAACATCCATGACAAATTTTATGATGATCAGACTAAAGGTACGACCTGTAGCCTGTGCTAATGGATTGAATTTTGAAATCAAAGATGGCCACTGGCGGCCATGTTTTTTGGACGAATGACCCCAAAATGACTCGTTCCAATCTACATGTCATTGCTAACATCCATGACAAATTTTATGATGATCAGACTAAAGGTACGACCTGTAGCCCGTGCTAAAGGATTTAGTCATACAAAGAGTAAAATCCAAGATGGCTGCTGCGGTCATGTTTTTTGGCCGAATGACCCCAAAATTAATCGTTCCCATCTACATGTTAATATTAACATCCATGACAAATTTTATGATGATCAGACGAACAGTACGACCTGTAGCCTGTGCTAATGGATTGCATTTTGAAATCAAAGATGGCCAATGGCGGCCCCAAAATGACTCGTTCCCATCTACATTCCAATTTCAACAGCCACGAAAAATTTCATGACGATCAGACTTAAGGTACGACCTGTAGCCCGTGCTAAATGATTTAGTCATACAAAGAGTAAAATCCAAGATGGCTGCTGGCGGCCATGTTTTTGGGCCGAATGACCTCAAAATGACTTGTTTCCATCTACATGTCATTGTTAACATCCATGACAAATTTTATGATGATCAGAATAAAGGTACGACCTGTAGCCTGTGCTAAAGGGTATAGTCATACAAAGAGTAAAATCCAAGATGGCTGCTGGCGGCCATGTTGTTTGGCCGAATGACCTCAAAATTACTCGTTCCCTTCTACATGTCATTGTTAACATCCATGACAAATTACATGATGATCAGACTAAAGGTACGACCTGTAGCCTGTGCTAATGGATTGAATTTTGAAATCAAAGATGGCCACTGGCGGCCATGTTTTTCATCCGAATGACCCCAAAATGACTCGTTCCCATCTACATTACAATTTCAACAGCCATAACAAAATTTATGATGATCAGACTAAAAGTACGACCTGTAGCCCGTGCTAAATGATTTAGTCATACAAAGAGTAAAATCCAAGATGGCTTCTGGTGGCCATGTTTTTTGGCCGAATGACCCCAAAATTAATCGTTCCCATATACATGTCATTTATATTAACATTCATGACAAATTTTATGATGATCAGACTAAAAGTACGACCTGTAGCCCGTGCTAAATGATTTAGTCATACAAAGAGTAAAATCCAAGATGGCTGCTGGCGGCCATGTTTTTGGGCCGAATGACCTCAAAATGACTTGTTTCCATCTACATGTCATTGTTAACATTCATGACAAATTTTATGATGATCAGAATAAAGGTACGACCTGTAGCCTGTGCTAAAGGGTATAGTCATACAAAGAGTAAAATCCAAGATGGCTGCTGGCGGCCATGTTGTTTGGCCGAATGACCTCAAAATTACTCGTTCCCTTCTACATGTCATTGTTAACATCCATGACAAATTACATGATGATCAGACTAAAGGTACGACCTGTAGCCTGTGCTAATGGATTGAATTTTGAAATCAAAGATGGCCACTGGCGGCCATGTTTTTCATCCGAATGACCCCAAAATGACTCGTTCCCATCTACATTACAATTTCAACAGCCATAACAAAATTTATGATGATCAGACTAAAAGTACGACCTGTAGCCCGTGCTAAATGATTTAGTCATACAAAGAGTAAAATCCAAGATGGCTTCTGGTGGCCATGTTTTTTGGCCGAATGACCCCAAAATTAATCGTTCCCATATACATGTCATTTATATTAACATTCATGACAAATTTTATGATGATCAGACTAAAAGTACGACCTGTAGCCCGTGCTAAATGATTTAGTCATACAAAGAGTAAAATCCAAGATGGCTGCTGGCGGCCATGTTTTTCGGCCGAATGACCCCAAAATGACTCGTTCCCATCTACATTACAATTTCAACAGCCATAACAAAATTTATGATGATCAGACTAAAAGTACGACCTGTAGCCCGTGCTAAATGATTTAGTCATACAAAGAGTAAAATCCAAGATGGCTTCTGGTGGCCATGTTTTTTGGCCGAATGACCCCAAAATTAATCGTTCCCATATACATGTCATTGTTAACATCCATGACAAATTTTATGATGATCAGACTAAAGGTACGACCTGTAGCCTGTGCTAAAGAATTTAGTCATACAAAGAGTAAAATCCAAGATGGCTGCTGGCGGCCATGTTTTTTGGCCGAATGACCCCAAAATTACTCGTTCCCATCTACATGTCAATATTAACATCCATGACAAATTTCATGATGATCAGACGAACAGTACGACCTGTGGCCTGTGCTAATGGATTAAATTTTGAAATCAAAGATGGCTGCTGGTGGCCATGTTTTTTGTCCGAATGACCCCAAAATGACTCGTTCCCATCTACATTATAATTTCAACAGCCATTACAAATTTCATGATGATCAGACTAAAGGTACGACCTCTAGCCCGTGCTAAAGGATTTAGTCATGCAAAGAGTAAAATCTAAGATGGCTGCCGGCGGCCATGTTTTTTGGCCAAATGACCCCAAAATTACTCGTTCCCATCTACATGTCAATATTAACATCCATGACAAATTTCATGACAATAAGACAAACGGTACGGCCTGTAGCCCGTGCTAATGGATTGAATTTTGAAATCCAAGATGGCCACTGGCGGCCATGTTTTTTTCCGAATGACCCCAAAATGACTCGTTCCCATCTACATGTCAATGTCAACATCCATGACAAATTTCATAATAATCGGACCAAAGGTACGAACTGTAGCCCGTGCTAAAGGAAATTGTTGACGCATCACGCACACACGCACACACGGACGACGGATACCAAGCCATGGCAATAGCTCAAACTTTACAAAGTAAAGTTGAGCTAAAAATAGATGTATCGGCCGCAAAGTACCATCCTTCCGGCAGTGGTAAATCGCAGTGATAACGGAGAGGGCCCTGCATGGCGTTTGAGCAGTGTGCAGCTATTCACAACGACGTTCAGAGCCAAGTGATATATAATTAAGGTGTACCCAACAGAAGGGCCCTGTGCCAATGCATTCTCTTATATATGCGAGTCGACCATAGGTCGCCTCGCATATATAAGAGAATGCATTGGCTTAACACATTAAAAATTATAAAATTGTTAAAGAATGTAAGAAAAATGGTAAAAAGTGTTAAAAAAAGATTTTTTTTAGGCCAATGCATTCTCTTATATATGCGAGGCGACCTATGGTCGACTCGCATATATAAGAGAATGCATTGGCACAGGGCATAACTGTAACTATCACAATGTGGTCAAGGAGCCGGTTCCAATGATATCCATATTTGTATGGTTCTATTGAGACAGACCGAAGATATTTTAGGCTGTTGAAGCTTTATTTGGCCGGTTTTGACCGGTTTGTTGGGTAAAGGGTTAAGGATGTACGATCCCGTGTTCTCGAACGTTTTCCCTTTATACATTCCAGGCATCACCGCGTGTTCGTTGAACCCGTGTGGTAACCATACTTGTGTTGAACAATTGGGTAGTTATCGCTGTGTATGCCGCGACATGTTCACCGGCAACAACTGTGAACATCCACCAGATGTATGCAGAGACAACGCGTGTTTCAATGGCTCGACATGCTCTCCGGACGTCGCCAATAACAATTACACATGCCTATGTCCACCGGGGATACGAGGAGTCCTGTGCGACAGAATTATAGGTATACGATCACTCGATCAGCCGCAATTGCTTGTAATAACAGGGTTTGTGTATATGAGCTAGGGATATGTTAAGGTTTACAGTACACGTGCATGTTGGGGCATGTGTGATGATGGTGACCAGAAATAAGTCTTCACATCAACTGTATGGGGGTATGTAGAATATACATCTAACAACTTGCATGATTGTGCAATAGAAATATGACCTCACGATACAAACATGTGGTATTTTTTATAATATTTATATTATAGAGTGTTGTGAAGACAAATGAAGTTTCAATATATAACGACAGTGAGCACATCCAATGAACGTCCACTAAGTGATAACAATATGAAAGAGCAAATCATATATATGATTGTCGCGGTATAACTTGGTGTGATATATATTTTAGAAACATGACTATAGTGTTACGTAGTTGCCTGATAATATATAGTGTCATCATGGCAGAACTGACGCAGATTGGTTTACAAATTCATTCATTAATGTTCGCTTATTTTGGAAGTCATTTGTTCAATGGCCTGTCGTGTTCATACAATGTATGGTATGGCACAATATAATGTAGTAGTACCTATGAATATGCATGCCCTGTTTGAGCTATACTCATGAAAACAACCCAATATTATTTATGGGCATCGGGTAGACTTGATTTAAACTCTCATTTATATCATACAAACCCATTATATTAATATTCACACAGTCGATGGGAAGTGGGGCGCCTGGTTGCCATGGAGCCCATGCTCAGTATCATGTGATAACGGTACTAAAGAGAGATCTCGTCGGTGCGACAGTCCGGCTCCTGATCAGCTTGGCGCTCCGTGCTCTGGTGACAACAGCACGATTGATGTTTGTGTAGCGAAACCATGTGAGTATGAAACCATGTGAGTATGAAACCATGTGAGTATGAAACCATGTGAGTATTACCATCGTCTTAATAGCTCCTCCGTCAGTTGCATAGTGTATAAAATAGTAATGTTAATAGTTGTTGTAACAGTCGAATATAACAGTTAGGTTCAACTATCATAACATGATAAAAGTAGAAGATATTTTGCCGCATAGATCTATGGAATTCTTTGTTCAAAACACGGCTTGCGATTTTAAACTGGATTATGCAAAACTCGCGTCTGGCCCTTCAACCACTATATTATAGAAGTATAGATAAGTGATCCATACTCATTTGAATATCCAAATTATGTCTACTTAATTCAACAAGAGGGATACAATATGATAACAAATTCATGAAATACGGATCTGCAGGGTTTTTAAACTCGAAAAATGCCAAAATAATTGTAAGTCTCTAGCTTTATTAATATTTTACCGTATCGGGAATAACCTCTCAAGGAAAGCTTTACATTGTATGCATATTGGTGTCGTTGCATTGAGTATGACGTTGATACATTGATAATTTGGGAAATAGATGTGCTGTGTGGATTGGAATATCTTCTTATTCATCACAGAACCAAATGAAGAACCATGGAACTATTTGCTTTCTAATAATAAATTATAATTAAAGTATTTATTATTTTTATTTTGCTCTCATAAAGGTGTGAGTCCGTGCTCGACGTTTCCGTGTGGTCTCGACCATGTCTGCTATGACGTCATTGATGGTTACGGTTGTCGCTGCAACAACGGCAATAGCGGGTCTCACTGTGAGCAGCCCCCAAACGTCTGCGAAGAGAATCTTTGTCAAAATGGCGCCACGTGCGAACCACATTATGGTGGAAATGAATGCCTATGTACAGTCAGTA
This sequence comes from Siphonodentalium dalli, assembly GCA_032622095.1. Lineage (NCBI taxonomy): Eukaryota > Metazoa > Mollusca > Scaphopoda > Gadilida > Siphonodentaliidae > Siphonodentalium > Siphonodentalium dalli. The sequence goes on from CP136069.1 coordinate 138,069,642, forward strand.
CCACTGGAAACTTTTGCGAAAATGTCATTGGTGAGTGCGACGACTAGTTGTTCCTAAGATACCAGTTAATAACGATAGCACTGTGGGATCGAAATGGATGTTTTGGTCTATCAATGTATTTTGTTTATTAAATTTTTTAATTTAAACGCAGTGTGACATACTAGAATAAATAGGCATTTATGATTTGACCAGATGTTTTATCAACTTATATGAGCCGCTTCAAAAATCAACACAATACCAGAAGTTAGATATATGTGACCCGCCATATCAATCCAGTCGTAAGTCGGGATTTTTTTTACCCTGTGCCAATGCATTCTCTTATATATGCGAGTCGACCATAGGTCGCCTCGCATATATAAGAGAATGCATTGGCCTAACAATTTTTTATCATTTATTTTTAAATAAATGTTTCTTACAATTTTTACGACATAAAATAAAAAAAACATCCATTACCCTGCATGCAGCCCCACACATATATAGAAGCATATAGAAGAGTGTCGTCTGCTCATGTTTGTCTGGGGCTCTGTATGGGTGAAATTTTAAAATTGTTAAAGAATACAAGAAAAAATTATTAAAATTGTAAAAATATTGTTAGGCCAATGCATTCTCATATATATGCGAGACGACCTATGGTCGACTCGCATATATAAGAGAATGCATTGGCACAGGGTAAAAAAAATCCCGACTTACGACTGGATTTGATATGGCGGGTCACATATACGTCGAAATATGCTGGAGTGTGTGCTTATACAGGTTATTGTAATACTATAGGTGATATAGAAATGTTGCGAAAACCCTGTGCCAATGCATTCTCTTATATATGCGAGTCTCACATATTAAGCCTCGCATACAGAAGATAATGCACTTGCTTACAATGTTAAGGTAAATGCTGTTAGGCCAATATATTTTCTTATATATGCGAGGCTCACTGTGGGAGACAGTGAGACTCGCATATAATAAAAGACAATGCATTGGCACAGGTTTCCACACAATTTCAAGAGCACATTGAGAAGTCTTTGAAATTACTGCTAGAATAAATACAATAGGGTATAAATAATCAAGGTCACAATGTATTGTTCACGTTTGGTATTAAAGATGATAATATATACATTATATAACATTTTATAGTTGTAAGGTAGACTTTAATGAAACAAGAAAGTACCAACCATAGTCGCAGAATGTAATCTGATAAAAGTTATTCACGACACCACAAACTTCACGGAATACTCGCTAGGTGGGATGGATAATAACTTATTCCAGAAAACGACTCACATAAGCCCACACGCTTGATCGAATCTGGTCCAATATGTTATAAACTGATCTGTTGTAATTTATGTTGTTATAGTATTCACTAAGTATAGTTCGCTACCTAATCGTGAACCCCGATTAAGTATCTTTCGCTATCTAATCGTGTGCCTATTATCACAGTGGATCAACGGACACGAACCAAAACCGGAAGTCGTAGATTTCGAGGTGGAGAAATATCAGTCGACAAATATTTGTTGACATTTTTTTACGTGTTTTTGGGAAAATAAACGCTTGGATACCATATCTGACCAACTGAAGGTGAGTGAATGTAAGGCAGTCGTCAGTGTTCTATCGCGGAAAAAATCCCATTTAATCATCGCCGCGAGACGATTTCTTCCCCAAAATATTCCAGAAAATCACACTTTTCACATGCATCGTAGACATCTGTCGCAATAACCGATATACCAATCGAAAGGGCTGTCCGCCCCCCCCCCCCCCACAAATACATATTTTGAGTATTTTCACGGACTGTCTCAAAATTCCAAATTTCATCTTTTGATGCGGGTACCCACCTCGAAAATACTGTCCGGTTAGTCCTGTGGACCCCGGAATATTTTCGCAATCCACCAGACCCGGCGGACAGTTTTTGTTGTTCAATCAAGAGTCGAAATGGATTAGTTGGTTGGCTGCCTTTCGTTAACAGTGGCACGTTTTTGGCCAACTGCTTTTCTGCTGCAACTATTGTATACTGATCAAGTTTAGTTACCGAGTACAGTTTGCAGTTTGTTCTCATAACATTCGTTCAGGTCGTGTAAGGTCATTAATCAAAGAATTATTTATGAAAATATTTTTAGAACAAGGATATTACAATGCCCTCCATGACCAATGCCGTATATAGTAACAGGATTGTTGTGATGGCGGGAGGTGTAGATGTATTTTCCAATAGTTTGATATTTCAGCCAGTATTTAGTGTGAAATTTGATACTTGAAAAAAAATTAATTAAATTCGATTAATTTTCAGAAAAACAAATTGGGACCCATGGCTGTTTTTTCATTATGGCCACTTTCGGGACCCACGACCCCAGTTTTGATTACGAGTGAATAATGTTTTTGCTAAATTTTTCGGGTACACACCCCTTTATTTTTATGTTTTAAACTACTGTCACCCACCCATATTTCGGACAATTTTCGCTAATATTACATATTATAGCATAGCCATCAAATATGCAAATGTTTATTTCCATTTCTATGGGGGCCAAATTCACATTTCATAATTAATTGCAGTTAAGCAATAGCACTTAATCATAATTATTTGTGATTAAGCGCAATTCATGGTTATATGTAACTATGTACCCCTGGTGAATACATAGGTGTATCTATAACTAAACCTGAACTCATATTGACATATCACCTCCTTGTTTTCATTGCTTTGGATCGTTGTGATTGGGAACTAGCCTAACTTCTTTATTAAAATGGGTGACTCGCGACAGTATTACCTTATGTTTTAGTCGAGTCGAGGAACCAACCCATCAAAGCTCAAGTGTGATCAGATATCTATTATTGAAGTTTGTTATTTCAATTGATTGCTGCCCAGAAACACGCCATCAAAAGGGTGGTTTCTGTCAAAATGCGGATGAAGATGGATAACTCGAAAACAAGTGATAATACAGGTTGACATGTTCCCATGGTTCTAAATATATATATGCCAAGCAAAAACAAAACAAATGACCGCAAAATATAGGAATAAAAACTCGGAAAATTGCATCCACGGAAGGACTCTGCCTCTTGTATAACCCCACAACTCGTTGGGAGTGTGAAATCAAATATAAAGGTTAAAAATCGGCACTCCGCTGCATTTTTCTGAGAGAAAAAAAATGGATATAAATCTAACATTTTTTTATGTCGGCCTTGCGATAGTGATGACAAGTCAGAGTTAACAATATGACATACATCAAAAGTTATATGTTTACCAAACATGTACTTCGTGGTTGGATTTCAGTTACAGGTTACAGTTCAGTTATATATATAAGACACCGCCTGGATGTTATGTTGTCTCAGGAGACATATACAACATTATGAACAACCAGAACCATTGTGGCCACGCAAAAGTCAAATGAAACGCCCATCATCTACGGCAAAGTTGCTTTTTCGACCAGAAATTGAAGATGGCAGACTTCAGCAAAATCACGACTAAGGGGACAGATTTTTTACAACTAATGATTAAATTTTTCGGGACTAACCGGACAGTATTTTCGAGGTGGGTACCCGCATCAAAAGATGAAATTTGGAATTTTGAGACAGTCCGTGAAAATACTCAAAATATGTATTTGTGGGGAGGAAACAGGCTTTCTGATTGGTATATCGGTTGTTGCGACAGATGTCTGCGATGAATGTGAAAAGTGTGATTTTCTGGAATATTTTAGGGAAGAAATCGTCTCGCGGCGATGATTAAATGGCATTTTTCCGCGATAGAACACTGACAACTGCCTTACATTGATCGTCGGTGTCCGAACATTCGTGAAGAAATATTCACTCACCTTCAGTTGGTCAGATATGGTATCCAAGCGTTTATGTTCCCAAAAAACACGTCAAAAAATGTCAAAAAATATTTGTCGACTGATATTTCTCCACCTCGAAATCTACGACTTCCGGTTTTGGTTCGTGTCCGTTGATCCACTGTGATTATGTGTTTGCGCTGTTTTATTGATCCTATCTCCCTTAGTCGATGGTGGATTTGGAGAATGGATGGAATGGTCGTCGTGTACTGTTACCTGTGGTGGTGGGACCAGGCTGAGAGAGCGTGTGTGCAATAATCCAGAACCGCGATTTGGCGGGTTAGTGTGCACCGACGTTGCGGTAGAAGTGGAGCCATGTTCGGTGGATCAATGTCCAGGTCAGATGCACTCTTCATGTCATTATATAGTTGCACATCCTGCTCTAAACTATTATATATATATCCATTTAATTATTATAGTTACATACATTTATTTATTATAGTTATCATTGTTTAATTATTACAGTTATATACATTTAATCATTATCGTTATACATCAAGTTTAATTATTATAGTTATATGCATTTAATTATTATAGTTATATGCAATTAATTAGTATAGTTATATACATTTAATTAGTATAGTGATATACATTTAATTAGTATAGTCATAAACATTAGTTATTATATTTAAATATGGATATGCCATCCTGTGATTTTGATAAGAGTCAAGAGTGATAATCCGAAATCAAATTTCACAAAAATGGTTGAAAATAAAGTCGCACTAATGCGGTACCTAGTTTGTTTTTGTGACCGAATGATATGTTTTGATCCATGCGAATGAATTACCAGTATGAAACAGGAAAATCAATTATAATTTGGTCTAACTACTGTTGCAAAGGAGCGTTTGGTTTGTTATGATAATGTTAATTAGAAAGACATACATGTGCAATTATGAAATAACACTAATTTTATCTGGAGAATGTACATTTACTGAAATAGTATTAAGACTGCAATTTGGATGAGCGATCCCAAAGTTTCCAACAACAACAAAAAACAATAGGGAAATGGTGTGTTTGGCACTGTCAAGTTCAACTACAATGTGTTAGCTATAATAGACTATTAGACTTGTTGAATTCAGGACGTGTCTGACCCGTCCCACTAACATTTGATCATATTAGGACGGGTACTGGGCCGCTGCTTTCGTCAACCCTTTCTTTACTAAACATTCATTGACGAGTAGTCCCCCTTATGAAATGTTCAGATAATAAGTTAAATAACGTCCATTTATTTTCTATACATTTCCAGCCTAAGAATATTATAAGTTCTTATTATAATATGAATCCTTCTGCACTTGTATAACCTGTCATTTGCATCTACAGTGATGCCCTAAGCAATCGACTCCTTAAACACAGCAGAATTATGGGTAACTTTTCAGGATTTATTCGGAAATATGGCTTGTTGCCATTCATTGGAAAGCTCTCACCGAGAGCTTTCCGATGAATGGCAACAAGCCATATTTCAGACTAAATCCTGAAAAGTTACCCATAATTATGCTGTGTTTAAGGAGTCGATTACTTATGGCATCACTGTATTTCCTGAACATCCCTCGAAATGGATAGCAGACCATTACAATGTATAGTTCTAAAACAAATACAGTATAGAAAGGGCAAAGAGAGAAGCGAAAAGCTACACGTATTGGTTAAAGACGATTTAATATTACCATGTTTATAATTTAAATCGACCAATCAGAGGACGAAACTACTAACCTGGTATGAAACTGTACCATAATATTACTGATTCACTCAATCTGAAGTCTGAAGTGATAGTTCTCCAATAACGATAGTTTGCGTTTTGAAACAATTTTTATGTAAACAAAACTGTTAAAGTTATCGCTAATCGTGCGGTTGATTAATGTTTAACCTGAAGTTTGTATTATACTTTGGTTTATTATTGGACCAATTGGATTTTATAGGTAATTCCACTGCAAACGTAACGTCTACATAACAATGGTTTTGATATGCGAAATGTACGGTGGCGGATTTAGGAAATAAACAAAAATATTGTGTTATGTCCTAAATCAGTCACCGCAGAAATGACATTGCAGAATTATTAATAAATAAAAAAAAAGAACAAAGTATATCTATTTTTTCATATACTTGTTAATTGTTTTACATACATTTATGTCATTCGCATGAATCCATCTCGAATACCTGTATATTCTTTAAACCCGATAAGAGGAGGGTATAACATAGGGAATAGGCGGATCATATAAGATATGAGTAATAAGTACATGTCGTTCACTGTACTATGAGGTATATATAACTATACCGTCAGCATATATTATCATCTATAACCAAAAGCGAACGGACGGAGAGACAGACGGCCGGAGGTACGGTATGTCTGACAATTAATTATTCCGTAAACAATCGAAATAAGTAATCGGTGTATATATGGTCACACATCCCATCGATCAGACTATTTTCAGAACCTGACTGCGTCTTTTTGACACCAAAATCGCCTCGTTATCACCTTATTTTTCTGTATGTTTAGTTTGCGATCTGGGGAGGATCAGCCAACCAAATAATGGATACTTGAACTGCACAGACGAAGGAGAGTTAACGGTCTGCGTTATGAACTGCAACGATGGCTATGTCACACCACCTGGGCAGAATTTCGAGAATAATTATATATGTGGAAGGGATACAAACTACCTCTGGAACGGAATCGAAAATATCACAACCCCAATGGCGTGCGCAGGTTAGTACTCCAGTACTGGGTATGTTATTATTGTAAACACTGAAACTTCAGACTTGGGTCGCTACATATATACCGGCTATCAGCTGCCTCACTGGTAACTGGGCCATCCCGTTTTGTAGAATCTGGTTTAGATAATTCAGATCTCATAATTTAACTTCAAACTTATAGTAAGCGTGACAAACCGTGCCAGTAATATATATATATATATATATATATATATATATATATATATATATATATGTTGATTCAGTCTGAAGGCATTGAGAGTTATTTTGGATGTTTTCCGCACATAACGACACAAAGACCGCCTTGAAACACATTTACTCATGTATGACCACATGCCCCATATCAGACTATTTTCGGAACCAGATTGGGCCTGTTTTGACAACAAAATCGTCTTGTTATCAATTTAATCTACATGTATAAGGTGGGTCTGCATTTTGATTTCAATGGCCAGAATAATATGAGACACGTTTTATGACCGATACTTAATTTTATTCTTTAGGGTGGGTTTACATTGCTGTTGATATGAATACAGTTCTACACGCATACTAGTGTAAACGGGTTGATATAGAAATGCACACAGAAAGAAAACGGTATTCGTTCAAAAATCGAGCAAAAATCGTATCTGTTATAAGTCTCGGTCAAAACCAAGGCATTGCGACAGGCAGATCTGATTTGATTAATTGTTACTTGGGCTTGGCGAATGTGCTTAATTAACGCCCCAGGTGTATACTGTTCTACATATTTTAGAAAGCTGTGGTTCGCTGGGCATTTTATAAATAGATAATGGGGTTTTCCGGTTATTTTGGGACGCATTACAGTTGTACTGCGACCCCGAGTCCGGTAAAAGCTGTAGTTGGAATTTCAATTCCGTTTATTGTCGTTGATTTTGGTTTGTGATAAGCTATGCCAATTACAAATTGAAGAAATGAAAAATATAATTTGTAAAATGCGTATGTCAATTGATACGTGTTGTCTGAGTGTAGTCTGAGACAGCCGAGTCAGCCACCGGTTCGTTAATTAGGTGCTGATCGGCGTGACAGTTTGCAGTAGGTCCCCTATTTGCGGAGTTATTTGCGAAAGTCCCCGAATTCGCGGAGTTCCCCTAACATGGTCGAAATATGTTGATTTTAATGAGGGAAAGGGTGCGTATATCTCAATTGATACGTATTTTAAAGAGGTTAGTCGAATACAGCCGAGTCTGCCACGGTTCGTTCATTGGTGCTGATCGGTGTGAAAATTTGCAGTAGGTCCACATTTGCGGAGTTCCCCGAATTTGCGGAGTTCCCCTAAAATGGTCGAAATATGTTGATTTTAATGAGAGAACGGGTGCGTATATCTCAATTGATACGTATTTTAAACAAATAACGACACGATCATCATAATTTTGTTTCAAGATTTACAAGTCCGTTGTCATGCCTAAGGCCTTGTACGGTAGCGAACTCATATGGGGAATGACCACATCGGAACGGGCACATGTAGAAAAGGCCCATAGATTCTGTCTCAAACAAATGCAGGGATTCCCACCGCAAACACGTACGTGTATCGCACAGGGTCTTATGGGATGCGGTGGACTTGAATCTTTTATTGACAAAAGGAAACTGAGTTTACTTTCGACATTATGCATAATGAGTACATGTAAAACAGCTAAAACTGTTTTTCTGATGCGTTTATATAATCACCTGTCGGGAACATATGTCAATCAAAAGTCATTTATATCGGACATACTTGCAGTTTTACAAAAATATAACTTGTATGCACACCTTGAACACTTTATGCAAGATGTTGTCTTCGTTTCAAAATCTTCTTGGAGAAATGCCGTGAAAACATAAATACACGCAAAGGAGGAATTCGAATGGCGATCATCTATTGAATCAGACAGAGTCTTAGCACAGTTTGGCTTAACTCAAACAAAACTCGGCCATCACTTCTCTGGCGTTCATGTAGCCACTATCCACAGGAAAATTTTACATTCCTTATGATCGCAAGATTACTTGCGCATACCGGATATAAGGATAGCGGCCACTGTATGTTATGCAATAGAGATTATCATTGCATTATCGAACATGTTATAATTGATTGTTCATACATACATCTAACTTCAGGAACGAGATCTGGTACGACATCCTTAACACATTCAAGTTAGAATCATTCATTTTTCTCGATTCCTTGACTAACTTTTCTTGGGAAACATGCCGGCAGAATTAATAGAAATTGGAAACTGCTCCAGTCATTTTTCTGTACATTTTTTCACCAAGGCTAGCCTTAGTCTGTGGTACTATTATAAAATTAAATTGAACAATTTGAATGCATAATAGCCTTACACATGCTATATTAACTCTCTGGCTTTCAGTGAGTCTGTCTTCTATGTCTGTCTGAACGATATTGTGTGTATCAGTGCCTGAATGGGTCTGTACGCTTGTCTGTCGTATTCGTCTGCGCGTGTCTGGTGGTATGAATACCTGCACAAACGACTGCACGCGCGCCTGTACGCATGTTCCTGCTGATATCTCCGTCGATGTCACATACATCTCTCTCTCGCTCTCTGTCTCTCTCTCTCTCTCTCTCTCTCTCTCTCCATATCTATCTCTCTCTCCTTTATCTGCCTGTCGCACTGTATGCACATGTTGGTATGTGTGAGTGCTTATAAATGCTTATATTTGTCATCTGTTTTTATATGTAAAATATGTTAATCTGCTGACTTATTCTGTGTGTTGTACACATTGTATAACTGTCTGTGAACTTGTACATATGTTGTAAAACTCTTCATTTATTGAGGAAATACAGATATATATGTAATCATATTGTGATCACAGCAATCTGCGACACGTGACTTCACACTATATGCATGGTTTAAGTGCTATTTTGGTTTATGAGCTTACGCCCTAAAGCATATTTGTCCAATTCCATATTAACTGCTGTTTGGTGTCTCTAAATCATTCAAATACAACTTTTTAAAGACAATGAAAAGTTGGACAAAGTCTGATGTCCATAGTGTCATTGCATACTTGACAACCTGATGGCGTAAGGTCATTAACCCTACTAATATACACGTATAATCTTATTGTCCTCCAATAATGAAGGGTTATGTAACACATATATACACATTAAATTACTAATAACGGAGTTTACAGAGATAATACATGTTTTATAATGTGGTATGCTAATATAAATATTCAAACTAGCCCTTAAACCTCTTTTGTTGGTGCAATTTTTGAAAGCCCATTAATATGGACTGACATAATATAGCCCCCTAACACCCGTTTGTTGGTCCGTCCGTCTTCGGTCCATATGTTCGTCCGTTCGCTTGTGGTTATGGATGATAACTTTAGATAGCCTCAACTGAATTGAATGAAATTTTGTTAATGGGTTTACGAGCACAAAATACAGGCCAAGTTCCAATTCGGGTTCCTATCGCCAATTTTCACTGGAGTTATTGTCCTTTTTGTTGGAATATGCACTCAATTCTTATTTCCGGAATCCGAATGTTAACTTTAGTAAGTCTGAACTGAATGGCATGAAAATTGGTATGTGAGATTACTAGCCCAAAATACAGGTCAACGTCGAAATTCTGGTTCCGCCAGCCCTTTCTTGGGATTACAACGGGCACTATATTGCCACGCCCTGGCGATGCTCTTGTTGAGCATTTGTTTCCCTGGTTGAACCAATTGGTTATTCAATTGATTTTACACCAGCTGTGTCTAGAAACAATCATGATACGATCCACACAGGAGCTAAATTAGTGTGAGCTATGCGGAAATATTTTTGCTCAACCAGGAGAGCTACAGGTAATTGCAGGTAACGTTCAAAATATGTTTTATTTATACGTATGTCAACTTAATATGGTGCAATTACTTAGTTCCATGTTTGATATGATTCGTAGCTGTATGCATGTATGTTCAGACACACTAGACCAAGTTATACGACAAGAGCAGAGAGGCGGTATAGAAAGATTGGAAGAGAGCTGGGTGATTAAAATGTGGGTTATGTGATCATCAATCTATGTTATCAGAACATCCCTCCTCTCTGTATTTGCTCTGCTAATAATACGAACTTATCATCGTGGCAATAGTTCATATTGGACCTAGATATTCGCATAGGTTCCTATTGGACTTATGTGATCTGAAATAAGCTCATAGTGGACATATACCCGTTATTCCGTTTTAGTGAAAATGCATTACAAAAAGCGTACATCTGGCAATTCAATTTAGGTTCATATGGAGCGTAATTCAGATTCAAATAATTCCCAGAAGGGCTTATTTGTGTTTTGAAATAAGTTCAAAATGAGCTTATGTTCAGGAGAAAATGATAGTTCTGAACATCCCAACAAATTAAGAATGAATAATCTCCATGTATACTTATAAAAGTGAATTCAATAATCTAATAGCTAAACCACTAATCCGAACCAAATCGGCATAGTTTACGATGACATACTCTATTTAAATGACATCCTCACCAATATGCAGTAACATCTAACAAGAAAGTCTAAAATGTATATACTTGCAATTTTTCAAGTATCACGGAGACCAACAAACTATGAAAGCGAAGTTCGTGTGGAGTACACAACGAACGTATGCAAGGGCACGGATTGCACGGATGTTAAGACACAAGTAGAGGACTCGTTGGATCAGCTGGAATGCAAGAAGAAACAAAAATGCAAAGTTGAAGTTCTAACCGACGACAAGGAAACCCGGCGACTCAAAAAACGTGCCACTGACGGAAATTTGGAAGTGATAGTCCACATGGTATCTGATATGGACATTGTTTCAACTACGTGGAGCTTCAATGATACAGAAAAACGTTAGTAGTATGCTTCCCATAAATTAGATATAAATGCCAATATGTGCGAAATTTATTGGAATTTACTGTCGAAGTTATTCTTACATAAACTTCCAAATTTGAGAAATTTAAAGGGGCATAATGCCAATAAAGTTGGAAAATTATGCACATTTACGACAAGAATACATACGATAGGCAACATAAATGTTGATAAATGTCGACATTTATTCATTGTAACTGCGGATAAATTGTCGAATTCTGATTTCTGTTTGAATTTTTGTTTCCATAACTACGGATAACTGCATTTATTTCGTGCATGCACGTTGGCTCTATCATAACTGTTGGAGATGCGATCACAACGATTTCTCACATAATTATGTCCACGTGTATCATAGTTCTGGAGGATATCGTAACCTTCATTGAACGATTTTCAGATAATCTTCGCAGATTGTAACATTTTACGCCAAACTCCTTCCGTTTTATTATAAACATGATAGATAATTAGTTGATTATACGATCTGCCGTACAAGTCTCCACAATTGATAATATTCATAAGATTGTAACACATTTATAGACTTGTGAAATTTTATTCCACGAGCTTCAGATCCTTCTAGCGTCAATTTTACACTTGAGAAAGACCCATAGAAGGCTCGGAAGCTCGAGGAATAAAATTGTATAAACAAGTCTATAAAGGTGTTACAATCTTATTTATATTATCAATTATTAGTTGACTATACGTAAGTACATCTCCAGATTTCCTATGGAACGCTAAATGTGTATATATGCATGTGGTCTGTCCTGTTATTCCCTCAGATGCTCGTATAAAAGTGCCTGTCGCCAATTCTGAAATATGGAATGGAGGGAAGATATGTCAAAATGATTAGCGCTTGAAGTGTATTTTAATAACATCTTTAATATGTGATGACACCCTACGCAGCTTGACAACGAATGTCACTTCATCAGATTTCTTGATTGAAAATGTTGCCATCGTGCATCCAGTCAACAAAAGCTCGTTCAAGTTACTTTGCAATATATATTCATATATTGATAATATAAGAATTTTTTTTTAACAGAGTAGTAGATGACCCGTCTTTAACAACTGTAATTCTCTTCAAACCCCGTCGATACATAATTTGAAGGTTCATGTGAACCTTCCCGTTTAACCCTTTACCCAACAGAACGGCCCTGTGCTAATGCATTCTCTTATATATGCGAGTCGACCATAGGTCGCCACGCATATATAAGAGAATGCATTGGCTTAACACATATTAAAAATGATAAAATTGTCAAAGAATGTAGAAAAATATTATAAAAATTGTTAAAAAATGTAAGAAAAAATTATAAAATTGTTAAAGAATGTAAGAAAAAATGGTAAAAAGTGTTAAAAAAAGATTTTTTTTAGGCCAATGCATTCTCTTATATATGCGAGACGACATATGGTCGACTCGCATATATAAGAGAATGCATTGGCACAGGGCATAACTGTAACCATCACAATGTGGTCAATTAGACCGGTTCTGCCGAAATGCGCAACTCGCGTGATAGTCTAGTGAATTTATGAGAAAAATGATATCATTTTCCTGTATATACGACATCGGTGTAGATTGCTTGAAAATATATTTGAGAACCTGTCTAATCAAAGTGCGCTGAAACAGGATCATTAATGATCACTGGTGCAGGTCCCGTCATCAAAGGGTTAATTGACGTCACAAGTCACGCACAGAGAAACTTGGTATACGTAATATTTCTTCTCATTTATTGGCCTTTATTCATGCACACGCTGGCAAACTTTAACTTCCACATTTAGTAATTCACGTAAATTTGGATTGTATGCTGTGTTTATGTATCGGTAAATTCCTTAATGAAATTTACGAACAATTTACATTTGTATAAATTCCATGTTTTCGTGCAGTGCATACCTATGCACGTTGTTTTTTCAAAAGAGCTGTAATAGACCCACACACGGATGTGTTCATAAATATCTAACCACTGTACATTTACAGATGTGAAAAATAGTAATTCAATAATTATTTAATAACAGTCAAATAATGGGTAAGGTAACAATGTTCGCCGGCTATTATATGAAGCTAAACTAATCAATGGCGTCTGAAATGGATCTTTCGTTGTGCTAATATGTAAGATGAAATGCTAAATTTGGATATCGCTAAGGTTAAAGTAATAAATAATAGCCAACTGTAATCGACTATTAATGGTATTATTTCAACACTAGTTTATAAACCAACAATGGCTACGGTCCCAAAATAAATAAATAAATAAATAAAGATAATATTAATACAATATGGTCAGTGTGGTCACGGGATTTGAACGCCCGAATAATTCAATAGATTTCCAGCCATATGTTTTAGCTGTCCGGTAACTACGATTTCGTAGCCCTTTCTATATTAATGCTCATGGCCGAGTAGTTCTCTAAATAATCTTCATAAGTTCAATAAACGTTATTCCCGACAAAGCATATGAATCCTTCTGTACTTGTATTAGCATAATGTCTGTCTGACATTTGCTGTATTGTATACATGAACACCCTCGTGTGAATTATAGGCCATTCCAATATATCCATGTATAAACAACTGATGGGAGAATCTATTTAATAACGGGTTTAATCAAATTCCAGTCACGGGTGATCATGTCTTCCAACAGTTAATCAGAAAGTGCTTCAGGGTTGCTTCTCTGACCTTACTAAATTCTCACCTTTAATTATGTATATGTCTTATGCAGCCGCGTGCTTATGTCTTGACATTGTAGTGGCAGCTGAAGTGAACGAAACTGTGGAAACTATACAGGCGATGGAAAACTCAATATTCGATTTACTGAACCACACAGATACGTACATGACTGTGAATGTGGATGGTAGTACATACACACCGAGCACTTCCACCCTTGAGGTAGCATCCCCAGTATGCAGCCATGGTTCAGTTAGTATAGACGGCGTATGTGGTGAGTTAGTACATCAGGTGACATATATTTCGTCACTGTTGGCACATAATACGACCATCTATTACATCATGATATAATATACATAATACACATAAGATATATATAATTTTTTTTATTTTAGTGAATAATAAAATGTTCCGGTTTCGTTCTGTATTTAATACTGGCCTAGTCAAGCTTATAAACACATGCGATCAATACTTATGTCATATATCGCGATTGATCAGGTCAGACACAACTTAGAGACGTCTGCTTGCTTATAGTAATAATGAATATATATAATGAACATTTGTCCTCCTAAATTTCGTAACAACCTTATAAAAAATATGTCCTATTTCATGAATGTGCACAACAGTGTTCTTTATTGTCTTTGTTTAAAGTGATTTATATGCCATACTAGTCGGGTGTGTTCTTATTCTTGTTTTTTATCTGACAATTTAGCTATTTTCCTTCAAATACACGCGTAAACGCCTAGGCGGTTTCCGATCTTGTATCCTGGATGCCAACAAGGATATCGCGGATGGCAACAGCGAGTGCACGTGCGTTTTGACAACTGGCTTGTTTTCAAAACAAAGCATCTGAATAACAAATTTAAAAGCCGTAAAATAACATCAGCGTGCGCTACGAACGTAACATAATAAATACTTGTGTTAACAAAGTTGAAATAAGGTGGAGAGAGGACAGGACAGGACCGAAAAAAACTAAAACAAACGCACCGCAAAATGATTGGAAATTTAAAAAGCAACACATTGTTTACAGTGCGCACGAATACGGACTATTTCAACAATTTCTATTATAAGCGAAGTAGGGAATTCCCCGAAATTCAGTACGGTCTTGATCTGACAGAAGCTGCTGACGGCAATTTTTATTCGATAAAATACAGAATGGAATTTGAAATAAATTACATTTTGTCAAGGATAGAAGAGAGATTACTTACGAAAAGTCCGTAATTTCATTGCATTCCCATGAATTAATTTTAATGTGTTATTTAGATGCTTTTAAAGCGTCGTCTGCATTTGCAATTTCTGCAGAGTACACTACGTAAATCGATCGATTCTTGCGAAAGTACGAAATTTAAAACAATATGGAATTTGAAGCAATTAATCTAAATGAGGTTTCATACGATGATCTAATGCAGCTATTCAGAGACGATGACGATTTGCATGACGTTGTGAGCAGAATCGACCAAGTAGACAGTTCTAAAACTAGTGAAAGCAATGTTTTAGTGGAAAGTCAGTGTAATTCTCAAATGTTGCCTGCAGATGCCACAATATCAGCCAGTGTTTCCGATTATGGGTCCTCAGTTCCATTATGGGGATGGAGAAGAAGCAACGATGCTAACAACAGAAATGCAAGTATTTCTACCACTGATGGTGATACCACTAGTACTGTTGCTGTTAATGAACCATCAGTGGTGAATCTGAATATTCAGAGACCTGCATCAAATTCCAAGGCACCAACATTTGTTGATGTTCATGATTCTGAGAAAGATGACTTTGTTACCAGCATGCAAAATGATAATACAGTGAAGAAGGCACAAGTTGTGATAAGGGCATTCACAAGATTTTTGTCAGAGAGAAATGAATTTCAAGAAATTGAGACAATTGACCCAATTCATATGGACAATTATATAGGATCATTCATTCTGTCTATACGGAAAGCTGATGGATCTGATTATGAGCCAGACTCATTGACATCATACCACCGTGGTATTGACCGATACTTGAGGGAAAATAAATATCCTTATCGAATATGCATGGACCGTGAATTTGAAGGTTCCAGGATTGTGTTAGCAAGCAAGAGGAAGCAGTTGAAAGAAGCTGGGAAAGGTAATCGCCCAAATGCAGCGGAACCTATAACGGAAAGTGAGGAAGTTATTCTCAGGGAGAGATCAGTGCTGAGCGTTGACTGCCCTTACGGTTTAATAAATCTGATGTGGTACAATAATGTTAAATTATTCGGCATGCGTACAGGAAAAGAGCAACATAGTTTGCGATGGGGTGACATTACACTTGAGAAGGACGCGAATGGTGTTGAATTTCTTAAACACAATGAAAGAACGACAAAAACCCGAACAGGAGAAAGTGCCAATACTCACCACCGAGCATTCAGTCCAAAAGCATTCGCAATCCCTGGAGTTCCAGCTACAGAATGTCCAGTTGCGGCATACAAGGTATTCGAATCAAAGCGTCCATTGAACACTTTGCAGCCTGATTCACCATTTTACATTCAAGTTAATCATAATCGGAAACCAGATTCACCTTTCTGGTATAAGGCTCAACCTATGGGTGAACATGCATTGGCCAAAATAATGAAGAAGATGGCAGAGAAAGGTGAACTTCCTGGTAGAAAGACCAATAACTGCGTCCGGAAAACAACGTGCACTCGACTTCTTCATAATGATATTACCATTGCACAGCTTTCAGGTCACAGAAATATTGCCAGTGTGAATAATTATTCTGTTGCATCTGTAGAAATGCAACGAAAAATGTCGGACATCCTCTGCATAGCATCAAAACGAACAACAACTTCTGATTCCAATGTTGACAATTCGAATTCCGTTCCGACTAGAATTGCTGACACACGTGACACTGCGAATTCGGCAAGTCAGAAGTCGATTGTTGAAGTGTCGGAAAGTACGAAATTCGTGAAAACAGTGAATAGACAATCATCTCCTGCATTGCCTCTCGCCAACAATATCACCATCCAAGGAAATTGCACCATCAAATATTACAATTATCCTGTTAAAAGTGATAATTATGTCGAACATTCGAAACGTAAATATCGTCGACTCATCATTGAATCGGATTCCAGTCAAAGCGAAATTGAATAGTCACGTGACGTGGTTTTCTCGGAATTTGACTTCTCACGACGTCGCGTGCTGAGAATATTGTGTACGTTTTGTATTGCGCGTAATAAAATAGTTCCTGTTTTAAATTGAGTTTTATTGCATTTTTATGGGACGAATTGTAAGATAAATTGGTTATCACCACCCTGTGTGTTTCCGAGATCCGTATTCAAGTCTCGCTGCCTTCTCTGGGCTGTCTATCGACTCGTCCTGCGGACTCGTCGATAGACTGCCCAGAGAAGGCAGCTCGACTTGAATACGGATCTCGGAAACACACATGGTGGTGATAACCTATATATATTTGCTACCTGACTTGTGTATCACACCTGTTTGTAATGTTTTATACACTACTAGCTGAAACAGACTCCTTTTGAAGCTTATATTCAGAGGGGCATGTGGCCCCATTTTGCTCTTCGCGCACATTTTGATCGTTCGAACACTTTTATAATTCCAAAAACAAAACAAAAATTACAAAAAACAAATTTTTTATTTTTTATTTTTTTTAAAGATTGAACTCCTTGCTCAATTTAACAAAAATAGTTTTATTTTTATTATTTTTATTTGAATTAAATAATTTGTTTCTAAATCCAAATTTTGAAATCTACCGCCGTTGTAGCATCCGCAAGGGTACCCTGAGTCACCACATCAAATTTCGTTGAAACCGCTCAAGGGGTTTGGTAGATAAATCGCGAACAGACAGACCGACAGACAGATCCGACTCTTATCTAATAATAGATGGCAACATGTGAGTATAATAGAATATTATATTGTTTTCGTAGAGTATGTTGTGGTTTCATTTGTTTACAATTATTTCCTTCTTCTGATCCTACTGTGTTGGAAATACAGCGAGAACAATATAAATGGCAAAATTACGACAAGCACATTTATCCTCTTCTCGGCACCGTGTGCAGTCAGTGTTTATATTATAAGCCTGGATCGACAGACCCGCTTTTGCATAAACCCACACATGTTCGACCCTTTGACGACGGGCATTGGTGTACACCTCACCATGTTGCAACAAGAGAGCCACACCGAAACATACACCTGTATAATTAACCACTTACCATTACAAACTCCAAGACGTTGAATATTTGTCAGATCATTATGTTTTCAGCCCTGTGCCCGATTGGAACGATAGCTTTGAATGGTGGGTGCATATCATGTGACGTCGGCCAATACCAAGACGAAGAGGGAGCAGTGACATGTAAATACTGCCCCGATGGATTCATAACAGAGGGAGATAACTCCATCGCTATTGTGGAATGCTCAGGTTTGTATCCAGATGTAATTGAGATCATCATTGCAAGCATGCTTTCGTGTTGCAGTTTACTAACTGTATGATTGAATCATTCGGAACACATTCCTCGTCTGATCGTCACAAACTTCATACGGATACCCATGGTGATCACAAGATGAGATGAGTAGCTGTTTTTTCCCGAAATGCATGATGCAGCCACCTTGAATTTCACATCTAAATTCATTGGCAGACCCTGCAACCCACATATATTGGAGAACTGTGTATTGATGTACATACATGGTTTGATGGTTAGGATCACATCTACATTGAAGCTATTGCATTTGAATGATTTCCAATTGCAAACATGGGTGTCGACAGTCATCTTGCAATTTACTCATTGCATTATTAAATCATTCGGCATACCCCATACAGGCCACATTCCACATCAGATCGTCACCAAACTTCATACGGATCTATCGATAATTTCCCCAATTCGCTGAAAACATGGCTGCCAGAAGAAATATTGCATTTCACGTTTAACTTCATCCACGCACCCTGCAGCCAACATGTTTGGATAATTGTTCCCAGCCATGTTTAGGATTCCTTCTAGACGGGAGCTATTGATATAAACGACTTTTGGTTAAAAAAAACATCGCAATTGTAAGCCATCACACATGTATATATTACTTTTTGCATGAAATAATTCTTCGGTGCACTCTATAACGAAATTTTGCCAGCTAATTGATCCCAAACATCATACGGATCTTCGGGCTGACCTTTAAATGAGAACTATGTAATTTTGGCGATTTTCTATCTTAAACATGGCCGCCGACATCCATATTGAATGTTACTCTTTTCGTGACTTAATATCGCCTACATTTTTAACCGTTCGATACCAAATCGTCATATCGCTCTCCGTGTTGACAAAATCGAGTATTGCTTAAACATAACTATATATATGTAAACAACTTTCCGCAAGAACTCCTCATCACGGAATTGACTGAAATGTATAACATCAATTCTCAACGACTCGGCAATTTCCGCTTCGCGTAGGAAATAACCTCTTCCATAAATAGAAACCATATCTGCCGGTGTATTTAAAACACGTGATTGACCATGTGCATACTGTCGGTAAGGGCGTCTGTTAGCTGGGAGACTCGTCTGTTAAACTTGAACTACTTAGTGCTATACATTACTGTTTATCAATATTTAAAGCGTGATTAAGACTGGTACAGGTATACAGTAAATACACCATGCTCCATTCACATATATGCGTCAACGTCAACGTCAAAGTCAAGGTCATCGCCTTATTACCAGGGCCGTATATTGTAGCATTGCGCGAATATGTTTTCTATTTACGGAAGAGGTTATTTCCCCAGCGAAGCGGAAATGGTCGAGTCGTTGAGCATGTATGACATCACCCCCTCTCCAATTTGAGCTATATAGTGTCATTTATATTCACATTATCTTTTAATGTTATTGCAAATCGTAAGGACCTGTTGTTTATACATTGTCAAAATAAGCCAATTTGCACTGAGACGCTTAATGTAAAATACCGAGGCGCATGTATGCATTTGAACTGAAAGGCCCGCAATTGCTTGGGCAATGTCAGTATGTGCGCCGATTGTTTCGATTCATCGTGTGATAAACTTCAAAAAGATACTAACTACGCTGGACGGATCAATGAGATAAATATATCGCCATGGGAAAGTTGCGATTATAATTTCGCGCACTTACATGTAAATTATCGTTTCTTGTCGCTTTCTTGTCCATACTTGTATACGAACTTCTTGTCATGCAGGGACCAACGTTTTTATCGCTGTTGGTTGGTTGGAATCATGGCTCACTGGACGGAACAATCGGCATATGTTTGGATGAAATATTTCCATGTGGTTTCCAAATATTTTATTATGTATGCATGTGTTTCTGTGTACTTTCAGTTAAATGTCCTACTGGTTCCTACGGAACTAACGGGACCTGTTCTCTATGTGAGCTTGGGTATTATCAGCCCGAGGCGGGATCTGGAGAATGCAAACCATGCACCGATGGATTCACGACTCTAGAAGAAGGATCTCCTGACCAATCGCAGTGCTCAGGTTAGACTTCCATTATAAACATAAATTTCAATCACCCATCCGCATCTCATTTTGCCAACATAAAGACATTTGTAACAGTTTAACACATATTGTTCAGATATTTATATACTTAGGTGCGCCCTACTGATTATGACCATTAAGATTCTCCAAATACCGTACAAAGGTAACACGGACATCACAACTGAAACCGATGGTCTGTGGGTTCCGGCACCTTTGTTATTTCTATCAGGCGAATAGTGAATTGTGAATCAAGAACTACGAACAGTTCGGTTAGTTACATTTACTATTGCTTTAATTGTTCTGTTCGTGCAGAGAAACTCAAATATAAAGGTAAGTGTCAGCTTATTAATATGTGGGATTTTACATTTTCATCATGTTGTACCGAGTATATATTCTGATAAGACCTCCATAATTAGTTCACCGCCGCCACTCTTTCTTGCTTATGGTGCCCATAAGCTCATGTTGACATTATTTGAATCTGAATTACGATCTATATGTATATGAACCATACTCGAATAACGATATTCATACGCTCTTTATAATGTGTTTTCACTGTGGCCCGCCCCATAACACGGAATAACGGGTATAAGTCAAATATGGACTTATTTCAGAATCAAATAAGTCGAAAATGAACCTCTGTGAATATTTATAGGTCCAATATTGCACGAGGATATGTCGAATTAGCAGATGATATATTCGGAAATTTACATAACACCATTACCCCATGCTGTGAGTTTATTCCGTTCCATTATTGTTCAATTTTAGTGGCTACAGTGAATTCCGCGGATCGGAGTTTGGATACAGCGCATTACGTCGCCATAGTAGCTGGAAGCGTAGTAGCGGCTGCCTTAGCTTTAACCGTTACTGGCATTTGCATATACTTCAGCAGGTTAGCCATGATTAACTATATTGTAAATACTACTTATCACACCTTTAGTTTATAGCTATTGTCTTTTGTGCAAATAAACATTATCCATAGGTACAAACATTTTTGTTCTTTTGTTGACGTTTATTTAAAAAAAACTACGCATGAACCATATTCTATGTACATGTACACATGTTTGTAAATATTTATTGATATTTATACAAATAACGTTATAAAAATTGTTTTCAGAAATAAAAAGAAACCTCGTCACATTGACAGACGCACCACACCCGCGATAAATAATCCATATTACATGAAGCAACGGTAAGTAACTGTTCTCGTTTAACAACTTTTATCATGGTGCATGTAACAAATTATATATGTACATGTAGTAAAGAAAGGAAAACACAATTACAAGTATTTGTACAGTAGTGTAATACTTTTGGATTGCGTGTGACCCTGTAATATGCACAGGATCACATTTGACGATTCGTGTGGCGACCGTTAAGAGCGATATGGCCTCCGTGACAATGATTGGATCCGAGAACCACGAGATAGCGAGGAGTTTTGGATAAACAATGGAACTTTAGGAGAAGGTGTAACGTCTTCTATCCAACCAACACGATGGTAGGTATACATAGAGAGTAGTTGGGCGCGAAGCGTCCAGGATTCACACCGGGATGGTCGAACAGATCGGGTGATCTTCTACTTCACCCCAAGTGATTGTCTGTGGGACTATATATATTGTTTAATGCCGTATATCGATTAGGTGAATCCATATCATTCTAATTCGACGGAGCTGATTTCACTCCTATATATACACACGTGTCCATAGTGTTGTAGTAGAACATTCGACCATGACCATTTTGGTTTAGCTGTTTTTTAACTTGTTTCAATACTTAGACAAATTGATCGGGTGGTATTTAAAAGTGAATCGAACTTTTAATGTTGTTGTTCGTTGTCGCTGAATACATATCTAACTTACTTGTTCATGGTTTCGATTGCAGGTCTGACAGAGGACCAAACAAACTACCAAAGGCTTCAGTTGCCTCGAAAATCAACAAAATGAACTACGACTTCTAAAAGTATCACAAAATGAATTAATTGGGATGAATTGTGAGGTCTAAAATACGGCAAAATAAAGAAAACGGAAGCACAGCAACACTATCTCTTTCTCAGCTTGTCACCTGATGCCAGCGAATCGAAAAGTGTCACCAACAGTGGACGCTGCAGAATTCGCAAACACGATTTGTCCGTTAATTTCAACGTTTCAAAATCAGATTTAAATTATCTATTGAGTACTCTCGAGCTAACGTATAGTTATGATTGGCTGCGGACACACGTATCACAGTAGCGATGACATAGTAGGTGTGGCAATTATATGGTGGAGTTTGGTGACAATTTGTTGTCATATTTAATGTCAAAGCGAGCAATGTCGCCCGCTGCATATTCGCACAATTAGTCCTCCAAAGTTCGTTATAATCAGTCTTTTTCTTGTTTTTGGTCCTTGTATAGTTCGCTATGTTTATTCCAGATACTTTATCGCAGCTGCAGTTCCCCCAACATTTCCGACACAGCTTAATTGGCCCATGTGATAATATTAGCGGAATTATGCGGAAAACTAAACGTCGCAAAATAAAACCGCAATTGTCTTAATACGCATGAAATTTATATAAGTGGATAAACATGAATTGAGATCATATCAACAAAACGTACTGCATGCATGCTATGTGGGTGAAAGAGGGATTTCCACGGTCAAACACACTTCTGGACGATCGATTGTGCAATTAGATATGTCGTAGAGAACACAATGTAGCAAAACGTAATGAGTAGAGATCAGCCTTGGTGAAACGCCATGGGTTAATTGGTCGAGTCAACTCATTGTGCGGAAACTCAGCGGGCGACACGCTAGCTATGGCACAGAAATATGACGACCAATTATCCCCAAATTGCACCTTAATAAATTGCCACACCTACTATGCAACTGTGGTACGTGTGTCCGCAGCCATTGTCTACAGCGATATAATCAGAATATATATTAGCAACACTCTGTTGTCCCTTATCAATGTATCGCAAGAGATGGACGAAGTTACCTGTATTGGTTGTGTATATTCATTTGCTTGTATCTGTGTCGACAGGACGCATCTGAAGTGTTTCCAGTAGATATATTCCTTACAGTTAGCAGTTCCAGTTATATTTAGGGAAATACGTAATCAAGATATGAGCACATTCTAATTGGTAACGTAATGTTCTAAACGTGTGTACACTATCAATTATGTCAATATCAGTTAGGCTGGTTAAAATAATCAGGAAATGGTGAAAAGTTACTTTTGTGGAGAAATATTGTTTTTTAATTCTCCCTACCGAACTATAAAAACAAGTTGTAGTGCGCGTGGCGTATCAACGTTGGCAAAGAGAGACCATCAATGTGACCCGCCATATCAAATCCAGTCGTAAGTCGGGATTTTTTTTACCCTGTGCCAATGCATTCTATTATATATGCGAGTCGACCATAGGTCGCCTCGCATATATAAGAGAATGCATTGGCCTAACAATTTTTTACAATTTTAATAATTTTTTCTTGTATTCTTTAACAATTTTATAATTTCACCCAAACAGAGCCCCAGACAAACATGAGCAGACGACACTCTTCTATATGCCTCTATATGTGTGTGGGGCTCCCTGCAGGGTAATGGATGTTTTTTTTATTTTATGTCCTAAAAATTGTCAAATCATTTATTTAAACAAAATGATAAAAAATTGTCGACTCGCATATATAAGAGAATGCATTGGCACAGGGTAAAAAATTCCCGACTTACGACTGGATTTGATATGGCGGGTCACACATGTGTTCGTATATACTATCGATGCTGTCCTGAAAGTTACAACAGATATGATATATCCAGCTGTAGCTTTACTAGTTTGTATACACAGTTATTACGAGGAAGAGACACTTCTTCAACTGATTTAGTTAAAAGAACACATCCGTCACTAATGGATCATGGTATACTTATTGACGCGCGAAAGTTATCGGTCGCGCATGCACAGTAACACAATAGCGTACATATGTTGGCCACTGTGTATGTTCACTCTATTCTTTTTCATACTTTTCAACATTCGATTCGCTGGTTATTTCATAACATAATTTTTTTGCATTTTAGTACTTTCATGTATACCCCAAACATAATATTTAAATCCAGAAATTGACGCAACGGGAATCTTTTATACACACCAGTGATGACACAAATAGTGAGGCGTGGTTGGGACAGGGTGTGTGGTGTTTTAATTACAATAAACCGACACATCTTATTTGTACATTTCCGAATTGTATGTTAAAACGTGATCACATACATGTAGATTTTTACAAATCCTACTTTTCGTCCTCATTTTGCGAAAGGATTATTTTGCTCGACTTTTACCACAACTAGTTAATTGTGATTCTATGATATATCTCTACCAACTGGAGACTTGTCCATTAACCATATGAATGGATTGTGAAATATATTGTTCAACATGTTAAAAATTTCCAGTTATTTATACCATGTCTTTCAGACCTACTAAGCTTTTCGTTCCAGTTGTCGCGTTTAATTACTTAACGGTACAAAACAATTGGCGCACGTCTGTATAAAACTTTATTTAAAAGTAAAATTCAGAATATTTCAAAACATCCAATAAAACACATTTACCATGTCCTTGAACTATACAAACCGATTAAGTTGACGTCATTGACGTGCGTCAACGTAAAACTACCACACCGCTTTTATTTACTATCTTGATTAATCAACTTAGCTTTCTTGATTAATCAACTTACTATCTTGATAAATCAACTTAGCTCTCTTGATTAATCAAGTTAGCTATCTAGATTAATCAACTTACTAGTTCGATTAATCAACTTAACAATCTTGATTAATCAGCATATTATCTTGATTAATCAACGAAACTATCTTGATTAATCAACTTAGCGATCGACAAATCGCTATGGTCGTTCTATGAAAGGAGATAAGCTATTGGTCTAGTCGCTGCATATTGTGAAGCTTGTAATTAAAGGTAGCATATAGGTAATAATAAAACTTTCTTCGTTTATATTCTGACCACTTCCACAATTTGACCGCAATGGATCTTAGGAAGAAAATTGACTCGAACAAAGAATTCCTGGTCCGACGAAATTTATTCTTGCGCCTGGTTGATATGTCCACAAAAGGGGACAATTTATAGTTTATCTGAGAGCAACTTTTTGAGTGTTCTGCTCAATGTATTTTCTATCCAGTGTGTTGGGACCAAACTGTGGATGTAAAAGCCAACTGTGAAACAGGTTACTATGCTTCCCAAGCCATCAATGTCCCAAAAAAGTCCCAAATATACGGCACGTTAAGTCAGTTCTAAAGGTCCAATAAGCTCAACCAGTAGTTATTCCAGTATAAAAACAGGCTATATTGACTGGACCGCATGGAAAACTAGGAATGCCTATAACGATGAGCTTAAAAAGACACAGGTAATAACACCATGCAGGCAATGCAATCACAACATTTAACAGTAAAACAAAATTGCAACTATATATATATGTCTTGAAGTGAAACATTTCTGATTAAGCATAAAGATCTTAACCCCTCTATTGCCCGACCCACTAACAGCGCTGAGGGAAAGTTCGGAAATACTGGGTGGGTGGCATGGCGTTATATAAATGTGTTGCTTATTTAATTGCATGTGGCGAACCAAATGTGTTATCGCCATGTGAAGCGGCATCACACGAAATTGCCCACACTAATATTAGAATATAGTGATTTGTTGTAATCGACACGTTCTGTGAGCCCCACTGGATGTTGTGATTACAATAATTGTGTTCTATAATATATGACCCAGTGGCTTTTCTTTTCTATGAAGATTCAGATCAACATTAATATCAACAATAAACAAAACAAACATGAATATGTTCTGTCTCTTCCCGGAACCATTACAACAACGGCGACGACTTCGGGAATAATAACAAGACAACCACATATCTATATCTATATTATAAGTTATTGTGGTGGATTGACGTTAACATAAAAATTACACAATGTAACGGTCAGCCAACCACACTAACGTCTGTCATCTGTCGACAGTCTTCGTCAGTCATATATTTGACATTTATTCCTCCACAGTAATCAGCACAAAATGTCGAAATCTCCTATCGGTCTCTTTATAACACTGTTCCACGTAAATGACGCGTGAAAAAATTGTTGTCCAATGAGAAGCGATGGATTGGTTGTCTTGGTTTCCATTATGTTGACGGCTCTAGACGTAAATGTGGGATATATTGCGCGGTTCTCTGACCAATCAAAGCCGGCGGCTCTTACTGCGATATGAACATACATCGGCATGTGACTTGTTCTGAAGTCACGTACCATTCCAAACATTCAGAAGAGGAACAAATATTTGGTGTTACACATATCTCATTTGCAAGTGTTTAATGATTTATTATTCTCTCTCAACCCTTCAGTTATAACAGTATACATTTGAATGGTCTAGTATTCGTTTAGAGGTATGTCAGGATACATAAGGAGACGACATACAGATGAATAGATAATACAAATGCCGAAGGATTCCTGGTCATTGGTGGTTATGCTCAGATAATTCAACGCATGACCACACGTTATATTACTAACGACATTACATAAATATTTTATTCAAACCAGGCGGCAGTCAAATTGAAATCCACTACATTATTCGGAGTTCGATAGAGACTGAGTATATACCGTCTGATTTCAAATCGACTGACCAGGTGGTTGTGCTACACTCAGGTAAATCGGGGTTCTTTATGGAACTAGTATTGGTTCAATATTTTGTCATGTGGGCAGACCAAATCTAGAACAACTC
Organism: Siphonodentalium dalli; assembly: GCA_032622095.1. Taxonomy (NCBI): domain Eukaryota; kingdom Metazoa; phylum Mollusca; class Scaphopoda; order Gadilida; family Siphonodentaliidae; genus Siphonodentalium; species Siphonodentalium dalli. The sequence goes on from CP136069.1 coordinate 138,096,779, forward strand.
TGGAGTGTTGGTTCTTCAAATAAAACCAGAGAATAGAAACAAATAGTGACTTTCGGTTCGTCAATTGGTTCCAAGAGGAACTAGATAATTGGGTTCTGAACTGGGTTCCAAACGGTTGGTTCTCCAATTTGGTTCTCCAATCGGATTCTATTTTGATCTGAAACCATTTGGTTCCAGACTGGGTTCCTCGTTTAGTTACAAAGAGAACCTAAACGTTTGGTTCTGGACTATGTTCCAATTACTCGGTTCTCTAATTTGGAACCAAAACCATTTGGTGCCGTACTGGATTCCTCGTTTTGTAAACCTCAGATAACCTGAACTTTTGGTTCTTGATTAGATTCCAAATATGTTGTTCCACAACTAGGTTCTTGGTTGGAACCAAATAAGTCAGGTCCATATGTATGCTTGGGTTCCCATGTTACTTTCTGTTCTGTATTTCGTGAAATCATATTGGTGGCTGTAAGATGAGGCAATGGTACAAATACCAGTAATTAAAGTAATTAAACACTCTACACCACAACAGCTGGGCCACATTTCACATGTGTTAATATAACTGCTTCTCACAAAACATGCGTTTTATGAAAAACATTTGTATATGGATTTCGATCAATACTAAACAACACAAAAGCTGGGTCACACATGCACATGTTTTGATGAAGAAAATGCACACATCACTTGTTTTGATATATGTTTTTTTCACAAAACATGTGTTTTATGAAGAAAAGAAACGTGTATGTGGTTTCCGATGTTTAACTAAACCTCACAACAGCTGGGTCACACTTACACATGTGTTGATAATGAATATAAACACTTCACATGTTTTCATATAGTTATGGCATGTCTCTATGTGCAAAAAACATATTGATCAGTTGATCAAAAAGGCAACCCAGTTCAACGGAGAAGAATGTAGATGTTGATGGATACCATAACTATACGAACGTCGTTTTTCTCTCATATGATGTTTAAGAAACTCGTCTCGAATATTCCGGTTTCTGTCGCCAAACTGGAATAAGACTCGTTTCAGAAATACTCAGCGAAACACCCACTTCATATCATCTTTATATAATGCTAGGGATTCAACAACCTCACTTTGTTGAATCAATGGATGGATTTCCTTCTTTTTTTTTGAAAATATGCTTTATTTTCTAAAAAATGATATTACAGGGTAGTTAGAATAGATAAGTATATACACAATATATGTACAATATGAGAGAATGGTAGCATATAGACATAGATACATTCCGACTCCTCTTAAGTAATGTTGCAGTTGACTCTATGTATTGTGATATTACAGCGGCCGGATATGTCGTGTCAAATTTCTAACCGTATCATAGATTTTATGTTGTCTGAAGTTATCTTTCGTAGTTTTAATATCGCCTGATTTCGTAGAGGATTTTCTGTTGAGTAATTTGGCTAAGTAAACTTTATTACAATTATTTACATATTTACAGTGAAGCTATCCAAGCTTTATATTCCTTTCACTCCCGCTACCACGTATGTCTTTATGTATGGTCTGTTATGTTTGGTACATATGCTTAATTTTCTCGTATCAAATGAGATTACATGTATTGAGAATATGTATATGTAAAATATATGTACAATATGAGAGAATTTGAGCATATAGACAAATCTAAATTCAGACTCCCCTTCAGTTTTGTTGCAGTTGACTCTACCTGTTGTGATATATGCCGTGTCAAATTTCTGACCGGATCTTAGATTTTCTGTTGATGAATTCAAATGGAGCCGAGGATGTTCATAGATTACCAAGTTTATTTGGCCAATTCATAGAAGTTCTCCATGCACGACATCATGTGTCACGTGGTTTCTGTATTACGAGGCACTGTCAAATCGTTTGACACAACTCCGAACAATAATTATACACACCATTACACTTTGAGACGTTTCTGTTACATGAGCATCGCATTCATTTCATGTCGGCTTAAGTGAAAACGTTGATAACTTCCAGCTGGTGAGACTTTCAACGAAAACACCAAAATGATAGGCCCTACAACATGATATGCGATGACCTATACACAAATGCAACCAATGTTGAATACATAAATGCTACCACTGATCTACATTTTGTAATGGTTTGATTGTAATACACACACATCAGTGAAGGAATGTTAATACAAACATTTTGTGTTAGCTATTTGACGTGTTACCTATGTAAGATGGTGTGGATTTCCACGATGTATTTATGATGCGAATGATTCTGAAGTTTGTATACAATTATTGTAAATTGGGAGAGGGGGTAAGTAAGTTTCTGTAATTTGTCTCCAATTCCCTTTGTATCACGTTTTGACAAATAAAATATGCTTAAGCAACAAAAAAGATGCGAATGATGCTGACTGCAAATATATTTGTCATTTTGCCTTTGCTCGCTGAAGTGAAATTTTGACCTATATGGTATGAAATCGGACAGAACATCTCTTAGGCATTCCGATGCATAACAAATAATTTTGTACCACGACTAGAGCTAGTACTGTCTAGGTTTGTATATCGATAAAATATATGTCATGTCAACAGTTAAAGGGACACAAGCCGTTCAAATTTTGGTTCATACGAAATTAAATACATATTGGAAAAGTCTGTAAAACAACTATCATCAACAAACACATATAAAAATAGATCGACTTTGTTTTTGTTTTTATTATTAATAACCCTCCAATGGCGATAGTTCGTATATTGCGGTCATTGTTGTGTTAAAGACATGTCATTGACTTGTTGCGGAGCGTAAAACTGATAAATTATTGTTCAGACAATTTGACGAAAGTAGCATTCTACTAACATCGCAAAAAAAATCTCAAGCAAATCGACCGTACCGCTCCATAAAAAATATCGTTTGAACTATGATCAATTGTAAATATTTACTTCTCGATTCGGGCCGCGACGATAGACAAACGATGTCGCCATCGAGCGTCACTGTATTCAATTAATATATAAGAATGACAGTGTGTGTTGACAATGTGGATATAATATTTGTACAATAGCTAGTTTGAGAAAGATTTTTCTCCATTTCTATTTGACTGTTTCGTATCACTTTAACACTACTAATACAGCGGCTTTACCGATAACAATTTGCAATCAAAACTAGACAATAAACAATGGAAAAGGACATAGGATTGAAAACTGTTATGAAAATCATATTTAGACTCAACTATTTGAATTAACTACGCAATCAACGATGTAAAAATGGAGAACTATCAACAATTAATATATGAACAGTTTATCTATTTCTTTGTGTTCTTCTTGGTGGTGATGCTTTTACATAATTATATTTTTTGCACATTTAACAACTGTGGGTGTCTTTTGGCCATTTAACAGGTCCATGCCGAGTCTTTCCGAAGAAGAACCTCCCAATTCGGTTCGAAAATAATCAATAATCAATAATCAAGATCAGCCTGAACAAAGCAGGCCACATTCAGTTGTGTTTGGTTCTATATGTGTGGGTCATGTCAACCAAAAGTTAGTAAGAAACGAGGGAGTGCGTTTGTTTGCTTGTTTGTTTGTTTGTTTGTTTGTTTGATTGTGATTTATCGTCGTTTCAGCAACTAGGCCATATCACGACGTTGTGAGTTTTACGGGTCGAGGAAAGATCGCGCATCTTGTTCATTTCACCGGGAAATCATTCCACTACGCGGGGGTGTGCGATTTGATAACCCCGTACAAACGTTAAAGACAACCGCCGAGTGTACGATAAGAAAACTGAGTTCCAAACTGAGCCGCCTATCTGCAGGTACACACTTTATTAACACAGTAGCGCATTATATCATTTTCAACATCTGCATTATAAAATGGCTGCTCTGTCATATATATATATATATTATCGCTATCACTGGAATTTACACGCATGTATATCTACAATAGAGACGGTGTCGCGAAATTACTCTCTATTTTATTTTGTTTTGTTCTGGTTACAGCAATTCAGAAAAATCTGACAATCTGGGTTATCAATTAAGTTATATTGTTTTATTATTCGATTTTTAAAACTATAAACGTAAGTTTTGCAAGTATTTTCGACTAAAAACACTTTGATAAAAGACAGGTAAACCACGGTTTACCAGGCTCTACTCTGGTAAAATGTGGTAAAGTCAGGTTTACAATAAAAAACACTCTGGTAAAAGTACGGTAAACCATGCATGGTTCACCAGGCTCTACTCTGGTAAAGTCAGGTTTACAATTAAATACACTAAAACCCATGTAAACATGACACATACCCTTGTATATTCCAAGTAAAGGAATGGTAAAGTCAGGTTTACAATGATATACTCTGGTAAAAGCCATACAAAATGGACATACCTTTCTAAATTCCACGTATAGTATGATAAAGTCAGGTTAACAAATACTCTGGTAAAAGTCATACAAAAGCCATGTAAAAAGGACATAACCCTTGCAAATTCCACGGTTCACTTCAAAAGTCGTCAATTACTTCAAAACTTGGCGCTATACAACCACGGTGGTTTTTATACATGGGTTGGCTCCAGTAAGTTATGATTTGTGTGAATAACTGAGCTCAACGTTCTCTGATATTAATGTTATGTGGCAGCTAATAATACATATCTTTTTATTTCGAATGGGGTGCGGTAATTTCATACAATAATATACAAGTGATACAAGGGGAATGATAGTATGAATTTTTAGTCATAGTTCTTGATTAAAGTCTTGTACGTTGTCCTTGTAGCAGTTCAGATTTGCACTACCGACCGACCCTACACAACGTATTGCAAGTATTTGCGACCAGGGGACAAGAATTTAGGTGGGTTTTTGTATTTAAGTCCAAAACGGAAACAACACTACAAAGTGGAGTGCATCCAATCTCACAATTGCTGGTATATAGGCTCCCATGTTGGCAATGTTTTGTATGAAATGGTACATGTAACACAGCACGCTTTAAGTGGGCTACATCATGCCTTTACTTCGAATTTTCAAGGGTATGTCCTTTTTACATGGATTTTAAATGGCTTTTACCAGAGTATATCATTTTCTATCTGACTTTACTATATTTTACCAGAGTAGAGCCATGTAAACCATGGTTTACCTGGCTTTACCAGAGTAATATTATACCCGGATAAGAGCTATAACTCTATTTCACAACAGCACATATTTCTCATCTGATGTGTTTTCTGTCTCTTCTGTGAGAATAAAAGCATATTGTGTTCGTTAATCAGTGGAACAACAATTGTACCAGGTGTCATACGCAAAATTAAACAGAATGGGACATGAATATTCAAGAAAATAAGTAGACAAAACCAGAAGAGTACACCTTATGTAATCGCCTGTGTGATTCATATAGTCTCCAATCTGTTATGTCAAATGTTAAGTGCCACCGCAGACGCTACGATTAAAATCGTAAGTGGGGAAAATCGTAGGTGGAGAAATCGTAGCTTGCCCGCAGACGCTACGGTGCTGCGATGTTTGCAGCTACGATTTTATCAACGTGATCGATCACATGATAGCAAAATGTTATACCCCATTCTCCGCATTATGCAACTAAATACATATGGCATGTATCTCAATGTTCTAAACTAACAAGTTGATGTTGAAAGTTCAAGTGAAATTGAATATTTTTTTAATTTTGACATTTTTGTACCTGTCAACTCAACAGGCTTAGCTGCCCCAATTGAATTTCAACAATTGTGGCAGCCCTCTAATCCTTGCCTGACATGTGGTATAGGCCTGCACTCCCTGTCGTGCCACATCTCCACCAATGTGGCCTCGTTTTTGTAAGTGCAAGAAGTTTGTAAACTTTGCGCCATTTTTGAATGTTTTCTTTTCGTGGTATTTACAACATGACCAGTGTGACAGTGGTCATGTGACAGCTACGATCGCGCGCGTTGTCAAGGTCACGCCACGATTTTCCTGGTAAAATCAAACAGTGCTTGATTGCTACGATTTGGCTACGATATTGTCGTGGGCATGCGCATTGGATGCTTCCTCCTGCGATTTTCCCCACTTACGATTTTAATCACTGCCTGTCCGGTGGCACTAAAGCATCTGGAAGCGCACATCGGTGCTACCGTGGTAACTTTACCCTAATATCGAGGTGAGTTATCTGGTTTAATTACACTGGTAGAATCCCACAGTTACAACCCGGTAAAATACCTTGGTGAAATCCATGTGTGGGATCATTTTGCTAGAGTAAAAATACATGTGTCTACATGCGTGATGCGTATAATATGGCGACCGTTCACTATAGATGAATATTACCAGAGTAAATTTACCTGGTAGAATACCACGTAATACCAGAGTGTTTTTTTATTATAAGGGGAGCACTGTGTGACCTGTATTAACCTCATATGACGATACGGGTCCTGTGCATTGTGCCTCACATCTCGCACACAAACCGTTCGGGACCTGTCGGGGAGCATTCCCAGGTAGCCATCAGATACTGTTTCTCGTTATTCTTATACGCGATGTACACACAACCATAGGGTATAGTATTGACGGGTGAATTAGGCCACCAATCAAACCATGGCAGCACCGTCCCCTTGTTGGATACATAGACGTCATTGTCATATATTTCGTGACCGTCGATCCACAGGTAACCTGTTAGAAGAAAACATGTCGTGTTACCAAGCCTTGAAATGGTGTGTCTGTCATTTGCATACTGAGATCCCGGAGGGTGAATTTAGTGATGCTACCCCGCACAGTGGGTTAGTATCACGAAATACACCCTCTGGGGACCTCATTCACGATTGTCTCACAAACGGACTCGTCAATTTTGCGAAAAATACGACTACACATAGCTATTAGTAATTATTACATGTCGTCGTTTATGCGAAAGGTGTCTTATGTCTTTAATCAACGACGACATATAATAATTACTAATAACTATGTGTAGTCGTAATTATTTCGGACGGTCCAAAAACCTTTTCGCAAAATTGACGACTACGAGACCGTATGTGAGACAATCGTGCTTGCCACTGACAGGAAGGGGATTACGGGTCTCCGTGACGTGATTATTTTATACTTAATTATGTTGTTATCGGGTCATAGCTTAGCGCTTTCTGTTTCGCTGTTGATTGCCACTAATAAATAAAAATAATAATAATAATAATAATATTTATATAGCGCCTATCCCCCGTAAGGGGCCCTAAGCGCTTTACACATTATATAAATACACAATAAATGCACATGCAAAATAATCAATAGATATGTGGAATTATATATACTAGTAATCAGATTGTGTTAGTTTTCTTTGTGTCGGGGTAGCGTCGTCGGAACATATAAGTTTTTAATGCAGATCGAAAATCGGTTAGCAAACAAGATTAAGGCCACATGGCCGTCACAATTAAAGGACATAATCTCAGAGTCATCTACCACACTGAGAAGCTTAGAAACGATCGCGTACTTATTACTTTATGATGTATTTGTGAGTATTTTTGAAAACCTAAAACCGTAATCGTAACAACTGATAGGGAAAACGACAACGAATAGAAGGAACACATATTCTCGTGACACAGTACTATATTCGTTAAAAATATAAGTTTTCGTTCATTATGCGAAAGGTATCTATTTTCTGACTATTTGGATATCAAATTTATGAAAATAACTTCTTTTGCCATGATTAATTGTTATTCCAATCGGAACACCTCAGTGGAGTATATCGCATCACTTTAAGGTCTCACATCCAGCTATCGCGCTTCTAATCGCAAATTTATTCCAGATTCATGGTAGACGCTGGTATCTTACTTACTTGTACCATGCCCCCATGTTCCGAGCTGATCCTCCAAAGCATCCAGCATCGGGCGACTTCGAAGATGAGAAGGTTCGCCCCGTCAGCTACACAGACACCCCGCGCGTCCGACCCGGCCATCTTTGTTGGAACGTATCGCAGGCAGTAAACATCGCCGTCCAGGGTATAGTGAGAATATCCGAGAGATGCTGGGCAAGCTTACGAAGACAACAAAACGTTTTATGAGAAATATCTTTAAAACACTCGTACAAATCCGACACAACATCAGTTGGTAATTTCAAACCCAAAGTGACTGGAAATTGCTCTGGTAGTTTAACCATTTCTATACTAGCGCATCACTGATGAGTGGTTATCCCATAGGAAATGTTCAGATAATAAGTTAACCCTTTCTATACTAAAGCATCATTGATGAGTAGTTATCCCATAGGAAATGTTCAGATAATAAGCTTAACACTTTCAATACTAAAGCATCATTGATCACTAAATCATTAATGAGTAGTTAGCCAATAGAAAATGTTCAGATAATCAGCTTAACACTTTCCATACCGAAACAGCATTGATGAGTGGCTATCCCATAGGAAATGTTCAGATAATCAGCTTAACACTTTCAATACTAAAGCATCACTTATGAGTAGTTATCCCATAGGAAATGTTCATATAATAAGCTTAACACTTGCTATACTAAAGCAACATTGGTGAGTGGTTATCACATTGGAAATGTTCAGATAATACGTTTGATCCTTTCTATACTAAAACATCACTGACGAATAGTTATCCCATAGGAAATGTATATCTAAGAAATTTAACCCGTTCTATGTTAAATCATCATTGATGAGTTGTTATCCCATAGGAATTGTTCAGATAATCAGTTTAACCCTTTCTATACTAAATCATCATTGGTGAGTAGTTATCCCATAGATAATGTTCAGATAATAAGTTAACCATTTCTATACTAAATCATCATTGATGAGTAGTTATCCCACAGGAAATGTTCAGATAATAAGTTAACCCTTTCTATACTAAAGCATCACTGATGAGCAGATATCCCATAGAAAATGTTCAGATAATAAGTTCAACCCTTTCTATTCTAAATCTAAATCATCGTTGATGAGTAGTTATCCCATATGAAATGTTCATATAACCAGTTTAACCCTTTATATACTAAAACACCATTGATGAGTAGTTATCCCATAGGAAATGTTCAGATAATACGTTTAATCCTTTCTATGTTAAAGCATCATTGATGAATAATTATCCCATATGAAATGTTCATATAACAAATTTACCCTTTCTATACTAAAGCATAATTGATGAGTAGTTATCCGACGTGGAAAGTTCAGATAATCAGTTTAATCCTTTCTATACTAAATCATTGATTTGATAAAAATTATAGTTTAATCGAGCTAATCATTTGCATCATGATCTCCCTGAACTAAACAACAATGTCTGAAATGTTCAGATCATCAACTTGCTATACTAAAGCAACATTAACGAGTAGTTATCAAATATGAAATGTTTAGATAATCAGCTTAACCCTGTCTATACTAAAGCATAATTGATGAGTAGTTATCCCAGAGGACATTATCAGATAGTAAGTTTAACTTTAACCCCTTCTATACTAAACCATCATTGATGAGTAGTTATCCCATAGGAAATGTTCAAATAATACGTTTGATCAATTCTATAATAAAGCATCATTGATGAATAGTTATCCCACAGGAAATATTCATTTAATAAATTTAACCCTTTCTATCTTAATGTATCACTGATGAGTAGTTATCCCATAGGAAGTGTTCAGATAATAAGTTTAACCCTTTCTATACTAAATCATAATTGGTGAGTAGTTATCCCGTAGGTAATGTTCAGATAATAAGTTAACCCTTTCTACACTAAAGCATCATTGATGAGTAATTGCTCCATAGGAAATGTTCAGACATTAAGTTTAACCCTTTCTATTCTAAAGCATCATTGATGAGTAGCTATCCCATTGGAATTGTTCAGATAATAAATTCAACACGCGATCATAGGTCGTTTATTGAACTTATTATCTAAACATTTCCGCCAATTGATAGGGCTCATTCTGCACTTTTATTTATCTGTCGTCTGCTTTCATTACCTTAGCACCACTCCAACTCAATAATAGATTATTCAGATGTACACTTTATAACTGACTGGGAGAACTATTTAGTATATTAAGAGTTAAATTTCCCCATAAGTATTTAGCGTGTACATTGTATGTCACTTGGTTAATATTTTCCAATTTTCGGCCAATATTTTGGACTGAAATGCCCGTCAGTCGGACATTTCCAGCCATTACATGTACGGGTGTCAGGTTTTAAATTTCAAAAAGTTAGAGATTTCAGTCCAGAGGAGAAGAGGGTCTTAACGAAAGTTTCAGACGTGGTTTTCCAATTTAACTATTTATTAAAGTTTAGCAGGGTGACTCGCCTTTGCCCAGGTTAAAGTGGTGTGGAATCCCTACTGTGGCCATTATTGATAGGAATTTGAGAATAGTCTAAATTGTATTCCGAAATGGGCATCACGAAACGTCATTCCCATATAGTGGCTAACCTTGTCGGAAGATATATTTGTGTTATATACACTATGTGTTTGTATCGATGAGGCGACCTTGGCCACCGAGTCGCTATATGGCCATGAAAACTAGCCTAGTCGCGATACATGAATCGTTACAAACACATAGTGTATATAACACATTTATCTACCATTGGTGTGACAGAATCCACCGCACAAATTACATTTTAGGAGTTTCTTAAATGCCAAAACTGTTGGATTTGTGTCCGACGATTAGCTTTCTTGAGTAAATTCTCCAAACCTGCAAAGGTATCTGTGTCACGCGATTAGCTCGCTTTGCTAAATTCCCCCAACCTGCAAGTTCACCCGAATATGCCTAACGGAAATTGAATTCAAAAGACAAAATCTCTTACACCTGCATGTTTTAAATAATTTATAATAAATACTGAACAGAAACATATTAGTTACTTTGTGATATGTTATACCATAATACCCATGGTGGTAGGCAATCATATAATGATAAAACCTAAGAACTATTTGTTTATAGTACGCAAGAATATACGTTGGAATGTCTGGTCGGGATAACGATTTGACCCGTCGAAAACAGTCCCCGGAAAAAAGTACCCCTAGGTATAAAATTTCGTCGAAATCCGTGCGTTTTACCCGATTTGACCTTGAAATGACCATTTTGAAGGTCAAGGTGAGGTCGGGGTAACGATTTGACGGTTATGACCCGTCCAAAACAAAGCAGCACCCTTATGATGTCATAAGTATTGTTCCCGTGCAATAAAAAATATCTTATGACTTGCAATAAATCTCTCCTCATAGTACACACCCTGGGGCATAACTGGGAAGTGAAGACATAATTTTAGAAGGCCTCGCAAGGGATGAATTGACGCCGAAGTGATTTCGAGTGACAAAAATGACGATGTCGGAAATAATAACATATCTCGAACCCGGTGGTCGTATAATTCGACTTTTGGTGGGGAAATGGACAGACTCCACGCTTTAATTGTATTAGGCAATAATCGAAGAGACATAAACGCATTTATTAACAATTTTGCCAGCCTTGGGAAGATTCGTAGAAGCGAGTTCTATGCAATGGAAATGCATGCATATTTCCTATGTAATGGTTTAACAGTGTCGAAACGCTCTTTATAAACGACACTGCGGGTACGAACGCTCTTTAGCTATCACGCGATTAACCCATGAACTACCCATTGCTGTGGCGGGGGATTGGAGAATGAGTGATCTGACGTTCTCAGTGGTGCGATGACACTCCATCTGGGATTTTACCCTTAGATAGGAAGTTTGGTCTCAAACCGCTAACAGCACTGTGGAGGATCTATTCCTAGAAATGTGGTGCTCTACCAATTTTTTGAGCAATTTTTATCGTGACATTCCGGTGCTTTAGTGGGGATTTTTTATTTTCGCCGCAAAAAAGTGAAGAAAAATTACAGATTATGTAAGTATATCGCAGGTTTCTTTTAACCAATGGATTATTTATATTGATGTTCACATTGATATGTGAGAAAATGTAAGAAATCCCATAGGAATGCCCGTAAATCGACATTTTATAATTATATTCCGATACTTTACAGAGTGCTCAGTGCTCTCCCAATAGTCCAGTGCTCTCCCCAGGATCATGTTTTGTGCTATAACAAGCAACAAAGCGAATAAATACTAAATATTAGGCGTTGGTTAGGGGGTAATACACTTAATATGTTATTTTGCGTCGCATATACGTCCATAAAGGCATACTTTGTTCGTTTAATCGCGTATTTCAGGGGTAGCAAACGCAATGGGGAGTATACGAATGAACTATGTAATCTATAATTATTTCCATGTGTTCTATTGGATATAACTGATAACAAACGCTCAATTCTTGTTCAGGAAATGATTGTCGACCGTATTTTTATTGTGTAACTGTAATTGTGGCCAATCGGAATAACGATTATTCAACTCACAAAGCACCGGAATGACTCAGTAAACCACCGGAATACACATGTAGACCTATTTATGGTCGTTTTCTTCGATTTGGTATGTTATTAATGATATCTTCATGTTGCATTGACTTCAGGAATGTATTGAGGAACAGGCGTTCAAAGTTACAATATACATTATTCAGTATTAAGTCGGTAATACTCCGTTGAAGTGACGAATTTCCCAAAAAACGCAAAATATCGAGGAATTTATTTATATTACTGGGCAGTATGCTAATATAGTGGCATAATATTACAACATATATTACTCACCTTCTTTGCCACGTCCATCCCGTATACATTCGTCTAATATATGCGTTTAAAACATTACTAAAATGCGTGTTTATTACCCACGCATGTCATATCTGTCGCACAATGAGCAAAATGTGACAGAACACCGGAATATTTGCTCGCTAAGCACGTAAATATTGCTCGGGAGAGCTCCACATTTCTAGGAATAGATCCTCAACAGTGGCTAACAGACAGACAGACAGAAGTCCCAAAATATATATTAGATTGCCAGTTGGGTTCTGCGTATATTTAAAGTATTTATTTACAATTGTGCGTACTTCAGGCGCTAATCGCTTTTATATTGTATACATTCGACACGGATTTAATTGTCAGCAATAGTATATGATTGTCACATTATTCCAGATTGAATAATGCCCGAATACTCACTGATATAGTTGTGCAGATTCACAGAACTGACGCACATTTGGCCTTTAAATGTAATCATACATTTATATATAAATAAATGTTCTATTTTGGTGCCGCGACCCGCCCTAACTCAGAGGGTGCCACTTTTGCATCTTCAAACCACACCAGGAAATGCTTGATACACAGAGAACAATTCGTGACCATGGTATCGCTCTGCGAACTTTGAACCATACCACTAACCCAACGTCGATGCCTATTGATGTATATATTTTTGTAATAATTTGCAATAAAATGTTTTATCCAGGTATTCTAGTGAACTCCTGTTTCCAACCACTGGTCTCTACGGCGACCATTGTATTTCATAAATAGATGATGAATATATAAGTTTGCTGAAAATTTTGTTCCTGCACATTAGTTGCCCCTGCCCTCCTCAACACTCACTCGAATATGGCCACTTTGGTTTCTTTAAACCACATCATTAGATTCCTGATATCATGGAGATGACTACGAATTACTTCGATGGAAAACGATCTCTAAAACATTATTATGAATGTTAGTGCCCCTTCCCTACCACCATCACACAAACGGCGGCACCAATGTGGCGTATTTAAATCACACGATTATATTCCGCGTTTCATGGAAAACAATATATATCAATTTGGTCGAAATCGACTCTAAACATATTTTATCAATTGTAGTGTTTCTACATAACTCGTTAACTTTTTTTATTTTCACAACTCGTTGATTATTACTACAAAACTCGTGACCTCGAATTACTACATAATTCGTTCAATGTACTGCAGAGCTCGTGCGATACCACAAAACTCGTCGATTGTCACTACATAACTCGTGAGCTACCACATTGCTCATCAGTTACTACAAAAATCGGCGCAACACACTGTTCTTAGAAGTGGAGGAACAAAGAACGTTCAAACAAATTCCTGGACTGTCACTCTGGACAACCCAGAAAATGCACGTGCACTCTGGGTCTCTGGCCCACCCGGGCTCTATGACACTCTGGGTGACCGTGAATATCACTTAAGATAAAACGACAAGCCACACAAATATCCCCGGTCACTTAAGATAAAACGACAAGCCCGACAAATATCCCGGTCACTTAAGATAAAACGACAAGCCATACAAATATCACCGGTCACTTAAGTTAAAACGACAAGCCGTACAAATATCACCGGTCACTTAAGATAAAACGACAAGCCATACAAATATCCCCGGTCACTTAATTTAAAACGACAAGCCATACAAATATCCCCGGTCACTTAAGATAAAACGACAAGCCATACAAATATCCCCGGTCACTTAAGATAAAACGACAAGCCATACAAATATCCCCGGTCACTTAAGTTAAAACGACAAGCCGTACAACTATCACCGGTCACTTAAGATAAAACGACAAACCATACAAATATCCCCGGTCACTTAATTTAAAACGACAAGCCATACAAATATCCCCGGTCACTTAAGATAAAACGACAAGCCATACAAATATCCCCGGTCACTTAAGATAAAACGACAAGCCATACAAATATCCCCGGTCACTTAAGATAAAACGACTAGTCATACAAATATCCCCGTCGCTTAAGATATAACGACAAGCCATACAAATATCCGCGGTCACTTAAGTTAAAACGACAAGCCACACAAATATCCCCAGTCGCTTAAGATAAAACGACAATCCATACAAATATCCCCGGTCACTTAAGATAAAACGACAAGCCATACAAATATCCCCGATCACTTAAGATAAAACGACTAGCCAAGCAAATATCCCCAGTCACTTAAGATAAAACGACAATACATACCAAAATCCCCGGTCACTTAAGATAAAACGACAAGCCATACAAATATCCCCGGTCACTTAAGGTAAAACGACAAGCCACACAAACATCACCTGTCACTTAAGATATAACGACAAGCCATACAAATATCCCCGGTCACTTAAGATAAAACGACAAGCCACACAAATATCACCGGTCACTTAAGTTAAAACGACAAGCCATACAAATATCCCGGTCACTTAATTTAAAACGACAAGCCATACAAATATCCCCGGTCACTTAAGATAAAACGACAAGCCTTACAAATATCCCCGGTCACTTAAGATAAAACGACAACCATACAAATATCCCCGGTCACTTAAGTTAAAACGACTAGTCATACAAATATCCCCGTCGTTAAGATATAACGACAAGCCATACAAATATCCGCGGTCACTTAAGTTAAAATGACAAGCCACACAAATATCCCCAGTCACTTAAGATAAAACGACAATCCATACAAATATCCCCGGTCACTTAAGATAAAACGACAAGCCATACAAATATCCCCGATCACTTAAGATAAAACGACTAGCCAGGCAAATATCCCCGGTCACTTAAGATAAAACGACAATCCATACAAATATCCCCAGTCACTTAAGATAAAACGACAAGCCATACAAATATCCCGGTCACTTAAGGTAAAACGACAAGCCACACAAACAAAACCGGTCACTTAAGATAAAACAACAAGCCATACAAATATCCCCGGTCACTTAAGATAAAACGACAAGCCATACAAATATCTCCGGTTACTTGAGATAAAACGACAATCCGTACAAATAGCCGCGGTCACTTAAGATAAAACGACTAGTAATACAAATATCCCCGTCGCTTAAGATATAACGACAAGCCATACAAATATCCGCGGTCACTTAAGTTAAAATGACAAGCCACACAAATATCCCCAGTCACTTAAGATAAAACGACAATCCATACAAATATCCCCGGTCACTTAAGATAAAACGACAAGCCATACAAATATCTCCGGTCACTTAAGGTAAAACGACAAGCCACACAAACATCACCTGTCACTTAAGATATAACGACAAGCCATACAAATATCCCCGGTCACTTAAGATAAAACGACAAGCCACACAAATATCACCGGTCACTTAAGTTAAAACGACAAGCCATACAAATATCCCGGTCACTTAATTTAAAACGACAAGCCATACAAATATCCCCGGTCACTTAAGATAAAACGACAAGCCATACAAATATCCCCGGTCACTTAAGTTAAAAAGACTAGTCATACAAATATCCCCGTCGTTAAGATATAACGACAAGCCATACAAATATCCGCGGTCACTTAAGTTAAAATGACAAGCCACACAAATATCCCCAGTCACTTAAGATAAAACGACAATCCATACAAATATCCCCGGTCACTTAAGATAAAACGACAAGCCATACAAATATCCCCGATCACTTAAGATAAAACGGCTAGCCAGGCAAATATCCCCGGTCACTTAAGATAAAACGACAATCCATACAAAAATCCCCAGTCACTTAAGATAAAACGACAAGCCATACAAATATCCCGGTCACTTAAGCTAAAACGACAAGCCACACAAACATAACCGGTCACTTAAGATATAACGACAAGCCATACAAATATCCCCGGTCACTTAAGATAAAACGACAAGCCACACAAATATCACCGGTCACTTAAGATAAAACAACAAGCCATACAAATATCCCCGGTCACTTAAGATAAAACGACAAGCCATATAAATATCCCCGGTTACTTAAGATAAAACGAC
Organism: Siphonodentalium dalli; assembly: GCA_032622095.1. NCBI lineage: Eukaryota > Metazoa > Mollusca > Scaphopoda > Gadilida > Siphonodentaliidae > Siphonodentalium > Siphonodentalium dalli. The sequence continues at coordinate 138,113,250 of CP136069.1, forward strand.
AAGCCGTACAAATAGCCCCGGTCACTTAAGATAAAACGACTAGTAATACAAATATCCCCGTCGCTTAAGATATAACGACAAGCCATACAAATATCCGCGGTCACTTAAGTTAAAATGACAAGCCGCACAAATATCCCCAGTCACTTAAATTAAAACGACAATCCATACAAATATCCCCGGTCACTTAAGATAAAACGACAAGCCATACAAATATCCCCGATCACTTAAGATACACGACTAGCCAAGCAAATATCCCCGATCACTTAAGATAACACGACAATCCATACAAAAATCCCCGGTCACTTAAGGTAAAACGACAAGCCACACAAACATCACCGGTCACTTAATATAAAACGACAAGCCATACAAATATCCCCGGTCACTTAAGCTAAAACGACAAGCCACACAAATATCACCGGTCAATTAAGGTAATTACGCACACTCTGGATCACCAGGATTCACGCTGACTTTTTCGCGCTGATCCACATGGCGACCGACCATTGTTCACCGCGCATGTATCACCGCAAACCAATGGTAACCGCCGCAAACACCGACAACTACTCATCATAATTTGGTTTAAACAATATTGTTTATACCAATATTGTTAATACCACCATTAACAATATTGTTTATACAACCATAAAACATATATATATAATAATTTATGACAAATTGTGATAGCATGACATGATTTAAGAATAGTTAATCTTGACATTTGTAAACTGCCACGACGGTCCTCGTATACTTCTGTGGACATCATTAGTGAAGTTGCCATTACCGGAGTCCAAGACATGGGTACCTCTTATGTAGAACCAGGATACTAGCAACCTCCATGCTCGTATATTATGGGTAATATAAAACGAACGTGTACAGTACGTAAAAGTGTATGATAAGGGCCCCATTAACCAGGATACACGGTGATCGCGCTGATCCACTCTAATTGCAGCAAACACTTACTCAGAATATTTTATATGCCATTTCGATTAATTTATTTAAAAAAAATAATTGCCATTGTCCGAAATGACAATTTGTGGAAAAGACAGATTCCCGTTGCATATATACAAGGATCGATGTGATTATATTACATGTGATCCATAGTGTGTCACGGTGATTCATGATCGTATATAGTGAATGTTATAGTACTATAGCATACATTGGTTAATATTATAATGGATAATTATTTTTCCCTTCAAATCGATTGTGTGAAATTGATTTTTTTGTTTTAATATACGAATGTGGCGCCTTTTTAACAGGTATGTATCAACGTTTCTCATCTCTGTACCGCAACGCATGTGTACACTTTGTCGGTAAAAAATACCTCTAGTTTAACAAACGTGATTGAGTTCAGGGTGGGGAAAGTTTCCCAAATAGAAAACTATGGGTACAGAATATTTGGGTACAGTCGCACATTTTGGCAGTATCTATGGCTTATCCTCAGCATTGACATGGGTATTGCAAATCTGCATCCGCACCAATGACTGATACCAATCCAAATATGATGAATGGATCACACCGTTAAGGGAAAAATTCCTAGGCATAACCTGGAACCCTGCCAACGGGCAATAACTTATATATGTATTAAGCAAACACCCCATACATGTAGTCCTCTTAATCAGAATACGACTTTACCTGCTGTCGTCGTGATCATCATCGTCGTCGTCGTTGTGGTGATCGTTGTGATAGTTGTAATTGAGGTTGTGGTGGTCATGGCGGTGGTCATGGTAGTTGTGGTGGTGGTGGTGGTGGTCGCTGTGATCGTTGCGATCGTGGTGGTCGTTGTGGTTGCGGTGGTCGTTGTGGTGGTGGTGATCGTTGTGGTCGTGGTGGTGATCGTTATGATAGTGGTGGTCGTTGTGGTCGTTGCGGTTGTCGTGGTGATGTTCGTCGTCATGGTTATGGTCGTTGTGGTAATCTTTGTGGTTGTGGTGATCGTTGTGATAGTGATGGCCGTTGTGGTTGTTGTGGTTGTGGTGGACGTTGTGGTTGTGGTGGACGTTGTGGTTGTGGTGGTCCATGTGGTGGTTGTGATCGTTCTGATAGTGCTGTCCGTTGTGGTCGTTGCTGTTGTCGTAGTGATGGTTGTCGTCATGGTCATGGTCCTTGTGGTGGTCGTTGTGATTATGGTGGCGATTGTGGTCGTTGTGGTGTTCGGTGTGGTCGTGGTTGTTGTCGTGGTTGGTTCTAGAAAACAAGTTATATTCAAAGGTATTCAGATACGGCCGGTAGCACGAAGACAACCGCAAATACAACACAATAATACCATGTAAGTATGCTAGTGTACATATAACACCAACACTTTGTAAATGTTAGTATTACATCCTAATGTGGGTATACATTTCAAACGCAAACCATGCGTTAAATATTATATACCCATATTGTAACTACATCATAGTTAAGAATATAGTTCCATACATTTAAAATTGACAATTGTTATGAAATCAATTATTTATGAAGACAATTACCTGCACAACATGTAGCTTTATATGATTTTTATGCTAGTGCTATTTGAACTAGGGAACATATGAATGGGAATATAAAGTAGCCAATGTCTTAGAAACAGGCTGGTTCACTGACTTAAGTACAAGTATGTATCAGTATGTGTGACACATATTCATTATAGGGTTGTCGTTGTCTTGCTCGGCGAGGATACGCACTGACGGCAACCAACGGAGCAGTTAAATTCACGGAAATAATTAATAAAAACATTATTTTCATAGCATAAATAAAGTACATTCATATTAATTCAGCTGAGATGACAGACTTTTCACCACTTATGTGTGTGGTTATAACCAATCGCCTTAATGATCGTGGTTAAAACCACATTCCACTCTAGGCGAAATTTGGTACTCTCGGCTTCTGTTGCTCAATTGAGCGCCATAAATGGCTTATTCCAGGAATATAATGGTGTGATTTAATGACGCCAAATTGGTGCCGTTTTGGGTGAGAGATGGGGGGGGGGCACTAAATTTTATAAGAATTTGTTTAGTCGCAGATTACCACCAATCGTATATATAAACATCTCCATGATATCAATAGTCTAAAGGTGTGGCCTAACGCTGTCAAATGTGACGTCAATTGAGGCACGGGTGCACGGAAGGGGAGAGAGGGCACCACAACTGACCAAATATATTTAGCATCGATTTCCACAAAAATGGTACACAATCTTCTCCAAGATACGAGAAATCTAATCGTGTGATTGAAAGACGCCAAATTGGTGCCGTTTGGGTGAGAGATGGGGGACACTAAATTTGATAAGAATTTGTTTAGTCGCCGATTACCACCGATATCACGAGTCTAATTGTATCGTTTAACGATGTCAAAAGTTCGAGCCAGGGTGCATGGAGGGAGAGAGGGGCACCAAAACTATTTCAGTGCCGATTTCCAGCAAATTGTTACATATTCATCTTGGGGAATCTAATCGTGTGGTTTAAATACGCCAAATTTGTGCCGTTTGGGTGAGAAATGGAGCACAAAATTTGATACGAATTTAGTTAGTCGCCGATTTCCACCAATATTATATATAGTCATCTTCATAATGAGTTTATGTGGTTTAAAATGACAAAAGTGGTGTCGCTTGATTCAGGGAGGGGATGGTCACAAAAACTTATAAAAGATACGTGTAACGGCAATTCCCACCCAATCCACACACGCTCTTCTCCAATGGTACGAGTAATCAAATCGTGTGGGTTAAAGACGTCACATTTGGTGCCTATACATGCGTGAATGTCTGTCCTGTGTTATATAGAACTTCACGGGGAACATCTAGATGGCACCAAATGGGGCTGACAGGGGTAAAATTTTACGACGAAGATAATGGTGTGGGTTAAAATTGACGCTGTTGTTGTCAGGGGCAGAAAAGGGGAGGTGCAGCAAAAATGATGAAATAGATTTATGCATTCACCACATGACAAGGACACATGAATTTTATTCAGCTGTCAAAGAAATTGTATCATACAGTACATGTCAATATATTGGGTTTTGGGTATTGTACATGGACCGAATATATGGTCCGGCTATTCAAGTGTGTATATGGGAACTGACAGTATTGTGGTCTTGGTCCTACTCAATGTGAAGTGTGTACTGTTATCATATTACAAGTGCTCATTGATTCCAGATTCCAATTAGAAGTTTAGAAGAATATGATTTTTATCCAGGAAGGTAAGTTATTTTACGGGTATCATTCCACCGGTTTTATGGTGGATAGTGTGAGGGTATAGTCAAAAATTGTGAGATTCTGACAATGATGGTAATCGATGACAGTCAGGACTTGCCTCAATCGCTCTCATAGAAACTCCAATCTCTAATGTTGCCACTCATTTCATTGACAGCGATATCAATATGACCTTTCTTACCTCTCACTGATGTTACGATGCTTATATTATAATCATATACACATGTTTGTCCACTGTTGTGTGGTGAGGCAGTATCAAGCCGGTACATCCCCTACTGTGAAATCTATATCTATATTTGCGAATGTCCGTCTGTCTGCCTGTGCTTATAGAAATTCACATGGGACAATGTAGACGGCACCAAAGGGGTATAATAGGGGTAACTTTTTTTCGAGAAAGATAATGGTGTGGGTTAGAATTTTCTAAAGTGACCCTGTTGTTGTCAGGGGCAGAAAAGGGGGAGGGGCATAAACACTTTTTATTGCCGATATCCACCAAACTTATACATACTGATCTCCTTGATATGACGGATCTAATGGTGTGGTTTAAAGATATCAAAAGTAGCGCCGTTCGCGTCAGAGGATCACGGAAGGGGAGAGGGGCAAAACAACTGATATAATATTTTGAGCACCAATTTCCACCAAATTGATAAACATTCTTCCCCACGATACAAGGAATCTAATCGTGTGATTTAATGACGCCAAATTGGTGCCGTTTTGGGTGAGAGTTGGGGGGGTACTAAATTTTATAAGAATTTGTTTAGTCGTCGATTACCACCTATATCAGGATTCTAATTGTGTCGTTTAACGATGTTAAAAGTTCGAGCCAGGGTGTATGGTGGGAGCGCGGGATACCAACAATTGATAACAACTGTTTTATAGTCATCTTCATAATGAGTCTAATTGTGTGGTTTAAAGATGACAAAAGTGGCGTCGCTTGATCCAGGGATCGGGAGACGAGGGTCACAAAAACTAATGCCATTTGGATATACAATTTTCAGAATACGTGTAACAATTTGAACAAGAGTATTCTCTATTACCACCGAATGTCTACAGCAGAGGGTTTCAGATCATTTTAACCTGGGCAACGCCGGGTAACCCTGCTAGTATTAAATATGACCAATTACGAATCAATGGGCGTTCCAATGCAAATCTCCAGAATACATGTTAAAGAGAATCAAGAGTTGCAATACAACTGTAAATGCTATCACCACCAATATTCAGTTTTAATTGTTTGCTATATTACGACTGTGGCAGCATAATATATGTTGAGGGTGTGAATGCTATGGCATTAATATTCATTTCCAACCAATTTTATAAGACTGGGACTTAATGAAATGCATAAGTCATATATATTCTGGAACATCCAGATGGTTATCTAGCATTGTGAAGGAATGGTTGTCATCCAGTCAAGCCTATACATAGGCTCAGGAACTAGAGGATCTCCATAAGGGGTGTCCACCTTGAGTCGGACCAATCGCAAAATTTCAGTTGCACCCTCTCAACCTGGCTAAAAAAAATTCGGACCATAAGTAGAAAAATATGCTGCTGGTGGTCTAAAATCCACATATTCCCACTAATTACTAGTTTGAAATTCAAACAATTAGAAATTTCAAGGTATATTTGGCGTATAAATTCCAACTGATGGTGTGGGGAGGGGAGCTATTGACACTCCATTGATCATTTAAGTCGCTGTGTAGACTGGCAGAAACCTATATAATATATATATATCCTGGAATTTTTATGAAATAAAAAATTGTAATTTAACTTGATATTTACAAGCATTTCTGTTATTATATTATTATTTCATCTTGTTCAGAACGTTGTTAGTAGAAATTTGCAAAAGTTGTTATTTGGTCCTATATTTCATTACGCTTCAATTGACCTTATGTTTAATTTTGTTCAACTGGCTTTAGAGACCCAAATTCTCATCTGAAATGTTTCAACAAAAATATGCATAACAATATTTGTTCAGAGATAGATTGTTTTGCACTTATTCACAAAATTCATTGGTCTACCTTAAATTTCGCGACCTGATTTCCAGGTTGTCCTAAGTGACATTTTATGTGAAAATGAGATATTGGCATCGTTGAAACCAGAATTCCATAACACTTCTAATTGTGGAAACGGGAAGTTCGTATTTTCACTTCTCGCGAAGATATCAATCATTCTTTTCTGTCCGTTGTAGCTGAAATACAATGTATTTAACTTGCAGGTTGTCATATCTCATTTTAAGCATAATAGCCTTATTTCCTCTTTGTGCTTCACACGAACAAATATACTTCTAGCTTGTCCGTTTAAAAAAGAAATAACGCCATACTTCTATTTTGTCTTAACAAACATTTCAGCATGTAAAGTATGATATTTGGAACAAGGTGGAATTAATTAAATTCTGAACTAGCGACATAGGACATTGTGGAATTGAAGATATGCTTGGAACAAAATAGAATTGTCACAATTGCATGTGATGGGTAAGCACATTGTTACATAATTTTAGGACAACATGGAATTGAATTGGGTTGTTATTACTAACGTATATATATATATATATATATATATATATATGTATATAATGTCAGCATTATTACATGTAGTATGATCGACATTTGCCCAATTATAAATTATCCGTATGGGCCAGGGGCTGGGATGACTGTAGCCCCCCAAACTATTTTGCAAGATTGAAATTCGGAAATTTCGGGAATTCGGGCAATTTATATGGTGATTCGCAGGGAAATTGTGGTAATTTCATGATGTTTTTATATTTCCGCCCGCATTAGACACAAATTTGCATGTATTATAATATATGCAACAACTATTGGATACATACCACATATTTAACATGAATCGAAACTACATAATATCAAACCCATGATACATCTGAGTTTGTCGGCAGGCGAGTGCTGAAGGTGTCCTGAATTGGGCGGGGGGGTTCACACATAATAAATTCCGATTGCACCACCAGTCAAGGCTTCCCAGCGTGCACCCCTCTCTGATCCCCATTTTTCATAAGTATTGAATGTATATGGATATTTATATATAGTAGATGAATGGCACAGTAGCATGTTATATATACTTGTCTCCGAGACATGCCTAGCGTTGCCCTTTGTACATACTTGTTACTAAAAAATACCCGAGATAAATTTCCCTTTGTACATACCTGGGACTAAAAAAAACAACAACAAAAATAAAATTGCCCTGTCTCAAAAACACATGCAGCTACGTGTAAATTGATATTGTTTGCACCACCCCCTCGTTTCCCAAATTGGACCACATTTATTGATTGATCGAGGGTTTAACGTCGTGTTAGCCGTTGTCCATATCGCGACCAAGAACAGAATCGGGCATCAAAAAAGTTCGTAGCAAAGCAACTGTGTAGATACATCAGACAGTGGATTAGATTAAAACAATGCAATTATGAGCTATTTAGGAGATAAACATACCCTGTTGAGTTGTACATTCTGGGATTCGAGCATGAAAACAGTTTGTGAACGAGCCGGCTTGCCGGCGAGTTCACAAACTGTTTTCATGCTCGAATCCCAGAATGTACAACGAAACAGGGTACATTTATCTCCATTGTAATTCAATCTAGCAAGGAATTTGCAAAAAAAACTGTATAGAAAGTATCATTTAGTCATTTTCATGACACGAATCGAGACTTTCATTTCGCCGTGATAACTAGAATGCACTCACTGGAGCTGCCTATACTTGCGCCCATCACACATTTGGCATGTGTTGTGGTGTCTTACCAACAACAGTTTGAACCACGGGTGCTGGCCCCTCGTTTGAGAGATCGATAAAAAAAAATCTAGATATCAAATCACAGTTCATCCATCGCTGAAATATTTGAGTATACGGACAGAATATCTCAAGTTGATCTATTACACTAATGCTAGTCTTAGTAATACGTAGGAGTTGTTTGGCATATTTATAGAACAATATATACATCGTTCATATGAAGTGTGTGAAGATAGTTGGTTGCCGATGATGCTAATATATATATATTATATACCAATTGGGTTAAATTACTAGTTTGACTAGAATGATATCAAGTGTGTATGCCATTGCACTTCAGCGGCAAAAACCATCACAGTAAATTACAAATACCGACACAAATAAATAAAAGACACGCGACCATTGGCTAGTTTTTGATTAACAGTGTGTCAATGTGAACATGCCCTTAGCGACTGATCTATACAGTCTTCGGGAACATATCATCAACATGTATATTGCGTTAAAGGTGGATTATCTCTTTGTACACATATATTATATAGTTTCCGGGGTATAAAATATTAGATCTGAGTCGAAGACCCCTTTCCGGAAATGCTTCTAACGATTAATATTAATTTTATTTCGAACATTTTCTGGTCTAAAGAGGTGTGGTTGTTTAGCTAACGAACAATATGGGTTACTGTTAACAGGGACCAGAAATTTTATTGTGTAATTTTGTCACAAATAAACGTTAATTATACTCATTATCGCTTATAAATATGGAATAAATCAATACAACTGATTAATCTGGGACATTTGACGTTCGGTACACAGCCATAGGAACAGCCTAATGCTCTCTATCGCTAAATGGTATCACCCGAATGGTTTGTTCTAAAAATAGACAAATAAACGGGCCCAATAAAATATTCGTAAAAGACACCCCTGCTATAACCCTTTGGTCTAGATGGTCCCCGTGGATTGATATAGAACAGACAGACATTCACAAATATAGGCACCAAAATGTGGCGTCTTTAACTCACACGATTTGATTTCTCGTATCATTGAAGAAGAACGAGTATGAATTGGGTGGAAATTGGCGCTAAACATATTTTTATCAGTTTTTGTGACCCTCCTGTCCCTATCTCTGAGTCAAACGGCACCACTTTGACATCTTTTTACCACACAATTAGACTAATAATGAAGATGACTATACATATATAATTGGTGGAATTCGGTGACTAAATAAATTCGTATCAAATTTAGTGCCCCCATCTCTCACCAAACGGCATCAATTTTACGTATCTAAACCGCACGATTAGGTTCCACATATCACGCACGGACAAGACTATGTATAATTTTTTATTTGGAAATCGGCGCTAAAATATGTTTAACAATTTTAGTACCCCGCTCCCCTTTAGTGCAAACCTGACTCCCAAACGGCATCAATTTGGCCTATTTAAAACCACACGATTAGATTCCTCGTATTACGAAGAAGAATGTGTATCAATTTGGTTGAAATAGGCGCTAAAACTTATGTATACGTTTGGTGATAATCGCGACTTTTATGATTCTTTAAACCACACAATTAGATTCATTGTGCAGATGACTATATATAAATTGCGGTTTAGATACGTCAAATTGATGCCGTTTGGTGAGAGATGGATGTACTACATTTGATACGAAATTGTTAAGATGCCGATTTCCACCAATTTTGAGTGTAAACTATTACGTTTACAATGTTTTACCATTTGGTTTGTCCACGAGTGGATTCATATTTTCAAAAGTAATGAGAGAGCTCATAAAATATTGGAGACAACGTGGTCTGAAAGTAATAATGTTTCCGGATGATGGAATGGCGGGTAATGCAGACAGCATTTCGGCGCGTAGGGACGCGAATCGCATCAAACTTGATTTACAAAGTTTTGGCTTTATTTTAGCAGACGATAAATGCGATTGGGAACACAAACAAAGCATTATTTGGCTTAGTATCTATTGGATTACCGTTCACGGAGTATTGCGCATTTCTGACGAGAGGATAGCGCGATTGAAAGCTAGTATTTTGGCGCTTTTGAGACATGTATGCGGTGGTCGCACTCTAGTGAATGCTAAAATTTTGGCAGGTATTTCAGGACAAATAATATTCTGTATGATTGTATTGGGCCATTTGGTTCGGCTCCATACCAGAAGTATATTTTGGTGTTTAAAGGGTATAGCGAGTTGGAATTCAAAAGTATTATTGAATAAGGATGTGATTGATGAACTTTCATTTTGGGATCAGAATATTGCAAAAATAAATGATCCAGGTGTGAACATGTCTTTAGATAGACAAGATTCGGCTCCTGATATAATGATATGGAGTGATGCGTCGCAGGACGGTTACGATTCTTTGATAAAATACGCGAGTCGCGAGCGTTCCGACGGTTGTCGAGGCCACGACAGTAGTCGTGTTAGTCGCGGTTGCGACGGTCGCGGTAGCGACAGCACCACTGGTTACGATGGCTATCGAAGTCACGACGGTTGTCGTGTTGGTTGCGATAGAGCAAAGAGTGGTGGTTGCGACGGTTGTCGATGTCACGACGGTAGTCGTATTAGTCGCGGTTGCGATGGTCGCGGTAGTGACAGTAACATTGATTACGATGGTTATCGAAGTCACGACGGTTGTCGAGGTCGCGACGGTTGTCGTAGTGGTCGCGGTTGCGATTGTCGCGGTGGCGAAAATGTTTGCGGTAACAGTAGTTTTACCACTAGTGCAATTGGTGAATTGTCAGAGCAGGACGGGATGTTCCTTTCTCGAGACAACGTGTTTTGGAACTTGGTCCGAAGATGAAATTCCGTTGAGCTCAACGTGGAGAGAGTTGGAAGCGATTCACAGAACTTTGACAGACTGTGTTGCACGTAGCTATTTAAGTGGTGAATCAGTCGCGTGGGCGACAGATAACAAAAATGTCAGTCAGATTATAAAGACAGGCAGTAGAAAGCCCGAATTGCAAAGAATAGCTTTATCAATCTAAGATATTTGTTGTGCGGGCGATATTAAAATAGAATCGAAATGGATTCCGACGGAAGAATATCAAGAGGCGGACAGGTTGAGTCGTAACAAAGATTGTGATGAATGGTCCATAAAACATTGTTGTTTCGAGCGGTTAAATTTTAAATGGGGACCGCATAGCGTTGATAGATTCGCTTATGATTATAATGCTAAATGCGATAGGTTCAATTCACGTTACTGGTGTAATGGCACTGACGGTGTTGATGCTTTTCAGCAAGATTGGTCTCAAGATATGAATTGGTTGGTACCACCACCTCGTCTCGTATGTCGAGTTATACAAAAAATGGAACGCAAAACAGCGCGCGGAACAATAGTTGTTCCTAAATGGGAATCTGCTCCATTTTGGGTGTTAATTGTGAACACAGAGCGAAAATTTGTCAGTTTTGTGAAAGAATTCCATAATTTAGGCAGATATTCCGTTGTTGGGTGAGAGGTAACAATGGCGTATTTGGTAATCATATTCTGCCATTTGATATGATAGCATTCTTGATTGATTTCAATTGAGGAGTGGCATGCCATATGTTATGTCTGCATGCATTTTGTTGAATATTTTTATGACACATAATTTGTTTGCAGGTTGAAACTGAGGGAGACGATATATAGAGAAACAGTGTGTGCAAGCTGGCGGAATTCGTGATCGTGATTTCGAACTAGTGGGGCATATGAGTGACTACAAGTCCAGGCGTGATTCGACTGTCAAGTCATATGTTGCGGCTTTCAAAAGATGGGAGACATTCGCAACTGAAATGAGTTATCCAGCTATGTATTTGACTTACTTGTTGGATACGGGTGCCAAACATGGTACTATAAACTCTGCAAAGTATTTTATAAAGTGGGCACATGACTTTAATAACTATTCTGATCCTACTGATAATTGTTTCATATATAGGTAATTTGCAAGAATGCGCAAAGCGTCAAGTTTCAAAACCAATTCAGAGGAAAGATCCAGTTATCCTTTCTATGTTGATAGAGTTATGCGAAATGTTTCGCAATTCGCATGATTTTTTTCGTCATAAGAGATTTATGTATGTTACTTTTTGCATTCAGTGGTTTTCTGAGGTATGGTGAGTTGTCTTCGCTCAAAAAGAGCGACGTAAAGATATATGGAGATTATATAGCTTTTACGCCGAAGTAAACTGATATGTATCGGCATGGTGATGAAGTGTTCATTGCAAAAGGTAGTAGTGCTGCCTGTCCGTATCAGATGTATCTGAGATATCAGTTTTTTGTTGAAGATAACTGCAGAGAAGAATGTTCGAGTCCGCTTATAGATGTAAAGGATCTTTCAAGTTTAGGCCAATTGATAACAAATTGAGTTACGCCATGGTGAAAGAAAGATTGGTGGGAATGCTTCGTTTAGTGAGAGCAAATTTGAATTTAGGGTAGCATAGTCTAAGAGCCGGAGGGGCTACAGCTGCAGCCAATTCAAATGTTAAAGAGTGATGTTGGAAGCGCAATGGAAGATGGGCTTCAGAGGGTAGCAAGGACAGATATGGTTTAGATAATATTTCCGAGAGATTGAAAGTGTCACAAAATTTGGGATTGTAATTCTTGATATGAATTAGTGTTTGAACATTTAAAAATTGAATTTATACCGTGTGGACATTGATCTGTGGAATTAAGTTTCAATATGTTTATTTCATTGTGTCGAGCAGCTGATTCTTTCTAATTCTATGTGACCACAGCTAGCGCGGCTCAGTTGCAAATGAGTGTTTATTTGATATATGAGAGAATTAGGAATACTTCAAATTTTCCCGCGTTTATGTATTCACAGTTCACAGCATATAGAGTTGTTTATTATAGGCGGAGCCTATTTCGAATTGTAGCCAATGAGAATGAGATTTGTGTAGTAATTGTTCAGATCGCTAGAGCGGGAAATTCGTCATTCTAGCCATGTAACTTCAGCGGGTCACATTAATTTTCAATAATTTTTTTATAAAAACTTTCATTCAAATGAAATAAATTATCAATGCTCTGTCCAGCTATACAGCGTTCTTCATTCTGTAATATAACGCAGCTGAAATATGACAAATTATTCACAATGTTCAGAATATTGATATATCTATAATGATGAGTAGATTTCAATAAGGGTGCGGTCTGAAATCCCGAGCTGCACATACGAGTGGGCTTCGGATTTCAGGTTTCCAGTCCCTATAAAAGGGGTGCATGGTTTTTCCTGACCGGCTGTGCAGACTTTCTAGGATGTATTTACATTGTGTTTGCAAATTAGTATAGCATGTGCCCACCTATAACTTGTAAAGCATGTTACGCAATAAACGCCGTCGATGTGACCACAGCTAGCGCGGCTCGGTTGCAAATGAGTGTTTATTTGATATATGAGAGAATTGGGAATACAACAAATATAACACAGTCAGTATCAGGATCCTCAAATAGGGTACTTCTGCCCAATACACACGATTATCCTAACATAAACAACTTAAAATATCGCTCTGTGTCGGGCACATCTAGCTGATATAGAGTAAAATTTACTGAGAATAATTAGCCAGTATAGCACCATGAACAGAGGAGCACCTGGACATTTCTTTAAATCATCTGTATCTTCATGGAAATATGATAACCATGGCGGTGTCCTCAAAATCTTACTCTAACCCACTAGATTGGTGTATACATCTCTATGTAAAACCCAGTTGTCTTCTTTTATTTTGCGAACCAAATGTGATTATGGTGTTCATGTTTGATCCAATAAAAAATAGTAAACAAAAAACAAAACAAAACAAACATCAATTCAAATCACATTGACCGTACGAGAGTATATATAAGAGTATTCTCTAATCCCACCAAATGTTCACAGCAGAGGGGTTCACATCACTTTAACATGGGCAACGCGCCAACGCCGGGTGGGTTATGTATAAAGGGAGATTTTAACGGAGACGTTATAACTCAAAATCGATACTGGAACTCAATAACGTACCGCATTGTGGAATATCGCTGACTAGATGAACCCACATGCGATTGTGGGATTGTATTGGCATTTGATGTTTCGTCCAAAGACAGGACTCTATCCCTTGTTTTGTTTCAGTTATGCAGTCACCGTGTTTCCATAATAAACGATTAACTTATTCTGTCTTCCTGCTTTTAATTACCGAAATCTGGACCAATTTGTAAAGTAGAATAGAGTGTATTAATGTACTATATGAATACTATAGTGTAATAGTATATTTAATTCCATGTGTTGTTTTCGCTTGGGGGGGGGGGGGCATGTAAATTTTGATGTGCATTTCTGAATAAATACGCCCAGAATAGAAAATCTTCGGAATAGCGAATCTTCTGAATAGCGAACTTTCGGAATAGAGAACGTTCGAAATAGAGAACCTTCGGAATAGAGAACCCTACCCGCTGTCAAAACACTAACTTGTATGTCAAACATGTAGCGCGGAGTTTACCTAAGTTTGATCATAAACGGGCGCCCCATATGTGACCTCAATGGGAGGTCCGCATGACCAGTCGTTAAAATTATATTCCAGGTGCGGGGTAGATAAATAAGTTCTGTTTGAAAGGATTTAATTTTAATGTGACCGAGGCAGGGGAAATTCCCTATCACAATTTCAGAAATAAGGGTGTGTTACAAGGCTGAATGGAACATTTCTGTGTGATGTCTGTAAAAATTAGGACAAATTAGCGATTATCGATTATCGATATGTTTAGATCACGTCATGAATCTGTACTCTGGATCTCTGGCTGCACCCGTAGAAATCATACTCGACCGTTTGCATAAATTCAGCCAAAAAGGCACGAGATTTTCAATAATTTCTCTGGATCTATCTGTCGAAAAATCTTTAATTTCACATATCATTATCTGCATTGTATATATTATCTGAGCAATTATAGCGATTTTAATACATTTGAGAGGTTGAAAATATTATTATTTGTTTTGTCCATTTCGGTACCAAGAACTGCTAGAATAATTAATAATTTCATACAACACTCCAATCACAATAGATTATCGTATTGGTTCTATTAGAGGAGACTTCATTTATATCATAATGTTGAGTTTGATTTTTAATTGCATACTGTAGCATCATACCCCCATATATTATAACGAAGAATAAAGCAGTCACAAATATTCCAGCCCAATGAAAATAAAAGATGATATGCAGTGCAGTCCGCTCTTTTTCTAATTGAAATAATCATTAAGGTCATAATTCAAGAAAAATTAAGTCTCCTCGGATGATCTGCAGATATGATATCATGGATATGAACTGAACTTTTGAAGAAAACAAATCGATTTTACAAAAGTTCTTGCTACCGGAGAACAGAATTGTTTTTAATATTATAATGGGTATAATATACAATGGGTCGATGGTTTTTATATACATGTACACGTTATCGCTTGTACCAAATTTCATAAAGAAATTCCTGACAGATTTTGAGAAAATCCATTTTGAGATTCCAGGACATTTTGGCAAAATATGAGTCTGAATCTTAACACCTGGGAACTTTCTGATGTTTTGACAAGGGCGTTTATAACGTAGAACAAACAGTGCAGGTAATATATTTCTTAATTGAAACCAGTTCCTTAATAATGTATTTCGCGATAGGTCCACGAAGGTTCCAGCTCGAGATTGCATGATTTATAATTAAGTGATTTTGATTTACATCGCTTACAATAATGGAATTTCTCCAGGGAAAATCATTCAATTTTATTGCGATATCGACCCATAAAAGTCCCAAAATCATGCAATCTCAAGCTGGGACTGACCAAGTCAGCAGATAAAAAAGTTCTCATGTTTTAAACGGGTAGAATATTATATGTATAAGGACGTATCCAGAGTAGACATGATATACAATATGTCTATCTATAGCACATGCCCTGAATGGTATCATGTCTTTTTATCTTTTAGAACATTGGATCAGAGGGACCATGCTCCCGTCTGTATTTAATGGTCTCGGAGAAGGGCCCCAGAAAATCTGGAAAAGGGCTCAACATCCTCATTCTAGCGATCAAATTCACAAGTTGTCGCCATCAAAGTACCAACCTTTTATAATCCTGAATCTTCAATCCCGAGTACCAAAAAAGGAGGGGGTGCATGGGGTATGACACCCTCGTAACGATGGGTTTTACGGGGTGCATGGGGTATGACACCCACGTAACGATGGGTTTTACGGGGTGCATGGGGTATGACACCCTCGTAACGATGGGTTTTACGGGGGTGCATGTGGTATGACACCCTCGTAACGATGGGTTAGGAGTGGGTGCATGGGGCATGACACCCTCGTAACGATGGGTTTTACGGGGGTGCATGGGGTGTGACATCTCGTAACGATGGGTTTTACGGGGGTGCATGGGGTATGACACCTCGTAACGATGGGTTTTACGATGTCAAATTTGGCAGGGCATCTTCAATTAGCAGTTAGCAACTTCTAAAATTCAAACGCGCTCTTCATAATTTTCGGACTAAATCTATAACACGTATACATCTTGTTCACTGTATTGCATTCACATGCATCACGAAATGCGAAATGCAGTAACATACAGAAGATCTCGAAACGAGCAACACAGACCTATTATTGATAATATTAATATCAAAATAAATATTATCTATCTACTATATATTTTGAGACTTCCGTATATATGTGTGTATATATATATATAT
This sequence comes from Siphonodentalium dalli, assembly GCA_032622095.1. Lineage (NCBI taxonomy): Eukaryota > Metazoa > Mollusca > Scaphopoda > Gadilida > Siphonodentaliidae > Siphonodentalium > Siphonodentalium dalli. Next base: position 138,129,790 of record CP136069.1, read on the forward strand.
ATGTGTGGGTACTTCATAGAATCTAAAACGGCTGCGCGGATTGAGCTCAAACTTCCTATCTAAGGGTAAAATCCCACGGACACCGTCGGCGTCGCGTTTTGGAGAAGCTCAGAGCACCCGTTCTCCAATCTCAGTCACAAAAATCGGAACTGCGGTGGTTAATCAAGTGATAATTTAATGAGCGTTGTATATGACGCGTCGCTATAAAGAGCGTTTGTTTACAATTCAACGCAACGTTATCGCTCGAAATTTAGCATCGAAAAAATTTAATTTCTTTGATCAAAAACATAATTACGTGCTGGACTCTGTCATTTTAAGAATATGTAAGTATTATACACATACACACCAAGTCTCAGCTTAAAATTTTGAAAAATAAGAGTTTTATCGACATAAATCGATTTTAATGGGAAATCCTATGTTAAAATTTAGCATCGAAAAAATTTAATTTCTTCCATATAAAACATAATTACGTGTTGGACTGTGTCATTTTAAGAATATATAAGTATTACACGCAGTCACACGAAGTCTCAGCTTGAAATTATGAAAAATAAGAGTTTTATCGACATAAATCGATTTGAATGCGAAATCATGTGTTTATAAATTTTGGGGCTCAGCTGTTCTTTGTGTTTTCTAAGCTGCTTCATATTGGGCCCCAGGGTTATTATTTTCGATACACTGTTAAAAATTCTATGGAAGCAAAATGGTCAACTCGGGACGGGTCAACTGATGGAGCCCAAACTTGCTACCTATGGGTACATTTGTCCCGAAAGTGTCACGGACGGGTCAAATCGTGACCCCGATGTGACATTGACTTCAAACTGGTCAATTCAAGGTCAAATTGGGTAAAACTGGCGGATTTCTGTACTTTTGTCCGGGGAGTGTTTTGGACGGGTAAAATCATGACCACGACCTGACCTTGACCTACAAAATTGTCAATTCAAGGTAAAATCGGGTAAAACTGATTTCGACGAAATTTGGTGCAAATGCAGCACAAGTGTCTCGGAACCTGTTGCAATTGCTTTTTCGAACAAAGCCATGGGACGAATGCCGCCAGTGGCGGGCTAACCTGCTAGTCTATTATATATTTTGGAAGATCTGTGTGTGTGTTTGTGTGTGTCTGTTCGCGATGGACTCGAAAACGGCCGAGCCGATTTCGATGAAACTTGGTATGTGGAGGTATTTTCGGCCGGGTAGTGACATGGGCCTATTAATTTGCCCGTGCGACGTGACCTTGACCTTGAAATATGGTCATTTCAAGGTCAAACGCCCGAATATCACGGGATTTCGATGAAACTTGGTATGTGGTGGTACTTTCGGCCGTGGAGTGGCATGGGCCTGTTAATTTGCCCGTGCGACGTGACCTTGACCTTGAAATCGGGTCATTTCAAGGTCAAATCGCGAATTTTGATGGGATTTCCACGAAAGTTGATACATAGGGTAACTTTTGTCCACTGAGTGTTTTGGACGGGTCCAGTCGTGACCACGACCTGACCTCGACCTTCAAAATGATGAATTCAATGTCAATCGGGTAAAACCTGATAGATTTCGACGGGTACTTTTGTCGACTACTTTTGTCAGGGCAGAATTTTTGACGGGTCAAATCGTGACCCCACCTGACCTTCACCTTCAAAATGGACAATTCAAGGTCAAAGCCCGGACGAAGTCGGGTCACCTTCTAGTATAATTATAAATACGGAATAAGGGTGACCGGATATAAACACATACAAATTATAAGTTCCCTGTGTATTTGGTGGATGTGGTCCAGTCTGAGTTTAGTGTACCTGTCATTTGCAAAATGAGGTCCCCAGAGGGTGAATTTAGTGATGATATCCCGCATAGCGGGCTGGAATCACTAAATGCACCATATGGGGACCCCATTCTGCTTAGGCCTCATCTTCTCTGGAAAGTTTCTTTATTGTACAATTTTTATAGAAACTTCTTCACATAGATTCTACTTCTTGTTTTTTAGTTTAGTTTCTCTATATCCCCAAATTAGCAGACGACACATTGCATAATCGAGGTTCCCAATGGGTGTACATCACAATATTCACAATTTGGGAACTTCAATCTGAGTCTATGTCTCCCTTAGCATATGAGGCCATGCAGAATGAGGTCCACAGAGGGTGAATTTGGTGATGCTAGCCCTCTGGTGACATCATTCTGCAAACGACAGGCGCACTAAACTCAGACTTGGGTGTGGTAGTCGGAAAGTGATGAACCGTTGGGAAAATAATCTCTTAACATGACTAACGATAGGTGAGTGTTTGTATGCTTGACTGGACATCAATTGAATGGGGATATTCAAAATTTCTTTCTAAGAATCACGAAATCACTGGATTCAGTCAGATAGAACATGATCGATCATGTATGGTGTTACAATAATCAGTCGCGCCCACACATGGGTCTTTGGCTATATACACGAAACATGTTATATTTAGACAGTAATTTTGACAGAAATGAATATTTGATCATGCTTATTGTTCCAGGGTATGTAAATCGGTTTATTTAATTGGTTCTGAATGGCAAAGCTTACATATTGATTTCTGCTATTTGATGACTTGACATCTGTAACGTCAGCGAGATGTCAGGTCAGCGAGAGATCTATTTTGTTTCGAAGTTGAAATCCTTCTATGAATCCAGATGTGTTATCACGTGAGGATTTTGTGACAAAAGTAAACGGACAACATATACTTTTTGTGTGGCTTATTTTCGAAGTATATTTCATGTTGCTTCTTTTACTAAATTTCCGGTGAATTACAGCAACCAGTATTTAAACAACTAAGGGTCAGATATTGGCAAAATTGGATAAAACACAGCTCAAATAAGGGCGAAAACAGGCCTAGGAGTTTTCTATATTGCGTTCATGTGACATATTTTCTGGTTACCAACAAAATTACTGTTGCTATTGCTGCAACACTTGCCAACATTGATTTTAATAAAATAAAACGATCATACATGTAAATCAGTGCGCAAATATGCATACATCTAGTAGACCTGAAGTCTTGCTATGGCTGAAAACTAAACCTGGCTTATTTGATGCATTTTTAGACCAAATGGCCGTCCATACTAATTATGCTTATAAATAGACACGTCCTCTTACCTTACTTCTTCGCGAGACACCTTACCTATATGCAGAAACCATAAGCACTATAACCACTTTTTCTTGTCCATGGATGTAAAAAATGGTCGCCAAACAGTCTAAATAAGCGGGAACTTGACTTCCCCACCTAAGAAGATCTTAAGGCTCAGATACACGTTTGGCAAAAATTCCCTGGTATTTCTAAATGGATTTTCTCAAAATCTGTCAGGAATTGATTTGTGAAATTTGGCAAGCGATTATTGTGATAAAATATTTAAGAACCATCAAACAATTTGTTATTAGAATCTCATTTACTTCACTTTTATGCCATGGAAAATATTTAAAATTTCACCGTTTTCAGGTACCAAGTATTTCTGTAAATTAGATTTGTTTCAAAAGTGCAGTTCACATATCCATGGTATCATATCTGAAGATCATGAGAGGAGACTTACTTTTTCTTGATTCGTGAAATATTATGATTATTTTCACTTAGAAAGACAACTACCCACAAATAATGTTCTATATTTGATAATTTTCATATATTCAAGTTGTTCAATGAAAAATTGAGCTGAGATGAGTTCTGGGTCATGGCTTCATAACCAAGTTAAGCTGACTACCATATCTCCTAAAACTGTGGCCTAATTTCCAGTTGATTGTGCACTGCTTGAGTGGACAACACTGCATATCAACATTTGTTTCCATTGGGCTGGAATATTTGTGACTGCTTTGTTCTTCATTATAATATATGGGGGTATCACATCATTTAATGCAATTAAATATATAACTCCACAAAATTATGCCAATGGAGCCTCCTCTCATGGAGCCATGACAATAAGCTGTTTGGTGTTTGGAGTGTTGTGTCAAATTATTAATTATTATAGCAGTTCTTGGTACCGAAAGGGACAACAGAGAAAATAATATTTTCAACCTCCCAAATGTATTATAATCCGTTGTCGTTGTCACCTCTTAGTAATTGCTCAGATTCTGCAAATAATGAAGATGATCATATGTGAAAATCAAGATATTTCGCCAGATAGATCCAGAGAAACTCTTTGTTGAAAATCTCTCGCCATATTTGGCTGTATTTTTGCAAAACGTGCATCTCCATCTTAAGGTTGTTTTATGAAACGCATTCCTTTACTTTGTAATTCTTTAATCTCATTTAACCAAAAAAGCATGACATTTGAGATACTTATACTAGTATACAGTACTGTTTTTTCAAACACGCACAAATACATATTTAATTACATATAAGGCGCATCCACACCACCACGTTTTACAAAACTTTTCTGTCGTGAAAAAAAATGTTCAGTATGGGCGAAACTAAATACAGTAATATCGAGAATAAAACGGGAAATAAAGTGAATGGATAACCATGCAGGTTTATCAATATTGGATCTCATAACTGGGCGAGTATCTGGTCTATACAAGTATCGTTTGACCATAACGCATATAAATTGTTTAATTATTGTGACGAAAATGCAGCGAGTGTGGATGCGCCCTTACTACAGTCACCAATAGAATATATAAATTGTATTAATCACTGATTCACTTTCGTAATTCCTACTGGAATGTTGGGGTGGGGTGGGTATGGGTGGGGTGGGGCCAGAAGCCACGATTGTGTAATTAGAGAGGATCGAGTGACCTTAATCTTTTCATAACTGGAGCTTCTTGAAATTTTGTGAAAACCATGTGCCAATGCATTCTCTTATATATGCGATTCTCCCAAAATGGAGCCTCGCATATATTTGAGAATGCATTGGCCTATAACAATATTTACATTGGCTTGTAAGCCAGTTCATTATCTTATATATGCGAGGCTCCCAAAGAGAGACCCGCATATAAAAGTGAATACACTGGAACAGGTTATTTAATGCTGCACCAGCGCAGCTCCCGTGATGAAAGGGTTAATCCAACATCGTGATTGTGCCAGATTCCTGAAAAACGAAATGGTTATATAATTCACATTGCATCTTAGATTAAGTCCATATTAAGGTCATCTTAAGATCTTTATTCGTGAAAGTGGGTCCAGTTCGCCAAAGGCCGTACCTAGAGTACCCCGAACACAATTCGGGAGTGTATAGAAATCACAGGTGTTGACAATCGAACGCGTCGGCCCGTGCGTCAGTCCGTGTGTCCGTCTGTCCCAAGTGCTTTCCGGAAGCTAAGTTTTAGTTATAGTCAGCCGATTGTTTTCAAATTTGGTATATGGATTGCCCACATCAAAATACAAGCAGAGTCGAATTTGGTTTGGTCCACTCATTGTTACCGCAGTTATGGCCCTTGTCGACTTAGAATTGGCCGATTATTTTGATTTCCGGATGATAAATTAGTTTTATTTAAATGACAATTGTATTCAAATTTGGTATATGCATTACACCCACATGCAAATATTAGTCAAATTTGAATATTGGTAATGTACGCCAATTTTACCGGAGTTATGGTCCTTGTTGACTTAGAATTTGTTGCATATTTGTGACCCGCCATATATAATTTGTAGTTGTTGTTTCGGAATCTGAAGATTGCATCATCACCAATATACTCCACTTCTACCGCTACTAAACTGATAGATACAGTTAAATAATCTCTTGACCACACGCCTCCCACAAGGTGATTTTCTTGGACCCTGACTTTTGTCTGAAGCGTACAATTAAATTATAGCAACAATCATTGAATCAAACTTGCTACGATGTTAACGTATAATCGGCAAAATCATGCAAAGTATGTGAAATTCGGTCAAATATTGTTCAAATTATCATCTGGACAACAAAATGTGACCCGCCATATAAAATCCAGTCGTAAGTCGGGATTTTGTTTAACCCTGTGCCAATGCATTCTCTTATAAATGCGAGTCGACCATAGGTCGCCTCGCATATATAAGAGAATGCATTGGCCTAACAATTTTTTATCATTTGTTTTTAAATAAATGTTTCTTACAATTTTTAGGACATAAAATAAAAAACATCTATTACCCTGCATGGAGCCCCACACATATATAGAAGCATATAGAAGAGTGTCGTCTGCTCGTGTTTGTCTGGGGCTCTGTATGGGTGAAATTATACAATTGTTAAAGAATACAAGAACAAATTATTAAAATTGTAAAAAATTGTTAGGCCAATGCATTCTCTTATATATGCGAGGCGACCTATGGTCGCCTCGCATATATAAGAGAATGCATTGGTACAGGGTAAAAATAATCCCAACTTACGACTGGATTTGATATGGCGGGTCACATTTTGTTGTCCAGATGATAATTTGAACAATATTTGACCGAATTTCACATACTTTGCATGATTTTGCCGATTATACGTTAACATCGTAGCAAGTTTGATTCAATGATTGTTGCTATAATTTAATTTTACGCTTCAGACAAAAGTCAGGGTCCAAGAAAATCACCTTGTGGGAGGCGTGTGGTCAAGCGTTTATTTAACTGTATCCATCAGTTTAGTAGCGGTAGAAGTGGAGTATATTGGTGATGATGCAATCTTCAGATTCCGAAACAACAACTACAAATTATATATATTTATATATCCTCTATTTTTAATGTGTCACGTCCTCATTCAAGACGATTTCTCCTTCGTTTCCGATTTGTATCTCATCTTCCTGAATATGTGAGTCATACACCAACTCAATACTATCACAAAAAAGAACAGTATACCAAATACGAAGGCCCAAACGTCCAGTAACAACAGGGAAGTCAGAGACAAACGAAGCGACGCTGGGCGGAGATGATCAGCACCAAACGAAAGCACGTGCTCTATCGCGTTGGCCGCTCGCTTCTCTGCCGGACCCGGATACATGTCGCGATACAAAGCAGAAATCTTCTCAGCCGACTGTACCCACGAATGATTAGATGTCATTTCAGATATCGCGAACCTTAAAGCGTCAACATCTACGCTTTCGGCGAATAAAGTAATTCCTATTCCCAGTCGTCGAACAGCAGCGGCATTGTAAAACTGATCGTTTTTAATTGGGATACAAATTATCGGTACAGCATGGTACACCGCCTCATAAAAACTGTTTCTTCCACAATGCGACACGATCACCTTTATTTTTGGTAATCCAAGGAGATCGTTTTGAGGGATCCATTCTGATTTCAGAACGTTGACGAGCCGATTTGTTTCCACTGATTTCCAAATTAGACCATAATTGGTGCTCCGTGCGAACTCTCTGATGGCCTCATTTACATTTTCTGTTTGATTTAGATAACTTCCGAAAGAAATGATGATGATTCCCTCGTTGAATTTCGACACAAAAGAGCTAAATGGCTCAGTTAGTGGCTTATGAGGCCTCGGTGTGTAACCACCGACGAGAACAGTGTTGGACAATGTTAACCGTGGTCCAGACAAAATAACAGAATCGTCATTAATAAAAAGGGATGCTCCTTTGATCATTTGATCGAAATCCACCCCAGGTTCCAGCATGTTTTCTACGTTTTGTCTCAAATACATATGCTCAACTGCATATAGTCCGATGAAATATAACGCGTTGATGATTCGTTCGTGCAGCGACATTTCCATAGGGTATGGGTTTTTCAAATCCGATTCCATATGTGGCGCGAACGGTTTGCCAGTTTTCCACCAATCAATATTATATGCCATCGATATATAAGGAATTCCCAGCTTCCGAGGAATTGCTGCATAGCACTCGTAAGGACGAAATAGGTCAAGGATAACAAGATCAAAACCATATTCTTCAAGACTTTTGACATACTTGTTAATTTCCGAAAACATATTTCCGCACATGTTCATGATCGTGGACTTGTAACTTGTAAATACCGAATCACGCGATGCCGTAGACCGCTCTTCCCGATACTGAATCCAATATCTATCTTCCACGTGGTATTTAAGCGTTTTGATGGAAGTATCTTCGCCGAAGCAGCTATTTGAATCTAATTGACCCGGCATGTAAGCATATACCTCGTGTCCTCGTCTTGTTAACTCTTGGCCGACATATGCAAAGTGTATGCAGTGACTGTAGCAGTTGATGGTAGGAATTAACAGTATCCGGTGTCCTAAAATTTGCTGTTGGAATAGGAGTAAAATATTCCATACGGATATCGCTGAGCGGCTCGCCAAAGAAGTCATAATCACAGTCGTTTAACTGCAAAGAGATAAGACATTTTTGAAGAGTTCTAGAAGTACATACTCAGAACAAGACGTTTCCCTTAACTCCCCCAGTGTACCTGTGTGACATCGACTCCATGTATTTAACTATTCTTTGGTTATACTGGTGACGTATCTTTAATATGCATTACCCCCTACTCATCATTCTTCTCTCTCTCTCTCTCTCTCGCTATCTCTCTCGCTCTCTCGCTATCTCTCTCGCTCTCTCTCTCTCGCTCTCTCTCTCTCGCTCTCTCTCTCTCTCACACTCTCTCTCTCGCTATCTCTCTCGCTCTCTCTGTCTCTCGCTCTCTCTCTCTCTCCTTCATGCAGCTCTGTTCTAACCCGTCATACTCTCGACATCTACGTATCAAAACCCAGCTGTGTGCTCGTTCAACCCATCGGATATAACTGAAAATTTTACATCAATTATTTGAGGTAGACAAGTCGTGAACCTGAGCCCAACACTATTCAAATCTATTTAAATGATCTTCCGGAGGGAATTATTCCATACGGATATCGTTGATATCGCTAAAGAAGTCACAATCGCAGTCGTTTATCTGCAAAGAGATACGAAATTAGTGAAGAGTTCCAGAAGGACATATACTCAGTACAAGACGTTTCCATTACCCCCCCCCCCCCCCACACACACACAGTATACTTGCGTGACATCGAATCCAAATATTTAACTATGCGTTGGCTACTCTGATTCGTTATTTCGTGGGAGAATCTGGATTCAGTTTACGTATTACACTCCGTACGACGTGGATCGGTAAACGAACAGACAAGAATCATTAAAAGAACAGAACGTAATCGTTATTTCGTCTTAATCCAGATTCCGATCAGAACATTCATAATGTAAACGGCGGATAACATCACCATTAACCGAGTTCACGTGGAACTACATGGGCATGTCTTCTGCTTTGTTTGTAATTGTATGTTCCTTCTTATTCAAGAAATATTATAATTATATTATATATATGTACTAGAAGGTGACCCGACTTCGTCCGGGCTTTGACCTTGAATTGACCATTTTGAAGGTCAAGGTCAGGTGGGGTCAAACACCAACACCCCAAAAATGGTGGAAATCGGCCCAGCGGATACCGAGATACCCTATGCATCAAATTTCGTCCGTAAAAATCCGTCAGTTTAACCCGATTTGATTTCCACTCATGTATATAAACGCGCCTCATATACACACGCTCATTAATTATCAAGTTTCAACGTGCCCGAGATATCGCCAAGACGTCTGAAACAGTCAAATGCATCGGCCGGTTAAGCGTTAACGTGATCTAACGTTATGACCTCTAACGGCGTCATAGAAGTTACGCATTGTTTTTATCCTGATGGAAGATAGTACCACTTCTTCTTGATAATTGAGGCAGATAACTAAAACGGATACATACGCATTATATATCGTTGGAAAGAGGAAACACGAAAGATTCTCACAGTGTCATTATTATGACTGGCATTTTATTATTCGCGCTGTTTCGAATCGATTTGTAAGCACCGAACTCAAATGAAAGTCCCGTAACACAGCGTAAAAACAGATTTGACCTCGGCACGTGAAAAGTTGAGCTCGGATCTGAAAATTAATATGCCTATGCCACTTCCCGACCGATAGTACCCTCACATACGAAGTTTCATCGAAATCGGGTCGGCCGTTTTCGAGTTCATCGCGAACACACACACACACACATCACACACACACACACACACACACACACACAGATCTTCCAACATATATAATTGATTATCAGATACACGTATGTACTATCTAGTCTTATAACAATTGCATATATAAAATGTTTTGTTTCGTTTCAGTCAATTTATTTGATTTAATACCCAAACGTACACATTCTTGGGACATGGATAGATGGTTTACATGGGGGTACAGCTTCAAATTTCCGACCAACTGCTCCCCCCCCCCCCCCCCTTCAACCAAACATCAAACTCACAGGTTCGCAGAACTCAATTTTACCATCTTGCAAATATCCAAACAGACACAGCCTGAGGTTGGAAAATTACCAACTATTACTGGTTGGAAAATCGAACAATGAGACCAATTCCAACCTATATTTGATGTCACATTAATATCCAACTAATGTTGTTTCAGGCATGCACTTTCCATCTGTTGGAAATGTACCAAAGTTCGGGGGTGGAGATACCACAACCAACCCCTGTCGCTACGTCCCTGACAAGTTTCGTGTGTTCTCCACAACGTCCTCGCAATTTGATTCAGGAGATCTAGAGCCGTTAGAAATTCTTGCCCTCATCAATAAACATGCTTTAGCTTAAAAACAAAATGAGATTAAGTCGAATTGGCAGCTAATTTGGTGCCATGTATGTACACATAGAAGAAAAGCATGACATTTACAAAAAACATGATAATTATACATATAAGATACAAATAATACTTGTGTCAAATACATGAGCGATGTTTGACCACGGGAGAACATTAAACCTAGTACCGGCGACCACGTGGATTTCAAAATCTGACCTAGAATCCGTGTAAACTCGACTTAGCCCCGCACCGTAATCGGTTTCGGATTCTGAATCCAGATTCTCGCACGAAATAACGACCCTGGTGACATATCTTTAATATGCATCATCTACCCTCCTACTCATCCTCCTCTCTCTTTCTCTTTTCTCTCTCTCTCTCTCTCTCTCTCTCCTCCTCCAGCTCTGTTATAATCCCTCCTACACTCTGTGCCTCTCGACATCTATCTATCATACAATATCAATTCATCAGCGAACATATAGTCAATCGGCTACTAAATACCCAACCATATATATATATATTGGTGCCATCCTGATTTAGTGGGGTATTCATGAGACGGCATGGTACCAATATATCGTATACACATTACCATGTTAAGAATACAGGGTGTCATGTTCCTGAGTGGGAGAAACGACCATAACAAATTTATAGCTTACTGTCGTCTCCGGGTCCAACTGATCTAGCATGCCTCCAAATCTCCGGAAGATACAGCAACAATTTTATGACAACTGTACTCAATATATTATATCTTATATGTATCAGCATGTGTTTGTCTTTATTTGCATGTCTTTTGTGTTTCAATAAAGTATGTTTAAAAAAAGATACAAGTGCACTTCGGTAAACCCATTCTATACTCAATGTATTTGCACATCAGTTATAGTTGTAACAGTATACATTGGAATTACTTAGTATGCATTAGTATGTATGTCAATTATATGCAGACAATGCAGCGACGGACACATAATACAAGTACAGAAGGATCCTTATTATTTTATAAATTAAGGAAAATCGGTGTCAGTGACTACTATTATTATATTGTTAAAAACACGTATGGGGAAACCCAGTTGTGTGTTCGTTCCAACCCATGGTAAATAACTAAACATTTTATCAAATATTGGAGTTAGAAAAGGCGATAACCTGAACCCAACACTACTCAAAAATTCTATCTAAATGATCTTCTGGCGATCTTTAAAACACGATGCTGCTCTGTCTCATTGAAAACTTTAAATCTCAATTGTTCAATGTTTGCAGGCGATCTTATTCTGCTGTCAGAAACTAAAGTTGATCTGAAAAGTTGTTTAGATGAATTACAAAACTATTGCAATGAATGGAAACTGGAGATAAATAAGGACAAAACTGAGGTCTTAATGTTTGAGCGAACTGATGTTCCCTCGCCGGAAATCCTATCCTACAATGGATATCAACTTGAATACGTAGAATGATATTGTTACCTTGGAGTTGAACGATCAGATAAGTTTATCCAGGCTAAACAATCTCTATACAACAAAGGGTTAGAAGCTTTTTTTAAATAAAAACACATTTCCAAGATCAGTACCCTGGAATCAAAAGCATGCTACATATACTAGAACACACCATTAAGCCAATTGTGTTGTACGGGTCAAAAATCTGGTCTACATTCACATATAAAAGACTACTAAAGGGGTCTGACAAATTTCTGTACAATACATGTAAAGGTCGGGTAATAGACAAAATAAATATAAATATGTGTATATGCATCTTACGTTAGGAAAAATGCGACTAACGCTGCAGTTTTAGGGGCGCTTTTGAAATTTCCACTATTCACTGATGCCTTGTACAACATGATAAAATACTGGGTAAGAATTTCTAAACCAACGATCCGCTACTATTGGATGCTCTTAGTTTGTCAATGGAACACCAGACAATTGTAAATGTAATGAATCTGCTGAATTACCTGGATATTAAGCCAGATGATTTAATTATTAAAATCCAAAAGGGAAATTGAAACATCAGTAAATGGGCATGGCGGTGTCAAACGTAACATAAATTCCCAAATGGAGAAAAGAACTACAAGTTGACAGACCAATTAAACAATATGGTAGCAAACTGAGAACGTACAGATTATTTAACAATGACTTTAAACTAGAACCATATATTTACAAAGCACCACATAGGGCTATTGTCGAATAAGTGCTCATAATCTAGAAATTGAAAGAGGTATGTATATAGATCTAGATGAAGACAAAAGAACATGTAAGACTTGTAATACCGATGTTGAGTCATAAATACACTTTTTGTTAGAATGCTCTACCATTGAGCCTGCTTTGATAGAAATATATTTGCGAGAAATGAAAATACATGTAGTATACCCCGGCTTCAACGAACTTGGGTCAGTTGCCAAACTTGCATGGCTGATGGCAGTAGATGATAAAAATATATCACGGACACTGAAAGAGTTCATTTAAAATTTACACACTTCACGACTAAGTTTACTTGAGGAGATATAAATAATGAACATGCATCATATGCACATGTACATTATTTTCCATTGCCTGTCAACTTCCATCACTGTACTTGCTGAACAGTGTCAATGAACATTAAACTTAAACGATTTAAAGACACGGTTGGCCTTGGCGGTGGGTATCCTGTGAAAATATTTCCACCCGTCAAAAACCGCCACAAACAGAAAGAACATCAAAATGTAGACAGACTTTGTCCGTATACAAATAAGAAATATCACATAAACAGTATGTTATTGTCACATGTTTGACCATTGTTATGTAAACAAAAGCATAAAAAGTTACTTTTCTGGTGTTTGTTTATATTATGATAGTAAACATAAAGAGCGTTCTGTGTTGGTGAATTCCTGATATGGAACTAATAAAGAGCGTTTATGCCATTTGTGTGTGATTAGCCAGTAGCATTGTGCTGTCTTCTGTAACACAACCAGGCTCTTGCTTAGGTAAAATATAGTAGGTCTTTATGATAACATGCTGTTTACGTGATGGTCATGGTATATATAAAGGAAACTGTATGCGTTTTAATGTTTTTCTGTTTACGATGATTAGAACAAATATGAATATTTTCGACAACTAAGGCCTCATGTGCCTTTAAGCACCAGCATATCGATATAATACATTTGAGTGATTCACTGTTTTTCTATTTTATTTAGAGATACATGTACCTCAATAATTCTTCATCATTTGTTAATTCAGTTCACAGTTTAGGGGACACACTCAGTCTGCCCTGCATAATAATGTAATACTTATTAACAATCTTGAATGACTTTCACATAAATAAAGTGCGCCCCAATTTTGTATTAGTATCACACTGTTCGCAGGACCTTTTACACCTTATATTAGTCATACCGTATAAACAACCATCATTGATGATTTATTCGTCAGTTGTGGTCGCTTATACTCAACTTAACTCTCTAATCATATTAGTACTACATTTTATAGAGGGCAGGATGACGTTAATTTTCAAACTACTATTTCTCACTAATGAACCTAATCATAATTATCTCTTTATTTCCTTTATGTTACATTCTTAAGAGTAATTGTACTTCTTGTCTTAATTGACCAATAAAACTATTCGTATTCGTATTAACTGGTGGAAAATGTTCAGATAAAAAGTTCAACAAACGGACTTGATCGTTGTTGAACTTATTATCTGAACATTTCCAAAAGGAGATAGTCGTCAATATATTTAGCAAAGCAAGGTTTGGTGGCCTTTGGGTTGTAATTTTAAAATTAGTACCTCATCATACCTATAAGTAGGATTTTCAACCGAACACCCCATATATATGGTTGGAAACAACCGGGGTCATTTCAATCCACAATCTGTCCTACAGTAGGATATTATTCGATAATATAAAATTTATTTGTAAACGTGGCAAAATATACTCATTTTCTCAATAATACGTAATACAAGCCACGAAATCGACACTAGTGAGGAATGTGGAGGATAAATTTGAGGATAAATTCTGAATAATCTTACCTTTAGTTCTTTTACATTTAACTCGTTGAGAGTCAGTAATTTTCCTTACCGGCAGAGCGCCGTGACATGCGCGATTTAGCATCGTGTCGTCTGGAGATTTAAAATCGATTCTCACGTGGCAGATGAAACGCCGTGGCTATATACCAATATTCCGTTGTGGTATATGCATTATGCCACACGCTGATAACAACGCATGATGTCTTTATCCTTCCAGTAATATGTGACCCGCACGAGAGGTGGTTGAGTTGTGACACATGGGAATTCAAGTGCGATTCAATAAAAGAACACGGTTGGTTTCACGTTAAACATTGACCAAACGATCGGATTTTCATATTCTTTATTGGAGATCAGCATGATTGTGTAGATAATAACTCCAACAATTCTTATGCTGTGTCAGATCATCGGCCGCTGGTGATAGCCTATATATATCCTCGGTCTGGTAGATTTATATATAGTGTTGGTTTAACATAGTTATTGCCAAAAAGGTTACAAGGAATAGGGCACAAGTTGAATCAATTTAATATACATTGCTATGTCGACCATTCAGTTATTTGTCCCACAATCAATTTATTTGTCGTTAGCTTTGGAATACCTATCCGCCGGGTGAAGTTGGCATTAAATTTGATTTTCCGATTCTCGTGACAGTATTTGAAGCCAGCTTGGACCGTACATTTGGTATGACCTCGGACATATCACGATTTGGGGATGGAGAATGTTATGTTATCTTGGGAAAATTTGATTCTCGGATGGAGAACTTTATGTCAACTTGAGCAAATCCGATTATCGAAGAGAGAATTTTATGCTGTCTTGGGAAAATTTGATTCTCGGTCAACCCGAGAGATTCGACATCAAAGCAGAAAATATATTCTATGAATAACGAGTAATAACAACAATTTTGTATATACTCGGTGGTATACAATAATAATTGTACGACGTAGAGGAGGTCGATTTACAGAAATGTCTGTCACTACAGTAATATTGTTTTATTCTCCAACTATTATCTACGAATTGGGACAGAACGTGTTAATATTATTAGAAAATTACAATATTTTCAATTGGCAATCGCTCTTTTAAAACATCTTTAAGTGAAATTTTATAATTTCTATAATATGCGTGTCAAAAGTCGTTCTGGTGATGTAGAGATCACTTGTTTCAACATTGATTGCTTAATGTGTCACGTCCTCATTCAAGATGATTTCTCCTTCGTTTCCGATTTGCATCTCATCTTCCGGAATATGTGAGTCATACACCAACACAATGTTACCACAATAGAGAAAAGTATACCAAATACGAAGGCCCAAACGTCCAGTAACAACAGGGAAGTCAGAGACAAACGAAGGGACGCTGGGCGGAGATGATCTCCACCAAAAGAAAGCACGTGCTCTATCGCGTTGGCCGCCCGCTTCTCTGCCGGACCTGGATACATGTCGCGATACAAAGCAGAAATCTTCTCAGCCGACTGTACCCACGAATGATTAGATGTCATGTCAGATATCGCGAACCTCAAAGTGCCAAAATCTACGCTTTCGGCGAACAAAGCAATACGTATTCCCAATCGTCGAAAAGCAGCGGCATTGTAAGACTGATCGCTTTTAATTGGGATACAAATTATCAGTACAGCATGGTACACTGCCTCATAAAAACTGTTTCTTTCACAATGTGACACGAACACCTTTATTTTTGGTAACGCAAGGAGATCGTTTTGAGGGATCCATTCTGATTTCAGAACGTTGCCGAGCCGATCTGCTTTCACTGATTTCCAAATTAGACCATAATTGGCGCTCCGTGCGAACTCTCTGATGGCCTCATTTGCATTCTCGGTTGGAGTTATATGACTTCCGAAAGAAATGATAATGATTCCCTCGTTGAATTCCGATACGAAAGAGCGAAATGGCTCAGTTAGTGGCTTAGGAGGCCTTGGTATGAAACCACCGACTAGAACAGTGTTGGGCAAAAAAGTTAACCGTGGTCCAGACAAAATAACAGAATCGTCACTAATAAAAAGGGTGCTCCTTTGATCATTTGATCGAAATCCACCCCAGGTTCCAGCATGTTTTCTATATTTTGTCTCAAATACATGTGCTCAGCTGCATATAGTCCGATGAAATATAACGCGTTAATGATTCGTTGGCACAGCGACATTTCCATAGGGTATGTGTTTTTCAAATCCGATTCCATGTGTGGCGCCAATGGTTTGCCAGTTTTCCACCAATCAATATTATATGCCATCGATATATAAGGAATTCCCAGCTTCCGAGGAATCGCTGCATAACACTCGTAAGGACGATATAGGTCAAGGATAACAAGATCAAAGCCGTATCCTTCAAGACTTTTGACATACTTGTTAATTTCCGAAAACATATTTCCGCACATGTTCACGATCGTGGACTTGTAACTTTTAAATACCGAATCACCAGGGACGTGGCTAGAGGGTCTCCGTTTGGGGGGTGTCCACTTGGCAAAATTCCAACTGCACCCCCCCCCCCTTGAGTCAGAATCAGACCAACACAAGTGTTTGCATAATTCCATTTGCACCCCCACCCCCTTGTACCTCAGTCAAGTCTAATTTCCTATATATTCATAAGCCATGGTTCTTTATTCCCGGTATGAGAACATTAAGATATTTGAACCTGAAAATTGCAAAAAAAAAACAAGCAGTGGCCTAATTCCAGACAAATGCACATGCTACGGACAAGAGACCAGGACAACCATGGTCGGCCCGGTGTGAGAACATTTTGAAAACTATACAAGAAAATCGCAAATCCTAGCATCTAGACTGGCCTCAACTGAAACTTTCTTAGTGTTGGAAATTTCAAACCTCATACTCCCCTTCAGGTTGGAGAATTCTTCAACTGATGACCATTTCTGTCCACAAGTTTGACCAAATGTAGTAAAAACAAAATCTAAATTAATTAGCAGTTTTGTATTGGCCATGGGGATGGGGCAATGACACACCGGGCCGACCATGGTTCGGCCCAGTGTGCGAAAATTTTGAAATCTGAACAAGAAAATCGCAAAATCCTAACATCTAGACTAGCCTCAAGCTTTCCTACTGTTGGAAATTTCAAACCCTACACCCCCACTTAGGTTGGAAAATGTCCAACTGATGACAATTCCAATGACAATGTTGACCAAATGTATGACAATATTGTTTTCTTAAATTAACTAGAAGTTTTTGACTGGCCACGGGGGAGGCACCAGGACACAAGCTTTCCAAGTGTTGGAAATTTCCAACCTGTCACCTCCTCGTAAGGTTGGAAAATTTCCAACTGATGACCATTTCTGTCCAAATTTTTGACCAAAAATAGGAACATATGCAAATATTGGTCCAAAAACAATAAATTCCCCTAATAAATTGTTTTATAATCAAACTACAAGAACATTTTCAACCTATTGTTGGTGTGAAATTTCCAACTAATATTTTGATAGGTATGAAATTTCCAACTTTTCCAATTTTTGACCCCCCCCCCCCCCTGTCGCCACGTCTCTGAGCACATGGAATCTCTCCCGCAACACACACCGGCAGCTATTGCTCTCAGCTTGTTGGGACTCCTCCCTCTCGAATGTGAAATTCACATGAAAAAGATGAACTTCCTTGGACATCTGATACACCTACCTCAAACACACAAGGTGCCTTTAAAAATCTGCCTCCAGCGGTTTTACCAGTACACTCTGTTTGATCGACTGACAACTGGATTCGTGTCCGATATACTTCATATCATCCAGGTGTATAAACTCTAGGACTTCCTCGACACATTCACCAATACTGGTAAATTTCCATCAGAAGCAGCATGGAACAGTATCTACAAGAAAACTGTTTCGGATCATTACTCGACTGCCTGATCGTTATCTGTTGCAGCAACCCATCTCTTAATACTTTCCGATTGGTCCACACAGAGTCACAGACCCCACTACTAACTGGACGATATGGAAACTCCTGAAGCAATATCCCGACCGTCCAGCACAACTACGAAACCTAGGCCTGTTACTTAACAAGACAACCTACCTGAATAATCTGAGATGTAATTCTTGTGACCGCCAGTACAACAACGAAATCCTCCATGCTGTATGATACTGTTCTCTCAGAAATAGCTACTGGGAATTCATCATTAATCACTATCTGCATTCTTACTGGGAGGGAATGTTTCTGCACCTCCACAGCATCTAACGGAGTGTGTCGACGTCATAATACTCCACTCAGCAGCATTTCTTCTTGCAACTTGCTCTGTCATCAAAGGCTAAACTACACTCAACACTAACGTTTGATATGACACTCAAACCTTTAAAGTGGGTTCGATCTCTCACAACATGTACGGAACCTAGAAGATATCTGAATACGTGTTTTGATAATCATATCCATGTACATAACGCGGCAACATTGTAAATAACCTGTAAATACTCTTCTCCATAATGGAGATATTAGAATAAATATATTTATCTCACGCATGGGACACCTCAGCGAGCTCCCTGATAATGATGACTTCCCTGTCCCGCGTGAAGCAATACTTGATAGAGTTACCGCGCTTGGATTGTGTTGCGATGAGAGATATTCCCACGACCAAACAGTCAACACATACGGTCAAACTTTTTTTAGATTTATTTAAGCTCATCGGATTGCCGATTATGAATGGACAAATTAGCTGCAAGGCTACCTGCAAGGGTGTCAGTCTGATTGACTATTATATTTCATCAATTGACTTGTTTGCATATGTATACGATTTTTTTGTCTTACCGTTTGAACTCCTGTTTTCAGACTCTCATTCCGGTATAGAATTAACAATAGAAATATATCCGAGAAAATAAATAAATTTAAATCTAGCGCAGAACCAGAAGTTATATTCTGGTCGGAATCAAAAGGTGCACAGTTTATGCATAATAATGACTGTTATAACGTTCTTGAAATGATTGTTTTATTCGTACACCCGATACACACGACAATGAATCTAGTAATATAGTTGCCAAGACCATTCAAAACCTATTTTACTCCGCATGCCAGAAGTGCTTTTGACAGAAAAGGAATTCAAACACATATAAAAACAATAAACCCTGGTTTAACTCAGAATGCAGGAAAGCGAGAACAGGCTTATTATAAGGATAAACGAAGCTACCATAGAAATCCCAACAACCCGAATTTAGAGGAAATGAGGACCCCATCCCGCGCATATAAGAAAACGTTACAATATAGTGTTACAAAATTAAAAAATTATTATGTAAAAAACGGGGGGGGGGGGGTCTGCAAGAAAATTCCGTATATAGGGCCGGGGTGGGTGGGTGGTCCAGAGGCCGAAAAAATCGTGCTTGTAAATTTGTTCCAAAATGGGTTTTTTTCAAACAATTTACAAGTACTGACAAATGTTGTTTGTAAGCGTGTTAGTGCCATGCTTGTTGGTATAGGGCTATATAGGCAGCTGTAGTGACTCTTTAGCCTCAGATTTAGCAACATTCTGGATTTCACAGGATCCCGGCCCACTTCACAGTGGACCACTGTAATAGCATTCAGGAAACTTACGATCAACGGAAGAATTATTTAGTAACAAAATTAATATATTACCTGAATAAAAGTAATAAAACAAAAAAACTGTATCACAAATTGGATACTACATGGTGGATACTCAATAATGACTAGATATCATTAACCTGATTGTTGCGTAACATGAAATTGAAAAGGCTATCTCATAAATTTCATGGTTATTTCTCATCTTGAATGATTGCAAGTAATGTTAATTTGCAATAATTATCCAACTAAAACTGAATTGGTTATGATGAATGGCCGTTACTGTTTACTGCTCAGACAATCCCAACTGAAGGTGACGCTATTCTCATTGAATTTCCGAACTTCATCTTGGAGCTTTACTGCTCAACAAGACTAAACTAAAATATTAATTGTATACTGTTATCACTTACAACCCGTGATATTATGCATATTCGTTCCCTATTTCTAGTCCGTCACCATGCCATAGGGCATCAAAATATGACAACCGACAAAATGTTTGTACGGACGGACGCACGGACAGCTCGAGACGTCAGCTATATACCCGCCGACTAATATCGGGGGGTATAATAACCATATATCTATGTGTATACCTAACCAAAAACAATTCCCCTCCCCCACCCCATCCCAGTGGATAAGATTAAAGAGTTCTTTGGTCATGCACAAATAATTGTGGAACCCCTGACATGTTTACCACTATTTACACTGGCCAGTGTTCTCTGTCAGACACAACACACTTGATATATTAAGGCTATAATGGGGTCTAGTGCGATTTGTGACATATAGTGTACCTAAACAATGCTTTATTATTGTTGTTAGATACTGAAACACCAGGAAACACCTGGAAATACAGTTTATTTTTCGTTTTTCTGATCTGCGTTTACCAATTAAGCATGTTATTGCTTGAGTCTTAATGGTACACAGCAAGAGTTTGCACCAAAAAAGGATAGTGGAATGGGATTGAAAGGCAGTTAACACAGTTATTGAAGAACGGCTAAAAATAACTCTGGAATTTTGATAAAAACATGAGAAAGGGGGGTGGGTCCCCAAAATTTTGGAGGAAAAATATATTTGTTTTGCACAAATGGGGTGGTGTGTCCCTCGGGGTCGGAAAAAAAACTTTTTAGGCCCTATATGTGCAATTTTTGTCCAGACCCCCCCCCCCATATATAAGCAACTCAATCGCGAACTATTTTGCACATTTGTCGACTTTAAGCAAGGTATGAAGACCAGGACTTTGGTACAAATTATTTCTAACGGGAAAATGTTTTTAATTTATTGAAATAATATATAGCCTTGTCAAATCCGTGGTTAAAGTCGACGGATATGTTTCAAGCTGGAAATTTTGCAAGGAGAAAATATTTCTTCGTTCCTATTTTCTCTATATCTTAACCATCTTCAACATTTTTTGACGACAAATTCCGCGACCGGACTTAGTACGATTGAGAATATGATTGAAGATGAAATAAGTACCAATCTAAGATTGCTTGTGCTTCTATACCCTAATGACACTGTTATTTTCGCAGAATCCATGAAAGAAATGAGGCGAACTGTTAAATATTTCTCAGATTACCGTTCAGTTTGGAAACTTACCGTTAACACATCAAAAACAAAATGATCAGTACTCGGATCAGGACGCAAGCCTAAAACCTGTTTAGGGGGGATACACACACACACATGTAGTCTCTGTAAATGCCTTGTATTTGGGCGTTTTAGATGGATCATACACACCGTGTAATATGTGTCCGCTGACAACCCAATCTATTGCGCCCATGTTTGACCACAGTGAGTCAAGCTCTGAACGTGCAGAGAGCCGTTGACTCGGACGAAGTCGTCAGACCGCTTAAAATAATTGTTCGCACGATAACCCAAATAGTGGACGTTCTGTATAATCATTGTCAGTATTCTCTTGAATGTTATACCAGTGATGGCCTAAAAATTCCCCCACGCAGCACACTGAGTCCTGACCCCCTGATGCCACTCCTGATTTTAAATATTGTAGAAGGACAGTCCTGTCGTGTCTGTTTACTACGGTAATTAATCTAATATGCAGCAATTTATGCTATTCATATATGAACAGATCATTACAGCTTTACATTTGAAGGAACGGAATGTGGTATTGCTGTATGTCTTCATGCGGGGAAATGGTTGTCTAGCTATACGAGTTCCCAAATACGTCATATTTCCTCTCTTTACAACTATGGAGTATTTAAGTAATTCAAGCCTGCACAGGCTAAAATAGTGACAGTTAGGAACATGTTCAACCTTTGGCTTGAGAAACATATACAGTGTTCTTCTGTAAATTCTGGGTGAAAAATGGGGGGTGTCACTCTTTTTAGTTTCAACGCTGTACCTGCATCAATTATTTTTGCCATGTAATGGATATCAGCATGGAAATGGCAATTAAATGTTATCACATGATCTCGCTCTCAAACTATCCGAACAACTAAAATTTGAAATCAGTCGAAATATAGTCGAAAAATAAATGTCCTTATCCTGCCTCGACTCGGTGTTGTCCAATTAGGGTCAATAACGCTCACTACATGGGAATCTCTGGAAATTACATACAAATCGCATGCATGCACGTTCTCTTAACATATGATTCACCATGTATGAGTTAGTTGATTTCCATGTGTATTTATTTGGTAGTTGATGATCACTTCGAAAACGTTGAGCGAGAGAGCCGTTCTGGTTTTGCAGGACGAGATCAAATTGGAAGTCAGACATGTGTGGGACATTAAACACTCGTGTATCACAACCGTCTTAACAGAGCTTCAGATTCTGCAAATTTTATTTCTGTGTTCGATAACCCTGTCTCCAAAAAATGGCGCGAAACAAATCAAGTATAAAATCGACGGACTCAAATCCATTTTTCAAAATGAAGTAAATGTGCTCAATCCGATCAGATGGTTCCCATATCATCAGGTTACAACAACAACAAACTTTCTTCAAAATACGCCTTTGTTATCAGAATCGATTAATTACAACAAAATAATGCTAAGCGCTGTCAACTATGGTAAAAAATATTCCGAAACGTGATATTTATCAACTTGTTGTTCAACGAAATATGGCCGTATTATTACTTGATTTTAGAGTTATTCATTTTCATCTGCAATTTGGTCCGACACAATCGGTCTGACCACTCGTTTCTGTGCCACAAATAATTAAACATTTCGAGAAATAACAAATTTCAAAAATCGATATCTGATCACTCTGATCTTTGATGGGTGGGTTTCTCGACTCGAATCAATTATTGTTCACCCCGAGGCCAAAGACATAGTCATTTGGCAGCATTAATTAGGATTATGCATCTTTATAACTGGTGAAAAACGGCAACAAATATCAGACAGGCTTTATTCATTTCGGCATCCATGAAAGAAGACATGTTTATGACTGGCCTGAAATTTCTTGACAGCAATCAGTTTGATAATCGCTTATAACTACTCACTGGTCTGGCCTGTTGAAATGAAGCGATCGCGCGCAGGCGATTAATGCTATCAACGATTTGTGTGACCATGTTAAATACATGGAATACATGAATTTTACATACAGAAATTATAAACAAGTATGTATCCACCATTACAACTAAATGGAAAAAATACTGAAACCATAAATAAATATAATTACTTGGGATTAGCTGTAACGAAAGCCAATAATTTCTGCACAGCTCTAAAACAGTTACTAGCTAAATCCAACGGTGCTATGTGCAGCCTGATTTATAAATCTAGGGAAATGAATATTCCTATTGCCCAACAGATTGAATTGTTCCGGAAGATAGTTAAACATATTTCGGAACACAACGAAGACAAACGATACATATGCAAAGCATGTTGCTCGGTGTGATCGGAGATGAATATCATTCTATTTTGAATTGCGAAAAATCCGAATCACTGAGAAGACGTTACTTATCTCCAACACTGACAAGGTCGGCAAGCTTACAAATATTTAATACCAGAGACCCTGAATAACTTCACTAACTAGACGAATTTATACGAGCACTGAGTACATTGATCGATTTACCGCCACCCTAATACCACCCTAAAATGCCCCTGATGTGTTGATTACAACCATGTAAATTTGTTATATATACACACCATCTATTACAAGATATCGACAACTCTTGATATGAGAAAAGCATACAAGTACCATCAACGCCATGAATTCATTGATCCAAGATTGTTATTTTGAATGACCTCCTGTTACATACGTATGTGTATTATTTGAGTGAAATAAAGTATATAGTATAGAGGGGTGTTCATGCAATACAAGCCTGTGGCATGCAGAAAGCAGATAATACTGGAGCGGAATGAATCATATTCATTGGTGGAAATTGTACATATAATGAATTCAGCAACGATCTATGTCTGTTTGTTGAACTTATTAACTGAACGTGTCCTACCGGTACTATTCGTCAACCAATAAACGCATTCGGAACTTCAAATATCTTTTACTCAGTCAGTCCTCTGCTCATATTCGTGAGCACCCCTCCGAATGATGTTTCGCGTCGATTTGAGGAAACGTTGCTTTTTGTAAGATAAATGTAGTTATCCCTTAGGAAATATTCAGATAATAAGATTTATTACATGAAAAGCAATCAAATAGTAGTATTTTTGCATCAGATAAAAACCGTTATCCGTCTAGTGGGATATCGATATCTCACTCGTATCCATCCGCGCTAAAATTAAAAGTGATTAGGTTTCTTGATGGATGATTAAGCTAAAAGTCCCTGAGTGTTCAGTTTGAAAAAATTGTGATATATGATCAATTAAATTATTGTGTTAAACATACTATGATGTTAACCTATTTATCCCTTAACCAATCTGTCTGAAAAATGGAACTATTTAAATATGCACAAGCTCATTGCCATGGTTGTGCTTGTGTATACAAATTTGCTCTCTTTTCTCTTCTTTCGAGTTGAGTCATGGTCCATCTGAGCGGAGCATATCATAAACAGAACATCTACACTTTTTGGTTGGACATTGTAATTATCTCATTCGTGATGACAAAAAAAATAATTTCCACGTGTGGCTCTATATATTGTTTGTTGAACTTATTATCTGAACATCTTCCTCCCATTAAATATGATTCCTTCTTTACTTTCATTATCTGCCGTTTACTTATTTTGCCTTAAAATATCTCCAGATGAATAACAGACTATTCCAATGTATACTTGTATAACTGAGTGGGAGAAAAAGGGTAAAAGGTATTGGCCATTGTTTAAGGCTTGGACAAAAGTTTACCTGAAATTCCCTGAATATTTCAATATGGATTTTGTTTAAAAAAAAAATTAAATGTGGTACGGTGTAAGACAAATGACGTAAATCATGAGGACAATCAGCCATTTGACTCAAGCTATGTAGAAACACAACCAGCCATAAATTATTTTCTATATTTGAGAATGTATTTTCCTCTCATAAATATCGAAAAACAAATGGACTGAGGTGAGTACTAGGTAATAAATTAATGGCTAAATCCCAGCTCATCACCATCTTTAAAAACTGTCCTGTTTCCAGTTGATTGTTCCCTGTTTGGGTGAACCAGATTATTATAGGTTTCCATTGTGCTGAAATATTTTGCTGCTTTGTTGTTTATTATAACACAATGGATGTGGTA
Organism: Siphonodentalium dalli; assembly: GCA_032622095.1. Lineage (NCBI taxonomy): Eukaryota > Metazoa > Mollusca > Scaphopoda > Gadilida > Siphonodentaliidae > Siphonodentalium > Siphonodentalium dalli. Next base: position 138,155,337 of record CP136069.1, read on the forward strand.
TCGTTTATACTTAACATTTAAGTCGACATTATGAAATAAAGATTCTTACATATCGCGTGTCTACAATTTAGATCTCTCATAGAGCAGAAGAAATACAGTATTTTTGCTGGTTGCCTTATTTTGTGAAATTATATTTTATTCTAGCAGTTCGTTGCGAAACTAGATATCATATTTCAGTTCATCCATGGCTGAGATATTTGTGTGTACGGACAGAAAATCTTTATTATCCGAATTGCTCTGTTACACTGATGATGGTCTTAGTAATACCGTATGCGTTGTTTTGCATTTTATAGAACAATATAGAATATGCATAAATACAGTGAGGTGCAAGGTATAGATATATATAATAAGTAGTAATGGTAAAATAACACACATAATAAAATAACGAATTCCAGAATAATACGACACATATAATATTATCACGACACCATGAGATTGACCATTGGCGATACCATACATATCCTGTACCGTGCCGACTGGCCACGGCTACTTTTGGTTATGTATATAGGCCTTAGCATCTCGCAAATTCAGCTCTTTAAACCGGACTCTTTCGGTTGGTCGTCTTGGCCCGGGCTCGTAACATAAAACTGCCTCTGATATTCATATGGTTAATATATCAGTCGCTGTTCTGTCTAATTAGCTACGCAATCAGTCCGAAACGAAGTGCTTTATGGGGACAAAGCTGGCTGTTTGACAGTGTTGGCTATCCTAATATAAACGTTAACATTTATTAACATAGGTATTATAGACCGGCTGCCGCGCAAGCTCGTCCATATAAACACACCCTTAAACGAAATGATGACATGGTGTTATGGTGTAAAATGGGGCGTCTTTAAAGTCTTTACACGTGACCTTGATCTAGTTATTGCAATGTACGATGAATGCACCAACTACTTCCATTAACACTTTCAGTGCCAAGTCCGATTTTTGTATCAACCCATATTTCCTTGATCATTTTTCAAATTTATTGATGATTTGAAAAATGATCAAGGAAATATGGGTTGATACAAAAATCGAACTTGGCACTGAAATGGTTAACTAATTAATTATAACAAGAATAGAAACAATTAAAGAAAACTATAACTCTTTTGCAAGTACTCTTATTGTTTTACTTGCGTGAAAACAACTCACTTAACCGATTTCTAGCATAACAACATGTCGTTATGTCCTTCTTTTATAGATAATTGCCCAGTGGCCTTGATCTAGTTGTTGCATTTCACGGACGTGCATGATGAATGCACCGAATACTTCCAATAAACTAATTAGTTATAACAAGGATAGAAACAATTAAAGAAAACTTTAACTCGTTAGCGAATACTTTTATTGTTTTACCGACGTGAAAACAACTCACTTAACCGACTTAGGGTGGATACACACATGCATGTAATCTTTGTAATTATCGTGTATTTGGCGTTTTACATGGATCATACAGACAATGTAATATGCGTCCACTGACAACCCAATCATTGCCGACATGTTGACCGCACTGAGTTGTAGTTCCAATTAAATCGGAATGAAGAGAAGCCTCTATCTTGGACCGAATCGCCAGGCCACTTAAAATAATTGTTCGTGAGATAACCCATATATTTAAATATTTAAATAATTACCAGTCCTCTCTTGCTAGTTATATAGCAGTGGTGGATCAGGATTGCCCCGACGCAGGGGTTATATATGATCCCCGACGTGGGGTTATATATGATACCGAAAGCTATCAGGCGGGGTGGCTAACTCTGAGCTATTTAAGTAAAACATATTATATTGTACCTTCTTGCCCAGATTATTCCGACCGATACATTCAACTAAGTCCCTTAGCGATTTGAAGCATTCGAGACCCCACGCCAAACAAGCATCATGGTCGAACATGTTCTATATCAAGCATGTATATGCCAGACGTGTCGCTTCTTGTGCTATTGCATTAATAAAATGCCAGATATCACACAGACTTGACTAATTTCCGCATCCGTAAGAGAAGACATGTTATGGACTGGCCTTAAATGTCCTTATAGCAGACACTTTGACTTCGCTTATCACTACTCACTTGTCTAGCCTGTTGACAATGAACCGCTCGCGCGCAGGTGATTAATGTTGTCAATTATTGGTGTGGCCATGTAAAATATATGTATTTTACATACAGAAATTACATGCATGTGTGTATCCACCCTTATAGCATAACAACATGCCCTTATGTCCTTGTTTTATATATCATTGTAATCGATTATGTGCGGAACGGTCAGGTAATGTCTGTAGACTATTTTCAAATAGCAACGACGCACGCGCGTAACATTAATGTAGGTGCTCCATGCTGGCCTATGAAGAGTCGGTGATTATCACGTGACATCTTTGAAGTTAAGTCGACTTGAAACATATTTTATTTGCATAATATACAAAAGGGATTGGGGCTCAAGTTTTACAAATTATGAAGCCCCTCTCCCGATACCATATAATAGCATACATCGTGTAATCAAGATGACGGTATAAACGTATTTACATGGTGGTCAGTTTTGATATATATATATAATGTGTATTGCCTTCCAGTGGTTGTGGAAATTAGTTTTAAAACAATGTCGCTACATTGTGAATGTTTGGTACGATTAGCGAGTGCTAATATATAATCTACTAGTGTACGTACAGAGGTAAAAATAATAGTAGACAGTCATGTATTCGATTTTGGTTTTTGTAGCGCTCTGGAGGACAGTACGGATAATTAAAAAGAACGTGCATGTTTGTGGGGGAGGTTGGTCCATTTGTAAGATAACTGCCACATAACCAATTGAGATTCCGGAAACATTTTAAGTGAATTCAAAAGAAATATATACACATGCATATATATGTATACATACATACACACTTATATACACATACATACATACATATATAATACATACATATACATACATACACACACATATATGCATATATATGTATAATCATTTAGTGGTCGAAACGCTTATAGTCGCTGCAATATATTGCTGTGAGATGTAAAATAGATTTATATTTTTTTGGGGACGAGATATGAGGTACTCCACAAAGGACCCTGGGGAAACTACTAAAATACCAATATAGACTATACCAGTGTAAAAGTTCCAATGATCGATTTGGCTAAAACCAAACCAACTATCAAAACCTTACTTAATTCTAGAAATCGATAACTGCGGCCAAAATTTCCTCAGGTGTGTTTTATATTGGCAATAAAATTCCCTTTCATTTGACATATAACTCGGCGAAATTGAACGAACCGAAGTCGAGATATGCTATCGGAAACTAGCGAAATCTACCGAATAAATCGGGTCGTCAAACTCCCTGTCCGCTCAGAGGCTTTTGATCTAGTTATAAAATCAATATTTTCGAGCAATAATTTGTCGCGAGCGATTACTTAAACGCGTTGACACAACATGTAGATCCTCATATATGTTCCGCAAGTCATTCCGAAGCCATCCATACCTTTTGTTTATTTCATCCGATGCGTTTGTGCCCAATTTTTCAACTTTATTCATCAAACGAATTCCAGAAACAAGACAGGTCTGCGACTGGCAGCAAATTTTGATCGGTTTGCTGATTGGTTGACAATAATCGAGAGTAAAGTTCACAAATGATGGCTTGAAAAAATCAATATACATAGATATCTGAGTATTGAAGAAACACTTGAATTATTAATTTTCTCTGTACCAAGAAGTTTATCTGATTTTAAAACAGAAGTGAACTTGAAAGTATCGTTAAATAATTGGAATTTGTTTTGATGCAATATAAAATTCTGCGAAAATAGCTGACCTTGACCCCCCCCCCCCCCGCATTCTCAATATACTTTCGCTTTCAGACACGTCTTGGAATTGTATTGCCAATAAGACACATGAGGATATTTTGGCTGCAATTATAGGTTTCTAGACACACATGAGGATATTTTGGCTGCAATTATCGATTTCTAGAATTTAGTAGGGTTTTGATGGTTGGTGGGGTTTTAGCCAAAATCGATCGTTAGAACCTTTATACTGGTATAGTCTATATTGGTATTTTAGTAGTTTTCCCCAGGAGCCTGTGGTAATCCACACATGAGTTCTGCATTGTTGCTTATATGGAAGTCAGTGGCCGAGTGGACAGCGTACTGGTCTCTCGTGCTAAAGGATCACACAATATATATCCGAATACAAAACTGACTTCCCTTCACGGCAATATCATGTCCAGGTATGTTGGCGTGAGTGCGGTACGCTGTCGAATCGGGAGCCGACATAAATGGCTGACCCGTGTACATGGGTGACTATGTGCACGTTATCTTTAACGGCTGTAGGTTAGAGTAGCCCACCAAAGCACCGACACAGTCGAGACCTGGACCCTGTATGTAATGCCCGAAAAGGGAATTGACAGGTAATTCTAGATAGATAGATATTATGAGATTTCCGCGCGTTAATTTCTCAGAAACTTCGAGCGCTCTCTTTGAATTGGTACAATGTGTACATGAAGAAATATTGAAATGCGTCTTCATACCGGTTTCCACAGGAACATTCGGGGGCTGTCAGCGATATATTTGTTGAACATATCAGATCGGAGTTCAATGTCAAAGCGGTAAACTCAGCTGGATGGGAGTAATGGCGTCTGCGTGAGTGTTGACACCATAATAATATTCACCTATAGCATTTGTAAAGCGCCTTATCCCATGAGGCCCAAATTACAATATTACACTGATGAGCCTAAACAGTCGGTAACCATCTACTGCTCCCCGGGACGGGAGGGTACAGCAGAGAATATACCAAGATAGAAGATACCATGATTGTGGCTATCATTCTGACAAGATATTTCACTGCTCATAATGCATGGGTGGTGCGAAGCTGATAGCATTCGAGCGACCTTGTTTAAAGGTACTCAATCCGATTAAGCACCCCTAAATTACTATTTCTTTGGCTTCAGGGGTAAAACATATTTGATTCGAGTCGAGGAACCAGATATTGATTTTTGAACTTCGTAATTTTATCGAGATGTGTATAATAATTGCCCCAGAAACACTTATTCAAACGGACGAATATGGATAACTCTAAAATCAAGTGGTAATAATAACGCAATTTTGAGCGAGACCATCCTTTTGACGGCGTGTTTCTGGGCCACATACAATAGAAATAACAAAACTTCATAAATTGATATATGATCACTCTGAGCGTTGATGGGTAGGTTCCTCGACTCGAATCAATTATTTGTTACCCCCGAAGCCAAAGAAATAGTAAAGTATGAGGGTCTGATCGGATTGAGTACCTTTAAGGGTCACAACTTGGCGCGAATTAAACAGTGTACACTCCTACAATTGCACATTGTGTGTGTGGAAATTCTCAATAGACCACCGACCGGATGCGAATTTGTCATCTTTTTTTATTTTCGATCTACCTCAATGAGTTAGAGAGTTTCCCAGGCCTGCGCCGATTGCAAACGGTAATTTATGATGACCTTAAAACGTATGTAAAACTTTATTTAATGCGTTATGCTGATGATACTGTAATATTGGCAGAAAGTACAAAAGATATGAAAAAATATATCAGCATTTTTCACGACTATTGTTCATTTTGAAAATTTAAATTTAGATTTCCGAATTCTCAAATCAGAAAGTTTGCCATTTAGTTTAAACAATATTTTATTTGAACTATACAAAACAAATGTACAATTAATATATAGACATGACATATTATAAAATGTTTTCCATTTGAATATCATTATATACTATGCTAATTTTGACGAAGTATACTCTCATACTATTTCCCATATCTAAAACTTTAGCGAGCTCTTGTAAATGGTAACATGAGGGAAATCTATATATGTAACACTCAGCTGTAAATGGAATGAAAAAACAATGGAGTCACTTCGGGAGTCCAATCATTAAATGCTGATTCAACTTGAACTCCCAATATTTTGTTTCATCTCCCACATACAGGTGATTGGCTGAGAGTAAGTGGACGTGGTTTATGTTACCACATAGTTCCTTGGGGACTCATGAATTATCAACTGATGAACGAAAAGTCCTGGAATCATTTGTAAAGCCTGTGTTCGAGGTGTAGCAGTTAGCTACTACACGTAATCCGATATTGTTGTGCTGCCTCGATAGTGTCGCTGTGGGACTTCTACTTGGAACATATAGTCAACAGGTTTGGCATAACTACATATATGTACATGGACTCTCGTGACGAACTATCACTATGCGCCTTCTTCTGGGATGCGAAACAATCAATCCTCCTGATGCCGTAACTCAGTTTATGGGACAGATTACTCTAGATTATGCGGTGTCAGATTATTCGCGGTTTGACTCAGGTGACGTTTACACATAGCCGGTGAAGCCGTTACCCGGCGAACCCGTTAGCCGGCGAAGGTCGGGCAGAGTGTTTACACATCGCCGGCGAAGATACGCATATATTCATGTGTCTCCTTTACTTGTTAATAGTTTTCGTTTTAGTTCTCACTGAACTGCAATATGATATTGCTGTACACCTGTAAACATCTAGCCGCTTCCTGTTAGAGATATGTTTGGGCAGTATAGTGAAATAAAACTTTTTAGAAATGGAAATGCCGAAATTATTAATATCCAATTCAAACTTTCAGGTATGGCTATTGGTAATTTTATAGATATTTAAAAACATTGTTAATGGTTTGTTTGGGTTCACATACAGCCTGTGAAGTGAGTGTCGCACCAAAAGCATGGCCATTGTCAGTTTTGAGATCTTTTCGTCGCATACATCTACAAATTGGTGTCTATTCATTCGGATTGGATTTTATATTATATATATAAGTTTCAACATCGCGAATCAAATGTGACACATTTTCCGTTTGCACATTATACAATAAAATATGTTTTTCATTTTACTCGGGCGTTCACCATGTCCATGTATATAGGGCCGTGGCGATGGGGGTGTCTCATCCCAACTTTAATCAAAATATTCAAAAGCTGGAAATTTCATACCTGACACGGCAATAGTTGGACATTTGACATCAGCAATATGATGAAATTGTTCTCGTAGTTTTATTTTCAACAATTTGTTATTGGTGATTTCTTTAGGCAACATTTGCTTATTTGTTTATCAAATTGTTGGACTGAAATGACCATCAGTTGGAAATGATCCAACCTTATTAGAGGTGCGTCAAGTTTGGAAAATGTCCAACAATTGGAAATCTTAAGGCTGGATGCTAGGATTTTGCAATTTTCAGGGTTCAGATTAAAAAAAATTCTCACACCTGGCCATAACCACGGTCGGTCGATAAATTCCAAAGATGAACAGTCCCACACCTCCAAATCAGGCCCTCTAGACACGTCCCTGTGTAAATATGTCCACGGCGCACTCAGATTTAGATTATTGAACTAATTGTCCATTAAGTTTGAATCCACAGAAACGTGCCATCCCATTTCTTCCATATATATATATGGACATACATGTACATGAATTAAGAATTAATTCCCTCGAATGCGCAACAAATGTACCATGCACATGCAGAGTACGTGTACCATCATCGGTTAGTATTTATAATAATAGCTTATAACCAAGGTGCGTGACCACCGACCTGACAGCTGATTAGAGACAATCAAACTGGCACACTGACCAATATATACACAGGTGAAAAGCGGGCTGGTCTATCGGCGATGCGATTGCACAATAATATAGTTCGAGTTAATTGTTGAAAGGAAATCACCCATGACGGCATGACCCCAGATAAACATCTAACTTAACCGCAGAGCGAATTAGAATCCATACGACAATCAGGTGCTTGTATACTAAATCATTTTATCCAAAAGTTGAAAACCGTATAGCTGAGTATCCGGATAGCCGTAATTCTTATCCGGCGAAGTATAAACACTCTATTGTTATCGCTACCGGCTAAAGCGAATACGATCTTCGCCGGGTAATGTATAAACACCCCCTAAGCGTGCAACCTATTGACTTTAACACCATGTCACGCTCACATGGATGCGCAATGTGGAACACTTTAATTTAATGACTGGTAGCGTTCCTGCTTTGTGATATGATAAACGTTACACGTTAACTGTATATAGGTTCATACATGTTCATGTTATTCTCCAGAGCGAGAGAGTAGTTGGGTGCGAAGCACTCGGGATGGTGGAAAAGATCAAGTGATCTTTTCGTTCACTCCACGATCTGTTGATTTGAGGATTTGAGAAATCGTCATTTCCGAACGCTGCACAATTTGAATTGGAGAAGAGCCCACGAGCTTTAGTACGGGGGTGCCTTCGGTGTCCCTTTAAGTTGGATGTTTGTGTAGTTTCTGAGCTAGTCGTGTTGTGCGCTGAAATGATAAACGGGCCATGTTATAAATTAAAATGGAGTTAGCTGTATTGGTTATGCCTGAGTACCCTGCAAACAAGCATTTTGAATATTGAAGGACCTCCTCGGAAACGGAAACATATGCTAGTTAAAGTTTATTTTGACACGTCTGACCATGTCACATAATAGCGCGCTTATCGTCATTGTGACTTTAAATCTCGAGTAGCCAATACACTAAACAGAAAATCACACCCCAATCCGATTCGCGTCACCGGTGCACTCTGGTTGTGAATTAAGACGAGCCATGCACAACGATGACTACTATTTTTGTGGAAATATGTTCCTGTTTTGTTTCCGAACAAAAGCACTAATTTAATGAAATTACGAATTGTCAAAATACTAACTGTGACATCTGTTCTCTGGTGTTGGAATCTCTAAAAACATGTTCACAACCTGTTCGCATGCAGGTCACCTCTTGGTGGTCTACCCTTCGTGAACATAGAAAAACACGGATTCGAACACACCCTACCTGTGAGTTTCAGAGTCGTTTGGGTTTCATGGAGTTATCTGCCGTTTAGACCGTTGATGTTTCAGTTTCAGATAATCCATTAACGCGGGTGTATCCATGATCATGGCCTCATAATGTTCTGGTTTGTTTCGACCTGCTTTAGACATGCGAATCACCAATGGAAGATCGCATCTGGTGGCCTATGAAGTTATTGTTGATGATGATTGTGAATTCGAAGATATTGACAGTGGTTTATCGTATCGAATAGTACCCTACCATGTCAACATACACAAAAACATACACATGTGAAAATGCACTCTTCGTTTCTTGAAATGGCATTGACACGTGACTTTTAGAGTCCTTCGATAGTCGCACATTAACCGGTTGATACTTCGGCTTCAGACATTCCAATTCCCAACATGGCGTCACATTGCTATGTCAATACAATCAGCGAAGTTGAGTAAACATTGTTATTTTTATATTTTTTCCGGAAAATGTGACGTCACCCAGAGAACGCTGCCAACTTTGTACTTGAGCTTTAGACTCGTTCAGTTTTCATGGGGTAATCCCGCGTTGAGACCGTTGATATTTCAGTTTCAGACATTGCACTAACGTTGGTGGATCCGTATACCGATTTGCGCGATTTAAACCTTCCACAGGACACTAGCTCCAGGAACTTCGCGCGGAACTTCTTTCCAGACAAGAAATAAAGAAGAAAGTTGACCGCGTGGTTGGCATCAGACCAGAGATGGATTATACTGGCGCCGAGGATGTAGTGCGAATAACTCTGGAGTGACACATTGTAATCCCAGAATGTCTCCATGACGTACCAAGTGGCGTGGGGCGCGGTCAGAACAACGAACAGAATGGACAATGCGAGCATCATCGTCGTAATCTGTCTTTGTTGCTCCTTGTCGGATCGAACTTGTTGGTCGCTCCGCGAGCTCAACTGTTCTTTCTGCCTGTGGGATTTATTTATACCCAATATGATCATTACGTTTAAGAACACGATAATCGCACATGGGATTACGGCATATATAGCGGCGTCTATCCAATACCAGATCTTAAACACCCAGAACTGTGTTGTCGAATCCGAGTGATAGTCACAATGTTCGCGGCGAACTGGGTGGTATATGTCAGTCATTGTCTCAAAGATGTGCGAATACAGACCGAATGTGAACACAAATATCACCGAAAGCTTAATCATAGCGATCTTCTTCGTGCACATCGCTCTGAATTTTAACGGGAAACAAACGGCAATGTATCGCTCTGACGTCATCGTTACGAGAACCCAGTTGGCGAATATAGACCAAAGATAAGTCGAGAAAACCACCAATTTACATCCGAATGGCCCGATATTCACGTCGTTCAATGTCAGTTGTAAGTACAGAATCTTTGCCGTTATAGCAAAGTTGTCCGTAACCGCGAGGACACATATGTACAGAGAAGATGGAGTTATTGGTCCCATTCTACAAATAGTTACAATTGAGAGGATATTTCCTGGAACGCCGATGGCAGCAATGATCCAGAGATAATACAACCAGATGTAATACCCAGCCATGAATTCTGGAATGAGCTCAAATGGGCCATAACCCAGTTCTCCTCGATATGGTACCGGGATTGTTGTGATTTCTGATCCGTTTCTCGTTCCATTCAAGTCGATTGTTTGACCTACTGTCGAATTCATCTTGATGGCAGAGTAGGTGCTGTAATAATTAGTAAGATCATATATATCTATATATATTATATCACGTGACGTTCTCGCATTATGATTGGCTGCACACTGCTATACTATTTTATGATAGTACCCCAGTAGGGTTCCCACATGCCTACTATTCTATTTCTATTTATAGTAACAAACTCATTTCGCGAAATCGGGTTGCCGCCTGAAGATACGGCCAATCTTAAACTATAACTTGTACGATAATTGTTGCAATATTGGTATATCATTAGATTTATTGGCGAATTGTGATGATCTTACAAATGCCCGATCATTGCTATCCAGTGTATTTAATAGTTTGTTCGTTTAGTTGGCAAGCGGTCAGTCCTAATTTTGTAGTGTCAGTAGACGTTATTTCCGTTTTAATCGAACTTAAGCAAGTTAACTTCTAAAATTTCGCCAAAATGTCTTTGCTAATGACATATTTATAGAATTAATGCATGAATCACGAAGATATGCTATTAGATGTAACTAATAACATATTTATGCTCCTCTGTCATCGTCAAAAGATTGCCGTAAATTGTAAAATCTGAGACCGATTTCCAAAATTCACAGTAAATAAAATTGTGACAAATCAGACAGAGAAATTGCGTGGGAATTGGCACCATTACCGACCAATGTTCGATTTAATATAATAAATAATGAATGTCTTGTCGTTGACTATGCCAAAATAGTGGTCCACGGGGAGGAATAGTCCACTCGCCATATCAGACATTACCTTACACCTATATTTAAATGGATATGGTTATTTTCATTTCATCAAATTATGCCAACGTAATATGTAGCGATGGATAAGGTATGCCAATTAAGACACAAGCTATCGATCGTAATCATTCATATACTCTGAAAAAAATAATTAAAGTCAGCCATTTTCAAGATGTTTTAAAGTGATACAGAGCGAAACAAAGAGTTCCAGGTGGACAACTGTCAAGGTGCATTATTTGAGACAAAACTTCTTTATGTTTACCAAGTCAGGAATAGATTAACACGACATGAGCTGTATTTGCTATGCACATCATAATAGAGGGCATGCACATCTCATGTGCAATGTCAGGCTTTATGACAAAATTGAAAACAACTTGAAAATGGGTGTGACCACAGGTTACCATGAAAAGTATTTTTAGAGGACATGAAGCCGGTTTGTCAATATTTCGTGTATTTGTCAATCATCGTCAAACTACGTAGACATAATTTGGAATCTCGAAAATCCATGTCAGTTTAAAGTCACTTGGCGTTTTGCGCTCCAAAATACAGCTAATAATATTTGCTTTTTAATTTTTAACGGTATCGAACTAGGTCGACAGATACTTGAACTACCGTTCTGTGAGCATTCTGTATTCCAAAAAAAGTCGCACTGAATTCCATTAATAAAACTGTCAACACAATGTTAAGATCCCAAACAAAAAAACAGCCATTTGCACGAAAATGGAACAGAAAAGACAGTTCCGTGTTAGTCTATTCCAGATATGGTAGAAATAAAGAGCGTTTATTTCACTTCAATGTGCAAAATTGAAAATAGCTGGAAAATGGTGGTAACATTGGCAAGTACTTTTCATTTTCAGAATATACGTTTATATAAAGAATTCGTATACTGCATGTCTTGTCAACCTATCTTACTCCTCCTTCCAAATTACGTGAACAAAATTTGAAAAGATCGAATGAACCACATCCATTTAAAGTTGAACATTGATCGTGTTATAAACAAGTGTCTCTGATGTCGCCATACAACTCATTTGTGTGCATCTCGCGAACCATAACATATGTGTGGTGTATGCATGTTGAGAACCATAACATATGTGTGACACATGCATGTCGAGAACCAAAACCAGATGTGCATGCATGTTGAGTACCATAACATGTTTGATGCATGCATATCGAGAACCATAACAGATTGTGGTGCGTGAATGCCTAGAACCGAAGCAGATGCGTGATGCATGCATGTCGAGAACCATAAACATATGTGTGATGCATGCATGTCGAGAACCAAAAACAGATGTGTGATGCATGCATTTCGAGAACCATAACAGATGTGAGAGAGAATATTACGGCTATGACAAGAGTATTGGAATTAGACGTTGAACGGTTGAAACTTGAATTACAAGCATCAATTAAAATCATTACCTTTAGCAGTGAAACGTCGTACACAACTGACTGGTCACAATGATAAGGAAATTAATATTCCTCTCAATTCATTTGTTTGTCCTATTCAATACAGGTGAACGCCTTATGTTAATGATCAAACGCATGGTATGGACGGTCTTAAATAGGTCTAGTGGTTTCTTACTGCGTAGATAGGCTTCCAATTATTTTACGCTGCAGGTGTTTCTCAATATCCTAATTATATCGATATGGTTAATTGTTAATTGGATTCCAATTCCTTGTTAGTGACGTGACGTTTTATATTATCATATCGAATTAGTGACGTGGTGTTTTCTGTGTTCAAGAGATTCTTTATTGATTTGATTGACTTAATCTATGACGCAAGGTGAATCTTATGTTTCTATTCCGTTTCACGAACGTGTTTTATAAAACAGTCTTAAAAGTCCATACAAAAGTTAAGTTACCGCGCTTTTAGACTGGTCCGCGTCCATTTATTACAACTATGCGCAAGAGATATTGGTTAGGTGCATGCTATATGCACAGGAACGTGGTCTGGTGATGTGTAGTAGGGCGTGTCTAAGCATAATTATGATATTGTAGTGAACGGGCGATAATCAGTATAGTGGCGGGTGCATACTGCATGGGTGTATATTAACTGAATGAGTTTTCGCGTCAGTTTCCACGTGCTCATAACTGCATGCTTCTAATGAATATACCCCACGTTGGCCCGGGTAGAATAGGCCTAGCGCCCCACTGCGATGGGTAATACTCCCCTAATGTGGCACCCTGTTTGCCATGGGGTGCATCCCGTGAGGTGTGGTGTAGGAGTCCTGGAGGTACTAGGGCGGTTGTATCACGTGAGGCATCGACATGCGGATGCGACTTAGCTCATGGTCCTCTTTGGTCCTACGTCACTTCAAGACTGGTGGTTGAGTTGACACGGCTCAATCAATCAGCTAGTCACGCCTCTCCACAATGTTTCAGATTCAATTTTTGTTATATGTTGTATTGCTCGTCTGATGTTTGAAGTATTTTTTCATGCATGATGTCTCTGTTCTCTCTTGTCGCTGTTGTGTTCGTCTTGAATGTTGAATGTTTAATCATGTATTGTTCACGCCTGTCTCACTGTGGAGAGGTATCGGAAGGCTGCTGTATGCAGTGTCTAAACGGGTCACCGCTTCAGCTATGAACCAGTCTTTAGCCCGACCATAATTGTCCCCCTAAAACTTTATTTTTGGGGACTATTTTAATCAGACCCGTCCGTCCGTGCGTCCCATACATCCGTCCGTGCGTCAGGAGTTATCACTCCAGTAATGATCATCCGATTTGATTGAAACTTGGTATGTAGGTCTCAACCAAGAACACATGTGCTCTGCAATGCTGGGTTTGATCCGATGTTCTTTTATGGAGTTATTTCCCTTTTTTCAACTTTTCTTTTACTTAGAAAATGTCTCACTTTTTCGGTTTCTGGATGATATCTCAAGTTTGGATCCTTTAATTGCAAATACCGTTTTTATGTCGATCAGTCATATCAAGATACAGGTTGAGTTCAAATTTGAGTTTGATCCGATTTTTTCTAGAGTTATGGACTTTTTTCGACTTAGAAATTTCAATTTGCTTCTTTTTTTCTTTGGTTTCCGGATAGTAACTCAAGTTTGGACTGTTCAATTGAAAATTCCATTTTTTTGTGAGTCATTCATATCAAAATACAGGTTAAATTCGAATTTGAGTTTGATCCGATGATTTTTCTCAGATTTATGGGCTTTACGACTTAGAAAATTCAATTGTTTTTGTTTTTTCTTTGGTTTCCGGATGATAACTCAAGTTTGGATTGTTTAATCGGAAATTCTGTTTTTTTGTGGGTCGTTCATATCAAAATACAGGTCAAGTTCGAATTTGAGTTTGATCCAATGATTTTTCCCAGAGTTATGGGCCTTTCGACTTTGAAAAGCATTTTTTTGTAATTTTCTGTATGAGGGTATCTTCGTGGTGAAATCAACTCCTCGTAAAGTTTTGTTTGTAGATACTTGAAACTTCAGAGTATTGTTACCCACATATTCTTGCTGTGCAACATGTATATAGATGATGGAAAAATTATTTTTTACGGAATTATTAACCCTTTCGACTTAAAACATTTCAACATTTTTTTTAATTTCTTTAACAAAGCGGCATCGACTTGCCACGTTGTCGGGGGACACTGAGGTCGACCGACCTTTTATTTGAAGGGTATTCCACGGCAGCTGCTGGGATAGTTGTCGATTTTCAGCTGTTCATATGGCAACTCAAACAAAAAATCAACGTCTTGCTCGTAAGAACGATGACTCGCCAAGTTCCAATGATGCTGTGGTATTCCCTCAGTACTTGGTTCTTGGCTTTGACCCAAATGTGAAAGGACCTTCTATCTTTGTTATCGATAAAACACTACAAAGCATTGTTGGTCAATTGAAATCTGTCAAACCAATCAGGACTGGGCCAATAAGTAGCTTTCTCTCTCTCTTGATAGAATGCTCAAAGAAAGTCCAAGCTAATGCTCTGCTACAGTTAACAACTATTTCTCAAACACCAGTATTGGTTAATCCGCACAAGATATTAAATAATAGCAGAGCTGTGTTGCGACAGGGGTATCGCTGATTCTTATTAATCCGAGATATTGGCGGAGTTGGCACCACAGGGGGTTACAGAGGTCCGTCGATTTACAAAAAACTACTATTGATGGTATACGAGTTCCTCTGAATAGTTATCTTCTTACCTTCAATCGGTGCCAACATCCACCGATAATAAAGGTTAGGTACATGAAGATAGATATAAGTACATATGTTCCAAACCCACTACGATGTTTTAAATGTCAGGGCTATGGTCATGGTCAGGAACATTGTAAAAGTAAAGAAATCATTTGTGCACGCTGTTCTGTTCCTGGTCATGATTATAAGGATTGTACAAATCCTTAGAAATGTTCGAACTGTCAAGGTTCATATGCTGCAATGAATCGTTCATGTCCCATGTGGGACTATGAATTCACGATACAGATATGTAAGGCTGAGAAACATTTATCTTATATGGATGCCAAGAAAAGAGTTGGTGCCAGACCATTAATTTCTCAAGACACATACTCGGCTGACTTTTCTAGGAAAAAGTATGTTAATGCCAGCACTCAGACAGAGAGTCAAACAAAACTTGTCAGTAAATCACAGTCTAGCAACACAAGTTCAAGAGAATGATATTAATCATGTTCCAGAACCTGTCTCACAGGCAATGGATACATATACTACAGTGTTTACGTTTGTTTCGAAACCAACTAAGGAAGTCGATCCCATTGTTCCGATCCAAGGTATGTCAGGTCTTTCGACTCTCAGAGGCAGAGGTTGAGCTTTGAGTTTTCAAAGTTTTATACGATGCTTCAAGAGAAAGGGTCATCTTCGAAAGGGAACACCATTCCATATTGGAATCAGACTGGCTCATGGGCGAGGGATCACCTACATGGTCAGCAACCGGATTGTCAACTTGACGAATTAATTAAGAATCACGCCAGATTTAACAGATATCACAAATATCTTCTCACTCATCCTGGAAGAGAGTGTGTCAACTACTTCAAATATTTTGATATACAAATGTCTTAATCTGTTATCAATAATTGATGAAAACATTTCATGTAGGTTTTATGTTGCAATATTGCTATTTTGATATTGTGATTTATATTTGTTTGCACAATGGTCAGTTTCTTAACGGTTCTGACCACAATCGAGCGCTTTCGCTCCGATTTTGTGTGTTTTATTTGTATATAGTTAGTTTTATTGTTGTCCAATTCACGGTTACGTCTATGCACAGTTGCTTCGCTTAATTCTGATTCAGTTTATCTCAGTCGTGATGTGGCTTAACGGCTAAAACGACGTAAAATCCTAACCAAACAAACAAACAAACTCTAATGCATATTATATTCAATCATAACGAGCTCCAATATGGACTTATACTTCATAACTTTACAGGTGAACATTCACCTAAACCATATTCAACTGCGTCAAGGGCATTTGTTACATCATATGTTCGCTCCTTTTCGGTTGCTGGCATTAGGTTTTAATGCATTTTACTTCCATTAAAAGCACCTCGTTTTAGAAAACCTAATATTTTCCCACAATGGTTAAAGCATGTAATGACATCACAGCTCAAGCGCCGTGCTAAACGCTCTTTATTAATTGCCAACATTGCAGTCATCATGAGCCATGGAATACTAACACGAGACTCTGTTTATATATATTACTCTAATATGAATATTACTTCACACCATGCCCCAAACAGGCTTAATCCGAGACATACATATATATATAGAAGCCACACATGTATATATAAATGAGGTTAATGACATCTGCTCTGCTTCATTGACACATATGTCAAAGGCCCTGATAAGCCTGTAAATTAATAGACTGCGTATGAACTTCGAAACTTCGTACCGTACATGGCTGAATTGAACGACAATTTTGCATAGATGTTTTGATAAAGCTGAAGCGATGACAGCGTTTATAATTAACAAAAAGTGAAAAGAACAACTGTTGAGCATCGCAGATGGCTTTCGTTGAGAGTTTTTATTCTAATATAGTGAATTTGATAGAAAACGTTCAAAGTTGAGATTTATTTCGATATATTGTTTGGAACAAGGATCAGTTCAGTTGAAATGCTTTGAAGCTATCGCCCTTGTTAAAGTACACAGCCATAACTCAGTAAAACTTTGCTTTGTGAAATCGATCGAGATAATGCTATGGAAAATCCAATTATCAACTATGCATCAAATAGGTCGACGTTGTTCAAGTTATCGCGATGACGACATTACATTTTTAAGAAAATGAGCCTTACTCTGTGCCATAGTTTATGTGTGTGGCTGTAACACAGGGTCGTAATCCCGCACACCATAAATTGTGAAAATCCATAAGTTAAAGAGAGTTAGCCCACCAACCGCACTTCGTACAAGTAGATTGTTTTGAAGACAAATTCGACTGACTAAAAACTGTGAAATGTAGTTGAACACCATTTCAATAGAACAAATAAGGTATATGTACTGCAGACATAGGGAGGGAGTGAGATAATATATAGTGAAAGACAAGTTAATATATGTGACCCGCCATATCAAATCCAGTCGTAAGTCGGGATTTTATTTACACTGTGCCAATGCATTCTCTTATATATGCGAGTCGACCTATGGTCGACTCGCATATATAAGAGAATGCATTGGCCTAACAATTTTTTACAATTTTAATAATTTGTTCTTGTATTCTTTAACAATTTTATAATTTCACCCATACAGAGCCCCAGACAAACATGAGCAGACGACACTCTTCTATATGCTTCTATATATGTGTGGGGCTCCCTGTAGGGTAATGGATGTTTTTTATTTTATGTCCTAAAAATTGTAAGAAACATTTATTTAAAAAACATGATAAAAAATTGTTAGGCCAATGCATTCTCTTATATTCTCCTATGGTCGACTCGCATATATAAGAGAATGCATTGGCACAGGGTACAAAAATCCCGACTTACGACTGGATTTTATATGGCGGGTCACATATGTGGAGAATGGAGAGTGAGCGCGGGAAGAGAATGATGATTCTTAGAGCACACACTACATGCATTTGGTGGCTTGATAGTGTTATGCGATTATAACTTATACTCTAAGGAATGCAGTATCCTACGTGCATGGAATGCAGTACATGGAATATAGTTATATGTGTTGTTAGTTTTCTCTTAATGTCTGTTCGCATTTCATATTCAGTGATGTTGATATGTGGATTTCATTGTTGCTGATCTCATGATCTAGAACAAATCATTTAGTGAAAATCTATTGCTGCTCCGATTTAAGCAAAACATGCGTCTATGTCTTACTGCACTTTATTCTATCAAATAATTAATATCATGTTCACGAGTGGGTTGCTATGAGCCGAAATAAACATCTGTCGCAGTCTCAAATGAGACATTTATTTCCACGCAAGACTATTTTTGAATTATACGCACTACAAAGAAATTCAACATTTACAACAATGCCAGCTGTTCTCTTGAAAATAAGTACAAACAGATATAATTTAATGAGTGAATTAAGCTCATATAGCCATTATTTAACCTCAATATACGCTTTATATGGACATAAAAAGCGTTTTTTTAAACAGTCCAATGTGGGACTAGTTCCATACGAAATAAGCCAATATTGGCATTATTTAATCTACCTTATTCGTCGGCACGACTTGCCAGATTTGCGCTCTTTACAATGTGTTGTCGTTGCGACCACAGGCCCCTGGGGAAAATTTCTAAAATACCAATATAGACTATATTGGTATAGTAGCGCCATTCATATGAATAAAGGGTAGGATAGGATAATTTTATTTACAATGTACACACATGGAAAGTACAATTACAAATAAATATAATATTAATAGACTATATATGTCTATTGTTAGGGGTGATATAGTCATGACTGACTGTCTTCCTATCACCTCTTATTGTGGTGATAGATTATATGTTGTAGATGGCCGAATGAATTTCATTGGTTTTTTGGGGGGGGTATAAGCTATATATAGGATTATTTCAGAATGGATTAAGTCCAATATGAGCTTATGTGAATATTTAGATCCATTATGAATTTATTTGTACGAGGATATGTTGACAATAAATGTATATCTTGTTTTATAATCTCCTTCAAAAAGCTGCATTGAAGAAAACAATTGTCAATAAGATTAAGTTAGGTTACTCAAATGTTTGTCCGCATGATGTGCAACTAACTATGTGTAACTCGTGTCACAGTTTTGAACATTTTTATCTTTTTAAAGTTTTTATTTAAAAACATTATTGAACAAAAATGTAAATCAATTGTTTTTCAATATTTTAGATTAAACTACTTGCTCTATCATTGTTCACAAATGTTGAATCTAATAACTAAGATATACTGGTATATTAATATATAAAATGAGATCGAACATGGTCCCAATTCACCGATTATAAGACATATATGACATTTCGCAAACGATAAAGGGCGCTTATGTTTCCTTTATATATTAACACTAGCTGAAACAAGTTCCCGTCGGGAGCATTTATTCAGTGGCATAGGGGCCACAGTCCCCTTAATGTGCGATTTGGCACATGTTGATCTTTTTGATTTAAAACAAAACAAATAAACAAAAAACATTTGCTTTTAAAGATTGAAGTACTTGCTCATTTTAACAACAAGAAATTTAAAAAAATCTTTAAAATAAAAATTAACGAAACAAATTAGCGCCGTTGTATCCCGAGCCACCAGACCCAATTGGGTTAAAATTGGTTCAGAAGTTGATATTAAATTCGGGCCTACTCATACTCATAGGGATTTTTTGGAATTGAATTTGAACTTAAATTGCGGATATATATCCGAAATCTCGACAGAGTTCCAATGTGAATGATACAAATACATCCCTTAAATGAAGATATTGTGCAATTAGTTGACCGTCGGTTACACAGGTAGCACATTCCACGAAGTATGTGAAGCCAGCACTCAGACAAGTTACATAACATTCCGACAGAAACTCGGGTAATGACGTCAAATATTGCACCAGCTGCACATGCTAAGACATCAGGAGTCAGTAATCAAGATAGCTAATCACAGAAAATAGCCGTCAGAAACATCAGCTAGCTAATTATAGGATGATGAAAGTTTCGGGGGGAGGAAGAAAAATCAAACCAAAAACAAAGTTTCCATGATTATGGAAGCCAGTGTCACAGATGAGATGCAAAATTAAAATGCCATTAATGTGTCGAAAAATACATAAACAGCTTCTTCCTAACCGGTATAATGCATGTGACTATTTTATTGCAGATTATAATCACTTTGATCCGTATGAGTGATCTCAGGTAAATATATTTCACTTTATGTTTATGGTGATGGGATATAATATGACGGATAATACGTCGGCCTGGGAACCATTTTGCCATTGAGCAAGATTGTTCAAGTTGATGAATTTAGATACTTCTTGCTTACATTTTATTCAGTATCTGGTATTTCCACGAGTACTTGATGTATTTAATTTCATTTCATTTCACTATCCGGTTGCTACCTTCAAGATTATATTGAACCGAAACGGGAAGATTGTCGGCTTCATGTTGGTTATGCAATATGTTGGGGTGTTAACAATGTGTTAGGCAAAACTGACAGGTGCCTATATGTGTCAACTGTATTTTCCGCAGTTGTAACCATTGGGGCCACGCACCACCACCGGCACTACACCTTGAAATCTGGCTTTGAAAAAGACATGCAATACTGGATTCAGTTTTATAATCTTAACAATAAGGAATACAGGTATATGAATACTTTTTGTTTAGAAAACAACGTTGTATGCTGCATGTTAATTTTTACAAATAACGGATATTTTTCTTCCCAATATAATTGAAGAATGTGTTTTAAAGTGTTCTATATTCATGTGATTTGTGTATGGTTGCACTATTGTCCATTTTAACTGGTTCGGACCCAAATAGAGCCATCTCTCTGATTTTGGTGTTGCATTTGTATGCATATTTGTTCGGTTTTAGTCTAATTAGCTGTTATCTTTAGATTTAGTCGAAGAGTTAATTGGTCCAATGTTTGCAAGATATTAATTGTATATATAGCCATGTGCTAAGTATAATGGGATCTTGATTAATGTAGAAATATGTTTATTCCCTTTCCTGATGGATGAAATCGGCGGATCCTCGGCACTTATTCCTCTGGCCAATACTTTTGAGTTTGGTAGATAAAGTTGGGTTTCGGTGGGAACGATATTTTGATACACATGGTTTCTTTGCTTCTGACGTTCTGTTAAGAGCTTCTATGATTAAAAACCAATTTTTCTCGAAAGAGGGTAATTTCACATTTATATATGTATTGTTTTATCAGTAGCCAAAAATTTCGCTGTTATCTTTATACACCTTTCATGGACTTGTTCTTCATTCAGTTTCTCCCAAAACGACGCCAACCTATATTGAGTTACTGTAATTTGATAGCTGCACCAAAATCCGTATACTCTTATTGGCAAACAGACGATTTGCCAATAAGATCTGGCAGTTATTCATAAGAATTGTCATTATATATAACATAATAAAATTATTAAATCATAAATATATTCTTCATGCATACGCTATGTAATAATTCCACTTCTAAACTTCCAATCGCGTGCATTATTTTAGTAAGCGAAAGCTCAGTGTACGGATTTAACTCCCGTTACCAGATCCATATGACGCTGGTCTGGTTCAGTGTGAAATCGCACCGATTTGACACGAACCTGAAGTGTTTGTAATGTCGTGTCTCGATATATTTATTTGTCGTCTTCGTCTCCAACCAAGTCCATTAATGTGGGTGACTGTTTAGCACTAGGTGTACTGCATTTGACTTGGTATATTTTATTCTGCATATACTATGTAAGGAGTGCTTTGACATGTCGTTGCGTGTACAATTTTAACTTTTAATTTTTACACTCTTGTGGTTTTAACATACCTCTTATGAGCTAATTGGCATGAATTTATCTAAATTGCCTGATTCAGGATGCTTGCTTTCGGGTACTCAAATTTAACGACCCATCTTATTGTGGTAGTTATGATGGGCGCTAACGGTTAACACAAAGAAGTGCACTACTTTGCTGTACGCATTGATCAGTGACTACTTGGGAAATTACACATATACGCATAAGTGTAATAGAGGCGCTGATAGACCAAACACCACCACACGCAAATACGCCAGCCACACTGAAAATCGCGTTAAATACAATTATACTCAACATCAGCGTAAGTATACCACCAACCAACGTAAGTATACCATCAACCAACGTAAGTATACCACCAACAAACGTTGGCTAAAGTGTTGAGTAAACTATTTCTAATCACCGAGTTGAGTAAACATTTAAAAATCCCGATATAGTGTCCGACAATGGTCTGTTGGAAAGATATTATAGTATAATGTGATCTAATTTTATTCACATGGTTCATGTATGAATTGCCTGTGGTGTCCATGGCATTATAATTGATGACGTTCTGAAATACATATCGACCAACTCCTCCCATATCAGTGTTTCTTTAATTTTATAGATCCAAATATAATGTGGTATCGTATATTACCCCTTTACCCAACAGAACGGCCCTGTGCCAATGTATTATCTTATATATGCGAATCGACCATAGGTCGCCTCGCATATATAAGAGAATGCATTGGCTTAACACATATTAAAAATGATAAAATTGTCAAAGAATGTAGAAAAATATTATAAAAATTGTTAAAAAATGTAAGAAAAATTTATAAAATTGTTAAAGAATGTAAGAAAAAATGGTAAAAAGTGTTAAAAAAAAGAATTATTTTAGGCCAATGCATTCTCTTATATATGCGAGGCGACCTATGGTCGACTCGCATATATAAGAGAATGCATTGGCACAGGGCATAACTGTAACCATCACAATGTGGTCAATGAACCGGTTCCAATGATATCCATATTTGTATGGTGTTATTGAGACAGACCGAAGATATTTTAGGCTGTTGAAGCTTTATATGGGCGTTTTTGGCCGTTTTGTTGGGTAAAGGGTTAAATATCTGGAAATGACCATTATATATTCACTGTGTTTTATATTTAGTTGATCCTAGATTCTAGTGTTCACGCGATCGGTGGTCAAATTGTCCAATTTGTTTCAATAATGGCCAAAAAACTGTCCACTTGGCCCAACAATTGGCCGAATATTTTTTTCTCACCAAAGTCAAATAAATAAATAAGGTAATTCGATCACTCCGTCTTATTTTTTTCTCAGTGTATGGTAATTATACCAATTAACTTGACAAACGCTCTTTCCTCCTGCGATATATCACTCAACCCCTCAGAACAGTCTATTTCGGATCCAACGTGTTAACCCCGTCTGGTAAGTCTATGACACCACATGCACACTTGTTCAATTCAATTCAATTCTTTATTCTCATCACCTTATAATAATGGTATGGAGAAAACACATTTACAATATGTACATTATATACAATAGCATGTGGACTTCCGGTGAACAATTTTCGTCACTATATATAAGTGTTATAACGTCAAATACATTCAATATAAACAAACATGCATCCGCAGATGTGTATAAATAATTTAACATAATTATGTATATATCTTCTGGTATACTGCCACGAGTCTATATATATTAACTTCAAATCATTTATCCATAAGTCCTTATGCTTGGGATCTTAATCGGTGATTTGATTAGCACAAACGATAGTATCATAAAGAACCCTACTAATAGTAATAATAATATCGACAACAGCAGCAACAACAACTCTGAAATAAATCTAAGTTAACTTAAGTGCTTATTCACTGGATGTCAGAAATTTTGCGGTTTACTAACTTGATGAAATCGCATAATTTGCGGAGACCCTTCGGATTTTGTTCATTCTTAATGATTTTCTTGGAGGTCTTTGTTAAGGTTACTGCATGTGAGTAGAAGTTGGGTAAGGATGATTTGGGCTTTACGATCTGAGTAAACATATAAGTGAAATGTTCTTGCATTTAGACGCTTTCGTGCATCTAGTCGTGATTTGAACATTTCAAAGGATTTTTATGTTTTCAATTTTGGGCGCAGAAAGAATATACATATGAAGAGTGATCGGAACGCGGGCGCTTAAGCGTAGCATTCCTAAAGGGATATCGTTCTGCTCCGGAGTTCTGATGGTTCACCATTCTATATAGGTACTGAGGAGATGATCTTTGTAACATTTTGTAAAATTGATGGAACTTGAATTTTTGCGTCTGTTACCCGAGGCTTCACAGCCAAGATAAGAGATTATAGTGTATGTTCTAATACTACGTGTTGCTCCTGATGCTATCGTAGAGGCTTCATTTTGAATGTTTTTTCGAGTTGGTCACGCAATGTTACACCACAGTTGTCCCATACTGGTGCAGCGTATATAATACAGGTGGATAGAAATATACTTGTTTGCGGGTATTTCTAGATAAAACATGTTTATAGATTAATTCTTTTCCATGCCTTATCGGTAATCTCATCAATGTGCTGCAGCCCATGTAACCGAGTTAACAAATGTGAGTCCAAGATGTCTATGAGACTTTACTTCTTTAACAATATTATTTGCCATTATAAGTGAAGGGTGGCCTGGGTGATGTTGCTTGTGGGATATACGAAAGGATTCCGTTTAAGTTCATTAACGCAAACAAGCCATCGATTTGACCAATCAACATCGGGATCTTCTACGGTTAAATACATAAACGCGTCTTCAGCAAACAGTCGAATGTAGCAAGTAAACATTTTCTGAATTATCATTAATGTAAATCAGACAGAGGAAAGGACCGAGTATAAATCCCTGACATACACCAGCTCTTATATTATTCCATTCTGAATTATCATTAATGTGAATCAGACAGAGGAAAGGACCGAGTATAGAACCCCGGCATACACCAGCTCTTATATTATTCCATTCTGAATTATCATTAATGTAAATCAGACAGAGGAAAGGACCGAGTGTAAATCCCTGGCATACACCAGCTCTTATATTATTCCATTCTCAATTGGCACTATTTGCTGGCGCGATTTGACAAATGTGCCAAACCTTGTCAGATGCTTGTCATAAAATACACATCTAATTTCTTTACTTTGGTCGAAAACATCTGCAGTGTAAAAGTAAATATCAGTAAGTTGGCATACAGTTTATTAAAGACTGGGTCACCTTTAACGAAGCCAGACTGAAATATTGACATAAGTGCATTAGCTATGAAAAACGCTCAATTATTTTAATAGTTATTAAAATATGATTACCATCCGCGATGGGGGATTTCTTGACCAGCAATTGAAAACATTAGTCGCTGGAAGGGTCTTCCACCAGGTGGAAGTTTCACTGCTATTGTTGAGAGTGAGTTCTTTATTCTTGTAATGAATTCGCTTGGCTTTTCATACTTCTGATTTTACTACATTTATTTTGTTTCGGTAATGTGACCAATCGGAAGCCACAGCGGATCAACGGAGTCCGATGCGAGGAATATTTGTTGTCAAAGTTTGCAGACACTTGCTGACACCGTTTATGTTCCAAATACATTGTCTGGAATACCTTGTGGAATAAACCGTCTTGCGGCATGATTACAAAGCATTGTTTTCGTCGATAGAACACTGACAGCTGATTATAACTGATCGTCTGGGACGAAATATTCACTTACCTTAAACTTTTCAGCAGTGGTGTCTACATGTGTGTATTTGTCTACAAACTTTGACAACAAAGGTTCCTCGCCTCGGACTCCCCTAGTTCCGGTTTTCGCTGTGTCCGTTGATCCAGAAACAAGATAGCAGATCAGGGGGCTTAAAGCATTAATGCAATCTGAAAATCTTATTACTGTGTCTTTCGATTACTGGTATTGCAAATGAGAATTATGAATATTGAAATACAATTTAAGGTGACCTAATAAATAACGACACTAGGAACTACAGTCTACACACTGTGGGCCGAGTGAAAAGTGATTGACATTCGTGCTGTTAAATATATCATAAGATTATATACTACTGTGCGACAGTGGGCCTTTAATGTACAACGCTTGATACTGTTCTGTGCGAAACGAAATACCATATATTGAACATGGAATTAATTGTTATCAGAAGACTACATAGTACATTCATGCATCTGATAATCCACAAATATCATAATATTTTCTGGAATCGAAAGGAAACACACAATTATGAAAAAGCAGAAGACATATTTATGCAGGTTCAGGGAAAGTTATTTGATGACGTTGTTCGTCAATTTTCGTTGAAATCGACACGGTGACATCTTATGAATTAAATAAACATTATACCATAGACACGGCTTATCCATATAGTATCTCAAGATATATATTGGTTAAATTAATTGAAAATGGTCCCGTTCCCCCCTCGACAATGAATAACTATTTTCTTTTTATGTCGGTAGTTTATACCACGGAGTCCCGCTGACAATCATGACTAACCGATTCCCCCCTCGACAAGGAATAACTATTTTCCGTTTTATGTCGGTAGTTTATACCACGGAGTCCAGCTGACAATCATGACTAACCGATTCCCCCCTCGGCAAGGAATAACTATTTTCTTTTTTATGTCGGTAGTTTATACCACGTAGTCCAGCTGACAATCATGACTAACCGATTCCCCCTCCCCTCGGCAAGGAATAACTATTTTCTTTTTTATGTCGGTAGTTTATACCACGTAGTCCAGCTGACAATCATGATTAACCGAATCCCCCCTCGGCAAGGAATAACTATTTTCACTTTTATGTTGATAGTTTATACCACGTATAGTCCAGCTGTCAATCAAGACTAACCGAAAATACGATTGGTCTAATTTATACTCTAAATTACGATTGGGTCCATTCTTTCGACGAACCTATGCGTATGGAGTGTAATTGTGTAATTATTGATAAATCACATAAAAAAATGTTGGCTTATGTGAATCTTATTTGGTGGGAATATCAGGGAATCTATAAACCGATTTTGATAATAAAACATCAACAAATCAAAAGCCACAGCTACCCTCATGTGAGTGGTTTAGCTTTGGTTCATTATTTATGCTAGCGCATGTTCATATTAGTTACGAACAGAGCGCTTTAGTATATTAATTGTCGGTTATTCCAATATTTTAGAGTGACGTTAACCGGACAGTGATATCGTTTATTGTCAGCATTGAACGGATCAAGAACAGAATGGCCTGCGACCCAATCTGGGTTCGACACTGGAAATAGATCTAAAATAGTACGTGCATGTTCACTAAAGTGTGTTGGGGTTTCTATTATCTACTTGTGACCACACACGCTACTTAAATTGTGAGCGTGCCCTATGGGGTTATGATTATGGTCTTCATGAACTCGTTCGACACTGGCACCCTACACCGAGTTTACTGTTTAAGACATTGTTATTTGGCTTCAATAAATGCATTGCTTTTGGTAGTCGGTCATCAAAATCGCGCACATTATCGGTGAAAACGCTTTTTTATCAACAATATGACAAGTAATGATATTTATTTTAATCATGTTTTGATACAACAACTAGGTGCAACTGTGTGTGATACCGGTGGTTAGAAAGACAAATCGGTAAAAAAAAACGGTGAAAGATCGGAGTTGAAAAACGTGTTTTTCATGTCATAACCACGCCCCACATACGGGCGTATGCTAAATCGTATGCTAAATCGGCAGTACAAATGCCAAAATTGCCAAATAACGTACGAAAAATTACCATATAAGGTATTGCGTTATAGTAGAAGCCGTTTGTACTTCGACATGAAATATGTGTAACGCTCTTATGGGTAATTAAATATTTAACAGTGTTACTCTACACCTGAACGACAAGTTAAAAGCTCATCCATCGAACAGAAAACATTGAAACGTTGTCGGTATCGATATCTATCCTAGTTAAGTGCTCCCGCTATATTTATTATCATACCCGGGAGAAAATTGATACAATAAGTGTCTTCGGGAAACATTCAGGAATTGACTATGATCGCGTTGTCACAACCAACGCCATTATTTTATTACATTTTAATTATATATGTTCTTGATTCGATGCATCACATGCACCAGAATAGTTTTTTTTTCGGCCCACCAGAAGCCTACAAGAGGTTAGCGACGACGGGGGAGGTTGTCTCTCTGTTATCTAAACTTTAAAGGTACTCAATCCGAACAGAGGGTCCCCATCTCAACAGATTCCAACAACAATAATCCGATCAGAGGGTCCTATATTACTATTTATTTGGCTTTGGGGGTAAAAAATATTTGATTCGAGTCGAGGAACCCATCAAACAAAGCTCAGAGTTATTAGATATTGATTTTTGAAATTTGTTATTTACTCGAGATGAGTACTAATAATTGCCTTCAACTGCCGTAATCTGCTCGGGATGTGTACACCAAAATATATTCAAAC
Organism: Siphonodentalium dalli; assembly: GCA_032622095.1. Lineage (NCBI taxonomy): Eukaryota > Metazoa > Mollusca > Scaphopoda > Gadilida > Siphonodentaliidae > Siphonodentalium > Siphonodentalium dalli. The sequence goes on from CP136069.1 coordinate 138,183,798, forward strand.
AGACAAGGATGGATAACTCTAAAATCAAGTGGTAATAATAACGCAATTTTGACTGAGTTCTGGGCCAGAAAGTATTCCCGATAATGAAAAATAATAGATTTCTAAAATCGATATCTAACAAATCTGAGCTTTGATGGGTTACTTCCTCGACTCGAATCAAATATTTTTGACCCCCGAAGCCATTGAAATAGTAATTGAGAGGAGTTTTATCGGATTGAGTACCTTTAATCGTAACAGCTCGGGCATGTCCGCGCTCGCATGTAAATAACCTCTCTCACAAATATTCGCCATATTCCCGTAAGACTACATTACAATGTCTTTGTAATAAGGTGATAACCCTCACTCGTTATCATTATATAGCGCAGTTTGGGAGAGTGAAGAATTTTACAAGAGATAAATCTTTAATTCAATAAATAGTAATAAGTGGTGGTACATAGTGATAGCAGAAATAATTAGTTCAACAGACGGGTTTCCCCGGTAGTATGCATATTTTGAATCACATGATTGAAATTGTCCGGCAGATATGGTGCTTATTTCTGGGAGAGGTTTTTTCCATGCGAAATGTCCGCGTCGTTGAAATTGTAGGACGCTTCTAAACGAACACTATAGTGGGACTGCGGTAAAACAAAGGTTTGCCTTCTTATTTTCATTCAAGCCTGTGTCAGGTCTGTTCATATCTCGTACTATGTGGAAACGTACGAGTTTTGGTCACGAAACATAGGTAATTTGTTTGAAGTTTATGCTTCCTTAAAAGCAAACATGAGAAGTGTAGGGAGAAGATTCCAATGATGTTCTTATTTAGATACTTCTGTATGTTATAGGCAATAGTCTGCAACTGAGACATAGTACCCCCCTGGTCTGAGATTTTTTGAAACAACCGAAATTCGAACTTGAGGCGAGAAGACCCGTTTCTGGTTTCGCAGTAACGATACAGATTATTAATTTGATTGTTTATTATGAGCATGTTTAACTGTCTTTACAGCGGAGTATTATTTATAATATTCTCGTACTGTTTGATACTGTCGTTAGATTAACTGCGCCAGGCTTAGTTTGATTATTTTTACTTGCGATATTAGATATCGATTGGTGTGGTCGACAGGGATAAATAGAGAATGATAGTAGTTTTGCAATGGGGAAATTAATTCGGATAGGATGTGCAGAAACTAAATAAAGAAATACATAAAAACAAAAGAGATAACTGCAAAATCTCTCAAAATTATATTACGTCAAAAAGAAATCTTGTGGTACAAAATAAGAAAATGTCCGATACAAATGACTGGAATTTTTTTTAAATGTGCATGACCATTAGATTGTGTGGATAATAATATCCAATATCTACAATCACGCCGATAGTTGGTTACAATATCTCTAAATAACGTATTGGAAATTCCCAAGTTCGCGAAGTTACATATGTACATTGTACGGGGACGTGGCGACAAAGGGTGTGGGTGGGGACTATCTAACCCCCGCTAACAAAACATAATTTTAAGATTTCTCATACCGGGCCGAACCATATCGGCCCTGTGTGTCCTTATCCCCCCATGGCCGTGTGAATTTGACTGCTGTTAGTCGACTAGATTGTAGTATCTTTGCAACTGTTTATTTTCATAAATCAACCTTTCCTCATACTGGTCAGAAACATGGTCAGCGATTGTGTTGGGTGGATTATATGTTCATCCCTCTGGCTATTTTGACCACAAGACTACTTATCCATTCATAATAGGCCACCTACTATCAAAAATCAAGACACGTTATCTTGTTCAAGGAGGGGGTGCAGTTGGAAATTCCAAGTTAAACACGATCCATCCCCACACAACAACAAAGACCCTATGGCAACGGTAGCCCAAACTTTCAGCCCCTCTCCTCAACAAGCGAAATCACTGAGTGGAACTTGTGAATATTCATGACGCCATACATGGTGCTTTTCAATAGTCATGAATACCATACATGTAATCATGAATATTCAAAGATTCCAACTTTAAATCTTTTTAAACTTGAGACCCACTTTTTTGTGGATACTCAGCAATTGATATGGATTTGACAATTTTAGCCGTTACCGTAGTTGGCGATTGTTCCGAACAGAGAAGTGACGACAATGGAGACACATGCAGGGACGCGACTAGAGGGTTTGTGCTGTGGTGGGGGTTTTCAACTTCTAATTTCCATCTGCATCCCACCAATTTCCCAACTCCAGAGAAAATTGAATTACCCCCATTAGGCTTGCAATATTCTAATTGCTATCTCATTATTATTCAACTCATCAGAACTTACGAACATAACACAACACCCACGATGTGGGGTGGAATATCTCGAACTGACTGTAATTTCAGTATAATATTTAATAATTTGACTGAAAGTAGAACAATAATAGGTTCTTGGAAGGGCCCCGCTGGTTCATTCGATAGGGTGTTCAGTGCATTGGGCCGGCATATATCATCGGTGCCGCCCAGCGCTAACAAAGCTGTATGAACACAGACAACCGCGGATTCGTGATCTCTGCAAAGGGATGGTTAGCCGGAACCAGTTGCGTTGCTTTCCGTTGTGCTTTTTATGGTTATGTTATGTATGTGTTACCCATTATGGTTTTCAAGCCAGTTTTGCATACGCCAATCGGGGTCGAACCAATCCTTTGTGTAGTTTGAGAACATATCGCCGTTGAAATAGGTGAAGGATCTTCTTATCATGCCCATTACAGATTGCGATTTCTGTCCCTTCTCGTTTATGTGATCCTTAAATGACAGTTGATGATACCTATACCTTTCTCGTGATTGACCTTCTTTTCTTTTCATGTGCCTCTATTGTAATTCTTCAATGTTGTATTCTGGTATATATTCCTCTTTTCGCACATTCATGGTACACACTTTTAGGATGGAAACGGGCGGGGGAGACATTTTTCGGATAATTTTTTAGTTCATTTAGGCCATTAGCAGGACAACCATATCTTCTGGAGTCTTTATTTCTTTAACTATTTGGTGTACTCTGCATACATCATGATATTTGATTGTGTGTCATGTGGTAAGCCGTTGATATAGATGACAAAGGGAAGTGGTCACAGAAGTTCTATGGTGGTATTCCAGTGATGACATCATGGTATCTAGACCTGTCTCCATTTACAACAACCATCACATACTATGTCATTGGATTCCTTAACTCTAAGCCATAGCGATTAATCTTCGGTGTGGTACTGTGTCGATCGCTTTCGTGAAATCCAAGTATGTGACCTGTGTTGGGCGTTCTTCTACTGTGTATTTTGTCCATTTTCCAAGCGTCTGGATTAGCTGAAGTGATATTCAACGACCCTTTATGAATTCAAACTGTTTTTTTTTCTGATCCATAATCCTGTCTCGTAATACTGACTACAATAGTTTGCATACTACACTTGTCAGGCGGCCATGCGGTTGTTGCTTTTGTGGTTTCCCCCAATTTGTAGATTACCAATATGTTCGCATAGTCAGCAATTACTTTAATGGTACGTTCTTAGGTGTTTCATTGTGAATGATACCGGTTATATTATCTGGTCAAAGAGAGCATACCCAGCATGTTCCCCCGAAACACACAGACCATATGCTTACAATATAACTTGTTTTAAGTAGATAATCTGCTTGGCATTGCCTCATTTTGAATCAATAATGTGCTGAAAATGAGATCGTTTTAGTCGCACTTTTGACTCACAATGAGGCGATTCCAAGCTTTGCGGACAATTACACAAATAAGCCAGCTTTTCAAGGTTACACTCTTAAATATGTGTTTTCAGTCTGGCCCGCGACATAAAGCGAGATAATGGATATGATCCATTATCTGCTTATTTCAGAATCAAATAATCACATTATGTACCTATTACACACTTATATTCGATTATGTGCGTATTTGCTCGGGGATATGTTGACATACCATAACTTACTAATTTATTATAATCAGATGTGCCTACCACACGCACACAAAAACATCTTTCTCGTGTCAAGGCTTGAATGGAGACTAGATTTTGTAGCTTGAAACGACTGGCCGCGCCAAGCATCGATTATGCCTTGCCGCGACCAAGACTTGCGTTAAACGAAGACCCAGATGTAATTGTGATACACGATTGGATGATAACATACTTACTAACAGCATTCTCGACGAATTTAACCCTTTCAGTGCCAAGTCCGATTTTTGTATCAACCAATATACCCTGTGCCAATGCATTCTCTTATATATGCGAGTCGACCATAGGTCGCCTCGCATATATAAAAGAATGCATTGGCCTAACAATTTTTTATCAATTGTTATTATGTTTTACAATTTTTTACAATTTTAATAATTTTTTCTTATATTCTTTAATTTAAAAAACGAATCGAGTCTCCCATTTTAGGTCATACCGGAACAAATGCTTTATCTATCACATTTATTCATCATATTTATGATAAGGTAAAACATTTGAATTGACATGCTTGTTGTAATTTCACTTTGTTGTCCTTTAATTTCCCAACTCCAGTGAATAAATGTTCATACTCCCGGGTGAGGGAACCGATGTCGTTGTCTGTGTCAGTTGATACAAAGTTAACATTTTGAGAAAAATGTTATCAGCCCGAGCTTGATTTCTGAGTTACATTATATGAGTGAACCACACTCTCCGGAGACAATGTCAAACATGTCTGAGAGTTCTCGGTCACCACATTTCAGTTAAGCCATAAATGGTCCAAGTGTACTCATGGGTTGTGTTGATCGATATGGGAATACTTTAGTGTCTGATTTCTTAAGCGTTGGTTGTAGAGGCCGGTTCTTAAAGTTACGTTCATCGATCACACTTCACCAGAACATGTGTCAGCTATCACGCCAGCACATAATCTGCTTATAAAAGAACTTGTTTTCAGTGTATAATCTGCTTATAATTACCTCATTTTGAGTCCATAATGTGCTGAAAATTAGAACAGTTTAGTCACATTATCGACTCATAATGAGGCGATTCTAAACAGATTATACACCGAAAACAAGTTCTTTTATAAGCAGATAAAGTGGTGGTTTTCGGGAGAACAGGCTGGCTTGATAGCGCACACATGTTCTGGTATAAATGTGACTGATGACACTCTTTTAACAGGTGTTTTCACTGTGACCCGCGCCATAAAACTAAATAACAGGCAAGAGTCCATTATCAGCTTGTTTCAGAATCAAATAATCACATTATGTACCTATTTCACATTATAGGTCGATCATGTGCGTATTTCCGAGAGGATATGTTGACATTTCATTTACTTAGATGTCAAACAATAATATCGATTGTTGTGTGGTGTTCATAGCGAAAACATTCTGCATCACGTTACTTGGATACTGATCATGCATCGATATTAACATTAACATTTGTTTGCAGTTATTTCCTAACTTTATGTTTGTGATTAATGATGAATGCGATCAAATTGTCGGTTATGTCGCAATTTGATTTACACCACATATCGGTCATGTGGTCGGTCCTATGCAGGACATGTATTTTTCGAGGGTTGAAGTTAATGAATTACTCGGAAAATATGCTCTTCGCGGCAGTCAGTGTATTGGACTATCGGTAAAAGAACGGTAACTCTAGATGTGTGTACATGTATATACAGGTTGTTCGGGTCGAACATAGTTATTTTGGGTGGGACACTCGTGGCGGGTAGCACTCACAATTTAGATCCGCGTGGTGTGTTTTGAGAAATCACAATCACAGAATTTCGATCTGACTTTGAATTCGGGAACGAATGTGACATTAGTCTGTGAGAAAGAGTTTCGGAGTAGAAGGGGAACGGCTGCTTCATCTACGGATCATTTTTTTTTTCCACTGCATGGGCATCATTCATGCATGGCTCATCGACATCTAGTGGTGATCGGAGCAGCGAGATATCTTCAATGATAAAAGTATTTGTGTCCGCAAGGCCTGTCTACACAATTACTAGATCTTCAAGCAAATGAAACATACTTGGTTTAAACAATATCTTATTTGAACTAAACAAACAAAAGCACAAACAACACATAGACATGACATATAATATAAATGTTCAAAAGAAGATTGGGCTAGAAACGTTATTATAGTTCTTAGATCGACAACGACTCGTGGACTATACAGGCCCACAACAAGTTATTGACATCGATTATACGTGAGGGGGTATGTGTATTTGCGTGTCTTTTATCGTCTTGGATTGTTATGGAGAGATGCAACCGATTTGTTGAACAGGGTCTACTCAACCACTCGCATTTAAGAAATGCAATACCGACGTGGACGACGCGTCACGTGATTTGGCGTCGTATTAATCATGTTCAGCATCATCTCGTGCAAATGATCACGCTGTGGACTTATAATAGGATATGTTTTAGGTTCATAATAGGCATAGATTTGAACAAGCTTAAATGGGAGTAATTTCAGTGCCATTATTGACTAATATTGTCTTACTATAAGTTTACTATTTGTGGAAAATAACACAAATAAACCAGTTCACGACTTACCAGATGTAGATGTACGCTCTTTAAAAGGTGTTGCACAAACCCTTCGCAAATGGGGTATTTGTGTAACCACACATGTACGTACCCATCGAAATGGGCCAGTCGAACACATGCGGGAACCAAACGGATGAAAAGCAAGTCGTTCATTAAATGCCCTACGTGTATGTATAACCACTAGTCTTATTCCACCATAATGGTTTCCCCAGCCCACACCATCGTTACGGGTCATTTGTGTTATGTCAACTGTACGTAGTTGCCGAGTCGAAGGAAAGGAAATAAGAAGGCGTTGTTAGTGTTTAATTGTCCCCACACTAGAGAGAAAATAATTTATGGTACTAGCCAGGACAGGTATCTAAGACGAGCCTCGTGATCGATATTGTCAGCACCAGACCGTTATGTGTGCATCACATTGGTGGGCGGGGCTTTAAGTGTATCGTCGTGGCGCATACGGTATAATATTTGGATCGGATCGCCGTCTTTGGTATATTGGGAAGCGTGATCTCTTATGAATTGGATGTGGAAAAGATTCGCTTTAAAGATTGTCGGGTCAATATAATACATTTTTGACATAACATTATTTGGTATTTTTTTCAACTTTAGATTCATCTGAAATTACCATGTTCATTTCGGGAGTTTTTGCATTATGTTTTTATCAATTAACTGTGGCTCAATCAATTGTTATTAGCGCTAACTTTGTCAAAGGCAGTGGCCATCAGAACAAGAATTTTACCTTGGTAACCACCAAGTCAAAATCAGAAATGGACTGCGGTGCACAATGTCTGAAGAGATCAGGCTGCATTTCCTTCGCCACTAATGGTTCTGAGTGTGTCCAATTCAGTGACTACAGCGGTGACTACATCGGAGTGCTACATACTGGTGAGTATCTTATTCCTTGCAGGGTTAACGTTGTCGGTGGCCAGATTGGCCAAGGCCCTGCCTTGTTAGAAATGGCCAGAAAGATTTACATTTGGCCGATCGTTTCGGTCGAAAAATTCAAAGCCTATGTCTGCGATCACCACTCGGAATATGTACGTTAATTATTTTTTAAATAAGAAAATCAAAAGAAAACTACCCGTAAGTTGGTTTCAAATATGAACAAAACATGTATGGTGATATCTTGCAATAGTTATAGAAATCTGACAACAACTGAAACAACAATGTTATTGTAAAGAAAAAGTTGCGTATATAGTACATACATTTACGGTTAAGGACATTTCAAGGTTTCCATTGTCATATAGTATATATTTTATGTTTAATGTTTAATGGGGCTTAACTGTAAGAGAAAGAGGATGAGAGGGAGCACGAGAAGGGTAGTTGTGTACGTAGACATGTAGATAAAAGGTTATGTGGCAGTCATGTTGATATCTAATTAGGTATCACAACGGATGCTAGAGTTATTTTATTGTTTCAGATATAATAGTGGTTTATCTGTTTTGCTCCCAGGATGTCTAATAGTTGCACAATTGGTTCATATATAATTATATATGGTCTACAATTGTTCGAAGGAGTATAGATTGATTGTCTTAGTCATTTTACCCGGAATGAAATGACACATTTTTATTCTTAGGTTATGAGATGTTTCCAGTCAGCCGAAAGTCGACTTAATGTGAAGTTATTGACATTTCTTAGTACACGTACACACTAATTTGTTCACCTTGTGGTATAATTTAAATTCGATCTTCATAGTTCATATGTCGAGGACTTTTCCCCTCATGTTGAGCGTTATTTTGCTTATTTTATAAAGATGAGAAGGAAGTGTGAAAGGCCGCCTTCTCATCCACCTATAGATCTGCCAACTAAAGCAATTGAGCTCGATAATATCAATGTTTTTTCGAATATCCAATCAGAAACTTCACCCCAAAGTAATTTAATGATTGGGCAATTCTAGATTAAATCTACAGTTCTATTTGGGACATACAAAAGGAGCGTCGATCGTCATCTATTATGTTTGACATTTTAAGCAAAGAGTTTTTATCAGTTATTCTATTTTTTATAGATATTGAAACCACATATGTTTAGTCTATGTCACATTTGAAAGCAGCTATAGTGTTCCACCATGGGTGACTAAAGTATTTTCCTGGAAGGTCATTCCGTTTAGTTTCGCGGCTAGTATTCGTATTCCGCCACATACATTCCACATATATGTATTAATCGCATCAAGATTCCGAAAGGGATATTCGGTGTGTAATTATTTCTCTTTACTGTCTGGGTAGTTGTATATTTACAACAGAAATTGTTTCAAGGCAGTTTTACTGCAACAGATGGTCACAACATCTAAGTTAATTCCATATTTATTGTTCGATTTTGGATCAGAAATATATCGATCCGCAATCACCCGTAAGGTCACACAACAGTGAGTTCTACATGTTTAAGTCTGGATTTTTACATAATAGTATTATCAGTTTTTGAGACATATTATACTGTTGACCGTTACTTACGGTTCTAGAATTGATCAAACTTTTTACATTTTCCTCCGTGATAAAATATCTGTTTTCTGTCTATGTTGTGTCATGTTTTGTGGGTGTCCTGTTTCGTGATGTCTAACTGTTTCTTCTGATGTACAAACTATGTTTGGATGAGGTAGCATGAGTGAGTATTTGATCTTATATTCCATTCTCACATCTTTTGGTGCATACTGTGTTATCAATATACGCCATTTGCCTTGCACCAATCAATATTTTCTCCCAAGTTCGCATCCAATGTTCAATTTAAGTGCCACCACAAAATATATACATTCAAACGGAAAATGTGCCATAAACTATTTATTCTAATCTAGTGTCTTCTCAATAGATAACCTATATACGATGTACGGTAACTGACCTAATCAACTACACAATGGACAGTAACACCAGCGGTGACTGAATTTATCTGGACTGCCAAAGGAGTCCGACTACCAGTTATGTGACAATCACAAACCACATGTATACCGAGATTGATCCGTAATCGGTTATCGAACTCCTCTCCTCGAATATTGAGAATTTAAACCAAATAAATATTTGGGCATTGGTATGTCTGCATATGTCCAAAGGCACATGTGTTACCGTGTTAGAAACAGGTTGTCTGGAAAATACTTTCAAACTAGACAAGGTTCGTTCTGCAAATTTCTCGGAGTGCAAGAAACTGTCGTCGTTTCCTTTTGAGCGGATCATCAAAAGCTACTGACCGCATTTTTTATTCGATTAAAATACAGAAAGTACATTTGAGAGTGAGAGTGCGAGTCAGAAATCAATTGTTGAAGTGTCGGAAACTTCGAAATTCATTAAAACTGTGATTGGACAGCCATCTCCTGCAATGCCTCTCGCCAACACTATTTACCATCCACAGAGATTGCACCATAAAATATTAAATTATCCTGTTAAAGGTGACAATTATGTCGGACATTCGAAACGTAAATATCGTCGCCTCATCATTGGATCGGATTCTGTGTGTTTTGTGATATATTTGACTTTTTCGAAATGGTGGAATAAAGATATGTATAATACATCTTTCGAAAACTGGTTTCATGCTGCATTTTTCTCTGAGTAAAAATTCCATAGGTACCATTTGCAGTTTTTGCTGGGGGTGGTAATTTTCTAGAAATGTTGACCACTTATGACTAAGAATTGACCGTTTCAGCCATCATATTTTCGAATTTGTTAATTTTCCAAACTTATTATCTTTAAACCACCATTCGAGTAAGGTTGACGGAATTACATTGCCGCCATTGTATAGGGATATGTTTTTTTTATCAAGAATATCAAGCAGTGCTTGATATTTACAAATGCCATGCATGGGATGGTTGGAGACACAATATTATATTATAATAAAGTCCACGCTGTTGCGGTTTTGAAGCCAAATGGCAAGGCAGAGTTCAGTCTCCTCGCTACACTGGTCTGCCTACCGCCAGCACGTATATATATATACGCCAATACATCTATCATGTATTATTTAAAAGTTTTGTCAGATACAATTCATTCTGATTTGATCTACATGTAGCCAATTTCCTAACGAATATGGATAGTTGGAATCGCTGCCGGGATGAGATAGACCATTTTCAATTTAACCCTTTACCCAACAGAAGGGCCCTGTGCCAATGCATTCTCTTATATATGCGAGTCGACCATAGGTCGCCTCGCATATATAAGAGAATGCATTGGCTTAACACATTAAAAATTATAAAATTGTTAAAGAATGTAAGAAAAAATGGTAAAAAGTGTTAAAAAAAAACTTTTTTTAGGCCAATGCATTCTCTTATATATGCGAGTCGACCATAGGTCGACTCGCATATATAAGAGAATGCATTGGCACAGGGCATAGTTCGGTTTCTCAAAGTAATGCAAGCATAACTGTAGCCGAGCAAGACCTTAATACAAACATGAGTGATTTCTTCATTTTATGTGTACGTGGTGGCAGTGGTCGGGCCAGGATTGTATGGGACTGAAATCCGCCTTGCAGTTTGGTTTGAAGCCTGAAATTAATCTCGCTTTTGTTTCCTACCTAACCCTGTGTCAGTACTCGTATGCGGACTTCTTCTACCACAAAACCCTTAATCAAATACTGGCATTTAGGAAACATTGGAAACCGACATTATTTAGAATGTAACAGGAAACAGCTCTCGCTGTTAGATTTGTCCTGATATGGTAGAAATAAATAGAGTTTATCTAATTTTTGTGCGAACAATTATTGTCAACAGCGTAGAAATTGCGATGACGGTGGTTAGTTTTCTTACTGTATGTATGTATATATGGTCCGTGTGTTTTTCCTTATATCTTATCCATCCTTCCAAATTGTATTTATATATAATGTTACGGTTAAATGACCAACGTTTATTTAACCCTTTATATAATAGATGGATTCTCCCATTCAGTTATAATAGTATGCATTTGAATAGTCCATTAATTTATTGGAGGGATGTTCAGGTACTAGGAGCAGAAAATAGTATGATTACAAAGATTCAATTTCCTTTGTGGGAAAAGATCAGATATGTCCAACAATCGACCTGACAGTTCCCAAGGGACTACTCAACAATGAGTATGTATTTAATATAGAAAGGGCTAATGTATATATTATCATTACAGCTTGCCCTGCTGGATACGACGAACCGTTCTGCACAAAGCACTATAAAACTCTGGTAGATAATGCAGATGCGAAGTCTGCATGTGAAGATGACGGTGGCCATTTGTTAGAAGTAACTGATTCCGTCGTGTATGATTACATTAAAGGTCAACTCATAGCAGAGAATACAGGTATGTATTACATACTTCTCCTAGAAAACACATTGTCATCGTTTTCGGGAACGATTTCTGGCTTTCGTGTTATCCTTCTAGAGTGCGTCACCTCCTACCCCCACATCTGAATACTAGTTAACACCTCACCACACCTCCGATGAATTCTCAATACCAGTTAACAGAGATGGGTGTCACCCCTACGCCACCTCTCATGAACTCTGAATACTAGTTAACAGAGAGTGATGTCACCCCTACCCCACTTCCGATGTACTCTCAATACCAGTTAACATAGATGGGTGGCACCCCTTCCCCACCTCCCACGAACGCTCAATACTAGTTAAAAGAGAGGGGTGTTACCCCTTACCCCACATCCAATGACCTCTGAATACCAGATAATTCATTTCCTAATGTGTGGAATTCAGTTACTTCCAACATAAAAATGTTGCCAATTCAAAAAAAAAGTTATCGTCTATGGCACCAATAGGAACAGGGTTCGCGCTGGCCCAAAAGTCCCAGTTGCCAACACTGTTGCCAATTGCATATGTTTAGCAACTTTTCATTTTCTTTTTCCATTTTTTGTCACACCCATATATGTTGGTGCCACTTTTGAATTGATTATTTCAAAAAACAAACACTTACAAATCATATTTGCTGATTCTGATAGCTGGGTGATGAAGGGCACATATTTATGATTTATCGCACACCCATTATTAAATCAGTTTCTTAACGAGTTAGATTTCTGGAAGCCCTTTGTTTGACTTTTGATTGTAATATTGGAGTCAAAAGCCTACTCTGTTATCATCGAGTAGAAATTCGAAACCCATTCACTCCAGCGATAAAATAAGCATATGACATAGGGCTCGAATACGCTATACGTTTCCGACCGATTGACTCCAACCTTTATTATATGCCCGATGGAAGTCAATTGCCAAAAGTAAAACAGGTAGGTGCAATTTTTATTGCAAATCGGATTTTTTTTTTATTAATTGTTTTTGTATAACAATTTGTAAATTGACAATCGGCAGCTCGAACCCTGATATGAATAATTGACTCATTTGAGCAAGGTTTAACTTATGAACTATATTATCATATACTCCAATTATCACCATGAACATCCTAGATAACCATGTGTCAGACGCACGGCATTATCCGTGAATATGATACAGGGTTGTGTCGGTAGTTGTGCTGCAATATTTCAAACTTGTCATAAATCTCACATAATAACTCACTTTGTCTATATGTCTTGTTTTGTTTCATTTCTCATTCCACAAATTTGACCTTCACTTAACGCATGTCTAGGTTGTTCACTCCATATTATTTGTATCTCACCTATCGATCTCTAGTTCAATCTTTCCACTTCGCAAATACTACTCTTGTCTGAGGAGATAAGCGCCTGACACTTGATAACAAATCTTCTTTCTTAGACTTACCACACTTAAGTAAATGTACATCATCTTGTAAATTATTGTATAAATCTGGGATACAAAATAATAAATGTTTACACCACAATTTCACCTTTTATAAGACATCATTGTTCAAAATTCAACTCAGTCTCGATTAAAATACCCATATAGAATATTCAAATTAGGTAACAACCTGCCATCCAAATATCAAATAGTCAGTGTAAGTTTGTAAATGACATCATATGTTCATATTTCGCCTATCACTCTCATGTGGAGCATTAAGTCGGCCAGCTGGATCATGCTGCTCGTGTGCAATAATAGAAGTTTGATATTTTGTTGATGTTTTAAATATTATTTTGCAAATAAATATATATATCAGTAATGAGCTGACCAATTAAAAAATAGTATTTTATTTTTATTTTGAAGTGGATCATATGATCCACCCCGCAACAACTTAAGGGATATAACATTGAATGATGATTGCCGACTGTTTTGTCTGTTATTCTTTCCTTGTAAAATAATTGTGTGCTTTTATGATCGTTTGAGCAAGAAATAGTATGTTCTGGCATCAATTGCTATCAAGGAAAACAAGTTTTAAAATCTCTGTTGGAAATCGCAATAAGAACTTTACTCTGTTGGTAGTCCGTTAGAGAGTATAGGATTCGGATTTGTTTAAATGCTACCACCCAGTAAAATGGAGGAGGAACCGGCATGTATAACTCGCCTTCTCTCAATTCATGCTTGAAACAGAGCACATTATCTCTGAGACCATTAACCATATGTATGTGACCATACCTGGTTTAGGGAACCTTGTGTGGCTGGAATTCAGATATGATAGAGGTATCTACTGGTCAAAAGGGGCAGATTTAGGCGACTCCGTTATTTTTCATTAACAAACTCATCGAAAGCTATATGAGCATTTTCAAAGAATTTATCGTAGCGATTAATCTGGCATTTGGTTGAACTATTTTTGGATTGAGATCATGATTTGGTCCATTGGTGATAGTTGGTCGAAAAATGGGTGGTCATATGGAATTGAGCACATATTCCATTCGAACTACTATACAAATTCAAACCATTTGAACCGTTCAATGTTGATATATCAGATTTTACGGAGACACTTAACTCATTCTGATTGTTCATTGTTTCAATATATTATATAACCTGGCTTAGACTGCATGGTATTACATGTATATTCAGGGGGTAAGGGCGTTTAAATGACAAAATTAAAACTGACTAAAGTTTAGGCTGAATTTTTAAACACAATGATGGATGCATTGACTCAACATGAGTGTGCATTGCTACAATTGACGTGAATAAATTATATTTCATTATCTAAATTGGCCTGTATCGATCGGAATGGAACATTGCTATGCCTCTCAACTCAGAATATGCTTTAACTGAGTTTTTCTCACGTCAGGGCTAAAACAAGCGCCATCCTCGTCTAGCACAGACTGTGATGTTTTAATCCGCGACCTCTTCACATCGGCTATGGAGAATATTAATGGACAATGCTCAATACGAAACAATTTGAACCGTTCCATATTTATATATATATAGGATTTAAGGAGACACTAGCTCAATATGAGTGTTCATTTGGGAATATGTTTCATTTAGGAATACACAAAACCACACATACACCCATTCTACATATGTATTTGGATTAGGGTTATGGTTAGGGCTAGGGTTAGGGCTATGGTTAGAGCTAGGGCTAGGATTAGGGCTTATGTTAGAGTTAGTAATGGGAGCAATGTTGAGCTGTATGTTAAGTGAAAATGTTACAATTCCATCCACACTCATTCGGTGATGAATTTCCAATTAATCAGTATTATTTATGGACGTCCATACGGTACTTCCAACGGAAAGCTAGTTGAATATAAATGTTTGGCGGCCGTTTCGAAAAATCCAAGATTGTCGCCAAGGGGCGTCGTAAAAAATGGAAACATGCAAAGGTTTAACCTTTCCAATAAATATAGATTGCCTCATCTATCTGAAACATATTGCACTTTAAATCAAAGCAATAGGAACCACACATCAAACATATTTACAAGTGCCACGTTCGCAAACTAAGATGTCACTTCAACAAGGAAAATTGTTTTTCGATTTTGAATCTCGGAATATTGTTCAGACTTCTCCGTTGATAGTTGTTATATCTCGAGTGTCAGTTACCAACTCTCTCGTCTATTTGTACTTGAATACAATTCAGGAAAGTTCAATTATTTATATGTTGTGAAAACTATTGTATGGATGTGGGTAGAGAGATTACTCGAGTTTTGATAAATTGTGCACTTATTCCGTCCACAAACTATACTTGATAACTAGGTTGATGTTGTAGGGGTGGTGTGGTTTATAGAGGATCTGCAACGAGTCCCCAGTTTATAGCGGAATTACAAAACGAGTCCAGTAAATTAGTTTTGGACCGAGCCTTTGGCCAGGTTCAGACCTAATTCACTGGATGAGTTTGTAAATTCCGCTATAAACTGGGGCCGAGTTGTAGATTATATCTATTACATTATCCAAAACCTCGACAAAACATACTTAAATCAACAAATAGGACGCGAAACTTAGACCGATTTCTATAAGGCATGCGATGAAGTTTCACTGAACTATGCGTTGTTTGTCCGCGTAAAGAAATAGTCCCAGATAAATTTAAAAGCTCTGGCGTATTTAATAGCGTATATTTAATGACATAACTTTTCAAACTTTTCATTCATTATAGTTTGTTGGAAAAATATTGGAAGCCATAGTATTTAAAGACGTAGCGCACGGAATGTAAACATACGACAAACCGGAAGTCAAAGGTCACCTGACACTATTTCTTGTTATTAAACGAACGTTTAATATCACAAGTTATAGAATGGGTTTATTGAATGGAATAAAAGTGGGATCACGTAATAAATAGACATATACGTTGAAGCTGTGGCAGTTGATGACGTTGTCATTTTTCAAATGTGTTTTGTTACTATTTTTTTAGAGAGAAACCACTTGTCATACAAGTACATACGTAACTAGTTTATGTGTACATACGTAACTAGTTTATGGGTACATACGTAACTAGTTTATGTGTACATACGTAACTAGTTTATGGGTACATACGTAACTATTTTATGGGTACATACGTAACTAGTTTATGGGTACATACGTAACTAGTTTATGGGTACATACGTAACAAGTTTATGGGTACATACGTAACTAGTTTATGGGTACATACGTAACTAGTTTATGGGTCAATATTACTTTATAAGCTCCCTGGTCGCATTCGATCGATAGAAGGTACACATACATTATGATAGAAGGTACACATACATTATGATAGAAGGTACACATACATTATGATAGAAGGTACACATACATTATGATAGAAGGTACACATACATTATGAGCGCCGCTTCACTTATTTCGGTGGAAATATATTTAGTATCTCTTTTACTTTGATAAATATGGTGGCCCACACGTTCAATACATGTACATGCTAGCACATGTAGAAATACTATCTTTTGAGTTTCCTTACATCTGATTAGGTCACGCGGAGATAATGTCAATGCTGTGTGGTTCTGTGCATGTATATTGTCGACACAGATAACACAAATATATCTCGGAATTATATTTTTGGCTGCATTGAAGTGAACCTATGTATGCCCTTGCAAACAGCTCCCCCGTACAATACTGTATATGGCCTCCAAATATTTGGTGTTTATCTACTTTCGAAGCCACAAATTCTCGAAATTAGCTGGAATATAGTTTACCGTCTATTATTTTCAAAACTAGAGAAAAGGTAGAGCATTGTGATTACTGTATGCACGTTTGATTAAGAAGGCACACTATCTTTAAAGATACGGGCGGCGTTCGTGTTGGGTAATGCTTAAATTATCAAGGTATTGTTGAAACAGTCACACCGTTAATTTCGCGATAAACAAAAATAATATTAATATATAGACACACATTGTTATTATACCACTCACAAAGAACGCGTAAATAGTATGTTATTGTTAATTTAGTACGCTGTCTTATGTCAATAAAAGCCAAAAACGTTACAGAAATGTGTATATAAACAAACACTCGGAACCTATCGTTGTCCGAAGAAGATTGTCCACTGCCACTGCGTTCTTTATAAGGGAGCTGTGGAAGGCACATGTCAATGGTCTATGCTTAAATTAGAGAGATTTAAAGGTAGTAAAAGCAGACGATGGACAGAAAAACAGATGACACGAGCAGAATGATTCATATGCATTGGTTGTAAATGTTCAGATAATAAGTCCAACATTCGTTTGTTGAAAGTTTTATCTGAACATTTCCTAGGGGAATGCGTATTTAGTATAGAATGGGTTAATAGCTAGTTTGCGATACCCGTCCGACGGTTATTTCACCGTGAACGATTTCATTTTATATGAATGATACCAAAATATATCCATATATCTATACTAGACAAGTTTGGCACGGGTTCGAACCCTAACATGGGCTAAACTCTGGTCCGCTTTTCTAGCTTGAGGATATCTCAATGTGCCAATCCGATCGATACATGACCATTTTGATAATACATGAGAGTTCAAATTTGTTTACTGAAGCAAGCACATTGGAACAATTAACCCACATACTGAGATCATGCCTCCATAAAGCTAATACACAACGATTTTCAAGTATAATTGTGCTCTGACTGACAACTGGTAGAAAATCAGAAGTGATATTCATATACATGTATAGCCTCTTCGCTCGCACTGGGGTGTCTCGGGATTGAATGTTCACACTGTTAAAATTTCTCGAATCTAAACATAACACGTGCACCAATCAATCATTCAATTTAGAATTTTCCGTCAAATCCGAAATACGACGCGATAAATAATTTTAAACAATTGCCCTAATGTAAGAGCCAAAACATCGTGTTCAGTCAACGGTTTGAAAATGCAATGGGGTACTGCCAGTCATTTATGTTGACAACATATTGAGATGTCACGACAATGAAAGGGTGGACAGGGTCGATCACATGGTACAACTCAGGTGCATGTGTTGATCCAATTTTGGGTTAATTAATACATTCTGATCTGAGGTGACGCGGTTTGGATCAGGCGGATAATAGCTTCATATTGTGCATTATTTCAGCGAATATAATATACTGTACTGTTCAGCCATTATCCTATACTTAAACATGTATTACACTTTAGTTACTTTATCGAATGTGGGTGGTGACCGATTACTCATTTTAATAGAGTGTACCATTTGAACGGACATGGCGCATTTGGACCTCAATAATAATGAATGTTGTAGTGGAGATAATAATTATATGTTGATGCAGACACGACGTAACGATATATATAACTTATAATCTGTGCAAAATATTATCATAGTCTGATCTAGTTTCACATATATGTCCCCTGGGTTTCACACAGAAGTGGAGAAAACGCTCTTTATTTAAACAATTTAATGAATAGATCATCATTTCACGTTCTTTGTCTTTTCCAAGTGGAATTTTTCAAACTACATCGGGGTTTAGATCCACTTCCCATCTCATGCCCCGACCGTTCGGTATGTTGTAAAATTCCGACCCAGTACTTAATATGATGAAATATTCTTCAATTAATATAAAGGGAAAACTCGGTCTTATACTTGACAGAAACTACATGTAGGCCTAGAACTGTATTGGACCCTGATCTAAAACAATACACTTTACACCGAACATTGGTTGGAAATTTTAGTTGTGCATTAGAGCTATCATAACCTCTTGTCTAAGTCTGAAAATTCCAACTATTTTAGTTATCAATCGATCGATCTATGAAATCATTTGTGAAATCCAATTGAAATTGTTACCATAATGAATGAAAGAAAAAACCCAACCCCTTCGCATGCATTGTCGCCTCGTCCCTGATGAATACAACGGACATATACGCAGCCGTTCCCTCATTAAAATCAACATATTTCGACCATTTTATGGGAACTCCGCGAATTCGGGGACATCCGCAAATAGGGACCTACTGCAAATTGTCACACCGATCAGCACAAATTAACGAACCGTGGAGGACTCGGATGTATCCGACTAACCTCTTTAAAATACGTATCAATTGAGATATACGCACCCGTTTCCTCATTAAAATCAACATATTTCGACCATTTTAGGGGAGCTCCGCGAATTCGGGGACTTTCGCAAATAACTCCGCAAATAGGGGACCTACTGCAAACTGTCACACAGATCAGCACCTAAATAACGAACCGGTGGCTGTCTCAGACTACACTCAGATAACACGTATCAATTGACATACGCATTTTACAAATTATATTTTTCATTTCTTCAATTTGTAATTGGCATAGCTTATCACAAACCAAAATCAACGACAATAAATAAACGAAATTGAAATTCCAACTACAGCTTTTTCTGGGCTCGGGGTCGCAGTAGAACTTTAATGCGGCCCAAAATAACCGGAAAACCCAATTCATTATCTATTTATAAAATGCCCAGCGGACCACAGCTTTCTAAAATATGTAGAACAGTATACACCGGGGGCGTTAATAATGTCGACCAATATATATATATATATATATATAAATGTTGTTGCTGTTGGCTCACCATGCAGTTGGTTAACCAGTAGGTGTGCTGAATTCTACCCGATAAACAGTTTGCAATTACAAAACGTGTACCGGTACCCGTGTGCGTACCGGTTTGAAATAGCATACTCGCTAGTGTTTAATATAATGACATTGGTTCGTCTTCACTCCTTTGTGCTCATATATATGAGAAATGTTCTGTCATTGAATTGCCTATTGATTAACTGATTGATTGGGTTTAATGTCGCTTTCAACAACAAAGGTCATATCACGACATGGCCAGTTTTAGTGGTGGAGCATTTACGGCTGCTCTAAAGGTAATTTCGATGGCTGATAAACTCGTCGACCATGTGCGACACACCACCGGTCATCGGCGATTAACTGGCAACTACATAAGATACCGATTTCGAGTTACAAAGTCCATGATGGAAGCGTGTTGATTTGAACCCTTATCGACAGCACTGGGCAGCGAAATGGCTTGGAGTTGTACCCCTAACCGATTGAACCACCGAGCTCCCTTGAATTCCCTTCTTGAGCCAATATGTTGCGGTTTCAAAATTTGACATGCTAAACAAGTTTAGACACGCCAACGTGGGCTGATCTGTGTCTGAAAATATAACTGTTAACGCTGTCTTGCTAGTGTAGACGAATCACAGAGAGTATAATTTCCATAACTTAGAACCATTATTTGTGGCTTCGAAATATATTTGAATATCTTGACGCTACTTCGACCCCATCAACACTGCATTATGATATCCAGAATATTCACGACACTTCGCATCTATCAGTTTTTGAATATTCATGTTTCAGTCACATTATTACAGTATGCTGATTTAATTTTCTGATACAGCCTGTAGATCTGATATAAAGGAAGTGTAGATTCCAAAAATAGTCACCGGCTCAAATTATCAATTGTAGACTTTATGCAATTCATAACTGGTCATGCATTACCGACAGTTACCAAGCATTTCTTTACATAAATAGTATTGTTTGATGTGGTTTGTCATTCCATCAAACACACATTTTTTTTTGGAATAGTATACATGTAAGGTTATAGCCTAATTACAATAAAAACTACAAATAGGAAATGACAATGGCAATAATCAATTCCAAGTAGTTTGTGTGTGTACAATAAAGGCACCCATCCGTCTGGATATAGGAGACGTGTGCTAGTATTATCCCTACCGATTTCACGAACTGGATTCTGTCGAAGGAAACTTGGACTTTAGACGACGTTGTGGCTACACAGTCAGTAAACTTACTCGGACACCCAGATACCATCAATACAAGGAACTGGAACCAGCTACCAATCCAACACATGTTTTTTTTAAATTATATATGTGTACAAAGGCTGAAATGTTACTTTATATGTTTTTGACAAACGAAGATATTTTTGTTTGTATATTATGTTATTTATAAATATAATATCGATATAATGTATGATGTGCAAGGAGAGTGAATTGTGAGTGTACAAGGATCCCCGCCCGCCCCATCTGTGGTGCCACTATAATTATTAATATTATTTGGTTGATTGCATAAATATTTGTATGACATCATTGTATATAGTGTAAATAACTTATAAAAATAAAAATCTTTATAAAAAAAAAAAAAAAAAAATCTTACTCGGACTGGTGAGCACTCTAAATTTTACTTTTCAGCTGACGATGTATGGGTTGACGGATATGACACTGGCGGAGGCGGTCCAAACGATTATGTCAATAGAAATGGAGATCCCTTGCCTTATGTTGCCTGGGCGTATGGTGACCCGGATGGAGGAGATGAAGATTGCATGAGGCTGTCCGAGGACACGGGGTGGAAATTCCAGGACCATTATTGTAACAGAAAACACCACTTCATCTGTCAGATATAATTTATGCAATTTAGATGTTTCTGGTCTTTGTAGCACACTGCTTGCATGGGAGTGTGTGATTGGTTTTCGGGGTTTCGGTGGGTCATGTGGTAGATTTATGGCCTATTGTGGAGAGTTAATCTACCCAGTGATTATGTAAACTCCAGAAAACTAACTACATCGTGTACCCCTATTTTGCTTGAGATTTACATCGAATTATCAATCCAAATTATATCACATGTCTGCCTCTTAATGCTCAAAATAGGTCACATCACTATATGATGTTATGTAGGTTACGGACACTGGATGTGGAGAAAGTGGAGTTCTAAAAATATGATGTTAAAAGAGAAGTGACATGGTGAAAAACTGACTTTGCGTTTCAACTCTCTAATTTTGTCTATATATAGAGAGCGTGTGTGCGTATTGTATCTTATCTTGCTAACTCCGTCGTAGGCCTCACTATATGCCGATATATTTTTAAAAGATGCCTTTTCTAAAAACAAATGATGGACTCTATAAAATTAGCAGAGAATATGGACGCTTATACGTAACTTCGCCATTGCTCAGCGTGCAGCCATTGCATCTATATTTAACACAAGAATAAGTATATAGAAACATTTATATAACTAGCCGAAACTAGGGCGAGTGTGAGTATGATATTGTACATGCTTGAATTTCAAGTGTCATGTTGTTCTCCTTCTGATTGGCAGGTAGCAGTACCCCAGCCTGTTCTCCTTCTGATTGGCAGGTAGCAGTAACCCAGCCTGTTCTCCTTCTCATTGGCAGGTAGCAGTACCCCAGCCTGTTCTCTTTCTGATTGGCAGGTAGCAGTACCCCAGCCTGTTATCCTTCTGATTGACAGGTAGCAGTACCCCAGCCTGTTATCCTTCTGATTGGCAGGTAGCAGTACCCCAGCCTGTTCTCCTTCTGATTGGCAGGTAGCAGTACCCCAGCCTGTTCTCCTTCTGATTGGCAGGTAGCAGTACCCCAGCCTGTTCTCTTTTTGATTGGCAGGTAGCAGTACCCCAGCCTGTTCTCCTTCTGACTGGCAGGTAGCAGTACCCCAGCCTGTTCTCCTTCTGATTGGCAGGTAGCAGTACCCCAGCCTGTTCTCTTTTTGATTGGCAGGTAGCAGTACCCCAGCCTGTTCTCCTTCTGACTGGCAGGTAGCAGTACCCCAGCCTGTTCTCTTTCTGATTAGCAGGTAGCAGTACCCCAGCCTGTTCTCCTTCTGATTGGCAGGTAGCAGTACCCCAGCCTGTTCTCTTTTTGATTGGCAGGTAGCAGTACCCCAGCCTGTTCTCCTTCTGATTGGCAGGTAGCAGTACCCCAGCCTGTTCTCCTTCTGATTGGCAGGTAGCAGTAACCCAGCCTGTTCTCCTTCTCATTGGCAGGTAGCAGTACCCCAGCCTGTTCTCTTTCTGATTGGCAGGTAGCAGTACCCCAGCCTGTTATCCTTCTGATTGACAGGTAGCAGTACCCCAGCCTGTTATCCTTCTGATTGGCAGGTAGCAGTACCCCAGCCTGTTCTCCTTCTGATTGGCAGGTAGCAGTACCCCAGCCTGTTCTCCTTCTGATTGGCAGGTAGCAGTACCCCAGCCTGTTCTCTTTTTGATTGGCAGGTAGCAGTACCCCAGCCTGTTCTCCTTCTGACTGGCAGGTAGCAGTACCCCAGCCTGTTCTCCTTCTGATTGGCAGGTAGCAGTACCCCAGCCTGTTCTCTTTTTGATTGGCAGGTAGCAGTACCCCAGCCTGTTCTCCTTCTGACTGGCAGGTAGCAGTACCCCAGCCTGTTCTCTTTCTGATTAGCAGGTAGCAGTACCCCAGCCTGTTCTCCTTCTGATTGGCAGGTAGCAGTACCCCAGCCTGTTCTCTTTTTGATTGGCAGGTAGCAGTACCCCAGCCTGTTCTCCTTCTGATTGGCAGGTAGCAGTACCCCAGCCTGTTCTCTTTCTGATTGGCAGGTAGCAGTACCCCAGCCTGTTCTCCTTCTGATTGGCAGGTAGCAGTACCTCAGCCTGTTCTCTTTCTGATTGGCAGGTAGCAGTACCCCAGCCTGTTCTCTTTTTGATTGGCAGGTAGCAGTACCCCAGCCTGTTCTCCTTCTGACTGGCAGGTAGCAGTACCCCACCCTGTTCTCTTTCTGATTGGCAGGTAGCAGTACCCCAGCCTGTTCTCCTTCTGATTGGCAGGTAGCAGTACCCCAGCCTGTTCTCTTTCTGATTGGCAGGTAGCAGTACCCCAGCCTGTTCTCCTTCTGATTGGCAGGTAGCAGTACCCCAGCCTGTTCTCTTTCTGATTGGCAGGTAGCAGTACCCCAGCCTGTTCTCCTTCTGATTGGCAGGTAGCAGTACCCCAGCCTGTTATCCTTCTGATTGGCAGGTAGCAGTACCCCAGCCTGTTCTCTTTCTGATTGGCAGGTAGCAGTACCCCAGCCTGTTCTCCTTCTGATTGGCAGGTAGCAGTACCCCAGCCTGTTCTCCTTCTGATTGGCAGGTGGCAGTACCCCAGCCTGTTCTCTTTCTGATTGGCAGGTAGCAGTACCCCAGCCTGTTCTCTTTCTGATTGGCAGGTAGCAGTACCCCAGCCTGTTCTCCTTCTGATTGGCAGGTAGCAGTACCTCAGCCTGTTCTCCATCTGACTGGCAGGTAGCAGTACCCCAGCCTGTTCTCCTTCTGATTGGCAGGTAGCAGTACCCCAGCCTGTTCTCTTTCTGATTGGCAGGTAGCAGTACCCCAGCCTGTTCTCCTTCTGATTGGCAGGTAGCAGTACCCCAGCCTGTTATCCTTCTGATTGGCAGGTAGCAGTACCCCAGCCTGTTCTCTTTCTGATTGGCAGGTAGCAGTACCCCAGCCTGTTCTCCTTCTGATTGGCAGGTAGCAGTACCCCAGCCTGTTCTCCTTCTGATTGGCAGGTAGCAGTACCCCAGCCTGTTCTCTTTCTGATTGGCAGGTAGCAGTACCCCAGCCTGTTCTCTTTCTGATTGGCAGGTAGCAGTACCCCAGCCTGTTCTCCTTCTGATTGGCAGGTAGCAGTACCTCAGCCTGTTCTCCTTCTGACTGGCAGGTAGCAGTACCCCAGCCTGTTCTCTTTCTGATTGGCAGGTAGCAGTACCCCAGCCTGTTCTCTTTCTGATTGGCAGGTAGCAGTACCCCAGCCTGTTCTCCTTCTGATTGGCAGGTAGCAGTACCTCAGCCTGTTCTCCTTCTGACTGGCAGGTAGCAGTACCCCAGCCTGTTCTCTTTCTGATTGGCAGGTAGCAGTACCCCAGCCTGTTATCCTTCTGATTGGCAGGTAGCAGTACCCCCGCCTGTTCTCCTTCTGATTGGCAGGTAGCAGTACCCCAGCCTGTTCTCCTTCTGACTGGCAGGTAGCAGTACCCCAGCCTGTTCTCTTTCTGATTGGCAGGTAGCAGTACCCCAGCCTGTTATCCTTCTGATTGGCAGGTAGCAGTACCCCCGCCTGTTCTCCTTCTGATTGGCAGGTAGCAGTACCCCCGTCTGTTCTCTTTCTGATTGGCAGGTAGCAGTACCCCAGCCTGTTCTCCTTCTGATTGGCAGGTAGCAGTACCCCAGCCTGTTCTCCTTCTGATTGGCAGGTAGCAGTACCCCAGCCTGTTCGCCTTCTGATTGGCAGGTAGCAGTACCCCAGCCTGTTCTCTTTCTGATTGGCAGGTAGCAGTACCTCAGCCTGTTATCCTTCTGATTGGCAGGTAGCAGTACCTCAGCCTGTTATCCTTCTGATTGGCAGGTAGCAGTACCTCAGCCTGTTCTCCTTCTGACTGGCAGGTAGCAGTACCCCAGCCTGTTCTCTTTCTGATTGGCAGGTAGCAGTACCCCAGCCTGTTCTCTTTCTGATTGGCAGGTAGCAGTACCTCAGCCTGTTATCCTTCTGATTGGCAGGTAGCAGTACCCCAGCCTGTTCTCCTTCTGACTGGCAGGTAGCAGTACCTCAGCCTGTTATCCTTCTGATTGGCAGGTAGCAGTACCTCAGCCTGTTCTCCTTCTGATTGGCAGGTAGCAGTACCCCAGCCTGTTCTCCTTCTGATTGGCAGGTAGCAGTACCCCCGCCTGTTCTCCTTCTGATTGGCAGGTAGCAGTACCCCAGCCTGTTCTCTTTCTGATTGGCAGGTAGCAGTACCCCAGCCTGTTCTCTTTCTGATTGGCAGGTAGCAGTACCCCAGCCTGTTATCCTTCTGATTGGCAGGTAGCAGTACCCCAGCCTGTTCTCTTTCTGATTGGCAGGTAGCAGTACCCCAGCCTGTTATCCTTCTGATTGGCAGGTAGCAGTACCTCAGCCTGTTCTCCTTCTGATTGGCAGGTAGCAGTACCCCCGCCTGTTCTCCTTCTGATTGGCAGGTAGCAGTACCCCCGCCTGTTCTCTTTCTGATTGGCAGGTAGCAGTACCCCAGCCTGTTCTCCTTCTGATTGGCAGGTAGCAGTACCCCCGCCTGTTCTCCTTCTGATTGGCAGGTAGCAGTACCCCAGCCTGTTCTCTTTCTGATTGGCAGGTAGCAGTACCCCAGCCTGTTCTCTTTCTGATTGGCAGGTAGCAGTACCCCAGCCTGTTATCCTTCTGATTGGCAGGTAGCAGTACCCCAGCCTGTTATCCTTCTGATTGGCAGGTAGCAGTACCCCAGCCTGTTATCCTTCTGATTGGCAGGTAGCAGTACCCCAGCCTGTTCTCCTTCTGATTGGCAGGTAGCAGTACCCCCGCCTGTTATCCTTCTGATTGGCAGGTAGCAGTACCCCCGCCTGTTCTCTTTCTGATTGGCAGGTAGCAGTACCCCAGCCTGTTATCCTTCTGATTGGCAGGTAGCAGTACCCCCGCCTGTTCTCTTTCTGATTGGCAGGTAGCAGTACCTCAGCCTGTTCTCCTTCTGATTGGCAGGTAGCAGTACCCCCGCCTGTTCTCCTTCTGATTGGCAGGTAGCAGTACCTCAGCCTGTTCTCCTTCTGATTGGCAGGTAGCAGTACCCCAGCCTGTTCTCTTTCTGATTGGCAGGTAGCAGTACCCCCGCCTGTTCTCTTTCTGATTGGCAGGTAGCAGTACCCCAGCCTGTTCTCCTTCTGATTGGCAGGTAGCAGTACCCCCGCCTGTTCTCCTTCTGATTGGCAGGTAGCAGTACCCCAGCCTGTTCTCTTTCTGATTGGCAGGTAGCAGTACCCCAGCCTGTTCTCTTTCTGATTGGCAGGTAGCAGTACCCCCGCCTGTTCTCCTTCTGATTGGCAGGTAGCAGTACCTCAGCCTGTTCTCCTTCTGATTGGCAGGTAGCAGTACCCCAGCCTGTTATCCTTCTGATTGGCAGGTAGCAGTACCCCCGCCTGTTCTCCTTCTGATTGGCAGGTAGCAGTACCCCCGCCTGTTCTCCTTCTGATTGGCAGGTAGCAGTACCTCAGCCTGTTCTCCTTCTGATTGGCAGGTAGCAGTACCCCAGCCTGTTCTCTTTCTGATTGGCAGGTAGCAGTACCCCCGCCTGTTCTCTTTCTGATTGGCAGGTAGCAGTACCCCCGCCTGTTCTCCTTCTGATTGGCAGGTAGCAGTACCCCAGCCTGTTCTCTTTCTGATTGGCAGGTAGCAGTACCCCAGCCTGTTCTCCTTCTGATTGGCAGGTAGCAGTACCCCAGCCTGTTCTCCTTCTGATTGGCAGGTAGCAGTACCCCAGCCTGTTCTCCTTCTGATTGGCAGGTAGCAGTACCCCAGCCTGTTATCCTTCTGATTGGCAGGTAGCAGTACCCCAGCCTGTTATCCTTCTGATTGGCAGGTAGCAGTACCTCAGCCTGTTCTCCTTCTGATTGGCAGGTAGCAGTACCCCCGCCTGTTCTCTTTCTGATTGGCAGGTAGCAGTACCCCCGCCTGTTATCCTTCTGATTGGCAGGTAGCAGTACCTCAGCCTGTTCTCTTTCTGATTGGCAGGTAGCAGTACCTCAGCCTGTTATCCTTCTGATTGGCAGGTAGCAGTACCCCAGCCTGTTCTCTTTCTGATTGGCAGGTAGCAGTACCCCAGCCTGTTATCCTTCTGATTGGCAGGTAGCAGTACCCCCGCCTGTTCTCTTTCTGATTGGCAGGTAGCAGTACCCCCGCCTGTTCTCTTTCTGATTGGCAGGTAGCAGTACCCCCGCCTGTTCTCTTTCTGATTGGCAGGTAGCAGTACCCCCGCCTGTTATCCTTCTGATTGGCAGGTAGCAGTACCCCCGCCTGTTCTCTTTCTGATTGGCAGGTAGCAGTACCCCCGCCTGTTCTCTTTCTGATTGGCAGGTAGCAGTACCCCCGCCTGTTATCCTTCTGATTGGCAGGTAGCAGTACCTCAGCCTGTTCTCTTTCTGATTGGCAGGTAGCAGTACCCCAGCCTGTTCTCCTTCTGATTGGCAGGTAGCAGTACCCCAGCCTGTTATCCTTCTGATTGGCAGGTAGCAGTACCCCCGCCTGTTCTCTTTCTGATTGGCAGGTAGCAGTACCCCCGCCTGTTATCCTTCTGATTGGCAGGTAGCAGTACCTCAGCCTGTTCTCTTTCTGATTGGCAGGTAGCAGTACCTCAGCCTGTTCTCTTTCTGATTGGCAGGTAGCAGTACCCCAGCCTGTTATCCTTCTGATTGGCAGGTAGCAGTACCCCCGCCTGTTCTCTTTCTGATTGGCAGGTAGCAGTACCCCCGCCTGTTATCCTTCTGATTGGCAGGTAGCAGTACCCCCGCCTGTTCTCTTTCTGATTGGCAGGTAGCAGTACCCCCGCCTGTTATCCTTCTGATTGGCAGGTAGCAGTACCCCCGCCTGTTCTCCTTCTGATTGGCAGGTAGCAGTACCTCAGCCTGTTCTCCTTCTGATTGGCAGGTAGCAGTACCTCAGCCTGTTCTCTGTCTGATTGGCAGGTAGCAGTACCTCAGCCTGTTCTCTTTCTGATTGGCAGGTAGCAGTACCCCAGCCTGTTATCCTTCTGATTGGCAGGTAGCAGTACCCCCGCCTGTTCTCTTTCTGATTGGCAGGTAGCAGTACCCCCGCCTGTTATCCTTCTGATTGGCAGGTAGCAGTACCCCCGCCTGTTCTCTTTCTGATTGGCAGGTAGCAGTACCCCCGCCTGTTATCCTTCTGATTGGCAGGTAGCAGTACCCCCGCCTGTTCTCCTTCTGATTGGCAGGTAGCAGTACCTCAGCCTGTTCTCCTTCTGATTGGCAGGTAGCAGTACCTCAGCCTGTTCTCCTTCTGAATGGCAGGTAGCAGTACCCCAGCCTGTTCTCTTTCTGATTGGCAGGTAGCAGTACCCCCGCCTGTTCTCCTTCTGATTGGCAGGTAGCAGTACCCCAGCCTGTTCTCTTTCTGATTGGCAGGTAGCAGTACCCCAGCCTGTTCTCCTTCTGATTGGCAGGTAGCAGTACCCCCGCCTGTTCTCCTTCTGATTGGCAGGTAGCAGTACCCCAGCCTGTTCTCTTTCTGATTGGCAGGTAGCAGTACCTCAGCCTGTTATCCTTCTGATTGGCAGGTAGCAGTACCCCAGCCTGTTCTCTTTCTGATTGGCAGGTAGCAGTACCCCCGCCTGTTCTCTTTCTGATTGGCAGGTAGCAGTACCTCAGCCTGTTCTCCTTCTGATTGGCAGGTAGCAGTACCCCAGCATGTTATCCTTCTGATTGGCAGGTAGCAGTACCTCAGCCTGTTATCCTTCTGATTGGCAGGTAGCAGTACCCCAGCCTGTTCTCTTTCTGATTGGCAGGTAGCAGTACCTCAGCCTGTTCTCCTTCTGATTGGCAGGTAGAAGTACCCCAGCATGTTATCCTTCTGATTGGCAGGTAGCAGTACCCCAGCCTGTTATCCTTCTGATTGGCAGGTAGCAGTACCCCAGCCTGTTCTCCTTCTGATTGGCAGGTAGCAGTACCCCAGCCTGTTCTCTGTCTGATTGGCAGGTAGCAGTACCCCCGCCTGTTCTCCTTCTGATTGGCAGGTAGCAGTACCTCAGCCTGTTCTCCTTCTGATTGGCAGGTAGCAGTACCCCCGCCTGTTCTCCTTCTGATTGGCAGGTAGCAGTACCTCAGCCTGTTCTCCTTCTGATTGGCAGGTAGCAGTACCCCCGCCTGTTCTCTTTCTGATTGGCAGGTAGCAGTACCCCCGCCTGTTCTCCTTCTGATTGGCAGGTAGCAGTACCTCAGCCTGTTCTCCTTCTGATTGGCAGGTAGCAGTACCCCAGCCTGTTCTCTTTCTGATTGGCAGGTAGCAGTACCCCCGCCTGTTCTCCTTCTGATTGGCAGGTAGCAGTACCTCAGCCTGTTCTCCTTCTGATTGGCAGGTAGCAGTACCTCAGCCTGTTCTCCTTCTGATTGGCAGGTAGCAGTACCCCAGCCTGTTCTCTTTCTGATTGGCAGGTAGCAGTACCCCCGCCTGTTCTCCTTCTGATTGGCAGGTAGCAGTACCCCAGCCTGTTCTCTTTCTGATTGGCAGGTAGCAGTACCCCAGCCTGTTCTCTTTCTGATTGGCAGGTAGCAGTACCTCAGCCTGTTCTCTTTCTGATTGGCAGGTAGCAGTACCCCAGCCTGTTATCCTTCTGATTGGCAGGTAGCAGTACCTCAGCCTGTTCTCTTTCTGATTGGCAGGTAGCAGTACCTCAGCCTGTTCTCCTTCTGATTGGCAGGTAGCAGTACCCCAGCCTGTTCTCTTTCTGATTGGCAGGTAGCAGTACCTCAGCCTGTTCTCTTTCTGATTGGCAGGTAGCAGTACCCCAGCCTGTTCTCTTTCTGATTGGCAGGTAGCAGTACCCCAGCCTGTTCTCTTTCTGATTGGCAGGTAGCAGTACCCCAGCCTGTTATCCTTCTGATTGGCAGGTAGCAGTACCTCAGCCTGTTATCCTTCTGATTGGCAGGTAGCAGTACCCCAGCCTGTTCTCTTTCTGATTGGCAGGTAGCAGTACCCCAGCCTGTTATCCTTCTGATTGGCAGGTAGCAGTACCCCAGCCTGTTCTCTTTCTGATTGGCAGGTAGCAGTACCCCAGCCTGTTATCCTTCTGATTGGCAGGTAGCAGTACCCCAGCCTGTTCTCTTTCTGATTGGCAGGTAGCAGTACCCCAGCCTGTTATCCTTCTGATTGGCAGGTAGCAGTACCTCAGCCTGTTATCCTTCTGATTGGCAGGTAGCAGTACCTCAGCCTGTTATCCTTCTGATTGGCAGGTAGCAGTACCTCAGCCTGTTCTCCTTCTGACTGGCAGGTAGCAGTACCCCAGCCTGTTCTCTTTCTGATTGGCAGGTAGCAGTACCCCAGCCTGTTCTCTTTCTGATTGGCAGGTAGCAGTACCTCAGCCTGTTATCCTTCTGATTGGCAGGTAGCAGTACCCCAGCCTGTTCTCCTTCTGACTGGCAGGTAGCAGTACCTCAGCCTGTTATCCTTCTGATTGGCAGGTAGCAGTACCTCAGCCTGTTCTCCTTCTGATTGGCAGGTAGCAGTACCCCAGCCTGTTCTCCTTCTGATTGGCAGGTAGCAGTACCCCCGCCTGTTCTCCTTCTGATTGGCAGGTAGCAGTACCCCAGCCTGTTCTCTTTCTGATTGGCAGGTAGCAGTACCCCAGCCTGTTCTCTTTCTGATTGGCAGGTAGCAGTACCCCAGCCTGTTATCCTTCTGATTGGCAGGTCGCAGTACCCCAGCCTGTTCTCTTTCTGATTGGCAGGTAGCAGTACCCCAGCCTGTTATCCTTCTGATTGGCAGGTAGCAGTACCTCAGCCTGTTCTCCTTCTGATTGGCAGGTAGCAGTACCCCCGCCTGTTCTCCTTCTGATTGGCAGGTAGCAGTACCCCCGCCTGTTCTCTTTCTGATTGGCAGGTAGCAGTACCCCAGCCTGTTCTCCTTCTGATTGGCAGGTAGCAGTACCCCCGCCTGTTCTCCTTCTGATTGGCAGGTAGCAGTACCCCAGCCTGTTCTCTTTCTGATTGGCAGGTAGCAGTACCCCAGCCTGTTCTCTTTCTGATTGGCAGGTAGCAGTACCCCAGCCTGTTATCCTTCTGATTGGCAGGTAGCAGTACCCCAGCCTGTTATCCTTCTGATTGGCAGGTAGCAGTACCCCAGCCTGTTATCCTTCTGATTGGCAGGTAGCAGTACCCCAGCCTGTTCTCCTTCTGATTGGCAGGTAGCAGTACCCCCGCCTGTTATCCTTCTGATTGGCAGGTAGCAGTACCCCCGCCTGTTCTCTTTCTGATTGGCAGGTAGCAGTACCCCAGCCTGTTATCCTTCTGATTGGCAGGTAGCAGTACCCCCGCCTGTTCTCTTTCTGATTGGCAGGTAGCAGTACCTCAGCCTGTTCTCCTTCTGATTGGCAGGTAGCAGTACCCCCGCCTGTTCTCCTTCTGATTGGCAGGTAGCAGTACCTCAGCCTGTTCTCCTTCTGATTGGCAGGTAGCAGTACCCCAGCCTGTTCTCTTTCTGATTGGCAGGTAGCAGTACCCCCGCCTGTTCTCTTTCTGATTGGCAGGTAGCAGTACCCCAGCCTGTTCTCCTTCTGATTGGCAGGTAGCAGTACCCCCGCCTGTTCTCCTTCTGATTGGCAGGTAGCAGTACCCCAGCCTGTTCTCTTTCTGATTGGCAGGTAGCAGTACCCCAGCCTGTTCTCTTTCTGATTGGCAGGTAGCAGTACCCCCGCCTGTTCTCCTTCTGATTGGCAGGTAGCAGTACCTCAGCCTGTTCTCCTTCTGATTGGCAGGTAGCAGTACCCCAGCCTGTTATCCTTCTGATTGGCAGGTAGCAGTACCCCCGCCTGTTCTCCTTCTGATTGGCAGGTAGCAGTACCCCCGCCTGTTCTCCTTCTGATTGGCAGGTAGCAGTACCTCAGCCTGTTCTCCTTCTGATTGGCAGGTAGCAGTACCCCAGCCTGTTCTCTTTCTGATTGGCAGGTAGCAGTACCCCCGCCTGTTCTCTTTCTGATTGGCAGGTAGCAGTACCCCCGCCTGTTCTCCTTCTGATTGGCAGGTAGCAGTACCCCAGCCTGTTCTCTTTCTGATTGGCAGGTAGCAGTACCCCAGCCTGTTCTCCTTCTGATTGGCAGGTAGCAGTACCCCAGCCTGTTCTCCTTCTGATTGGCAGGTAGCAGTACCCCAGCCTGTTCTCCTTCTGATTGGCAGGTAGCAGTACCCCAGCCTGTTATCCTTCTGATTGGCAGGTAGCAGTACCCCAGCCTGTTATCCTTCTGATTGGCAGGTAGCAGTACCTCAGCCTGTTCTCCTTCTGATTGGCAGGTAGCAGTACCCCCGCCTGTTCTCTTTCTGATTGGCAGGTAGCAGTACCCCCGCCTGTTATCCTTCTGATTGGCAGGTAGCAGTACCTCAGCCTGTTCTCTTTCTGATTGGCAGGTAGCAGTACCTCAGCCTGTTATCCTTCTGATTGGCAGGTAGCAGTACCCCAGCCTGTTCTCTTTCTGATTGGCAGGTAGCAGTACCCCAGCCTGTTATCCTTCTGATTGGCAGGTAGCAGTACCCCCGCCTGTTCTCTTTCTGATTGGCAGGTAGCAGTATCCCCGCCTGTTCTCTTTCTGATTGGCAGGTAGCAGTACCCCCGCCTGTTCTCTTTCTGATTGGCAGGTAGCAGTACCCCCCGCCTGTTATCCTTCTGATTGGCAGGTAGCAGTACCCCCGCCTGTTCTCTTTCTGATTGGCAGGTAGCAGTACCCCCGCCTGTTCTCTTTCTGATTGGCAGGTAGCAGTACCCCCGCCTGTTATCCTTCTGATTGGCAGGTAGCAGTACCTCAGCCTGTTCTCTTTCTGATTGGCAGGTAGCAGTACCCCAGCCTGTTCTCCTTCTGATTGGCAGGTAGCAGTACCCCAGCCTGTTATCCTTCTGATTGGCAGGTAGCAGTACCCCCGCCTGTTCTCTTTCTGATTGGCAGGTAGCAGTACCCCCGCCTGTTATCCTTCTGATTGGCAGGTAGCAGTACCTCAGCCTGTTCTCTTTCTGATTGGCAGGTAGCAGTACCTCAGCCTGTTCTCTTTCTGATTGGCAGGTAGCAGTACCCCAGCCTGTTATCCTTCTGATTGGCAGGTAGCAGTACCCCCGCCTGTTCTCTTTCTGATTGGCAGGTAGCAGTACCCCCGCCTGTTATCCTTCTGATTGGCAGGTAGCAGTACCCCCGCCTGTTCTCTTTCTGATTGGCAGGTAGCAGTACCCCCCGCCTGTTATCCTTCTGATTGGCAGGTAGCAGTACCCCCGCCTGTTCTCCTTCTGATTGGCAGGTAGCAGTACCTCAGCCTGTTCTCCTTCTGATTGGCAGGTAGCAGTACCTCAGCCTGTTCTCTTTCTGATTGGCAGGTAGCAGTACCTCAGCCTGTTCTCTTTCTGATTGGCAGGTAGCAGTACCCCAGCCTGTTATCCTTCTGATTGGCAGGTAGCAGTACCCCCCGCCTGTTCTCTTTCTGATTGGCAGGTAGCAGTACCCCCGCCTGTTATCCTTCTGATTGGCAGGTAGCAGTACCCCCGCCTGTTCTCTTTCTGATTGGCAGGTAGCAGTACCCCCGCCTGTTATCCTTCTGATTGGCAGGTAGCAGTACCCCCCGCCTGTTCTCCTTCTGATTGGCAGGTAGCAGTACCTCAGCCTGTTCTCCTTCTGATTGGCAGGTAGCAGTACCTCAGCCTGTTCTCCTTCTGATTGGCAGGTAGCAGTACCCCAGCCTGTTCTCTTTCTGATTGGCAGGTAGCAGTACCCCCGCCTGTTCTCCTTCTGATTGGCAGGTAGCAGTACCCCAGCCTGTTCTCTTTCTGATTGGCAGGTAGCAGTACCCCAGCCTGTTCTCCTTCTGATTGGCAGGTAGCAGTACCCCCGCCTGTTCTCCTTCTGATTGGCAGGTAGCAGTACCCCAGCCTGTTCTCTTTCTGATTGGCAGGTAGCAGTACCTCAGCCTGTTATCCTTCTGATTGGCAGGTAGCAGTACCCCAGCCTGTTCTCTTTCTGATTGGCAGGTAGCAGTACCCCCGCCTGTTCTCTTTCTGATTTGCAGGTAGCAGTACCTCAGCCTGTTCTCCTTCTGATTGGCAGGTAGCAGTACCCCAGCATGTTATCCTTCTGATTGGCAGGTAGCAGTACCTCAGCCTGTTATCCTTCTGATTGGCAGGTAGCAGTACCCCAGCCTGTTATCCTTCTGATTGGCAGGTAGCAGTACCTCAGCCTGTTCTCCTTCTGATTGGCAGGTAGCAGTACCCCCGCCTGTTCTCTTTCTGATTGGCAGGTAGCAGTACCCCCGCCTGTTATCCTTCTGATTGGCAGGTAGCAGTACCTCAGCCTGTTCTCTTTCTGATTGGCAGGTAGCAGTACCTCAGCCTGTTATCCTTCTGATTGGCAGGTAGCAGTACCCCAGCCTGTTCTCTTTCTGATTGGCAGGTAGCAGTACCCCAGCCTGTTATCCTTCTGATTGGCAGGTAGCAGTACCCCCGCCTGTTCTCTTTCTGATTGGCAGGTAGCAGTATCCCCGCCTGTTCTCTTTCTGATTGGCAGGTAGCAGTACCCCCGCCTGTTCTCTTTCTGATTGGCAGGTAGCAGTACCCCCGCCTGTTATCCTTCTGATTGGCAGGTAGCAGTACCCCCGCCTGTTCTCTTTCTGATTGGCAGGTAGCAGTACCCCCGCCTGTTCTCTTTCTGATTGGCAGGTAGCAGTACCCCCGCCTGTTATCCTTCTGATTGGCAGGTAGCAGTACCTCAGCCTGTTCTCTTTCTGATTGGCAGGTAGCAGTACCCCAGCCTGTTCTCCTTCTGATTGGCAGGTAGCAGTACCCCAGCCTGTTATCCTTCTGATTGGCAGGTAGCAGTACCCCCGCCTGTTCTCTTTCTGATTGGCAGGTAGCAGTACCCCCGCCTGTTATCCTTCTGATTGGCAGGTAGCAGTACCTCAGCCTGTTCTCTTTCTGATTGGCAGGTAGCAGTACCTCAGCCTGTTCTCTTTCTGATTGGCAGGTAGCAGTACCCCAGCCTGTTATCCTTCTGATTGGCAGGTAGCAGTACCCCCGCCTGTTCTCTTTCTGATTGGCAGGTAGCAGTACCCCCGCCTGTTATCCTTCTGATTGGCAGGTAGCAGTACCCCCGCCTGTTCTCTTTCTGATTGGCAGGTAGCAGTACCCCCGCCTGTTATCCTTCTGATTGGCAGGTAGCAGTACCCCCGCCTGTTCTCCTTCTGATTGGCAGGTAGCAGTACCTCAGCCTGTTCTCCTTCTGATTGGCAGGTAGCAGTACCTCAGCCTGTTCTCTTTCTGATTGGCAGGTAGCAGTACCTCAGCCTGTTCTCTTTCTGATTGGCAGGTAGCAGTACCCCAGCCTGTTATCCTTCTGATTGGCAGGTAGCAGTACCCCCGCCTGTTCTCTTTCTGATTGGCAGGTAGCAGTACCCCCGCCTGTTATCCTTCTGATTGGCAGGTAGCAGTACCCCCGCCTGTTCTCTTTCTGATTGGCAGGTAGCAGTACCCCCGCCTGTTATCCTTCTGATTGGCAGGTAGCAGTACCCCCGCCTGTTCTCCTTCTGATTGGCAGGTAGCAGTACCTCAGCCTGTTCTCCTTCTGATTGGCAGGTAGCAGTACCTCAGCCTGTTCTCCTTCTGATTGGCAGGTAGCAGTACCCCAGCCTGTTCTCTTTCTGATTGGCAGGTAGCAGTACCCCCGCCTGTTCTCCTTCTGATTGGCAGGTAGCAGTACCCCAGCCTGTTCTCTTTCTGATTGGCAGGTAGCAGTACCCCAGCCTGTTCTCCTTCTGATTGGCAGGTAGCAGTACCCCCGCCTGTTCTCCTTCTGATTGGCAGGTAGCAGTACCCCAGCCTGTTCTCTTTCTGATTGGCAGGTAGCAGTACCTCAGCCTGTTATCCTTCTGATTGGCAGGTAGCAGTACCCCAGCCTGTTCTCTTTCTGATTGGCAGGTAGCAGTACCCCCGCCTGTTCTCTTTCTGATTTGCAGGTAGCAGTACCTCAGCCTGTTCTCCTTCTGATTGGCAGGTAGCAGTACCCCAGCATGTTATCCTTCTGATTGGCAGGTAGCAGTACCTCAGCCTGTTATCCTTCTGATTGGCAGGTAGCAGTACCCCAGCCTGTTCTCTTTCTGATTGGCAGGTAGCAGTACCTCAGCCTGTTCTCCTTCTGATTGGCAGGTAGCAGTACCCCAGCATGTTATCCTTCTGATTGGCAGGTAGCAGTACCCCAGCCTGTTATCCTTCTGATTGGCAGGTAGCAGTACCCCAGCCTGTTCTCCTTCTGATTGGCAGGTAGCAGTACCCCAGCCTGTTCTCTTTCTGATTGGCAGGTAGCAGTACCCCCGCCTGTTCTCCTTCTGATTGGCAGGTAGCAGTACCTCAGCCTGTTCTCCTTCTGATTGGCAGGTAGCAGTACCCCCGCCTGTTCTCCTTCTGATTGGCAGGTAGCAGTACCTCAGCCTGTTCTCCTTCTGATTGGCAGGTAGCAGTACCCCCGCCTGTTCTCTTTCTGGTTGGCAGGTAGCAGTACCCCCGCCTGTTCTCCTTCTGATTGGCAGGTAGCAGTACCTCAGCCTGTTCTCCTTCTGATTGGCAGGTAGCAGTACCCCAGCCTGTTCTCTTTCTGATTGGCAGGTAGCAGTACCCCCGCCTGTTCTC
Organism: Siphonodentalium dalli; assembly: GCA_032622095.1. Lineage (NCBI taxonomy): Eukaryota > Metazoa > Mollusca > Scaphopoda > Gadilida > Siphonodentaliidae > Siphonodentalium > Siphonodentalium dalli. The sequence continues at coordinate 138,220,796 of CP136069.1, forward strand.
CTTCTGATTGGCAGGTAGCAGTACCTCAGCCTGTTCTCCTTCTGATTGGCAGGTAGCAGTACCTCAGCCTGTTCTCCTTCTGATTGGCAGGTAGCAGTACCCCAGCCTGTTCTCTTTCTGATTGGCAGGTAGCAGTACCCCCGCCTGTTCTCCTTCTGATTGGCAGGTAGCAGTACCCCAGCCTGTTCTCTTTCTGATTGGCAGGTAGCAGTACCCCAGCCTGTTCTCTTTCTGATTGGCAGGTAGCAGTACCTCAGCCTGTTCTCTTTCTGATTGGCAGGTAGCAGTACCCCAGCCTGTTATCCTTCTGATTGGCAGGTAGCAGTACCTCAGCCTGTTCTCTTTCTGATTGGCAGGTAGCAGTACCTCAGCCTGTTCTCCTTCTGATTGGCAGGTAGCAGTACCCCAGCCTGTTCTCTTTCTGATTGGCAGGTAGCAGTACCTCAGCCTGTTCTCTTTCTGATTGGCAGGTAGCAGTACCCCAGCCTGTTCTCTTTCTGATTGGCAGGTAGCAGTACCCCAGCCTGTTCTCTTTCTGATTGGCAGGTAGCAGTACCCCAGCCTGTTATCCTTCTGATTGGCAGGTAGCAGTACCTCAGCCTGTTATCCTTCTGATTGGCAGGTAGCAGTACCCCAGCCTGTTCTCTTTCTGATTGGCAGGTAGCAGTACCCCAGCCTGTTATCCTTCTGATTGGCAGGTAGCAGTACCCCAGCCTGTTCTCTTTCTGATTGGCAGGTAGCAGTACCCCAGCCTGTTATCCTTCTGATTGGCAGGTAGCAGTACCCCAGCCTGTTCTCTTTCTGATTGGCAGGTAGCAGTACCCCAGCCTGTTATCCTTCTGATTGGCAGGTAGCAGTACCTCAGCCTGTTATCCTTCTGATTGGCAGGTAGCAGTACCCCAGCCTGTTCTCCTTCTGATTGGCAGGTAGCAGTACCTCAGCCTGTTATCCTTCTGATTGGCAGGTAGCAGTACCCCAGCCTGTTCTCCTTCTGATTGGCAGGTAGCAGTACCCCCGCCTGTTATCCTTCTGATTGGCAGGTAGCAGTACCCCAGCCTGTTCTCTTTCTGATTGGCAGGTAGCAGTACCTCAGCCTGTTCTCTTTCTGATTGGCAGGTAGCAGTACCCCAGCCTGTTCTCTTTCTGATTGGCAGGTAGCAGTACCCCAGCCTGTTCTCTTTCTGATTGGCAGGTAGCAGTACCCCAGCCTGTTATCCTTCTGATTGGCAGGTAGCAGTACCTCAGCCTGTTATCCTTCTGATTGGCAGGTAGCAGTACCCCAGCCTGTTCTCTTTCTGATTGGCAGGTAGCAGTACCCCAGCCTGTTATCCTTCTGATTGGCAGGTAGCAGTACCCCAGCCTGTTCTCTTTCTGATTGGCAGGTAGCAGTACCCCCGCCTGTTATCCTTCTGATTGGCAGGTAGCAGTACCCCCGCCTGTTCTCTTTCTGATTGGCAGGTAGCAGTACCCCCGCCTGTTCTCTTTCTGATTGGCAGGTAGCAGTACCCCCGCCTGTTATCCTTCTGATTGGCAGGTAGCAGTACCTCAGCCTGTTCTCTTTCTGATTGGCAGGTAGCAGTACCCCAGCCTGTTCTCCTTCTGATTGGCAGGTAGCAGTACCCCAGCCTGTTATCCTTCTGATTGGCAGGTAGCAGTACCCCCGCCTGTTCTCTTTCTGATTGGCAGGTAGCAGTACCCCCGCCTGTTATCCTTCTGATTGGCAGGTAGCAGTACCTCAGCCTGTTCTCTTTCTGATTGGCAGGTAGCAGTACCTCAGCCTGTTCTCTTTCTGATTGGCAGGTAGCAGTACCCCAGCCTGTTATCCTTCTGATTGGCAGGTAGCAGTACCCCCGCCTGTTCTCTTTCTGATTGGCAGGTAGCAGTACCCCCGCCTGTTATCCTTCTGATTGGCAGGTAGCAGTACCCCCGCCTGTTCTCTTTCTGATTGGCAGGTAGCAGTACCCCCGCCTGTTATCCTTCTGATTGGCAGGTAGCAGTACCCCCGCCTGTTCTCCTTCTGATTGGCAGGTAGCAGTACCTCAGCCTGTTCTCCTTCTGATTGGCAGGTAGCAGTACCTCAGCCTGTTCTCTTTCTGATTGGCAGGTAGCAGTACCTCAGCCTGTTCTCTTTCTGATTGGCAGGTAGCAGTACCCCAGCCTGTTATCCTTCTGATTGGCAGGTAGCAGTACCCCCGCCTGTTCTCTTTCTGATTGGCAGGTAGCAGTACCCCCGCCTGTTATCCTTCTGATTGGCAGGTAGCAGTACCCCCGCCTGTTCTCTTTCTGATTGGCAGGTAGCAGTACCCCCGCCTGTTATCCTTCTGATTGGCAGGTAGCAGTACCCCCGCCTGTTCTCCTTCTGATTGGCAGGTAGCAGTACCTCAGCCTGTTCTCCTTCTGATTGGCAGGTAGCAGTACCTCAGCCTGTTCTCCTTCTGATTGGCAGGTAGCAGTACCCCAGCCTGTTCTCTTTCTGATTGGCAGGTAGCAGTACCCCCGCCTGTTCTCCTTCTGATTGGCAGGTAGCAGTACCCCAGCCTGTTCTCTTTCTGATTGGCAGGTAGCAGTACCCCAGCCTGTTCTCCTTCTGATTGGCAGGTAGCAGTACCCCCGCCTGTTCTCCTTCTGATTGGCAGGTAGCAGTACCCCAGCCTGTTCTCTTTCTGATTGGCAGGTAGCAGTACCTCAGCCTGTTATCCTTCTGATTGGCAGGTAGCAGTACCCCAGCCTGTTCTCTTTCTGATTGGCAGGTAGCAGTACCCCCGCCTGTTCTCTTTCTGATTTGCAGGTAGCAGTACCTCAGCCTGTTCTCCTTCTGATTGGCAGGTAGCAGTACCCCAGCATGTTATCCTTCTGATTGGCAGGTAGCAGTACCTCAGCCTGTTATCCTTCTGATTGGCAGGTAGCAGTACCCCAGCCTGTTATCCTTCTGATTGGCAGGTAGCAGTACCTCAGCCTGTTCTCCTTCTGATTGGCAGGTAGCAGTACCCCCGCCTGTTCTCTTTCTGATTGGCAGGTAGCAGTACCCCCGCCTGTTATCCTTCTGATTGGCAGGTAGCAGTACCTCAGCCTGTTCTCTTTCTGATTGGCAGGTAGCAGTACCTCAGCCTGTTATCCTTCTGATTGGCAGGTAGCAGTACCCCAGCCTGTTCTCTTTCTGATTGGCAGGTAGCAGTACCCCAGCCTGTTATCCTTCTGATTGGCAGGTAGCAGTACCCCCGCCTGTTCTCTTTCTGATTGGCAGGTAGCAGTATCCCCGCCTGTTCTCTTTCTGATTGGCAGGTAGCAGTACCCCCGCCTGTTCTCTTTCTGATTGGCAGGTAGCAGTACCCCCGCCTGTTATCCTTCTGATTGGCAGGTAGCAGTACCCCCGCCTGTTCTCTTTCTGATTGGCAGGTAGCAGTACCCCCGCCTGTTCTCTTTCTGATTGGCAGGTAGCAGTACCCCCGCCTGTTATCCTTCTGATTGGCAGGTAGCAGTACCTCAGCCTGTTCTCTTTCTGATTGGCAGGTAGCAGTACCCCAGCCTGTTCTCCTTCTGATTGGCAGGTAGCAGTACCCCAGCCTGTTATCCTTCTGATTGGCAGGTAGCAGTACCCCCGCCTGTTCTCTTTCTGATTGGCAGGTAGCAGTACCCCCGCCTGTTATCCTTCTGATTGGCAGGTAGCAGTACCTCAGCCTGTTCTCTTTCTGATTGGCAGGTAGCAGTACCTCAGCCTGTTCTCTTTCTGATTGGCAGGTAGCAGTACCCCAGCCTGTTATCCTTCTGATTGGCAGGTAGCAGTACCCCCGCCTGTTCTCTTTCTGATTGGCAGGTAGCAGTACCCCCGCCTGTTATCCTTCTGATTGGCAGGTAGCAGTACCCCCGCCTGTTCTCTTTCTGATTGGCAGGTAGCAGTACCCCCGCCTGTTATCCTTCTGATTGGCAGGTAGCAGTACCCCCGCCTGTTCTCCTTCTGATTGGCAGGTAGCAGTACCTCAGCCTGTTCTCCTTCTGATTGGCAGGTAGCAGTACCTCAGCCTGTTCTCTTTCTGATTGGCAGGTAGCAGTACCTCAGCCTGTTCTCTTTCTGATTGGCAGGTAGCAGTACCCCAGCCTGTTATCCTTCTGATTGGCAGGTAGCAGTACCCCCGCCTGTTCTCTTTCTGATTGGCAGGTAGCAGTACCCCCGCCTGTTATCCTTCTGATTGGCAGGTAGCAGTACCCCCGCCTGTTCTCTTTCTGATTGGCAGGTAGCAGTACCCCCGCCTGTTATCCTTCTGATTGGCAGGTAGCAGTACCCCCGCCTGTTCTCCTTCTGATTGGCAGGTAGCAGTACCTCAGCCTGTTCTCCTTCTGATTGGCAGGTAGCAGTACCTCAGCCTGTTCTCCTTCTGATTGGCAGGTAGCAGTACCCCAGCCTGTTCTCTTTCTGATTGGCAGGTAGCAGTACCCCCGCCTGTTCTCCTTCTGATTGGCAGGTAGCAGTACCCCAGCCTGTTCTCTTTCTGATTGGCAGGTAGCAGTACCCCAGCCTGTTCTCCTTCTGATTGGCAGGTAGCAGTACCCCCGCCTGTTCTCCTTCTGATTGGCAGGTAGCAGTACCCCAGCCTGTTCTCTTTCTGATTGGCAGGTAGCAGTACCTCAGCCTGTTATCCTTCTGATTGGCAGGTAGCAGTACCCCAGCCTGTTCTCTTTCTGATTGGCAGGTAGCAGTACCCCCGCCTGTTCTCTTTCTGATTTGCAGGTAGCAGTACCTCAGCCTGTTCTCCTTCTGATTGGCAGGTAGCAGTACCCCAGCATGTTATCCTTCTGATTGGCAGGTAGCAGTACCCCAGCCTGTTATCCTTCTGATTGGCAGGTAGCAGTACCCCAGCCTGTTCTCCTTCTGATTGGCAGGTAGCAGTACCCCAGCCTGTTCTCTTTCTGATTGGCAGGTAGCAGTACCCCCGCCTGTTCTCCTTCTGATTGGCAGGTAGCAGTACCTCAGCCTGTTCTCCTTCTGATTGGCAGGTAGCAGTACCCCCGCCTGTTCTCCTTCTGATTGGCAGGTAGCAGTACCTCAGCCTGTTCTCCTTCTGATTGGCAGGTAGCAGTACCCCCGCCTGTTCTCTTTCTGATTGGCAGGTAGCAGTACCCCCGCCTGTTCTCCTTCTGATTGGCAGGTAGCAGTACCTCAGCCTGTTCTCCTTCTGATTGGCAGGTAGCAGTACCCCAGCCTGTTCTCTTTCTGATTGGCAGGTAGCAGTACCCCCGCCTGTTCTCCTTCTGATTGGCAGGTAGCAGTACCTCAGCCTGTTCTCCTTCTGATTGGCAGGTAGCAGTACCTCAGCCTGTTCTCCTTCTGATTGGCAGGTAGCAGTACCCCAGCCTGTTCTCTTTCTGATTGGCAGGTAGCAGTACCCCCGCCTGTTCTCCTTCTGATTGGCAGGTAGCAGTACCCCAGCCTGTTCTCTTTCTGATTGGCAGGTAGCAGTACCCCAGCCTGTTCTCTTTCTGATTGGCAGGTAGCAGTACCTCAGCCTGTTCTCTTTCTGATTGGCAGGTAGCAGTACCCCAGCCTGTTATCCTTCTGATTGGCAGGTAGCAGTACCTCAGCCTGTTCTCTTTCTGATTGGCAGGTAGCAGTACCTCAGCCTGTTCTCCTTCTGATTGGCAGGTAGCAGTACCCCAGCCTGTTCTCTTTCTGATTGGCAGGTAGCAGTACCTCAGCCTGTTCTCTTTCTGATTGGCAGGTAGCAGTACCCCAGCCTGTTCTCTTTCTGATTGGCAGGTAGCAGTACCCCAGCCTGTTCTCTTTCTGATTGGCAGGTAGCAGTACCCCAGCCTGTTATCCTTCTGATTGGCAGGTAGCAGTACCTCAGCCTGTTATCCTTCTGATTGGCAGGTAGCAGTACCCCAGCCTGTTCTCTTTCTGATTGGCAGGTAGCAGTACCCCAGCCTGTTATCCTTCTGATTGGCAGGTAGCAGTACCCCAGCCTGTTCTCTTTCTGATTGGCAGGTAGCAGTACCCCAGCCTGTTATCCTTCTGATTGGCAGGTAGCAGTACCCCAGCCTGTTCTCTTTCTGATTGGCAGGTAGCAGTACCCCAGCCTGTTATCCTTCTGATTGGCAGGTAGCAGTACCTCAGCCTGTTATCCTTCTGATTGGCAGGTAGCAGTACCCCAGCCTGTTCTCCTTCTGATTGGCAGGTAGCAGTACCTCAGCCTGTTATCCTTCTGATTGGCAGGTAGCAGTACCCCAGCCTGTTCTCCTTCTGATTGGCAGGTAGCAGTACCCCCGCCTGTTATCCTTCTGATTGGCAGGTAGCAGTACCCCAGCCTGTTCTCTTTCTGATTGGCAGGTAGCAGTACCTCAGCCTGTTCTCTTTCTGATTGGCAGGTAGCAGTACCCCAGCCTGTTCTCTTTCTGATTGGCAGGTAGCAGTACCCCAGCTGTTCTCTTTCTGATTGGCAGGTAGCAGTACCTCAGCCTGTTCTCCTTCTGATTGGCAGGTAGCAGTACCCCAGCCTGTTCTCCTTCTGATTGGCAGGTAGCAGTACCTCAGCCTGTTCTCTTTCTGATTGGCAGGTAGCAGTACCCCAGCCTGTTCTCTTTCTGATTGGCAGGTAGCAGTACCCCAGCCTGTTCTCTTTCTGATTGGCAGGTAGCAGTACCTCAGCCTGTTCTCTTTCTGATTGGCAGGTAGCAGTACCTCAGCCTGTTCTCTTTCTGATTGGCAGGTAGCAGTACCTCAGCCTGTTCTCCTTCTGATTGGCAGGTAGCAGTACCCCAGCCTGTTCTCCTTCTGATTGGCAGGTAGCAGTACCTCAGCCTGTTCTCTTTCTGATTGGCAGGTAGCAGTACCCCAGCCTGTTCTCTTTCTGATTGGCAGGTAGCAGTACCCCAGCCTGTTCTCTTTCTGATTGGCAGGTAGCAGTACCTCAGCCTGTTCTCCTTCTGATTGGCAGGTAGCAGTACCCCAGCCTGTTCTCCTTCTGATTGGCAGGTAGCAGTACCTCAGCCTGTTATCTTTCTGATTGGCAGGTAGCAGTACCTCAGCCTGTTCTCTTTCTGATTGGCAGGTAGCAGTACCCCAGCCTGTTCTCCTTCTGATTGGCAGGTAGCAGTACCTCAGCCTGTTATCCTTCTGATTGGCAGGTAGCAGTACCCCAGCCTGTTCTCCTTCTGATTGGCAGGTAGCAGTACCTCAGCCTGTTATCCTTCTGATTGGCAGGTAGCAGTACCTCAGCCTGTTATCCTTCTGATTGGCAGGTAGCAGTACCTCAGCCTGTTCTCCTTCTGATTGGCAGGTAGCAGTACCCCAGCCTGTTCTCTTTCTGATTGGCAGGTAGCAGTACCTCAGCCTGTTCTCCTTCTGATTGGCAGGTAGCAGTACCTCAGCCTGTTATCTTTCTGATTGGCAGGTAGCAGTACCTCAGCCTGTTCTCCTTCTGATTGGCAGGTAGCAGTACCCCAGCCTGTTCTCCTTCTGATTGGCAGGTAGCAGTACCTCAGCCTGTTATCTTTCTGATTGGCAGGTAGCAGTACCTCAGCCTGTTCTCCTTCTGATTGGCAGGTAGCAGTACCCCAGCCTGTTCTCCTTCTGATTGGCAGGTAGCAGTACCTCAGCCTGTTCTCCTTCTGATTGGCAGGTAGCAGTACCCCAGCCTGTTCTCCTTCTGATTGGCAGGTAGCAGTACCTCAGCCTGTTCTCCTTCTGATTGGCAGGTAGCAGTACCCCAGCCTGTTCTCTTTCTGATTGGCAGGTAGCAGTACCTCAGCCTGTTCTCCTTCTGATTGGCAGGTAGCAGTACCTCAGCCTGTTCCCTTTCTGATTGGCAGGTAGCAGTACCTCAGCCTGTTCTCCTTCTGATTGGCAGGTAGCAGTACCTCAGCCTGTTCTCTTTCTGATTGGCAGGTAGCAGTACCTCAGCCTGTTATCCTTCTGATTGGCAGGTAGCAGTACCCCAGCCTGTTCTCCTTCTGATTGGCAGGTAGCAGTACCTCAGCCTGTTCTCCTTCTGATTGGCAGGTAGCAGTACCTCAGCCTGTTCTCCTTCTGATTGGCAGGTAGCAGTACCCCAGCCTGTTCTCCTTCTGATTGGCAGGTAGCAGTACCCCAGCCTGTTATCTTTCTGATTGGCAGGTAGCAGTACCTCAGCCTGTTCTCCTTCTTATTGGCAGGTAGCAGTACCCCAGCCTGTTCTCCTTCTGATTGGCAGGTAGCAGTACCTCAGCCTGTTCTCCTTCTGATTGGCAGGTAGCAGTACCCCAGCCTGTTCTCCTTCTGATTGGCAGGTAGCAGTACCTCAGCCTGTTCTCCTTCTGATTGGCAGGTAGCAGTACCCCAGCCTGTTCTCTTTCTGATTGGCAGGTAGCAGTACCTCAGCCTGTTCTCCTTCTGATTGGCAGGTAGCAGTACCTCAGCCTGTTCTCTTTCTGATTGGCAGGTAGCAGTACCTCAGCCTGTTCTCCTTCTGATTGGCAGGTAGCAGTACCTCAGCCTGTTCTCTTTCTGATTGGCAGGTAGCAGTACCTCAGCCTGTTATCCTTCTGATTGGCAGGTAGCAGTACCCCAGCCTGTTCTCCTTCTGATTGGCAGGTAGCAGTACCTCAGCCTGTTCTCCTTCTGATTGGCAGGTAGCAGTACCTCAGCCTGTTCTCCTTCTGATTGGCAGGTAGCAGTACCCCAGCCTGTTCTCCTTCTGATTGGCAGGTAGCAGTACCTCAGCCTGTTATCCTTCTGATTGGCAGGTAGCAGTACCCCAGCCTGTTCTCCTTCTGATTGGCAGGTAGCAGTACCTCAGCCTGTTCTCCTTCTGATTGGCAGGTAGCAGTACCCCAGCCTGTTCTCCTTCTGATTGGCAGGTAGCAGTACCTCAGCCTGTTCTCCTTCTGATTGGCAGGTAGCAGTACCTCAGCCTGTTCTCTTTCTGATTGGCAGGTAGCCGTACCTCAGCCTGTTCTCTTTCTGATTGGCAGGTAGCCGTACCTCAGCCTGTTATCCTTCTGATTGGCAGGTAGCAGTACCTCAGCCTGTTCTCTTTCTGATTGGCAGGTAGCCGTACCTCAGCCTGTTATCCTTCTGATTGGCAGGTAGCAGTACCTCAGCCTGTTCTCTTTCTGATTGGCAGGTAGCCGTACCTCAGCCTGTTATCCTTCTGATTGGCAGGTAGCCGTACCTCAGCCTGTTATCCTTCTGATTGGCAGGTAGCAGTACCTCAGCCTGTTCTCCTTCTGATTGGCAGGTAGCAGTACCTCAGCCTGTTCTCTTTCTGATTGGCAGGTAGCCGTACCTCAGCCTGTTATCCTTCTGATTGGCAGGTAGCAGTACCTCAGCCTGTTATCCTTCTGATTGGCAGGTAGCAGTACCTCAGCCTGTTATCCTTCTGATTGGCAGGTAGCAGTACCTCAGCCTGTTCTCTTTCTGATTGGCAGGTAGCAGTACCTCAGCCTGTTATCCTTCTGATTGGCAGGTAGCAGTACCCCAGCCTGTTATCCTTCTGATTGGCAGGTAGCCGTACCTCAGCCTGTTATCCTTCTGATTGGCAGGTAGCAGTACCTCAGCCTGTTCTCCTTCTGATTGGCAGGTAGCAGTACCCCAGCCTGTTCTCCTTCTGATTGGCAGGTAGCAGTACCTCAGCCTGTTCTCCTTCTGATTGGCAGGTAGCAGTACCTCAGCCTGTTCTCCTTCTGATTGGCAGGTAGCAGTACCTTAGCCAGTTCTCCTTCTGATTGGCAGGTAGCAGTACCTCAGCCTGTTCTCTTTCTGATTGGCAGGTAGCCGTACCTCAGCCTGTTATCCTTCTGATTGGCAGGTAGCAGTACCTCAGCCTGTTATCCTTCTGATTGGCAGGTAGCAGTACCCCAGCCTGTTCTCTTTCTGATTGGCAGGTAGCCGTACCTCAGCCTGTTCTCTTTCTGATTGGCAGGTAGCAGTACCTCAGCCTGTTCTCTTTCTGATTGGCAGGTAGCCGTACCTCAGCCTGTTATCCTTCTGATTGGCAGGTAGCAGTACCTCAGCCTGTTCTCTTTCTGATTGGCAGGTAGCCGTACCTCAGCCTGTTATCCTTCTGATTGGCAGGTAGCAGTACCCCAGCCTGTTCTCCTTCTGATTGGCAGGTAGCAGTACCCCAGCCTGTTATCCTTCTGATTGGCAGGTAGCAGTACCTCAGCCTGTTATCCTTCTGATTGGCAGGTAGCAGTACCCCAGCCTGTTCTCCTTCTGATTGGCAGGTAGCAGTACCTCAGCCTGTTATCCTTCTGATTGGCAGGTAGCAGTACCCCAGCCTGTTATCCTTCTGATTGGCAGGTAGCAGTACCCCAGCCTGTTATCCTTCTGATTGGCAGGTAGCAGTACCTCAGCCTGTTATCCTTCTGATTGGCAGGTATCAGTACCCCAGCCTGTTATCCTTCTGATTGGCAGGTAGCAGTACCTCAGCCTGTTCTCTTTCTGATTGGCAGGTAGCCGTACCTCAGCCTGTTATCCTTCTGATTGGCAGGTAGCAGTACCTCAGCCTGTTCTCTTTCTGATTGGCAGGTAGCAGTACCCCAGCCTGTTATCCTTCTGATTGGCAGGTAGCAGTACCTCAGCCTGTTCTCTTTCTGATTGGCAGGTAGCAGTACCTCAGCCTGTTCTCCTTCTGATTGGCAGGTAGCAGTACCTCAGCCTGTTATCCTTCTGATTGGCAGGTAGCAGTACCTCAGCCTGTTCTCCTTCTGATTGGCAGGTAGCAGTACCTCAGCCTGTTCTCCTTCTGATTGGCAGGTAGCAGTACCTCAGCCTGTTCTCCTTCTGATTGGCAGGTAGCAGTACCTCAGCCTGTTATCCTTCTGATTGGCAGGTAGCAGTACCCCAGCCTGTTATCCTTCTGATTGGCAGGTAGCAGTACCTCAGCCTGTTCTCCTTCTGATTGGCAGGTAGCAGTACCTCAGCCTGTTCTCCTTCTGATTGGCAGGTAGCAGTACCTCAGCCTGTTATCCTTCTGATTGGCAGGTAGCAGTACCTCAGCCTGTTCTCCTTCTGATTGGCAGGTAGCAGTACCTCAGCCTGTTATCCTTCTGATTGGCAGGTAGCAGTACCTCAGCCTGTTCTCCTTCTGATTGGCAGGTAGCAGTACCTCAGCCTGTTCTCCTTCTGATTGGCAGGTAGCCGTACCTCAGCCTGTTATCCTTCTGATTGGCAGGTAGCAGTACCTCAGCCTGTTATCCTTCTGATTGGCAGGTAGCAGTACCTCAGCCTGTTATCCTTCTGATTGGCAGGTAGCAGTACCCCAGCCTGTTATCCTTCTGATTGGCAGGTAGCAGTACCCCAGCCTGTTATCCTTCTGATTGGCAGGTAGCAGTACCTCAGCCTGTTCTCTTTCTGATTGGCAGGTAGCAGTACCCCAGCCTGTTCTCTTTCTGATTGGCAGGTAGCCGTACCTCAGCCTGTTATCCTTCTGATTGGCAGGTAGCAGTACCCCAGCCTGTTCTCTTTCTGATTGGCAGGTAGCCGTACCTCAGCCTGTTCTCTTTCTGATTGGCAGGTAGCAGTACCCCAGCCTGTTATCCTTCTGATTGGCAGGTAGCAGTACCTCAGCCTGTTATCCTTCTGATTGGCAGGTAGCAGTACCTCAGCCTGTTCTCCTTCTGATTGGCAGGTAGCAGTACCTCAGCCTGTTATCCTTCTGATTGGCAGGTAGCAGTACCTCAGCCTGTTCTCCTTCTGATTGGCAGGTAGCAGTACCTCAGCCTGTTCTCCTTCTGATTGGCAGGTAGCAGTACCTCAGCCTGTTATCCTTCTGATTGGCAGGTAGCAGTACCTCAGCCTGTTATCCTTCTGATTGGCAGGTAGCAGTACCCCAGCCTGTTATCCATCTGATTGGCAGGTAGCAGTACCCCAGCCTGTTATCCTTCTGATTGGCAGGTAGCAGTACCCCAGCCTGTTCTCCTTCTGATTGGCAGGTAGCAGTACCCCAGCCTGTTATCCTTCTGATTGGCAGGTAGCAGTACCTCAGCCTGTTATCCTTCTGATTGGCAGGTAGCAGTACCCCAGCCTGTTATCCTTCTGATTGGCAGGTAGCAGTACCCCAGCCTGTTATCCTTCTGATTGGCAGGTAGCAGTACCTCAGCCTGTTATCCTTCTGATTGGCAGGTAGCAGTACCCCAGCCTGTTATCCTTCTGATTGGCAGGTAGCAGTACCCCAGCCTGTTCTCCTTCTGATTGGCAGGTAGCAGTACCTCAGCCTGTTATCCTTCTGATTGGCAGGTAGCAGTACCTCAGCCTGTTATCCTTCTGATTGGCAGGTAGCAGTACCCCAGCCTGTTATCCTTCTGATTGGCAGGTAGCAGTACCCCAGCCTGTTATCCTTCTGATTGGCAGGTAGCAGTACCTCAGCCTGTTCTCTTTCTGATTGGCAGGTAGCCGTACCTCAGCCTGTTATCCTTCTGATTGGCAGGTAGCAGTACCTCAGCCTGTTCTCTTTCTGATTGGCAGGTAGCAGTACCTCAGCCTGTTATCCTTCTGATTGGCAGGTACCAGTACCTCAGCCTGTTCTCTTTCTGATTGGCAGGTAGCCGTACCTCAGCCTGTTCTCTTTCTGATTGGCAGGTAGCCGTACCTCAGCCTGTTCTCTTTCTGATTGGCAGGTAGCCGTACCTCAGCCTGTTATCCTTCTGATTGGCAGGTAGCAGTACCTCAGCCTGTTATCCTTCTGATTGGCAGGTAGCAGTACCCCAGCCTGTTATCCTTCTGATTGGCAGGTAGCAGTACCTCAGCCTGTTCTCTTTCTGATTGGCAGGTAGCAGTACCTCCAGCCTGTTCTCTTTCTGATTGGCAGGTAGCAGTACCTCAGCCTGTTCTCTTTCTGATTGGCAGGGAGCCGTACCTCAGCCTGTTCTCCTTCTGATTGGCAGGTAGCCGTACCTCAGCCTGTTCTCTTTCTGATTGGCAGGTAGCCGTACCTCAGCCTGTTCTCTTTCTGATTGGCAGGTAGCCGTACCTCAGCCTGTTCTCTTTCTGATTGGCAGGTAGCCGTACCTCAGCCTGTTCTCTTTCTGATTGGCAGGTAGCCGTACCTCAGCCTGTTCTCTTTCTGATTGGCAGGTAGCCGTACCTCAGCCTGTTCTCTTTCTGATTGGCAGGTAGCCGTACCTCAGCCTGTTCTCTTTCTGATTGGCAGGTAGCAGTACCCCAGCCTGTTCTCTTTCTGATTGGCAGGTAGCCGTACCTCAGCCTGTTATCCTTCTGATTGGCAGGTAGCCGTACCTCAGCCTGTTCTCCTTCTGATTGGCAGGTAGCCGTACCCCAGCCTGTTCTCTTTCTGATTGGCAGGTAGCAGTACCCCAGCCTGTTCTCTTTCTGATTGGCAGGTAGCCGTACCTCAGCCTGTTATCCTTCTGATTGGCAGGTAGCCGTACCTCAGCCTGTTATCCTTCTGATTGGCAGGTAGCCGTACCTCAGCCTGTTATCCTTCTGATTGGCAGGTAGCCGTACCTCAGCCTGTTCTCCCTCTGATTGGCAGGTAGCCGTACCTCAGCCTGTTCTCCTTCTGATTGGCAGGTAGCAGTACCTCAGCCTGTTCTCTTTCTGATTGGCAGGTAGCAGTACCTCAGCCTGTTATCCTTCTGATTGGCAGGTAGCCGTACCCCAGCCTGTTCTCTTTCTGATTGGCAGGTAGCCGTACCTCAGCCTGTTATCCTTCTGATTGGCAGGTAGCCGTACCCCAGCCTGTTCTCCTTCTGATTGGCAGGTAGCAGTACCTCAGCCTGTTCTCCCTCTGATTGGCAGGTAGCCGTACCCCAGCCTGTTATCTTTCTGATTGGCAGGTAGCCGTACCTCAGCCTGTTATCCTTCTGATTGGCAGGTAGCCGTACCTCAGCCTGTTATCTTTCTGATTGGCAGGTAGCCGTACCTCAGCCTGTTATCCTTCTGATTGGCAGGTAGCAGTACCTCAGCCTGTTATCCTTCTGATTGGCAGGTAGCAGTACCTCAGCCTGTTATCCTTCTGATTGGCAGGTAGCCGTACCTCAGCCTGTTATCTTTCTGATTGGCAGGTAGCCGTACCTCAGCCTGTTATCCTTCTGATTGGCAGGTAGCCGTACCTCAGCCTGTTATCCTTCTGATTGGCAGGTAGCAGTACCCCCGCCTGTTATCCTTCTGATTGGCAGGTAGCCGTACCTCAGCCTGTTCTCTTTCTGATTGGCAGGTAGCCGTACCTCAGCCTGTTCTCTTTCTGATTGGCAGGTAGCCGTACCTCAGCCTGTTCTCCTTCTGATTGGCAGGTAGCCGTACCCCAGCCTGTTATCCTTCTGATTGGCAGGTAGCCGTACCTCAGCCTGTTATCCTTCTGATTGGCAGGGAGCCGTACCTCAGCCTGTTCTCCTTCTGATTGGCAGGTAGCCGTACCTCAGCCTGTTATCCTTCTGATTGGCAGGTAGCCGTACCTCAGCCTGTTCTCCTTCTGATTGGCAGGTAGCAGTACCTCAGCCTGTTATCCTTCTGATTGGCAGGTAGCCGTACCTCAGCCTGTTATCTTTCTGATTGGCAGGTAGCCGTACCTCAGCCTGTTCTCCTTCTGATTGGCAGGTAGCCGTACCCCAGCCTGTTATCCTTCTGATTGGCAGGTAGCCGTACCTCAGCCTGTTATCCTTCTGATTGGCAGGTAGCAGTACCTCAGCCTGTTCTCCTTCTGATTGGCAGGTAGCCGTACCCCAGCCTGTTCTCCTTCTGATTGGCAGGTAGCCGTACCTCATCCTGTTCTCTTTCTGATTGGCAGGTAGCCGTACCTCAGCCTGTTCTCTTTCTGATTGGCAGGTAGCCGTACCTCATCCTGTTCTCTTTCTGATTGGCAGGTAGCCGTACCTCAGCCTGTTATCTTTCTGATTGGCAGGTAGCCGTACCTCAGCCTGTTCTCTTTCTGATTGGCAGGTAGCCGTACCTCATCCTGTTCTCTTTCTGATTGGCAGGTAGCCGTACCTCAGCCTGTTCTCCTTCTGATTGGCAGGTAGCCGTACCTCAGCCTGTTATCCTTCTGATTGGCAGGTAGCCGTACCTCATCCTGTTATCCTTCTGATTGGCAGGTAGCCGTACCTCATCCTGTTATCCTTCTGATTGGCAGGTAGCCGTACCTCAGCCTGTTATCCTTCTGATTGGCAGGTAGCCGTACCTCAGCCTGTTCTCCTTCTGATTGGCAGGTAGCCGTACCTCAGCCTGTTATCCTTCTGATTGGCAGGTAGCCGTACCTCAGCCTGTTCTCCTTCTTATTGGCAGGTAGCCGTACCTCAGCCTGTTCTCCTTCTGATTGGCAGGTAGCCGTACCTCAGCCTGTTATCCTTCTGATTGGCAGGTAGCCGTACCTCATCCTGTTATCTTTCTGATTGGCAGGTAGCCGTACCCCAGCCTGTTCTCTTTCTGATTGGCAGGTAGCCGTACCTCAGCCTGTTATCTTTCTGATTGGCAGGTAGCAGTACCCCAGCCTGTTCTCTTTCTGATTGGCAGGTAGCCGTACCTCAGCCTGTTCTCCTTCTGATTGGCAGGTAGCCGTACCTCAGCCTGTTATCTTTCTGATTGGCAGGTAGCCGTACCTCAGCCTGTTCTCTTTCTGATTGGCAGGTAGCCGTACCCCAGCCTGTTATCCTTCTGATTGGCAGGTAGCCGTACCTCAGCCTGTTCTCCTTCTGATTGGCAGGTAGCCGTACCTCAGCCTGTTCTCTTTCTGATTGGCAGGTAGCCGTACCTCATCCTGTTCTCTTTCTGATTGGCAGGTAGCCGTACCTCAGCCTGTTATCCTTCTGATTGGCAGGTAGCCGTACCTCAGCCTGTTATCCTTCTGATTGGCAGGTAGCCGTACCCCAGCCTGTTCTCCTTCTGATTGGCAGGTAGCCGTACCTCAGCCTGTTATCTTTCTGATTGGCAGGTAGCCGTACCCCAGCCTGTTCTCCTTCTGATTGGCAGGTAGCAGTACCTCAGCCTGTTCTCCTTCTGATTGCCAGGTAGCAGTACCCCAGCCTGTTATCCTTCTGATTGGCAGGTAGCCGTACCTCAGCCTGTTATCCTTCTGATTGGCAGGTAGCCGTACCTCAGCCTGTTCTCTTTCTGATTGGCAGGTAGCCGTACCTCAGCCTGTTATCCTTCTGATTGGCAGGTAGCCGTACCTCAGCCTGTTATCCTTCTGATTGTCAGGTAGCCGTACCTCAGCCTGTTCTCCTTCTGATTGCCAGGTAGCAGTACCTCAGCCTGTTCTCCTTCTGATTGGCAGGTAGCCGTACCTCAGCCTGTTCTCCTTCTGATTGGCAGGTAGCCGTACCTCAGCCTGTTCTCCTTCTGATTGGCAGGTAGCCGTACCTCAGCCTGTTCTCCTTCTGATTGGCAGGTAGCCGTACCTCAGCCTGTTCTCCTTCTGATTGGCAGGTAGCCGTACCTCAGCCTGTTCTCCTTCTGATTGGCAGGTAGCCGTACCTCAGCCTGTTCTCCTTCTGATTGGCAGGTAGCCGTACCTCAGCCTGTTCTCCTTCTGATTGGCAGGTAGCCGTACCTCAGTCTGTTCTCTTTCTGATTGGCAGGTAGCCGTACCTCAGCCTGTTATCTTTCTGATTGACAGGTAGCCGTACCTCAGCCTGTTCTCTTTCTGATTGGTAGGTAGCCGTACCCCCGCCTGTTATCCTTCTGATTGGCAGGTAGCCGTACCTCAGCCTGTTATCTTTCTGATTGACAGGTAGCCGTACCTCAGCCTGTTCTCTTTCTGATTGGTAGGTAGCCGTACCCCCGCCTGTTATCTTTCTGATTGGTAGGTAGCCGTACCCAGCCTGTTCTCCTTCTGATTGGCAGGTAGCCGTACCTCAGCCTGTTATCTTTCTGATTGGCAGGTAGCCGTACCTCAGCCTGTTATCTTTCTGATTGGCAGGTAGCCGTACCTCAGCCTGTTCTCCTTCTGACTGGCAGGTAGCCGTACCTCAGCCTGTTCTCCTTCTGACTGGCAGGTAGCCGTACCTCAGCCTGTTATCCTTCTGATTAGCAGGTAGCCGTACCTCAGCCTGTTCTCCTTCTTATTGGCAGGTAGCCGTACCTCAGCCTGTTATCTTTCTGATTGGCAGGTAGCCGTACCTCAGCCTGTTCTCTTTCTCATTGGCAGGTAGCCGTACCTCAGCCTGTTCTCCTTCTGATTGGCAGGTAGCCGTACCTCAGCCTGTTCTCTTTCTCATTGGCAGGTAGCCGTACCTCAGCCTGTTCTCTTTCTGATTGGCAGGTAGCCGTACCTCAGCCTGTTCTCTTTCTGATTGGCAGGTAGCCGTACCTCAGCCTGTTCTCCTTCTGATTGGCAGGTAGCCGTACCTCAGCCTGTTATCTTTCTGATTGGCAGGTAGCCGTACCTCAGCCTGTTATCTTTCTGATTGGCAGGTAGCCGTACCTCAGCCTGTTCTCTTTCTGATTGGCAGGTAGCCGTACCTCAGCCTGTTCTCCTTCTGATTGGCAGGTAGCCGTACCTCAGCCTGTTCTCCTTCTGATTGGCAGGTAGCCGTACCTCAGCCTGTTATCTTTCTGATTGGCAGGTAGCCGTACCTCAGCCTGTTCTCCTTCTGATTGGCAGGTAGCCGTACCCCAGCCTGTTCTCTTTCTGATTGGCAGGTAGCCGTACCTCAGCCTGTTATCTTTCTGATTGGCAGGTAGCCGTACCCCAGCCTGTTCTCTTTCTGATTGGCAGGTAGCCGTACCCCAGCCTGTTCTCTTTCTGATTGGCAGGTAGCCGTACCTCAGCCTGTTCTCCTTCTGATTGGCAGGTAGCCGTACCCCAGCCTGTTCTCTTTCTGATTGGCAGGTAGCCGTACCTCAGCCTGTTATCTTTCTGATTGGTAGGTAGCCGTACCTCAGCCTGTTATCTTTCTGATTGGTAGGTAGCCGTACCTCAGCCTGTTCTCTTTCTGATTGGCAGGTAGCCGTACCTCAGCCTGTTCTCCTTCTGATTGGCAGGTAGCCGTACCTCAGCCTGTTCTCCTTCTGATTGGCAGGTAGCCGTACCTCAGTCTGTTCTCTTTCTGATTGGCAGGTAGCCGTACCTCAGCCTGTTATCCTTCTGATTGGCAGGTAGCCGTACCTCAGCCTGTTCTCCTTCTGATTGGCAGGTAGCCGTACCTCAGCCTGTTCTCTTTCTGATTGGCAGGTAGCCGTACCTCAGCCTGTTATCCTTCTGATTGGCAGGTAGCCGTACCTCAGCCTGTTCTCTTTCTGATTGACAGGTAGCCGTACCTCAGCCTGTTCTCTTTCTGATTGGTAGGTAGCCGTACCCCCGCCTGTTATCCTTCTGATTGGCAGGTAGCCGTACCCCAGCCTGTTCTCTTTCTGATTGGTAGGTAGCCGTACCTCAGCCTGTTATCTTTCTGATTGGTAGGTAGCCGTACCTCAGCCTGTTCTCTTTCTGATTGGCAGGTAGCCGTACCTCAGCCTGTTCTCCTTCTGATTGGCAGGTAGCCGTACCCCAGCCTGTTCTCCTTCTGATTGGCAGGTAGCCGTACCTCAGCCTGTTCTCCTTCTGATTGGCAGGTAGCCGTACCTCAGCCTGTTCTCTTTCTGATTGGCAGGTAGCCGTACCTCAGCCTGTTCTCCTTCTGATTGGCAGGTAGCCGTACCTCAGCCTGTTCTCCTTCTGATTGGCAGGTAGCCGTACCTCAGTCTGTTCTCTTTCTGATTGGCAGGTAGCCGTACCTCAGCCTGTTATCTTTCTGATTGGTAGGTAGCCGTACCTCAGCCTGTTATCTTTCTGATTGGTAGGTAGCCGTACCCCCGCCTGTTCTCCTTCTGATTGGCAGGTAGCCGTACCTCAGCCTGTTCTCCTTCTGATTGGCAGGTAGCCGTACCTCAGCCTGTTATCCTTCTGATTGGCAGGTAGCCGTACCTCAGCCTGTTATCTTTCTGATTGGCAGGTAGCCGTACCTCAGCCTGTTCTCCTTCTGATTGGCAGGTAGCCGTACCCAGCCTGTTCTCCTTCTGATTGGCAGGTAGCAGTACCCAGCCTGTTCTCTTTCTGATTGGCAGGTAGCCGTACCTCAGCCTGTTATCTTTCTGATTGGCAGGTAGCCGTACCTCAGCCTGTTATCTTTCTGATTGGCAGGTAGCCGTACCTCAGCCTGTTATCTTTCTGATTGGCAGGTAGCCGTACCTCAGCCTGTTCTCCTTCTGAGTGGCAGGTAGCCGTACCTCAGCCTGTTATCCTTCTGATTGGCAGGTAGCCGTACCTCAGCCTGTTCTCCTTCTGATTGGCAGGTAGCCGTACCTCAGCCTGTTCTCCTTCTGATTGGCAGGTAGCCGTACCTCAGCCTGTTCTCTTTCTGATTGGCAGGTAGCCGTACCTCAGCCTGTTCTCCTTCTGATTGGCAGGTAGCCGTACCTCAGCCTGTTCTCCTTCTTATTGGCAGGTAGCCGTACCTCAGCCTGTTCTCCTTCTTATTGGCAGGTAGCCGTACCTCAGCCTGTTCTCTTTCTGATTGGCAGGTAGCCGTACCTCAGCCTGTTCTCCTTCTGATTGGCAGGTAGCCGTACCTCAGCCTGTTCTCCTTCTGATTGGCAGGTAGCCGTACCTCAGCCTGTTCTCTTTCTGATAGGCAGGTAGCAGTACCTCAGCCTGTTCTCTTTCTGATTGGCAGGTAGCCGTACCCAGCCTGTTCTCCTTCTGATTGGCAGGTAGCCGTACCTCAGCCTGTTCTCCTTCTGATTGGCAGGTAGCCGTACCTCAGCCTGTTCTCTTTCTGATTGGCAGGTAGCCGTACCTCAGCCTGTTCTCCTTCTTATTGGTAGGTAGCCGTACCTCAGCCTGTTCTCCTTCTGATTGGCAGGTAGCCGTACCTCAGCCTGTTCTCTTTCTTATTGGCAGGTAGCCGTACCCCAGCCTGTTCTCCTTCTGACTGGCAGGTAGCCGTACCTCAGCCTGTTCTCTTTCTGATTAGCAGGTAGCCGTACCTCAGCCTGTTCTCCTTCTTATTGGCAGGTAGCCGTACCTCAGCCTGTTATCTTTCTGATTGGCAGGTAGCCGTACCTCAGCCTGTTCTCTTTCTCATTGGCAGGTAGCCGTACCTCAGCCTGTTCTCCTTCTGATTGGCAGGTAGCCGTACCTCAGCCTGTTCTCTTTCTCATTGGCAGGTAGCCGTACCTCAGCCTGTTATCTTTCTTATTGGCAGGTAGCCGTACCTCAGCCTGTTATCTTTCTGATTGGCAGGTAGCCGTACCTCAGCCTGTTCTCTTTCTCATTGGCAGGTAGCCGTACCTCAGCCTGTTCTCCTTCTGATTGGCAGGTAGCCGTACCTCAGCCTGTTCTCTTTCTCATTGGCAGGTAGCCGTACCTCAGCCTGTTATCTTTCTGATTGGCAGGTAGCCGTACCTCAGCCTGTTCTCTTTCTGATTGGCAGGTAGCCGTACCTCAGCCTGTTCTCCTTCTGATTGGCAGGTAGCCGTACCTCAGCCTGTTATCTTTCTGATTGGCAGGTAGCCGTACCCCCGCCTGTTCTCCTTCTGATTGGCAGGTAGCCGTACCCCCGCCTGTTATCCTTCTGATTGGCAGGTAGCCGTACCTCAGCCTGTTCTCCTTCTGATTGGCAGGTAGCCGTACCTCAGCCTGTTATCTTTCTGATTGGCAGGTAGCCGTACCTCAGCCTGTTATCTTTCTGATTGGCAGGTAGCCGTACCTCAGCCTGTTCTCCTTCTGATTGGCAGGTAGCCGTACCCCAGCCTGTTCTCTTTCTGATTGGCAGGTAGCCGTACCTCAGCCTGTTATCTTTCTGATTGGCAGGTAGCCGTACCCCAGCCTGTTCTCTTTCTGATTGGCAGGTAGCCGTACCTCAGCCTGTTATCCTTCTGATTGGCAGGTAGCCGTACCCCAGCCTGTTCTCTTTCTGATTGGCAGGTAGCCGTACCTCAGCCTGTTCTCCTTCTGATTGGCAGGTAGCCGTACCCCAGCCTGTTATCCTTCTGATTGGCAGGTAGCCGTACCTCAGCCTGTTCTCCTTCTGATTGGCAGGTAGCCGTACCTCAGCCTGTTATCCTTCTGATTGGCAGGTAGCCGTACCCCAGCCTGTTCTCTTTCTGATTGGCAGGTAGCCGTACCCCAGCCTGTTCTCCTTCTGATTGGCAGGTAGCCGTACCTCAGCCTGTTATCTTTCTGATTGGTAGGTAGCCGTACCTCAGCCTGTTATCTTTCTGATTGGTAGGTAGCCGTACCTCAGCCTGTTCTCTTTCTGATTGGCAGGTAGCCGTACCTCAGCCTGTTCTCCTTCTGATTGGCAGGTAGCCGTACCTCAGCCTGTTCTCCTTCTGATTGGCAGGTAGCCGTACCTCAGTCTGTTCTCTTTCTGATTGGCAGGTAGCCGTACCTCAGCCTGTTATCTTTCTGATTGACAGGTAGCCGTACCTCAGCCTGTTCTCTTTCTGATTGGTAGGTAGCCGTACCCCCGCCTGTTATCCTTCTGATTGGCAGGTAGCCGTACCCCAGCCTGTTCTCTTTCTGATTGGTAGGTAGCCGTACCTCAGCCTGTTATCTTTCTGATTGGTAGGTAGCCGTACCTCAGCCTGTTCTCTTTCTGATTGGCAGGTAGCCGTACCTCAGCCTGTTCTCCTTCTGATTGGCAGGTAGCCGTACCCCAGCCTGTTCTCCTTCTGATTGGCAGGTAGCCGTACCTCAGCCTGTTCTCCTTCTGATTGGCAGGTAGCCGTACCTCAGCCTGTTCTCTTTCTGATTGGCAGGTAGCCGTACCTCAGCCTGTTCTCCTTCTGATTGGCAGGTAGCCGTACCTCAGCCTGTTCTCCTTCTGATTGGCAGGTAGCCGTACCTCAGTCTGTTCTCTTTCTGATTGGCAGGTAGCCGTACCTCAGCCTGTTATCTTTCTGATTGGTAGGTAGCCGTACCCCCGCCTGTTCTCCTTCTGATTGGCAGGTAGCCGTACCTCAGCCTGTTCTCCTTCTGATTGGCAGGTAGCCGTACCTCAGCCTGTTATCCTTCTGATTGGCAGGTAGCCGTACCTCAGCCTGTTATCTTTCTGATTGGCAGGTAGCCGTACCCAGCCTGTTCTCCTTCTGATTGGCAGGTAGCCGTACCCAGCCTGTTCTCCTTCTGATTGGCAGGTAGCAGTACCCAGCCTGTTCTCCTTCTGATTGGCAGGTAGCCGTACCTCAGCCTGTTCTCCTTCTGATTGGCAGGTAGCCGTACCTCAGCCTGTTCTCCTTCTGATTGGCAGGTAGCCGTACCTCAGCCTGTTCTCTTTCTGATTGGCAGGTAGCCGTACCTCAGCCTGTTCTCCTTCTGATTGGCAGGTAGCCGTACCTCAGCCTGTTCTCCTTCTTATTGGCAGGTAGCCGTACCTCAGCCTGTTCTCCTTCTTATTGGCAGGTAGCCGTACCTCAGCCTGTTCTCTTTCTGATTGGCAGGTAGCCGTACCTCAGCCTGTTCTCCTTCTGATTGGCAGGTAGCCGTACCTCAGCCTGTTCTCCTTCTGATTGGCAGGTAGCCGTACCTCAGCCTGTTCTCCTTCTGATTGGCAGGTAGCCGTACCCAGCCTGTTCTCCTTCTGATTGGCAGGTAGCCGTACCTCAGCCTGTTCTCCTTCTGATTGGCAGGTAGCCGTACCTCAGCCTGTTATCTTTCTGATTGGCAGGTAGCCGTACCTCAGCCTGTTATCTTTCTGATTGGCAGGTAGCCGTACCTCAGCCTGTTATCTTTCTGATTGGCAGGTAGCCGTACCTCAGCCTGTTCTCCTTCTGAGTGGCAGGTAGCCGTACCTCAGCCTGTTATCCTTCTGATTGGCAGGTAGCCGTACCTCAGCCTGTTCTCCTTCTGATTGGCAGGTAGCCGTACCTCAGCCTGTTCTCCTTCTGATTGGCAGGTAGCCGTACCTCAGCCTGTTCTCTTTCTGATTGGCAGGTAGCCGTACCTCAGCCTGTTCTCCTTCTGATTGGCAGGTAGCCGTACCTCAGCCTGTTCTCCTTCTTATTGGCAGGTAGCCGTACCTCAGCCTGTTCTCCTTCTTATTGGCAGGTAGCCGTACCTCAGCCTGTTCTCTTTCTGATTGGCAGGTAGCCGTACCTCAGCCTGTTCTCCTTCTGATTGGCAGGTAGCCGTACCTCAGCCTGTTCTCCTTCTGATTGGCAGGTAGCCGTACCTCAGCCTGTTCTCTTTCTGATAGGCAGGTAGCAGTACCTCAGCCTGTTCTCTTTCTGATTGGCAGGTAGCCGTACCCAGCCTGTTCTCCTTCTGATTGGCAGGTAGCCGTACCTCAGCCTGTTCTCCTTCTGATTGGCAGGTAGCCGTACCTCAGCCTGTTCTCTTTCTGATTGGCAGGTAGCCGTACCTCAGCCTGTTCTCCTTCTTATTGGTAGGTAGCCGTACCTCAGCCTGTTCTCCTTCTGATTGGCAGGTAGCCGTACCTCAGCCTGTTCTCTTTCTTATTGGCAGGTAGCCGTACCCCAGCCTGTTCTCCTTCTGATTGGCAGGTAGCCGTACCTCAGCCTGTTATCCTTCTGATTGGTAGGTAGCCGTACCTCAGCCTGTTCTCCTTCTTATTGGCAGGTAGCCGTACCTCAGCCTGTTATCCTTCTGATTGGCAGGTAGCCGTACCTCAGCCTGTTCTCCTTCTTATTGGCAGGTAGCCGTACCTCAGCCTGTTCTCCTTCTTATTGGCAGGTAGCCGTACCTCAGCCTGTTCTCTTTCTGATTGGCAGGTAGCCGTACCTCAGCCTGTTCTCCTTCTTATTGGCAGGTAGCCGTACCTCAGCCTGTTCTCCTTCTTATTGGCAGGTAGCCGTACCTCAGCCTGTTCTCTTTCTGATTGGCAGGTAGCCGTACCTCAGCCTGTTATCCTTCTGATTGGCAGGTAGCCGTACCTCAGCCTGTTCTCCTTCTTATTGGCAGGTAGCCGTACCTCAGCCTGTTCTCCTTCTGATTGGTAGGTAGCCGTACCCAGCCTGTTCTCCTTCTGATTGGCAGGTAGCCGTACCTCAGCCTGTTCTCTTTCTGATTGGCAGGTAGCCGTACCTCAGCCTGTTCTCCTTCTTATTGGCAGGTAGCCGTACCTCAGCCTGTTCTCCTTCTTATTGGCAGGTAGCCGTACCTCAGCCTGTTCTCTTTCTGATTGGCAGGTAGCCGTACCTCAGCCTGTTCTCCTTCTGATTGGCAGGTAGCCGTACCTCAGCCTGTTCTCCTTCTGATTGGCAGGTAGCCGTACCCAGCCTGTTCTCCTTCTGATTGGCAGGTAGCCGTACCTCAGCCTGTTCTCCTTCTGATTGGCAGGTAGCCGTACCTCAGCCTGTTCTCCTTCTGATTGGCAGGTAGCCGTACCTCAGCCTGTTCTCCTTCTTATTGGCAGGTAGCCGTACCTCAGCCTGTTCTCCTTCTGATTGGCAGGTAGCCGTACCTCAGCCTGTTCTCCTTCTGATTGGCAGGTAGCCGTACCCAGCCTGTTCTCCTTCTGATTGGCAGGTAGCCGTACCTCAGCCTGTTCTCTTTCTGATTGGCAGGTAGCCGTACCTCAGCCTGTTCTCCTTCTGATTGGCAGGTAGCCGTACCTCAGCCTGTTCTCCTTCTGAGTGGCAGGTAGCCATACCTCAGCCTGTTCTCCTTCTTATTGGCAGGTAGCCGTACCTCAGCCTGTTCTCCTTCTTATTGGCAGGTAGCCGTACCTCAGCCTGTTCTCCTTCTGATTGGCAGGTAGCCGTACCTCAGCCTGTTCTCCTTCTTATTGGCAGGTAGCCGTACCTCAGCCTGTTCTCCTTCTGACTGGCAGGTAGCCGTACCTCAGCCTGTTCTCCTTCTGATTGGCAGGTAGCCGTACCTCAGCCTGTTCTCCTTCTGATTGGCAGGTAGCCGTACCTCAGCCTGTTCTCCTTCTTATTGGCAGGTAGCCGTACCTCAGCCTGTTCTCCTTCTGATTGGCAGGTAGCCGTACCTCAGCCTGTTCTCCTTCTGATTGGCAGGTAGCCGTACCTCAGCCTGTTCTCCTTCTTATTGGCAGGTAGCCGTACCTCAGCCTGTTCTCCTTCTGATTGGCAGGTAGCCGTACCTCAGCCTGTTCTCCTTCTTATTGGCAGGTAGCCGTACCTCAGCCTGTTCTCCTTCTTATTGGCAGGTAGCCGTACCTCAGCCTGTTATCCTTCTTATTGGCAGGTAGCCGTACCTCAGCCTGTTCTCTTTCTGATTGGTAGGTAGCCGTACCTCAGCCTGTTATCCTTCTTATTGGCAGGTAGCCGTACCTCAGCCTGTTCTCCTTCTTATTGGCAGGTAGCCGTACCTCAGCCTGTTCTCCTTCTTATTGGCAGGTAGCCGTACCTCAGCCTGTTCTCCTTCTTATTGGCAGGTAGCCGTACCTCAGCCTGTTCTCCTTCTTATTGGCAGGTAGCCGTACCTCAGCCTGTTCTCTTTCTGATTGGCAGGTAGCCGTACCTCAGCCTGTTCTCTTTCTGATTGGCAGGTAGCCGTACCTCAGCCTGTTCTCCTTCTGATTGGCAGGTAGCCGTACCTCAGCCTGTTCTCTTTCTGATTGGCAGGTAGCCGTACCTCAGCCTGTTCTCTTTCTGATTGGCAGGTAGCCGTACCTCAGCCTGTTCTCTTTCTGATTGGCAGGTAGCCGTACCTCAGCCTGTTCTCTTTCTGATTGGCAGGTAGCCGTACCTCAGCCTGTTCTCTTTCTGATTGGCAGGTAGCCGTACCCAGCCTGTTCTCCTTCTGATTGGTAGGTAGCCGTACCTCAGCCTGTTCTCCTTCTGATTGGCAGGTAGCCGTACCTCAGCCTGTTCTCTTTCTGATTGGCAGGTAGCCGTACCTCAGCCTGTTCTCTTTCTGATTGGCAGGTAGCCGTACCTCAGCCTGTTCTCCTTCTGATTGGCAGGTAGCCGTACCTCAGCCTGTTCTCCTTCTGATTGGCAGGTAGCCGTACCTCAGCCTGTTCTCCTTCTTATTGGCAGGTAGCCGTACCCAGCCTGTTCTCCTTCTGATTGGCAGGTAGCCGTACCTCAGCCTGTTCTCTTTCTGATTGGCAGGTAGCCGTACCCCAGCCTGTTCTCTTTCTGATTGGCAGGTAGCCGTACCTCAGCCTGTTCTCTTTCTGATTGGCAGGTAGCCGTACCCCAGCCTGTTCTCCTTCTTATTGGCAGGTAGCCGTACCTCAGCCTGTTATCCTTCTTATTGGCAGGTAGCCGTACCTCAGCCTGTTCTCTTTCTGATTGGCAGGTAGCCGTACCCCAGCCTGTTCTCTTTCTGATTGGCAGGTAGCCGTACCTCAGCCTGTTCTCCTTCTGATTGGCAGGTAGCCGTACCTCAGCCTGTTCTCCTTCTTATTGGCAGGTAGCCGTACCCAGCCTGTTCTCCTTCTGATTGGCAGGTAGCCGTACCTCAGCCTGTTCTCTTTCTGATTGGCAGGTAGCCGTACCCCAGCCTGTTCTCTTTCTGATTGGCAGGTAGCCGTACCTCAGCCTGTTCTCTTTCTGATTGGCAGGTAGCCGTACCCCAGCCTGTTCTCCTTCTTATTGGCAGGTAGCCGTACCTCAGCCTGTTCTCTTTCTGATTGGCAGGTAGCCGTACCTCAGCCTGTTCTCTTTCTGATTGGCAGGTAGCCGTACCCCAGCCTGTTCTCTTTCTGATTGGCAGGTAGCCGTACCTCAGCCTGTTCTCTTTCTGATTGGCAGGTAGCCGTACCTCAGCCTGTTATCCTTCTTATTGGCAGGTAGCCGTACCTCAGCCTGTTCTCTTTCTGATTGGCAGGTAGCCGTACCTCAGCCTGTTATCCTTCTTATTGGCAGGTAGCCGTACCCCAGCCTGTTCTCCTTCTTATTGGCAGGTAGCCGTACCTCAGCCTGTTATCCTTCTTATTGGCAGGTAGCCGTACCCCAGCCTGTTCTCCTTCTTATTGGCAGGTAGCCGTACCTCAGCCTGTTATCCTTCTTATTGGCAGGTAGCCGTACCCCAGCCTGTTCTCTTTCTGATTGGCAGGTAGCCGTACCTCAGCCTGTTCTCTTTCTGATTGGCAGGTAGCCGTACCTCAGCCTGTTATCCTTCTTATTGGCAGGTAGCCGTACCTCAGCCTGTTCTCTTTCTGATTGGCAGGTAGCCGTACCTCAGCCTGTTATCCTTCTTATTGGCAGGTAGCCGTACCCCAGCCTGTTCTCCTTCTTATTGGCAGGTAGCCGTACCTCAGCCTGTTATCCTTCTTATTGGCAGGTAGCCGTACCTCAGCCTGTTATCCTTCTGATTGGCAGGTAGCCGTACCTCAGCCTGTTATCCTTCTGATTGGCAGGTAGCCGTACCTCAGCCTGTTCTCCTTCTGATTGGCAGGTAGCCGTACCTCAGCCTGTTCTCTTTCTGATTGGCAGGTAGCCGTACCTCAGCCTGTTATCTTTCTGATTGGTAGGTAGCCGTACCTCAGCCTGTTCTCTTTCTGATTGGCAGGTAGCCGTACCCCAGCCTGTTCTCCTTCTGATTGGCAGGTAGCCGTACCTCAGCCTGTTCTCTTTCTGATTGGCAGGTAGCCGTACCTCAGCCTGTTCTCCTTCTGATTGGCAGGTAGCCGTACCTCAGCCTGTTCTCCTTCTGAGTGGCAGGTAGCCGTACCCCCGCCTGTTATCCTTCTTATTGGCAGGTAGCCGTACCCCAGCCTGTTCTCCTTCTTATTGGCAGGTAGCCGTACCCCAGCCTGTTCTCTTTCTTATTGGCAGGTAGCCGTACCTCAGCCTGTTATCTTTCTGATTGGTAGGTAGCCGTACCTCAGCCTGTTCTCTTTCTGATTGGCAGGTAGCCGTACCTCAGCCTGTTCTCCTTCTGATTGGCAGGTAGCCGTACCTCAGCCTGTTCTCTTTCTGATTGGCAGGTAGCCGTACCTCAGCCTGTTATCTTTCTGATTGGCAGGTAGCCGTACCTCAGCCTGTTCTCCTTCTGATTGGCAGGTAGCCATACCTCAGCCTGTTCTCCTTCTGATTGGCAGGTAGCCGTACCTCAGCCTGTTCTCCTTCTGATTGGCAGGTAGCCGTACCTCAGCCTGTTCTCCTTCTGAGTGGCAGGTAGCCATACCTCAGCCTGTTCTCTTTCTGATTGGCAGGTAGCCGTACCTCAGCCTGTTCTCCTTCTGATTGGCAGGTAGCAGTACCTCAGCCTGTTCTCCTTCTTATTGGCAGGTAGCCGTACCCCAGCCTGTTCTCTTTCTGATTGGCAGGTAGCCGTACCTCAGCCTGTTATCTTTCTGATTGGTAGGTAGCCGTACCTCAGCCTGTTCTCCTTCTGATTGGCAGGTAGCCGTACCTCAGCCTGTTATCTTTCTGATTGGTAGGTAGCCGTACCTCAGCCTGTTATCCTTCTGATTGGCAGGTAGCCGTACCTCAGCCTGTTCTCCTTCTGATTGGCAGGTAGCCGTACCTCAGCCTGTTATCTTTCTGATTGGTAGGTAGCCGTA
This sequence comes from Siphonodentalium dalli, assembly GCA_032622095.1. Taxonomy (NCBI): domain Eukaryota; kingdom Metazoa; phylum Mollusca; class Scaphopoda; order Gadilida; family Siphonodentaliidae; genus Siphonodentalium; species Siphonodentalium dalli. The sequence goes on from CP136069.1 coordinate 138,249,152, forward strand.
CCTCAGCCTGTTCTCTTTCTGATTGGCAGGTAGCCGTACCTCAGCCTGTTCTCCTTCTGATTGGCAGGTAGCCGTACCTCAGCCTGTTATCTTTCTGATTGGTAGGTAGCCGTACCTCAGCCTGTTCTCTTTCTGATTGGCAGGTAGCCGTACCTCAGCCTGTTCTCCTTCTGAGTGGCAGGTAGCCGTACCTCAGCCTGTTCTCCTTCTGATTGGCAGGTAGCCGTACCTCAGCCTGTTCTCCTTCTGATTGGCAGGTAGCCGTACCTCAGCCTGTTCTCCTTCTGATTGGCAGGTAGCCGTACCTCAGCCTGTTCTCCTTCTGAGTGGCAGGTAGCCGTACCTCAGCCTGTTCTCCTTCTGATTGGCAGGTAGCCGTACCTCAGCCTGTTATCCTTCTGATTGGTAGGTAGCCGTACCTCAGCCTGTTCTCTTTCTGATTGGCAGGTAGCCGTACCTCAGCCTGTTCTCCTTCTGAGTGGCAGGTAGCCATACCTCAGCCTGTTCTCCTTCTGATTGGCAGGTAGCCGTACCTCAGCCTGTTCTCCTTCTGATTGGCAGGTAGCCGTACCTCAGCCTGTTCTCCTTCTGATTGGCAGGTAGCCGTACCTCAGCCTGTTCTCCTTCTGAGTGGCAGGTAGCCATACCTCAGCCTGTTCTCTTTCTGATTGGCAGGTAGCCGTACCTCAGCCTGTTCTCCTTCTGATTGGCAGGTAGCCGTACCTCAGCCTGTTATCTTTCTGATTGGCAGGTAGCCGTACCTCAGCCTGTTATCTTTCTGATTGGTAGGTAGCCGTACCTCAGCCTGTTATCTTTCTGATTGGCAGGTAGCCGTACCTCAGCCTGTTCTCCTTCTGATTGGCAGGTAGCCGTACCTCAGCCTGTTCTCTTTCTGATTGGCAGGTAGCCGTACCTCAGCCTGTTCTCCTTCTGATTGGCAGGTAGCCGTACCTCAGCCTGTTCTCCTTCTGATTGGCAGGTAGCCGTACCCAGCCTGTTCTCCTTCTGATTGGTAGGTAGCCGTACCTCAGCCTGTTCTCCTTCTGATTGGCAGGTAGCCGTACCTCAGCCTGTTCTCCTTCTGATTGGCAGGTAGCCGTACCTCAGCCTGTTCTCCTTCTGATTGGCAGGTAGCCGTACCTCAGCCTGTTATCTTTCTGATTGGTAGGTAGCCGTACCTCAGCCTGTTATCTTTCTGATTGGTAGGTAGCCGTACCTCAGCCTGTTATCTTTCTGATTGGTAGGTAGCCGTACCTCAGCCTGTTATCTTTCTGATTGGTAGGTAGCCGTACCTCAGCCTGTTCTCTTTCTGATTGGCAGGTAGCCGTACCTCAGCCTGTTCTCCTTCTGATTGGCAGGTAGCCGTACCTCAGCCTGTTCTCCTTCTGATTGGCAGGTAGCCGTACCCAGCCTGTTCTCCTTCTGATTGGCAGGTAGCCGTACCTCTCAGCCTGTTCTCCTTCTGATTGGCAGGTAGCCGTACCTCAGCCTGTTCTCCTTCTGATTGCCAGGTAGCAGTACCCCAGCCTGTTCTCTTTCTGATTGGCAGGTAGCCGTACCTCAGCCTGTTCTCCTTCTGATTGGCAGGTAGCCGTACCTCAGCCTGTTCTCCTTCTGATTGGCAGGTAGCCGTACCTCAGCCTGTTCTCCTTCTGATTGGTAGGTAGCCGTACCTCAGCCTGTTCTCCTTCTGATTGGCAGGTAGCCGTACCCCAGCCTGTTATCTTTCTGATTGGCAGGTAGCCGTACCTCAGCCTGTTCTCCTTCTGATTGGCAGGTAGCCGTACCTCAGCCTGTTCTCCTTCTGATTGGTAGGTAGCCGTACCTCAGCCTGTTCTCCTTCTGATTGGCAGGTAGCCGTACCCCAGCCTGTTCTCTTTCTGATTGGCAGGTAGCCGTACCTCAGCCTGTTCTCCTTCTGATTGGTAGGTAGCCGTACCTCAGCCTGTTCTCCTTCTGATTGGCAGGTAGCCGTACCCCAGCCTGTTATCTTTCTGATTGGCAGGTAGCCGTACCTCAGCCTGTTCTCCTTCTGATTGGCAGGTAGCCGTACCTCAGCCTGTTATCCTTCTGATTGGCAGGTAGCCGTACCTCAGCCTGTTCTCTTTCTGATTGGCAGGTAGCCGTACCTCAGCCTGTTCTCCTTCTGATTGGCAGGTAGCCGTACCTCAGCCTGTTATCCTTCTGATTGGCAGGTAGCCGTACCCAGCCTGTTCTCCTTCTGATTGGCAGGTAGCCGTACCTCAGCCTGTTCTCCTTCTGATTGGTAGGTAGCCGTACCCAGCCTGTTCTCTTTCTGATTGGCAGGTAGCCGTACCTCAGCCTGTTATCCTTCTTATTGGCAGGTAGCCGTACCTCAGCCTGTTATCTTTCTGATTGGCAGGTAGCCGTACCTCAGCCTGTTCTCCTTCTGATTAGCAGGTAGCCGTACCTCAGCCTGTTCTCCTTCTGATTGGCAGGTAGCCGTACCTCAGCCTGTTCTCCTTCTTATTGGCAGGTAGCCGTACCTCAGCCTGTTATCTTTCTGATTGGTAGGTAGCCGTACCTCAGCCTGTTCTCTTTCTGATTGGTAGGTAGCCGTACCTCAGCCTGTTCTCCTTCTGATTGGCAGGTAGCCGTACCTCAGCCTGTTCTCCTTCTGATTGGCAGGTAGCCGTACCTCAGCCTGTTCTCCTTCTGATTGGCAGGTAGCCGTACCTCAGCCTGTTATCCTTCTGACTGGCAGGTAGCCGTACCTCAGCCTGTTCTCCTTCTGATTGGCAGGTAGCAGTACCCCAGCCTGTTCTCCTTCTTATTGGCAGGTAGCCGTACCCCAGCCTGTTCTCTTTCTGATTGGTAGGTAGCCGTACCCAGCCTGTTCTCCTTCTGATTGGCAGGTAGCCGTACCTCAGCCTGTTATCTTTCTGATTGGCAGGTAGCCGTACCTCAGCCTGTTCTCCTTCTGATTGGCAGGTAGCCGTACCTCAGCCTGTTCTCCTTCTGATTGGCAGGTAGCCGTACCTCAGCCTGTTCTCCTTCTGATTGGCAGGTAGCCGTACCTCAGCCTGTTCTCCTTCTGATTGGTAGGTAGCCGTACCCAGCCTGTTCTCCTTCTGATTGGCAGGTAGCCGTACCTCAGCCTGTTCTCCTTCTGATTGGCAGGTAGCAGTACCTCAGCCTGTTCTCCTTCTAATTGGCAGGTAGCCGTACCTCAGCCTGTTATCCTTCTGATTGGCAGGTAGCCGTACCTCAGCCTGTTCTCCTTCTTATTGGCAGGTAGCCGTACCTCAGCCTGTTATCTTTCTGATTGGCAGGTAGCCGTACCTCAGCCTGTTATCCTTCTGATTGGCAGGTAGCCGTACCTCAGCCTGTTCTCTTTCTGATTGGCAGGTAGCAGTACCCCAGCCTGTTATCCTTCTGACTGGCAGGTAGCCGTACCTCAGCCTGTTCTCTTTCTGATTGGCAGGTAGCAGTACCTCAGCCTGTTCTCCTTCTGATTGGCAGGTAGCCGTACCTCAGCCTGTTCTCTTTCTGATTGGCAGGTAGCAGTACCCCAGCCTGTTATCCTTCTGACTGGCAGGTAGCCGTACCTCAGCCTGTTCTCCTTCTGATTGGCAGGTAGCCGTACCTCAGCCTGTTCTCCTTCTGATTGGCAGGTAGCCGTACCCCAGCCTGTTATCCTTCTGACTGGCAGGTAGCCGTACCTCAGCCTGTTATCTTTCTGATTGGCAGGTAGCCGTACCTCAGCCTGTTCTCCTTCTGATTGGTAGGTAGCCGTACCTCAGCCTGTTCTCTTTCTGATTGGCAGGTAGCCGTACCTCAGCCTGTTATCCTTCTGATTGGCAGGTAGCCGTACCTCAGCCTGTTCTCCTTCTGATTGGCAGGTAGCAGTACCCAGCCTGTTCTCTTTCTGATTGGCAGGTAGCCGTACCTCAGCCTGTTCTCCTTCTTATTGGCAGGTAGCCGTACCTCAGCCTGTTATCTTTCTGATTGGCAGGTAGCCGTACCCAGCCTGTTCTCCTTCTGATTGGCAGGTAGCAGTACCCAGCCTGTTCTCTTTCTGATTGGTAGGTAGCCGTACCTCAGCCTGTTCTCCTTCTGATTGGCAGGTAGCCGTACCTCAGCCTGTTCTCTTTCTGATTGGCAGGTAGCCGTACCTCAGCCTGTTCTCCTTCTGATTGGCAGGTAGCCGTACCTCAGCCTGTTCTCTTTCTGATTGGCAGGTAGCCGTACCTCAGCCTGTTCTCCTTCTGATTGGTAGGTAGCCGTACCTCAGCCTGTTATCCTTCTGATTGGCAGGTAGCCGTACCTCAGCCTGTTCTCTTTCTGATTGGCAGGTAGCCGTACCTCAGCCTGTTATCTTTCTGATTGGCAGGTAGCCGTACCTCAGCCTGTTATCTTTCTGATTGGCAGGTAGCCGTACCTCAGCCTGTTATCTTTCTGATTGGCAGGTAGCCGTACCTCAGCCTGTTCTCTTTCTGATTGGCAGGTAGCCGTACCTCAGCCTGTTCTCCTTCTGATTGGCAGGTAGCCGTACCTCAGCCTGTTATCTTTCTGATTGGCAGGTAGCCGTACCTCAGCCTGTTCTCTTTCTGATTGGCAGGTAGCCGTACCTCAGCCTGTTCTCCTTCTGATTGGCAGGTAGCCGTACCTCAGCCTGTTATCTTTCTGATTGGCAGGTAGCCGTACCTCAGCCTGTTCTCCTTCTGATTGGCAGGTAGCCGTACCTCAGCCTGTTATCTTTCTGATTGGCAGGTAGCCGTACCTCAGCCTGTTATCTTTCTGATTGGCAGGTAGCCGTACCTCAGCATGTTCTCCTTCTGATTGCCAGGTAGCCGTACCTCAGCATGTTCTCCTTCTGATTGGCAGGTAGCCGTACCTCAGCCTGTTATCTTTCTGATTGGCAGGTAGCCGTACCTCAGCCTGTTCTCCTTCTGATTGGCAGGTAGCAGTACCTCAGCCTGTTATCCTTCTGATTGGCAGGTAGCCGTACCTCAGCCTGTTCTCCTTCTGATTGGCAGGTAGCAGTACCTCAGCCTGTTATCCTTCTGATTGGCAGGTAGCAGTACCCCAGCCTGTTCTCCTTCTTATTGGCAGGTAGCCGTACCCCAGCCTGTTCTCTTTCTGATTGGCAGGTAGCAGTACCTCAGCCTGTTATCCTTCTGATTGGCAGGTAGCCGTACCTCAGCCTGTTATCCTTCTGATTGGCAGGTAGCCGTACTCCAGCCTGTTCTCTTTCTGATTGGCAGGTAGCCGTACCCCAGCCTGTTCTCTTTCTGATTGGCAGGTAGCAGTACCTCAGCCTGTTATCCTTCTGATTGCCAGGTAGCCGTACCTCAGCATGTTCTCCTTCTGATTGGCAGGTAGCCGTACCTCAGCCTGTTATCTTTCTGATTGGCAGGTAGCCGTACCTCAGCCTGTTCTCCTTCTGATTGGCAGGTAGCCGTACCCCAGCCTGTTCTCTTTCTGATTGGCAGGTAGCCGTACCTCAGCCTGTTCTCCTTCTGATTGGCAGGTAGCCGTACCTCAGCCTGTTCTCTTTCTGATTGGCAGGTAGCAGTACCTCAGCCTGTTATCCTTCTGATTGGCAGGTAGCAGTACCCCAGCCTGTTCTCCTTCTGATTGGCAGGTAGCCGTACCCCAGCCTGTTCTCTTTCTGATTGGCAGGTAGCAGTACCTCAGCCTGTTATCCTTCTGATTGGCAGGTAGCCGTACCTCAGCCTGTTATCCTTCTGATTGGCAGGTAGCCGTACTCCAGCCTGTTCTCTTTCTGATTGGCAGGTAGCCGTACCCCAGCCTGTTCTCTTTCTGATTGGCAGGTAGCCGTACCTCAGCCTGTTCTCCTTCTGATTGGCAGGTAGCCGTACCTCAGCCTGTTATCCTTCTGATTGGCAGGTAGCCGTACCTCAGCCTGTTATCCTTCTGATTGGCAGGTAGCCGTACCTCAGCCTGTTCTCCTTCTGATTGGCAGGTAGCCGTACCTCAGCCTGTTCTCCTTCTGATTGGCAGGTAGCCGTACCCCAGCCTGTTCTCCTTCTGATTGGCAGGTAGCCGTACCTCAGCCTGTTATCCTTCTGATTGGCAGGTAGCCGTACCTCAGCCTGTTCTCCTTCTGATTGGCAGGTAGCCGTACCTCAGCCTGTTATCCTTCTGATTGGCAGGTAGCCGTACCTCAGCCTGTTCTCTTTCTGATTGGCAGGTAGCCGTACCTCAGCCTGTTCTCTTTCTGATTGGCAGGTAGCCGTACCTCAGCCTGTTATCCTTCTGATTGGCAGGTAGCCGTACCTCAGCCTGTTATCCTTCTGATTGGCAGGTAGCCGTACCTCAGCCTGTTCTCTTTCTGATTGGCAGGTAGCCGTACCTCAGCCTGTTATCCTTCTGATTGGCAGGTAGCAGTACCTCAGCCTGTTCTCCTTCTGATTGGCAGGTAGCCGTACCTCAGCCTGTTATCCTTCTGATTGGCAGGTAGCCGTACTCCAGCCTGTTCTCTTTCTGATTGGCAGGTAGCCGTACCCCAGCCTGTTCTCTTTCTGATTGGCAGGTAGCCGTACCTCAGCCTGTTCTCCTTCTGATTGGCAGGTAGCCGTACCTCAGCCTGTTATCCTTCTGATTGGCAGGTAGCCGTACCTCAGCCTGTTCTCCTTCTGATTGGCAGGTAGCCGTACCTCAGCCTGTTCTCCTTCTGATTGGCAGGTAGCCGTACCTCAGCCTGTTCTCCTTCTGATTGGCAGGTAGCCGTACCCCAGCCTGTTCTCCTTCTGATTGGCAGGTAGCCGTACCTCAGCCTGTTATCCTTCTGATTGGCAGGTAGCCGTACCCCAGCCTGTTCTCCTTCTGATTGGCAGGTAGCCGTACCTCAGCCTGTTATCCTTCTGATTGGCAGGTAGCCGTACCTCAGCCTGTTCTCCTTCTGATTGGCAGGTAGCCGTACCTCAGCCTGTTATCCTTCTGATTGGCAGGTAGCCGTACCTCAGCCTGTTCTCTTTCTGATTGGCAGGTAGCCGTACCTCAGCCTGTTCTCTTTCTGATTGGCAGGTAGCCGTACCTCAGCCTGTTATCCTTCTGATTGGCAGGTAGCCGTACCTCAGCCTGTTATCCTTCTGATTGGCAGGTAGCCGTACCTCAGCCTGTTCTCTTTCTGATTGGCAGGTAGCCGTACCCCAGCCTGTTATCCTTCTGATTGGCAGGTAGCCGTACCTCAGCCTGTTATCCTTCTGATTGGCAGGTAGCAGTACCTCAGCCTGTTCTCCTTCTGATTGGCAGGTAGCCGTACCTCAGCCTGTTCTCCTTCTGATTGGCAGGTAGCCGTACCTCAGCCTGTTATCCTTCTGATTGGCAGGTAGCCGTACCTCAGCCTGTTCTCTTTCTGATTGGCAGGTAGCCGTACCTCAGCCTGTTCTCTTTCTGATTGGCAGGTAGCCGTACCCCCGCCTGTTATCCTTCTGATTGGCAGGTAGCCGTACCCCCGCCTGTTCTCCTTCTGATTGGCAGGTAGCCGTACCTCAGCCTGTTCTCTTTCTGATTGGCAGGTAGCCGTACCCCCGCCTGTTATCCTTCTGATTGGCAGGTAGCCGTACCTCAGCCTGTTATCCTTCTGATTGGCAGGTAGCCGTACCTCAGCCTGTTATCCTTCTGATTGGCAGGTAGCCGTACCTCAGCCTGTTATCCTTCTGATTGGCAGGTAGCCGTACCTCAGCCTGTTATCCTTCTGATTGGCAGGTAGCAGTACCCCAGCCTGTTCTCCTTCTGATTGGCAGGTAGCCGTACCTCAGCCTGTTCTCCTTCTGATTGGCAGGTAGCAGTACCCCAGCCTGTTCTCCTTCTGATTGGCAGGTAGCCGTACCCCCGCCTGTTCTCCTTCTGATTGGCAGGTAGCCGTACCTCAGCCTGTTCTCCTTCTGATTGGCAGGTAGCCGTACCCCCGCCTGTTCTCCTTCTGATTGGCAGGTAGCCGTACCTCAGCCTGTTCTCCTTCTGATTGGCAGGTAGTCGTACCCCCGCCTGTTCTCCTTCTGATTGGCAGGTAGCCGTACCTCAGCCTGTTCTCCTTCTGATTGGCAGGTAGCCGTACCTCAGCCTGTTCTCCTTCTGATTGGCAGGTAGCAGTACCCCAGCCTGTTCTCCTTCTGATTGGCAGGTAGCCGTACCCCCGCCTGTTCTCCTTCTGATTGGCAGGTAGCCGTACCCCCGCCTGTTCTCCTTCTGATTGGCAGGTAGCCGTACCTCAGCCTGTTCTCCTTCTGATTGGCAGGTAGCCGTACCCCCGCCTGTTCTCCTTCTGATTGGCAGGTAGCCGTACCTCAGCCTGTTCTCCTTCTGATTGGCAGGTAGCCGTACCTCAGCCTGTTCTCCTTCTGATTGGCAGGTAGCAGTACCCCAGCCTGTTCTCCTTCTGATTGGCAGGTAGCCGTACCCCCGCCTGTTCTCCTTCTGATTGGCAGGTAGCCGTACCTCAGCCTGTTCTCCTTCTGATTGGCAGGTAGCCGTACCCCCGCCTGTTCTCCTTCTGATTGGCAGGTAGCCGTACCCCCGCCTGTTCTCCTTCTGATTGGCAGGTAGCCGTACCTCAGCCTGTTATCCTTCTGATTGGCAGGTAGCCGTACCCCCGCCTGTTCTCCTTCTGATTGGCAGGTAGCCGTACCCCAGCCTGTTCTCCTTCTGATTGGCAGGTAGCAGTACCTCAGCCTGTTCTCCTTCTGATTGGTAGGTAGCAGTACCCCAGCCTGTTCTCCTTCTGATTGGTAGGTAGCAGTACCCCCGCCTGTTCTCCTTCTGATTGGCAGGTAGCAGTACCCCCGCATGTTCTCCTTCTGATTGGCAGGTAGCAGTACCTCAGCATGTTATCCTTCTGATTGGTAGGTAGCAGTACCCCAGCCTGTTATCCTTCTGATTGGCAGGTAGCCGTACCCCCGCCTGTTATCCTTCTGATTGGCAGGTAGCAGTACCTCAGCATGTTCTCCTTCTGATTGGCAGGTAGCCGTACCCCCGCCTGTTATCCTTCTGATTGGCAGGTAGCCGTACCTCAGCCTGTTATCCTTCTGATTGGCAGGTAGCCGTACCTCAGCCTGTTATCCTTCTGATTGGCAGGTAGCCGTACCTCAGCCTGTTATCCTTCTGATTGGCAGGTAGCCGTACCTCAGCCTGTTATCCTTCTGATTGGCAGGTAGCAGTACCCCAGCCTGTTCTCCTTCTGATTGGCAGGTAGCCGTACCTCAGCCTGTTCTCCTTCTGATTGGCAGGTAGCAGTACCCCAGCCTGTTCTCCTTCTGATTGGCAGGTAGCCGTACCCCCGCCTGTTCTCCTTCTGATTGGCAGGTAGCCGTACCTCAGCCTGTTCTCCTTCTGATTGGCAGGTAGCCGTACCCCCGCCTGTTCTCCTTCTGATTGGCAGGTAGCCGTACCTCAGCCTGTTCTCCTTCTGATTGGCAGGTAGTCGTACCCCCGCCTGTTCTCCTTCTGATTGGCAGGTAGCCGTACCTCAGCCTGTTCTCCTTCTGATTGGCAGGTAGCCGTACCTCAGCCTGTTCTCCTTCTGATTGGCAGGTAGCAGTACCCCAGCCTGTTCTCCTTCTGATTGGCAGGTAGCCGTACCCCCGCCTGTTCTCCTTCTGATTGGCAGGTAGCCGTACCCCCGCCTGTTCTCCTTCTGATTGGCAGGTAGCCGTACCTCAGCCTGTTCTCTTTCTGATTGGCAGGTAGCCGTACCCCCGCCTGTTATCCTTCTGATTGGCAGGTAGCCGTACCCCCGCCTGTTCTCCTTCTGATTGGCAGGTAGCCGTACCTCAGCCTGTTCTCTTTCTGATTGGCAGGTAGCCGTACCCCCGCCTGTTATCCTTCTGATTGGCAGGTAGCCGTACCTCAGCCTGTTATCCTTCTGATTGGCAGGTAGCCGTACCTCAGCCTGTTATCCTTCTGATTGGCAGGTAGCCGTACCTCAGCCTGTTATCCTTCTGATTGGCAGGTAGCCGTACCTCAGCCTGTTATCCTTCTGATTGGCAGGTAGCAGTACCCCAGCCTGTTCTCCTTCTGATTGGCAGGTAGCCGTACCTCAGCCTGTTCTCCTTCTGATTGGCAGGTAGCAGTACCCCAGCCTGTTCTCCTTCTGATTGGCAGGTAGCCGTACCCCCGCCTGTTCTCCTTCTGATTGGCAGGTAGCCGTACCTCAGCCTGTTCTCCTTCTGATTGGCAGGTAGCCGTACCCCCGCCTGTTCTCCTTCTGATTGGCAGGTAGCCGTACCTCAGCCTGTTCTCCTTCTGATTGGCAGGTAGTCGTACCCCCACCTGTTCTCCTTCTGATTGGCAGGTAGCCGTACCTCAGCCTGTTCTCCTTCTGATTGGCAGGTAGCCGTACCTCAGCCTGTTCTCCTTCTGATTGGCAGGTAGCAGTACCCCAGCCTGTTCTCCTTCTGATTGGCAGGTAGCCGTACCCCCGCCTGTTCTCCTTCTGATTGGCAGGTAGCCGTACCCCCGCCTGTTCTCCTTCTGATTGGCAGGTAGCCGTACCTCAGCCTGTTCTCCTTCTGATTGGCAGGTAGCCGTACCCCCGCCTGTTCTCCTTCTGATTGGCAGGTAGCCGTACCTCAGCCTGTTCTCCTTCTGATTGGCAGGTAGCCGTACCTCAGCCTGTTCTCCTTCTGATTGGCAGGTAGCAGTACCCCAGCCTGTTCTCCTTCTGATTGGCAGGTAGCCGTACCCCCGCCTGTTCTCCTTCTGATTGGCAGGTAGCCGTACCTCAGCCTGTTCTCCTTCTGATTGGCAGGTAGCCGTACCCCCGCCTGTTCTCCTTCTGATTGGCAGGTAGCCGTACCCCCGCCTGTTCTCCTTCTGATTGGCAGGTAGCCGTACCTCAGCCTGTTATCCTTCTGATTGGCAGGTAGCCGTACCCCCGCCTGTTCTCCTTCTGATTGGCAGGTAGCCGTACCCCAGCCTGTTCTCCTTCTGATTGGCAGGTAGCAGTACCTCAGCCTGTTCTCCTTCTGATTGGTAGGTAGCAGTACCCCAGCCTGTTCTCCTTCTGATTGGTAGGTAGCAGTACCCCCGCCTGTTCTCCTTCTGATTGGCAGGTAGCAGTACCCCCGCATGTTCTCCTTCTGATTGGCAGGTTGCAGTACCTCAGCATGTTATCCTTCTGATTGGTAGGTAGCAGTACCCCAGCCTGTTATCCTTCTGATTGGCAGGTAGCCGTACCCCCGCCTGTTATCCTTCTGATTGGCAGGTAGCAGTACCTCAGCATGTTCTCCTTCTGATTGGCAGGTAGCAGTACCCCAGCCTGTTCTCCTTCTGATTGGCAGGTAGCAGTACCTCAGCCTGTTCTCCTTCTGATTGGCAGGTAGCAGTACCTCAGCATGTTCTCCTTCTGATTGGCAGGTAGCAGTACTCCAGCCTGTTCTCCTTCTGATTGGTAGGTAGCAGTACCCCCGCCTGTTCTCCTTCTGATTGGTAGGTAGCAGTACCCCCGCCTGTTCTCCTTCTGATTGGCAGGTAGCAGTACCTCAGCCTGTTCTCTTTCTTATTGGCAGGTAGCAGTACCCCAGCCTGTTCTCCCTCTGATTGGCAGGTAGCAGTACCCCAGCCTGTTCTCCTTCTGATTGGCAGGTAGCAGTACCTCAGCCTGTTCTCCTTCTGATTGGTAGGTAGCAGTACCTCAGCCTGTTATCCTTCTGACTGGCAGGTAGCAGTACCTCAGCCGGTTCTCCTTCTGATTGGCAGGTAGCAGTACCTCAGCCTGTTCTCCTTCTGATTGGCAGGTAGCAGTACCCCAGTCTGTTCTCCTTCTGATTGGCAGGTAGCAGTACCTCAGCCTGTTCTCCTTCTGATTGGCAGGTAGCAGTACCTCAGCCTGTTCTCCTTCTGATTGGCAGGTAGCAGTACCTCAGCCTGTTCTCCTTCTGATTGGCAGGTAGCAGTACCTCAGCCTGTTCTCCTTCTGATTGGTAGGTAGCAGTACCTCAGCCTGTTCTCCTTCTGATTGGCAGGTAGCAGTACCTCAGCCTGTTCTCCTTCTGATTGGCAGGTAGCAGTACCTCAGCCTGTTCTCCTTCTGATTGGCAGGTAGCAGTACCCCAGCCTGTTCTCCTTCTGATTGGCAGGTAGCAGTACCTCAGCCTGTTCTCCTTCTGATTGGTAGGTAGCAGTACCTCAGCCTGTTCTCCTTCTGATTGGCAGGTAGCAGTACCCCAGCCTGTTCTCCTTCTGATTGGCAGGTAGCAGTACCTCAGCCTGTTCTCCTTCTGATTGGCAGGTAGCAGTACCTCAGCCTGTTCTCCTTCTGATTGGTAGGTAGCAGTACCTCAGCCTGTTCTCCTTCTGACTGGCAGGTAGCAGTACCTCAGCCTGTTCTCCTTCTGATTGGCAGGTAGCAGTACCTCAGCCTGTTCTCCTTCTTATTGGCAGGTAGCAGTACCTCAGCCTGTTCTCCTTCTGATTGGCAGGTAGCAGTACCTCAGCCTGTTCTCCTTCTTATTGGCAGGTAGCAGTACCTCAGCATGTTCTCCTTCTGATTGGCAGGTAGCAGTACCCCAGCCTGTTCTCCTTCTTATTGGCAGGTAGCAGTACCTCAGCATGTTCTCCTTCTTATTGGCAGGTAGCAGTACCCCAGCCTGTTCTCCTTCTGATTGGCAGGTAGCAGTACCCCAGCCTGTTCTCCTTCTGATTGGCAGGTAGCAGTACCTCAGCCTGTTCTCCTTCTGATTGGTAGGTAGCAGTACCTCAGCCTGTTCTCCTTCTGATTGGCAGGTAGCAGTACCTCAGCCTGTTCTCCTTCTGATTGGTAGGTAGCAGTACCTCAGCCTGTTCTCCTTCTGATTGGCAGGTAGCAGTACCTCAGCCTGTTCTCCTTCTGATTGGTAGGTAGCAGTACCTCAGCCTGTTCTCCTTCTGATTGGTAGGTAGCAGTACCTCAGCCTGTTCTCCTTCTGATTGGCAGGTAGCAGTACCCCAGCCTGTTATCCTTCTGATTGGCAGGTAGCAGTACCCCAGCCTGTTCTCCTTCTGATTGGCAGGTAGCAGTACCCCAGCCTGTTATCCTTCTGATTGGCAGGTAGCAGTACCTCAGCCTGTTCTCCTTCTGATTGGCAGGTAGCAGTACCCCAGCCTGTTATCCTTCTTATTGGCAGGTAGCAGTACCTCAGCCTGTTCTCCTTCTGATTGGCAGGTAGCAGTACCTCAGCCTGTTCTCCTTCTGATTGGCAGGTAGCAGTACCTCAGCCTGTTCTCCTTCTGATTGGTAGGTAGCAGTACCTCAGCCTGTTCTCCTTCTGATTGGTAGGTAGCAGTACCTCAGCCTGTTATCCTTCTGATTGGCAGATAGCAGTACCCCAGCCTGTTCTCCTTCTGATTGGCAGGTAGCAGTACCCCAGCCTGTTATCCTTCTGATTGGCAGGTAGCAGTACCTCAGCCTGTTCTCCTTCTGATTGGCAGGTAGCAGTACCCCAGCCTGTTCTCCTTCTTATTGGCAGGTAGCAGTACCTCAGCCTGTTCTCCTTCTGATTGGCAGGTAGCAGTACCTCAGCCTGTTCTCCTTCTGATTGGTAGGTAGCAGTACCTCAGCCTGTTCTCCTTCTGATTGGCAGGTAGCAGTACCTCAGCCTGTTCTCCTTCTGATTGGCAGGTAGCAGTACCTCAGCCTGTTCTCCTTCTGATTGGTAGGTAGCAGTACCTCAGCCTGTTCTCCTTCTGATTGGCAGGTAGCAGTACCCCAGCCTGTTCTCCTTCTTATTGGCAGGTAGCAGTACCTCAGCATGTTCTCCTTCTTATTGGCAGGTAGCAGTACCTCAGCCTGTTCTCCTTCTGATTGGTAGGTAGCAGTACCCCAGCCTGTTCTCCTTCTGATTGGTAGGTAGCAGTACCCCAGCCTGTTCTCCTTCTGATTGGTAGGTAGCAGTACCCCAGCCTGTTCTCCTTCTGATTGGCAGGTAGCAGTACCTCAGCCTGTTCTCCTTCTGATTGGTAGGTAGCAGTACCCCAGCCTGTTATCCTTCTGATTGGCAGGTAGCAGTACCCCAGCCTGTTCTCCTTCTGATTGGCAGGTAGCAGTACCCCAGTCTGTTCTCCTTCTGATTGGTAGGTAGCAGTACCCCAGCCTGTTCTCCTTCTGATTGGCAGGTAGCAGTACCTCAGCCTGTTCTCTTTCTGATTGGCAGGTAGCCGTACCCCAGCCTGTTCTCCTTCTGATTGGCAGGTAGCAGTACCCCAGCCTGTTCTCCTTCTGATTGGCAGGTAGCAGTACCCCAGCCTGTTCTCCTTCTGATTGGCAGGTAGCAGTACCTCAGCCTGTTATCCTTCTGATTGGCAGGTAGCAGTACCTCAGCATGTTCTCCTTCTGATTGGCAGGTAGCAGTACCTCAGCCTGTTATCCTTCTGATTGGCAGGTAGCAGTACCTCAGCATGTTCTCCTTCTGATTGGCAGGTAGCAGTACCTCAGCCTGTTATCCTTCTGATTGGCAGGTAGCAGTAACCCAGCCTGTTCTCTTTCTGATTGGCAGGTAGCAGTACCCCAGCCTGTTCTCCTTCTGATTGGCAGGTAGCAGTACCTCAGCCTGTTATCCTTCTGATTGGCAGGTAGCAGTACCTCAGCATGTTCTCCTTCTGATTGGCAGGTAGCAGTACCTCAGCCTGTTATCCTTCTGATTGGCAGGTAGCAGTAACCCAGCCTGTTCTCTTTCTGATTGGCAGGTAGCAGTACCCCCGCCTGTTCTCCTTCTGATTGGCAGGTAGCAGTACCTCAGCATGTTCTCCTTCTGATTGGCAGGTAGCAGTACCTCAGCCTGTTATCCTTCTGATTGGCAGGTAGCAGTACCTCAGCCTGTTCTCCTTCTGATTGGCAGGTAGCAGTACCCCAGCCTGTTATCCTTCTGATTGGCAGGTAGCAGTAACCCAGCCTGTTCTCTTTCTGATTGGCAGGTAGCAGTACCCCAGCCTGTTATCCTTCTTATTGGCAGGTAGCAGTACCCCAGTCTGTTCTCCTTCTGATTGGTAGGTAGCAGTACCCCAGCCTGTTATCCTTCTGATTGGCAGGTAGCAGTACCCCAGCCTGTTATCCTTCTGATTGGCAGGTAGCAGTAACCCAGCCTGTTCTCTTTCTGATTGGCAGGTAGCAGTACCCCAGCCTGTTATCCTTCTTATTGGCAGGTAGCAGTAACCCAGCCTGTTCTCTTTCTGATTGGCAGGTAGCAGTACCCCAGCCTGTTATCCTTCTTATTGGCAGGTAGCAGTAACCCAGCCTGTTATCCTTCTGATTGGCAGGTAGCAGTAACCCAGCCTGTTATCCTTCTGATTGGCAGGTAGCAGTAACCCAGCCTGTTCTCTTTCTGATTGGCAGGTAGCAGTACCCCAGCCTGTTATCCTTCTTATTGGCAGGTAGCAGTACCCCAGTCTGTTCTCCTTCTGATTGGTAGGTAGCAGTACCCCAGCCTGTTATCCTTCTGATTGGCAGGTAGCAGTACCCCAGCCTGTTCTCCTTCTGATTGGCAGGTAGCAGTACCTCAGCATGTTCTCCTTCTGATTGGCAGGTAGCAGTACCTCAGCCTGTTATCCTTCTGATTGGCAGGTAGCCGTACCCCCGCCTGTTCTCCTTCTGATTGGCAGGTAGCAGTACCTCAGCCTGTTCTCCTTCTTATTGGCAGGTAGCAGTACCTCAGCCTGTTATCCTTCTTATTGGCAGGTAGCAGTACCCCAGCCTGTTCTCCTTCTTATTGGCAGGTAGCAGTACCTCAGCCTGTTCTCCTTCTGATTGGCAGGTAGCAGTACCCCAGCCTGTTATCCTTCTTATTGGCAGGTAGCAGTACCTCAGCCTGTTCTCCTTCTTATTGGCAGGTAGCAGTACCTCAGTCTGTTATCCTTCTGATTGGCAGGTAGCAGTACCCCAGCCTGTTATCCTTCTGATTGGCAGGTAGCAGTACCCCAGCCTGTTATCCTTCTGATTGGCAGGTAGCAGTACCTCAGTCTGTTATCCTTCTGATTGGCAGGTAGCAGTACCCCAGCCTGTTATCCTTCTGATTGGCAGGTAGCAGTACCTCAGTCTGTTATCCTTCTGATTGGCAGGTAGCAGTACCCCAGCCTGTTATCCTTCTGATTGGCAGGTAGCAGTACCCCCGCCTGTTATCCTTCTTATTGGCAGGTAGCAGTACCTCAGCCTGTTATCCTTCTGATTGGCAGGTAGCCGTACCCCCGCCTGTTCTCCTTCTGATTGGCAGGTAGCAGTACCCCAGCCTGTTATCCTTCTTATTGGCAGGTAGCAGTACCCCAGCCTGTTCTCCTTCTTATTGGCAGGTAGCAGTACCTCAGCCTGTTCTCCTTCTTATTGGCAGGTAGCAGTACCCCAGCCTGTTATCCTTCTTATTGGCAGGTAGCAGTACCCCAGCCTGTTCTCCTTCTTATTGGCAGGTAGCAGTACCTCAGCCTGTTATCCTTCTTATTGGCAGGTAGCAGTACCTCAGCCTGTTCTCCTTCTTATTGGCAGGTAGCAGTACCTCAGCCTGTTATCCTTCTTATTGGCAGGTAGCAGTACCCCAGCCTGTTCTCCTTCTTATTGGCAGGTAGCAGTACCTCAGCCTGTTCTCCTTCTGATTGGCAGGTAGCAGTACCTCAGCCTGTTCTCCTTCTTATTGGCAGGTAGCAGTACCTCAGCCTGTTATCCTTCTTATTGGCAGGTAGCAGTACCTCAGCCTGTTCTCCTTCTGATTGGCAGGTAGCAGTACCTCAGCCTGTTCTCCTTCTGATTGGTAGGTAGCAGTAACCCAGCCTGTTCTCCTTCTGATTGGCAGGTATCAGTACCCCAGCCTGTTATCCTTCTTATTGGCAGGTAGCAGTACCTCAGCCTGTTATCCTTCTTATTGGCAGGTAGCAGTACCTCAGCCTGTTCTCCTTCTTATTGGCAGGTAGCAGTACCCCAGCCTGTTCTCCTTCTTATTGGCAGGTAGCAGTACCTCAGCCTGTTATCCTTCTGATTGGCAGGTAGCAGTACCTCAGCCTGTTCTCCTTCTGATTGGTAGGTAGCAGTAACCCAGCCTGTTCTCCTTCTGATTGGCAGGTATCAGTACCCCAGCCTGTTATCCTTCTTATTGGCAGGTAGCAGTACCTCAGCCTGTTCTCCTTCTTATTGGCAGGTAGCAGTACCTCAGCCTGTTATCCTTCTTATTGGCAGGTAGCAGTACCTCAGCCTGTTCTCCTTCTTATTGGCAGGTAGCAGTACCCCAGCCTGTTCTCCTTCTTATTGGCAGGTAGCAGTACCTCAGCCTGTTATCCTTCTGATTGGCAGGTAGCAGTACCTCAGCCTGTTCTCCTTCTTATTGGCAGGTAGCAGTACCTCAGCCTGTTCTCCTTCTTATTGGCAGGTAGCAGTACCCCAGCCTGTTCTCCTTCTTATTGGCAGGTAGCAGTACCTCAGCCTGTTATCCTTCTGATTGGCAGGTAGCAGTACCTCAGCCTGTTCTCCTTCTGATTGGTAGGTAGCAGTAACCCAGCCTGTTCTCCTTCTGATTGGCAGGTATCAGTACCCCAGCCTGTTATCCTTCTTATTGGCAGGTAGCAGTACCCCAGCCTGTTCTCCTTCTTATTGGCAGGTAGCAGTACCTCAGCCTGTTATCCTTCTGATTGGTAGGTAGCAGTACCCCAGCCTGTTCTCCTTCTTATTGGCAGGTAGCAGTACCTCAGCCTGTTATCCTTCTGATTGGCAGGTAGCAGTACCTCAGCCTGTTCTCCTTCTTATTGGCAGGTAGCAGTACCTCAGCCTGTTATCCTTCTTATTGGCAGGTAGCAGTACCCCCGCCTGTTCTCCTTCTGATTGGCAGGTATCAGTACCTCAGCCTGTTCTCCTTCTGATTGGTAGGTAGCAGTACCCCAGCCTGTTCTCCTTCTTATTGGCAGGTAGCAGTACCTCAGCCTGTTATCCTTCTGATTGGCAGGTAGCAGTACCTCAGCCTGTTCTCCTTCTTATTGGCAGGTAGCAGTACCTCAGCCTGTTATCCTTCTTATTGGCAGGTAGCAGTACCCCCGCCTGTTCTCCTTCTGATTGGCAGGTAGCAGTACCCCAGCCTGTTCTCTTTCTTATTGGCAGGTAGCAGTACCTCAGCCTGTTATCCTTCTTATTGGCAGGTAGCAGTACCTCAGCCTGTTCTCCTTCTGATTGGCAGGTAGCAGTACCTCAGCCTGTTCTCCTTCTGATTGGTAGGTAGCAGTAACCCAGCCTGTTCTCCTTCTGATTGGCAGGTATCAGTACCCCAGCCTGTTATCCTTCTTATTGGCAGGTAGCAGTACCTCAGCCTGTTATCCTTCTTATTGGCAGGTAGCAGTACCTCAGCCTGTTATCCTTCTTATTGGCAGGTAGCAGTACCTCAGCCTGTTCTCCTTCTGATTGGCAGGTAGCAGTACCCCAGCCTGTTATCCTTCTTATTGGCAGGTAGCAGTACCTCAGCCTGTTCTCCTTCTGATTGGCAGGTAGCAGTACCCCAGCCTGTTATCCTTCTTATTGGCAGGTAGCAGTACCTCAGCCTGTTATCCTTCTTATTGGCAGGTAGCAGTACCTCAGCCTGTTCTCCTTCTTATTGGCAGGTAGCAGTACCCCAGCCTGTTATCCTTCTTATTGGCAGGTAGCAGTACCTCAGCCTGTTCTCCTTCTGATTGGCAGGTAGCAGTACCCCAGCCTGTTATCCTTCTTATTGGCAGGTAGCAGTACCTCAGCCTGTTATCCTTCTTATTGGCAGGTAGCAGTACCTCAGCCTGTTCTCCTTCTTATTGGCAGGTAGCAGTACCCCAGCCTGTTATCCTTCTTATTGGCAGGTAGCAGTACCTCAGCCTGTTCTCCTTCTTATTGGCAGGCAGCAGTACCCCAGCCTGTTATCCTTCTGATTGGCAGGTAGCAGTACCTCAGCCTGTTCTCTTTCTGATTGGCAGGTAGCAGTACCCCAGCATGTTCTCCTTCTGACTGGCAGGTAGCAGTACCTCAGCCTGTTCTCCTTCTTATTGGCAGGTAGCAGTACCCCAGCCTGTTATCCTTCTGATTGGCAGGTAGCAGTACCTCAGTCTGTTCTCCTTCTGATTGGCAGGTAGCCGTACCCCCGCCTGTTATCCTTCTGATTGGCAGGTAGCAGTACCCCAGCATGTTCTCCTTCTGACTGGCAGGTAGCAGTACCTCAGCCTGTTCTCCTTCTTATTGGCAGGTAGCAGTACCCCAGCCTGTTATCCTTCTGATTGGCAGGTAGCAGTACCCCAGCATGTTCTCCTTCTGACTGGCAGGTAGCAGTACCTCAGCCTGTTCTCCTTCTTATTGGCAGGTAGCAGTACCCCAGCCTGTTATCCTTCTGATTGGCAGGTAGCAGTACCTCAGTCTGTTCTCCTTCTGATTGGCAGGTAGCAGTACCCCAGCCTGTTATCCTTCTGATTGGCAGGTAGCCGTACCCCCGCCTGTTATCCTTCTGATTGGCAGGTAGCAGTACCCCAGTCTGTTCTCCTTCTGACTGGCAGGTAGCAGTACCTCAGCCTGTTCTCCTTCTTATTGGCAGGTAGCAGTACCCCAGCCTGTTCTCCTTCTGATTGGCAGGTAGCAGTACCCCCGCCTGTTATCCTTCTGATTGGCAGGTAGCAGTACCTCAGTCTGTTCTCCTTCTGATTGGTAGGTAGCAGTACCCCAGTCTGTTCTCCTTCTGACTGGCAGGTAGCAGTACCCCAGTCTGTTCTCCTTCTTATTGGCAGGTAGCAGTACCTCAGCCTGTTCTCCTTCTGATTGGCAGGTAGCAGTACTCCAGCCTGTTCTCCTTCTGATTGGCAGGTAGCAGTACCCCCGCCTGTTATCCTTCTGATTGGCAGGTAGCAGTACCCCAGTCTGTTCTCCTTCTGACTGGCAGGTAGCAGTACCTCAGCCTGTTCTCCTTCTTATTGGCAGGTAGCAGTACCCCAGCCTGTTCTCCTTCTGATTGGCAGGTAGCAGTACCCCCGCCTGTTATCCTTCTGATTGGCAGGTAGCAGTACCCCAGTCTGTTCTCCTTCTGACTGGCAGGTAGCAGTACCTCAGCCTGTTCTCCTTCTTATTGGCAGGTAGCAGTACCCCAGCCTGTTCTCCTTCTGATTGGCAGGTAGCAGTACCCCAGTCTGTTCTCCTTCTGACTGGCAGGTAGCAGTACCCCAGTCTGTTCTCCTTCTTATTGGCAGGTAGCAGTACCCCAGTCTGTTCTCCTTCTGATTGGCAGGTAGCAGTACCCCAGTCTGTTCTCCTTCTGACTGGCAGGTAGCAGTACCTCAGCCTGTTCTCTTTCTGATTGGCAGGTAGCAGTACCTCAGCATGTTCTCCTTCTGATTGGCAGGTAGCAGTACCCCAGTCTGTTCTCCTTCTTATTGGCAGGTAGCAGTACCTCAGCCTGTTCTCTTTCTGATTGGCAGGTAGCAGTACCTCAGCATGTTCTCCTTCTGATTGGCAGGTAGCAGTACCTCAGCCTGTTCTCCTTCTGATTGGTAGGTAGCAGTACCTCAGCCTGTTCTCCTTCTGATTGGTAGGTAGCAGTACCCCAGCCTGTTCTCCTTCTGATTGGTAGGTAGCAGTACCTCAGCCTGTTCTCTTTCTGACTGGCAGGTAGCAGTACCTCAGCATGTTCTCCTTCTGATTGGCAGGTAGCAGTACCTCAGCCTGTTCTCCTTCTGATTGGTAGGTAGCAGTACCCCAGCCTGTTCTCTTTCTGATTGGCAGGTAGCAGTACCTCAGCCTGTTCTCCTTCTGATTTGCAGGTAGCAGTACCTCAGCCTGTTCTCCTTCTGATTGGTAGGTATCAGTACCCCAGCCTGTTCTCCTTCTGATTGGCAGGTAGCAGTACCCCACCATGTTCTCTTTCTGATTGGCAGGTAGCAGTACCTCAGCCTGTTCTCTTTCTGATTGGCAGGTAGCAGTACTCCAGCCTGTTCTCCTTCTGATTGGCAGGTAGCAGTACCTCAGCCTGTTCTCTTTCTGATTGGCAGGTAGCAGTACTCCAGCCTGTTCTCCTTCTGATTGGCAGGTAGCAGTACCTCAGCCTGTTCTCCTTCTGATTGGCAGGTAGCAGTACCTCAGCCTGTTCTCCTTCTGATTGGCAGGTAGCAGTACTCCAGCCTGTTCTCTTTCTGATTGGCAGGTAGCAGTACTCCAGCCTGTTCTCTTTCTGATTGGCAGGTAGCAGTACCTCAGCCTGTTATCCTTCTCATTGGCAGGTAGCAGTACCTCAGCCTGTTCTCCTTCTGATTGGCAGGTAGCCGTACCCCAGCCTGTTCTCCTTCTGATTGGCAGGTAGCAGTACCCCGGCCTGTTCTCCTTCTGATTGGCAGGTAGCAGTACCCCAGCCTGTTCTCCTTCTGATTGGCAGGTAGCAGTACCCCAGCCTGTTCTCCTTCTGATTGGCAGGTAGCAGTACCTCAGCCTGTTCTCCTTCTGATTGGCAGGTAGCAGTACCCCAGCCTGTTCTCCTTCTGATTGGCAGGTAGCAGTACCCCAGCCTGTTCTCCTTCTGATTGGCAGGTAGCAGTACCTCAGCCTGTTCTCTTTCTGATTGGCAGGTAGCAGTACCCCAGCCTGTTCTCCTTCTGATTGGCAGGTAGCAGTACCCCACCATGTTCTCTTTCTGATTGGCAGGTAGCAGTACCTCAGCCTGTTCTCTTTCTGATTGGCAGGTAGCAGTACCTCAGCCTGTTCTCTTTCTGATTGGCAGGTAGCAGTACCTCAGCCTGTTATCCTTCTGATTGGCAGGTAGCAGTACCTCAGCCTGTTCTCCTTCTGATTGGCAGGTAGCAGTACTCCAGCCTGTTCTCTTTCTGATTGGCAGGTAGCAGTACTCCAGCCTGTTCTCTTTCTGATTGGCAGGTAGCAGTACCCCACCATGTTCTCTTTCTGATTGGCAGGTAGCAGTACCCCAGCCTGTTCTCTTTCTGATTGGCAGGTAGCAGTACCTCAGCCTGTTCTCTTTCTGATTGGCAGGTAGCAGTACCTCAGCCTGTTCTCTTTCTGATTGGCAGGTAGCAGTACCTCAGCCTGTTCTCTTTCTGATTGGCAGGTAGCAGTACCTCAGCCTGTTCTCCTTCTGATTGGCAGGTAGCAGTACTCCAGCCTGTTCTCTTTCTGATTGGCAGGTAGCAGTACTCCAGCCTGTTCTCTTTCTGATTGGCAGGTAGCAGTACCCCAGCCTGTTCTCTTTCTGATTGGCAGGTAGCAGTACCTCAGCCTGTTCTCCTTCTGATTGGCAGGTAGCAGTACCCCAGCCTGTTCTCTTTCTGATTGGCAGGTAGCAGTACCCCACCATGTTTTCTTTCTGATTGGCAGGTAGCAGTACCCCAGCCTGTTCTCTTTCTGATTGGCAGGTAGCAGTACCTCAGCCTGTTCTCCTTCTGATTGGCAGGTAGCAGTACCCCAGCCTGTTCTCTTTCTGATTGGCAGGTAGCAGTACCTCAGCCTGTTCTCCTTCTGATTGGCAGGTAGCAGTACCCCAGCCTGTTATCCTTCTGATTGGCAGGTAGCAGTACTCCAGCCTGTTCTCTTTCTGATTGGCAGGTAGCAGTACCCCAGCCTGTTATCCTTCTGATTGGCAGGTAGCAGTACTCCAGCCTGTTATCCTTCTGATTGGCAGGTAGCAGTACCCCAGCCTGTTATCCTTCTGATTGGCAGGTAGCAGTACCCCCGCCTGTTCTCTTTCTGATTGGCAGGTAGCAGTACCCCAGCCTGTTCTCTTTCTGATTGGCAGGTAGCAGTACTCCAGCCTGTTCTCTTTCTGATTGGCAGGTAGCAGTACTCCAGCCTGTTATCCTTCTGATTGGCAGGTAGCAGTACCCCAGCCTGTTATCCTTCTGATTGGCAGGTAGCAGTACCCCCGCCTGTTCTCTTTCTGATTGGCAGGTAGCAGTACCCCAGCCTGTTCTCTTTCTGATTGGCAGGTAGCAGTACTCCAGCCTGTTCTCTTTCTGATTGGCAGGTAGCAGTACCCCAGCCTGTTATCCTTCTGATTGGCAGGTAGCAGTACCCCCGCCTGTTCTCTTTCTGATTGGCAGGTAGCAGTACCCCAGCCTGTTCTCTTTCTGATTGGCAGGTAGCAGTACTCCAGCCTGTTCTCTTTCTGATTGGCAGGTAGCAGTACCCCAGCCTGTTCTCCTTCTGATTGGCAGGTAGCAGTACCCCAGCCTGTTCTCTTTCTGATTGGCAGGTAGCAGTACTCCAGCCTGTTCTCTTTCTGATTGGGAGGTAGCAGTACCCCAGCCTGTTCTCTTTCTGATTGGCAGGTAGCAGTACCCCAGCCTGTTATCCTTCTGATTGGCAGGTAGCAGTACCCCAGCCTGTTATCCTTCTGATTGGCAGGTAGCAGTACTCCAGCCTGTTCTCCTTCTGATTGGCAGGTAGCAGTACCCCAGCCTGTTCTCTTTCTGATTGGCAGGTAGCAGTACCCCAGCCTGTTCTCTTTCTGATTGGCAGGTAGCAGTACCCCAGCCTGTTATCCTTCTGATTGGCAGGTAGCAGTACTCCAGCCTGTTCTCCTTCTGATTGGCAGGTAGCAGTACTCCAGCCTGTTCTCTTTCTGATTGGCAGGTAGCAGTACCCCACCATGTTCTCTTTCTGATTGGCAGGTAGCAGTACTCCAGCCTGTTCTCTTTCTGATTGGCAGGTAGCAGTACCCCAGCCTGTTCTCTTTCTGATTGGCAGGTAGCAGTACCCCAGCCTGTTATCCTTCTGATTGGCAGGTAGCAGTACTCCAGCCTGTTCTCCTTCTGATTGGCAGGTAGCAGTACCCCAGCCTGTTATCCTTCTGATTGGCAGGTAGCAGTACTCCAGCCTGTTCTCTTTCTGATTGGCAGGTAGCAGTACCCCAGCCTGTTCTCTTTCTGATTGGCAGGTAGCAGTACTCCAGCCTGTTCTCTTTCTGATTGGCAGGTAGCAGTACCCCAGCCTGTTCTCTTTCTGATTGGCAGGTAGCAGTACCCCAGCCTGTTATCCTTCTGATTGGCAGGTAGCAGTACTCCAGCCTGTTCTCCTTCTGATTGGCAGGTAGCAGTACTCCAGCCTGTTCTCTTTCTGATTGGCAGGTAGCAGTACCCCAGCCTGTTCTCTTTCTGATTGGCAGGTAGCAGTACTCCAGCCTGTTCTCTTTCTGATTGGCAGGTAGCAGTACTCCAGCCTGTTATCCTTCTGATTGGCAGGTAGCAGTACTCCAGCCTGTTCTCTTTCTGATTGGCAGGTAGCAGTACCCCAGCCTGTTCTCTTTCTGATTGGCAGGTAGCAGTACCCCAGCCTGTTCTCTTTCTGATTGGCAGGTAGCAGTACTCCAGCCTGTTCTCTTTCTGATTGGCAGGTAGCAGTACTCCAGCCTGTTATCCTTCTGATTGGCAGGTAGCAGTACTCCAGCCTGTTCTCCTTCTGATTGGCAGGTAGCAGTACCCCCGCCTGTTCTCTTTCTGATTGGCAGGTAGCAGTACCCCAGCCTGTTCTCTTTCTGATTGGCAGGTAGCAGTACTCCAGCCTGTTCTCCTTCTGATTGGCAGGTAGCAGTACTCCAGCCTGTTCTCTTTCTGATTGGCAGGTAGCAGTACCCCAGCCTGTTCTCCTTCTGATTGGCAGGTAGCAGTACCTCAGCCTGTTCTCCTTCTGATTGGCAGGTATCAGTACTCCAGCCTGTTCTCCTTCTGATTGGCAGGTAGCAGTACCCCAGCCTGTTCTCTTTCTGATTGGCAGGTAGCAGTACCCCAGCCTGTTCTCTTTCTGATTGGCAGGTAGCAGTACTCCAGCCTGTTCTCCTTCTGATTGGCAGGTAGCAGTACCCCAGCCTGTTCTCTTTCTGATTGGCAGGTAGCAGTACCCCAGCCTGTTCTCTTTCTGATTGGCAGGTAGCAGTACCCCAGCCTGTTATCCTTCTGATTGGCAGGTAGCAGTACCCCAGCATGTTCTCCTTCTGATTGGCAGGTAGCAGTACCCCAGCCTGTTCTCTTTCTGATTGGCAGGTAGCAGTACCCCAGCCTGTTCTCTTTCTGATTGGCAGGTAGCAGTACTCCAGCCTGTTCTCTTTCTGATTGGCAGGTAGCAGTATCCCAGCCTGTTCTCTTTCTGATTGGCAGGTAGCAGTACCTCAGCCTGTTCTCTTTCTGATTGGCAGGTAGCAGTACCTCAGCCTGTTCTCCTTCTGATTGGAAGGTAGCAGTACCCCAGCCTGTTCTCCTTCTGATTGGTAGGTAGCAGTACCCCAGCCTGTTCTCCTTCTGATTGGTAGGTAGCAGTACCTCAGCCTGTTCTCTTTCTGATTGGCAGGTAGCAGTACCTCAGCCTGTTCTCCTTCTGACTGGCAGGTAGCAGTACCTCAGCATGTTCTCCTTCTGATTGGCAGGTAGCAGTACCTCAGCCTGTTCTCCTTCTGATTGGTAGGTAGCAGTACCCCAGCCTGTTCTCTTTCTGATTGGCAGGTAGCAGTACCTCAGCCTGTTCTCCTTCTGATTGGCAGGTAGCAGTACCTCAGCCTGTTCTCCTTCTGATTGGTAGGTATCAGTACCCCAGCCTGTTCTCCTTCTGATTGGCAGGTAGCAGTACCCCACCATGTTCTCTTTCTGATTGGCAGGTAGCAGTACCTCAGCCTGTTCTCTTTCTGATTGGCAGGTAGCAGTACTCCAGCCTGTTCTCCTTCTGATTGGCAGGTAGCAGTACCTCAGCCTGTTCTCTTTCTGATTGGCAGGTAGCAGTACTCCAGCCTGTTCTCCTTCTGATTGGCAGGTAGCAGTACCTCAGCCTGTTCTCCTTCTGATTGGCAGGTAGCAGTACCTCAGCCTGTTCTCCTTCTGATTGGCAGGTAGCAGTACTCCAGCCTGTTCTCTTTCTGATTGGCAGGTAGCAGTACTCCAGCCTGTTCTCTTTCTGATTGGCAGGTAGCTGTACCTCAGCCTGTTATCCTTCTCATTGGCAGGTAGCAGTACCTCAGCCTGTTCTCCTTCTGATTGGCAGGTAGCCGTACCCCAGCCTGTTCTCCTTCTGATTGGCAGGTAGCAGTACCCCGGCCTGTTCTCCTTCTGATTGGCAGGTAGCAGTACCCCAGCCTGTTCTCCTTCTGATTGGCAGGTAGCAGTACCCCAGCCTGTTCTCCTTCTGATTGGCAGGTAGCAGTACCTCAGCCTGTTCTCCTTCTGATTGGCAGGTAGCAGTACCCCAGCCTGTTCTCCTTCTGATTGGCAGGTAGCAGTACCCCAGCCTGTTCTCCTTCTGATTGGCAGGTAGCAGTACCTCAGCCTGTTCTCTTTCTGATTGGCAGGTAGCAGTACCCCAGCCTGTTCTCCTTCTGATTGGCAGGTAGCAGTACCCCACCATGTTCTCTTTCTGATTGGCAGGTAGCAGTACCTCAGCCTGTTCTCTTTCTGATTGGCAGGTAGCAGAACCTCAGCCTGTTCTCTTTCTGATTGGCAGGTAGCAGTACCTCAGCCTGTTATCCTTCTGATTGGCAGGTAGCAGTACCTCAGCCTGTTCTCCTTCTGATTGGCAGGTAGCAGTACTCCAGCCTGTTCTCTTTCTGATTGGCAGGTAGCAGTACTCCAGCCTGTTCTCTTTCTGATTGGCAGGTAGCAGTACCCCACCATGTTCTCTTTCTGATTGGCAGGTAGCAGTACCCCAGCCTGTTCTCTTTCTGATTGGCAGGTAGCAGTACCTCAGCCTGTTCTCTTTCTGATTGGCAGGTAGCAGTACCTCAGCCTGTTCTCTTTCTGATTGGCAGGTAGCAGTACCTCAGCCTGTTCTCTTTCTGATTGGCAGGTAGCAGTACCTCAGCCTGTTCTCCTTCTGATTGGCAGGTAGCAGTACTCCAGCCTGTTCTCTTTCTGATTGGCAGGTAGCAGTACTCCAGCCTGTTCTCTTTCTGATTGGCAGGTAGCAGTACCCCAGCCTGTTCTCTTTCTGATTGGCAGGTAGCAGTACCTCAGCCTGTTCTCCTTCTGATTGGCAGGTAGCAGTACCCCAGCCTGTTCTCTTTCTGATTGGCAGGTAGCAGTACCCCACCATGTTCTCTTTCTGATTGGCAGGTAGCAGTACCCCAGCCTGTTCTCTTTCTGATTGGCAGGTAGCAGTACCTCAGCCTGTTCTCCTTCTGATTGGCAGGTAGCAGTACCCCAGCCTGTTCTCTTTCTGATTGGCAGGTAGCAGTACCTCAGCCTGTTCTCCTTCTGATTGGCAGGTAGCAGTACCCCAGCCTGTTATCCTTCTGATTGGCAGGTAGCAGTACTCCAGCCTGTTCTCTTTCTGATTGGCAGGTAGCAGTACCCCAGCCTGTTATCCTTCTGATTGGCAGGTAGCAGTACTCCAGCCTGTTATCCTTCTGATTGGCAGGTAGCAGTACCCCAGCCTGTTATCCTTCTGATTGGCAGGTAGCAGTACCCCCGCCTGTTCTCTTTCTGATTGGCAGGTAGCAGTACCCCAGCCTGTTCTCTTTCTGATTGGCAGGTAGCAGTACTCCAGCCTGTTCTCTTTCTGATTGGCAGGTAGCAGTACTCCAGCCTGTTATCCTTCTGATTGGCAGGTAGCAGTACCCCAGCCTGTTATCCTTCTGATTGGCAGGTAGCAGTACCCCCGCCTGTTCTCTTTCTGATTGGCAGGTAGCAGTACCCCAGCCTGTTCTCTTTCTGATTGGCAGGTAGCAGTACTCCAGCCTGTTCTCTTTCTGATTGGCAGGTAGCAGTACCCCAGCCTGTTATCCTTCTGATTGGCAGGTAGCAGTACCCCCGCCTGTTCTCTTTCTGATTGGCAGGTAGCAGTACCCCAGCCTGTTCTCTTTCTGATTGGCAGGTAGCAGTACTCCAGCCTGTTCTCTTTCTGATTGGCAGGTAGCAGTACCCCAGCCTGTTCTCCTTCTGATTGGCAGGTAGCAGTACCCCAGCCTGTTCTCTTTCTGATTGGCAGGTAGCAGTACTCCAGCCTGTTCTCTTTCTGATTGGCAGGTAGCAGTACCCCAGCCTGTTCTCTTTCTGATTGGCAGGTAGCAGTACCCCAGCCTGTTATCCTTCTGATTGGCAGGTAGCAGTACCCCAGCCTGTTATCCTTCTGATTGGCAGGTAGCAGTACTCCAGCCTGTTCTCCTTCTGATTGGCAGGTAGCAGTACCCCAGCCTGTTCTCTTTCTGATTGGCAGGTAGCAGTACCCCAGCCTGTTCTCTTTCTGATTGGCAGGTAGCAGTACCCCAGCCTGTTATCCTTCTGATTGGCAGGTATCAGTACTCCAGCCTGTTCTCCTTCTGATTGGCAGGTAGCAGTACTCCAGCCTGTTCTCTTTCTGATTGGCAGGTAGCAGTACCCCACCATGTTCTCTTTCTGATTGGCAGGTAGCAGTACTCCAGCCTGTTCTCTTTCTGATTGGCAGGTAGCAGTACCCCAGCCTGTTCTCTTTCTGATTGGCAGGTAGCAGTACCCCAGCCTGTTATCCTTCTGATTGGCAGGTAGCAGTACTCCAGCCTGTTCTCCTTCTGATTGGCAGGTAGCAGTACCCCAGCCTGTTATCCTTCTGATTGGCAGGTAGCAGTACTCCAGCCTGTTCTCTTTCTGATTGGCAGGTAGCAGTACCCCAGCCTGTTCTCTTTCTGATTGGCAGGTAGCAGTACTCCAGCCTGTTCTCTTTCTGATTGGCAGGTAGCAGTACCCCAGCCTGTTCTCTTTCTGATTGGCAGGTAGCAGTACCCCAGCCTGTTATCCTTCTGATTGGCAGGTAGCAGTACTCCAGCCTGTTCTCCTTCTGATTGGCAGGTAGCAGTACTCCAGCCTGTTCTCTTTCTGATTGGCAGGTAGCAGTACCCCAGCCTGTTCTCTTTCTGATTGGCAGGTAGCAGTACTCCAGCCTGTTCTCTTTCTGATTGGCAGGTAGCAGTACTCCAGCCTGTTATCCTTCTGATTGGCAGGTAGCAGTACTCCAGCCTGTTCTCTTTCTGATTGGCAGGTAGCAGTACCCCAGCCTGTTCTCTTTCTGATTGGCAGGTAGCAGTACCCCAGCCTGTTCTCTTTCTGATTGGCAGGTAGCAGTACTCCAGCCTGTTCTCTTTCTGATTGGCAGGTAGCAGTACTCCAGCCTGTTATCCTTCTGATTGGCAGGTAGCAGTACTCCAGCCTGTTCTCCTTCTGATTGGCAGGTAGCAGTACCCCCGCCTGTTCTCTTTCTGATTGGCAGGTAGCAGTACCCCAGCCTGTTCTCTTTCTGATTGGCAGGTAGCAGTACTCCAGCCTGTTCTCCTTCTGATTGGCAGTTAGCAGTACTCCAGCCTGTTCTCTTTCTGATTGGCAGGTAGCAGTACCCCAGCCTGTTCTCCTTCTGATTGGCAGGTAGCAGTACCTCAGCCTGTTCTCCTTCTGATTGGCAGGTATCAGTACTCCAGCCTGTTCTCCTTCTGATTGGCAGGTAGCAGTACCCCAGCCTGTTCTCTTTCTGATTGGCAGGTAGCAGTACCCCAGCCTGTTCTCTTTCTGATTGGCAGGTAGCAGTACTCCAGCCTGTTCTCCTTCTGATTGGCAGGTAGCAGTACCCCAGCCTGTTCTCTTTCTGATTGGCAGGTAGCAGTACCCCAGCCTGTTCTCTTTCTGATTGGCAGGTAGCAGTACCCCAGCCTGTTATCCTTCTGATTGGCAGGTAGCAGTACCCCAGCATGTTCTCCTTCTGATTGGCAGGTAGCAGTACCCCAGCCTGTTCTCTTTCTGATTGGCAGGTAGCAGTACCCCAGCCTGTTCTCTTTCTGATTGGCAGGTAGCAGTACTCCAGCCTGTTCTCTTTCTGATTGGCAGGTAGCAGTATCCCAGCCTGTTCTCTTTCTGATTGGCAGGTAGCAGTACTCCAGCCTGTTCTCTTTCTGATTGGCAGGTAGCAGTATCCCAGCCTGTTATCCTTCTGATTGGCAGGTAGCAGTACCCCAGCCTGTTCTCTTTCTGATTGGCAGGTAGCAGTACCCCAGCCTGTTCTCCTTCTGATTGGCAGGTAGCAGTACCCCAGCCTGTTATCCTTCAGATTGGCAGGTAGCAGTACCCCAGCCTGTTCTCTTTCTGATTGGCAGGTAGCAGTACCCCAGCCTGTTCTCCTTCTGATTGGCAGGTAGCAGTACCCCAGCCTGTTATCCTTCAGATTGGCAGGTAGCAGTACCCCAGCCTGTTCTCTTTCTGATTGGCAGGTAGCAGTACCTCAGCCTGTTCTCCTTCAGATTGGCAGGTAGCAGTACCCCAGCCTGTTCTCCCTCTGATTGGCAGGTAGCAGTACCCCAGCCTGTTCTCTTTCTGATTGGCAGGTAGCAGTACCCCAGCCTGTTCTCCTTCTGATTGGCAGGTAGCAGTACTCCAGCCTGTTCTCTTTCTGATTGGCAGGTAGCAGTACCCCCGCCTGTTCTCCTTCTGATTGGCAGGTAGCAGTACCCCAGCCTGTTCTCCTTCTGATTGGCAGGTAGCAGTACTCCAGCCTGTTCTCTTTCTGATTGGCAGGTAGCAGTACTCCAGCCTGTTCTCTTTCTGATTGGCAGGTAGCAGTACCCCAGCCTGTTATCCTTCTGATTGGCAGGTAGCAGTACCCCCGCCTGTTCTCTTTCTGATTGGCAGGTAGCAGTACCCCAGCCTGTTCTCTTTCTGATTGGCAGGTAGCAGTACTCCAGCCTGTTCTCTTTCTGATTGGCAGGTAGCAGTACCCCAGCCTGTTATCCTTCTGATTGGCAGGTAGCAGTACCCCCGCCTGTTCTCTTTCTGATTGGCAGGTAGCAGTACCCCAGCCTGTTCTCTTTCTGATTGGCAGGTAGCAGTACTCCAGCCTGTTCTCTTTCTGATTGGCAGGTAGCAGTACCCCAGCCTGTTCTCCTTCTGATTGGCAGGTAGCAGTACCCCAGCCTGTTCTCTTTCTGATTGGCAGGTAGCAGTACTCCAGCCTGTTCTCTTTCTGATTGGCAGGTAGCAGTACCCCAGCCTGTTCTCTTTCTGATTGGCAGGTAGCAGTACCCCAGCCTGTTATCCTTCTGATTGGCAGGTAGCAGTACCCCAGCCTGTTATCCTTCTGATTGGCAGGTAGCAGTACTCCAGCCTGTTCTCCTTCTGATTGGCAGGTAGCAGTACCCCAGCCTGTTCTCTTTCTGATTGGCAGGTAGCAGTACCCCAGCCTGTTCTCTTTCTGATTGGCAGGTAGCAGTACCCCAGCCTGTTATCCTTCTGATTGGCAGGTAGCAGTACTCCAGCCTGTTCTCCTTCTGATTGGCAGGTAGCAGTACTCCAGCCTGTTCTCTTTCTGATTGGCAGGTAGCAGTACCCCACCATGTTCTCTTTCTGATTGGCAGGTAGCAGTACTCCAGCCTGTTCTCTTTCTGATTGGCAGGTAGCAGTACCCCAGCCTGTTCTCTTTCTGATTGGCAGGTAGCAGTACCCCAGCCTGTTATCCTTCTGATTGGCAGGTAGCAGTACTCCAGCCTGTTCTCCTTCTGATTGGCAGGTAGCAGTACCCCAGCCTGTTATCCTTCTGATTGGCAGGTAGCAGTACTCCAGCCTGTTCTCTTTCTGATTGGCAGGTAGCAGTACCCCAGCCTGTTCTCTTTCTGATTGGCAGGTAGCAGTACCCCAGCCTGTTATCCTTCTGATTGGCAGGTAGCAGTACTCCAGCCTGTTCTCCTTCTGATTGGCAGGTAGCAGTACTCCAGCCTGTTCTCTTTCTGATTGGCAGGTAGCAGTACCCCAGCCTGTTCTCTTTCTGATTGGCAGGTAGCAGTACTCCAGCCTGTTCTCTTTCTGATTGGCAGGTAGCAGTACTCCAGCCTGTTATCCTTCTGATTGGCAGGTAGCAGTACTCCAGCCTGTTCTCTTTCTGATTGGCAGGTAGCAGTACCCCAGCCTGTTCTCTTTCTGATTGGCAGGTAGCAGTACCCCAGCCTGTTCTCTTTCTGATTGGCAGGTAGCAGTACTCCAGCCTGTTCTCTTTCTGATTGGCAGGTAGCAGTACTCCAGCCTGTTATCCTTCTGATTGGCAGGTAGCAGTACTCCAGCCTGTTCTACTTCTGATTGGCAGGTAGCAGTACCCCCGCCTGTTCTCTTTCTGATTGGCAGGTAGCAGTACCCCAGCCTGTTCTCTTTCTGATTGGCAGGTAGCAGTACTCCAGCCTGTTCTCCTTCTGATTGGCAGGTAGCAGTACTCCAGCCTGTTCTCTTTCTGATTGGCAGGTAGCAGTACCCCAGCCTGTTCTCCTTCTGATTGGCAGGTAGCAGTACCTCAGCCTGTTCTCCTTCTGATTGGCAGGTATCAGTACTCCAGCCTGTTCTCCTTCTGATTGGCAGGTAGCAGTACCCCAGCCTGTTCTCTTTCTGATTGGCAGGTAGCAGTACCCCAGCCTGTTCTCTTTCTGATTGGCAGGTAGCAGTACTCCAGCCTGTTCTGCTTCTGATTGGCAGGTAGCAGTACCCCAGCCTGTTCTCTTTCTGATTGGCAGGTAGCAGTACCCCAGCCTGTTCTCTTTCTGATTGGCAGGTAGCAGTACCCCAGCCTGTTATCCTTCTGATTGGCAGGTAGCAGTACCCCAGCATGTTCTCCTTCTGATTGGCAGGTAGCAGTACCCCAGCCTGTTCTCTTTCTGATTGGCAGGTAGCAGTACCCCAGCCTGTTCTCTTTCTGATTGGCAGGTAGCAGTACTCCAGCCTGTTCTCTTTCTGATTGGCAGGTAGCAGTATCCCAGCCTGTTCTCTTTCTGATTGGCAGGTAGCAGTACTCCAGCCTGTTCTCTTTCTGATTGGCAGGTAGCAGTATCCCAGCCTGTTATCCTTCTGATTGGCAGGTAGCAGTACCCCAGCCTGTTCTCTTTCTGATTGGCAGGTAGCAGTACCCCAGCCTGTTCTCCTTCTGATTGGCAGGTAGCAGTACCCCAGCCTGTTATCCTTCAGATTGGCAGGTAGCAGTACCCCAGCCTGTTCTCTTTCTGATTGGCAGGTAGCAGTACCCCAGCCTGTTCTCCTTCTGATTGGCAGGTAGCAGTACCCCAGCCTGTTATCCTTCAGATTGGCAGGTAGCAGTACCCCAGCCTGTTCTCTTTCTGATTGGCAGGTAGCAGTACCTCAGCCTGTTCTCCTTCAGATTGGCAGGTAGCAGTACCCCAGCCTGTTCTCCCTCTGATTGGCAGGTAGCAGTACCCCAGCCTGTTCTCTTTCTGATTGGCAGGTAGCAGTACCCCAGCCTGTTCTCCTTCTGATTGGCAGGTAGCAGTACTCCAGCCTGTTCTCTTTCTGATTGGCAGGTAGCAGTACCCCCGCCTGTTCTCCTTCTGATTGGCAGGTAGCAGTACCCCAGCCTGTTCTCCTTCTGATTGGCAGGTAGCAGTACTCCAGCCTGTTCTCTTTCTGATTGGCAGGTAGCAGTACTCCAGCCTGTTCTCTTTCTGATTGGCAGGTAGCAGTACTCCAGCCTGTTCTCTTTCTGATTGGCAGGTAGCAGTACCCCAGCCTGTTCTCTTTCTGATTGGCAGGTAGCAGTACCCCAGTCTGTTCTCCTTCTGAATGGCAGGTATCAGTACCCCAGCATGTTCTCCTTCTGAATGGCAGGTATCAGTACCCCAGCCTGTTCTCTTTCTGATTGGCAGGTAGCAGTACTCCAGCCTGTTCTCCTTCTGATTGGCAGGTAGCAGTACTCCAGCCTGTTCTCTTTCTGATTGGCAGGTAGCAGTACCCCAGCCTGTTCTCCTTCTGATTGGCAGGTAGCAGTACCCCAGCCTGTTCTCCTTCTGATTGGCAGGTAGCAGTACCCCCGCCTGTTATCCTTCTGATTGGCAGGTAGCAGTACCCCAGCCTGTTCTCCTTCTGATTGGCAGGTAGCAGTACCCCAGTCTGTTCTCCTTCTGATTGGCAGGTAGCAGTACCCCAGCCTGTTCTCTTTCTGATTGGCAGGTAGCAGTACCCCAGCCTGTTCTCCTTCTGATTGGCAGGTAGCAGTACCCCAGCCTGTTCTCTTTCTGATTGGCAGGTAGCAGTACCCCAGCCTGTTCTCCTTCTGAATGGCAGGTAGCCGTACCCCAGCCTGTTCTCCTTCAGATTGGCAGGTAGCAGTACCCCAGCCTGTTCTCTTTCTGATTGGCAGGTAGCAGTACTCCAGCCTGTTCTCCTTCTGATTGGCAGGTAGCAGTACCCCAGCCTGTTCTCTTTCTGATTGGCAGGTAGCAGTACCCCAGCATGTTCTCTTTCTGATTGGCAGGTAGCAGTACCCCAGCCTGTTCTCTTTCTGATTGGCAGGTAGCAGTACCCCAGCCTGTTCTCTTTCTGATTGGCAGGTAGCAGTACTCCAGCCTGTTCTCCTTCTGATTGGCAGGTAGCAGTACCCCAGCCTGTTCTCTTTCTGATTGGCAGGTAGCAGTACCCCAGCCTGTTCTCTTTCTGATTGGCAGGTAGCAGTACCCCAGCCTGTTCTCTTTCTGATTGGCAGGTAGCAGTACCCCAGCCTGTTCTCTTTCTGATTGGCAGGTAGCAGTACCCCAGCCTGTTCTCTTTCTGATTGGCAGGTAGCAGTACCCCAGCCTGTTCTCTTTCTGATTGGCAGGTAGCAGTACCCCAGCCTGTTCTCTTTCTGATTGGCAGGTAGCAGTACCCCAGCCTGTTCTCTTTCTGATTGGCAGGTAGCAGTATCCCAGCCTGTTCTCTTTCTGATTGGCAGGTAGCAGTACCCCAGCCTGTTCTCTTTCTGATTGGCAGGTAGCAGTACCCCAGCCTGTTCTCTTTCTGATTGGCAGGTAGCAGTACCCCAGCCTGTTCTCTTTCTGATTGGCAGGTAGCAGTACCCCAGCCTGTTCTCTTTCTGATTGGCAGGTAGCAGTACTCCAGCCTGTTCTCCTTCTGATTGGCAGGTAGCAGTACCCCAGCCTGTTCTCTTTCTGATTGGCAGGTAGCAGTACCCCAGCCTGTTCTCTTTCTGATTGGCAGGTAGCAGTACCCCAGCCTGTTCTCTTTCTGATTGGCAGGTAGCAGTACCCCAGCCTGTTCTCTTTCTGATTGGCAGGTAGCAGTACCCCAGCCTGTTCTCTTTCTGATTGGCAGGTAGCAGTACCCCAGCCTGTTCTCTTTCTGATTGGCAGGTAGCAGTACCCCAGCCTGTTCTCCTTCTGATTGGCAGGTAGCAGTACCCCAGCCTGTTCTCTTTCTGATTGGCAGGTAGCAGTACCCCAGCCTGTTCTCTTTCTGATTGGCAGGTAGCAGTACCCCAGCCTGTTCTCCTTCTGATTGGCAGGTAGCAGTACCCCAGCCTGTTCTCTTTCTGATTGGCAGGTAGCAGTACCCCAGCCTGTTCTCTTTCTGATTGGCAGGTAGCAGTACCCCAGCCTGTTCTCTTTCTGATTGGCAGGTAGCAGTACCCCAGCCTGTTCTCTTTCTGATTGGCAGGTAGCAGTACCCCAGCCTGTTCTCTTTCTGATTGGCAGGTAGCAGTACCCCAGCCTGTTCTCTTTCTGATTGGCAGGTAGCAGTATCCCAGCCTGTTCTCTTTCTGATTGGCAGGTAGCAGTACCCCAGCCTGTTCTCTTTCTGATTGGCAGGTAGCAGTACCCCAGCCTGTTCTCTTTCTGATTGGCAGGTAGCAGTACCCCAGCCTGTTCTCTTTCTGATTGGCAGGTAGCAGTACCCCAGCCTGTTCTCTTTCTGATTGGCAGGTAGCAGTACTCCAGCCTGTTCTCCTTCTGATTGGCAGGTAGCAGTACCCCAGCCTGTTCTCTTTCTGATTGGCAGGTAGCAGTACCCCAGCCTGTTCTCTTTCTGATTGGCAGGTAGCAGTACCCCAGCCTGTTCTCTTTCTGATTGGCAGGTAGCAGTACCCCAGCCTGTTCTCTTTCTGATTGGCAGGTAGCAGTACCCCAGCCTGTTCTCTTTCTGATTGGCAGGTAGCAGTACCCCAGCCTGTTCTCTTTCTGATTGGCAGGTAGCAGTACCCCAGCCTGTTCTCCTTCTGATTGGCAGGTAGCAGTACCCCAGCCTGTTCTCTTTCTGATTGGCAGGTAGCAGTACCCCAGCCTGTTCTCCTTCTGATTGGCAGGTAGCAGTACTCCAGCCTGTTCTCTTTCTGATTGGCAGGTAGCAGTACCCCCGCCTGTTCTCCTTCTGATTGGCAGGTAGCAGTACCCCAGCCTGTTCTCCTTCTGATTGGCAGGTAGCAGTACTCCAGCCTGTTCTCTTTCTGATTGGCAGGTAGCAGTACTCCAGCCTGTTCTCTTTCTGATTGGCAGGTAGCAGTACTCCAGCCTGTTCTCTTTCTGATTGGCAGGTAGCAGTACCCCAGCCTGTTCTCTTTCTGATTGGCAGGTAGCAGTACCCCAGTCTGTTCTCCTTCTGAATGGCAGGTATCAGTACCCCAGCATGTTCTCCTTCTGAATGGCAGGTATCAGTACCCCAGCCTGTTCTCTTTCTGATTGGCAGGTAGCAGTACTCCAGCCTGTTCTCCTTCTGATTGGCAGGTAGCAGTACTCCAGCCTGTTCTCTTTCTGATTGGCAGGTAGCAGTACCCCAGCCTGTTCTCCTTCTGATTGGCAGGTAGCAGTACCCCAGCCTGTTCTCCTTCTGATTGGCAGGTAGCAGTACCCCCGCCTGTTATCCTTCTGATTGGCAGGTAGCAGTACCCCAGCCTGTTCTCCTTCTGATTGGCAGGTAGCAGTACCCCAGTCTGTTCTCCTTCTGATTGGCAGGTAGCAGTACCCCAGCCTGTTCTCTTTCTGATTGGCAGGTAGCAGTACCCCAGCCTGTTCTCCTTCTGATTGGCAGGTAGCAGTACCCCAGCCTGTTCTCTTTCTGATTGGCAGGTAGCAGTACCCCAGCCTGTTCTCCTTCTGAATGGCAGGTAGCCGTACCCCAGCCTGTTCTCCTTCAGATTGGCAGGTAGCAGTACCCCAGCCTGTTCTCTTTCTGATTGGCAGGTAGCAGTACTCCAGCCTGTTCTCCTTCTGATTGGCAGGTAGCAGTACCCCAGCCTGTTCTCTTTCTGATTGGCAGGTAGCAGTACCCCAGCATGTTCTCTTTCTGATTGGCAGGTAGCAGTACCCCAGCCTGTTCTCTTTCTGATTGGCAGGTAGCAGTACCCCAGCCTGTTCTCTTTCTGATTGGCAGGTAGCAGTACTCCAGCCTGTTCTCCTTCTGATTGGCAGGTAGCAGTACCCCAGCCTGTTCTCTTTCTGATTGGCAGGTAGCAGTACCCCAGCCTGTTCTCTTTCTGATTGGCAGGTAGCAGTACCCCAGCCTGTTCTCTTTCTGATTGGCAGGTAGCAGTACCCCAGCCTGTTCTCTTTCTGATTGGCAGGTAGCAGTACCCCAGCCTGTTCTCTTTCTGATTGGCAGGTAGCAGTACCCCAGCCTGTTCTCTTTCTGATTGGCAGGTAGCAGTACCCCAGCCTGTTCTCTTTCTGATTGGCAGGTAGCAGTACCCCAGCCTGTTCTCTTTCTGATTGGCAGGTAGCAGTATCCCAGCCTGTTCTCTTTCTGATTGGCAGGTAGCAGTACCCCAGCCTGTTCTCTTTCTGATTGGCAGGTAGCAGTACCCCAGCCTGTTCTCTTTCTGATTGGCAGGTAGCAGTACCCCAGCCTGTTCTCTTTCTGATTGGCAGGTAGCAGTACCCCAGCCTGTTCTCTTTCTGATTGGCAGGTAGCAGTACTCCAGCCTGTTCTCCTTCTGATTGGCAGGTAGCAGTACCCCAGCCTGTTCTCTTTCTGATTGGCAGGTAGCAGTACCCCAGCCTGTTCTCTTTCTGATTGGCAGGTAGCAGTACCCCAGCCTGTTCTCTTTCTGATTGGCAGGTAGCAGTACCCCAGCCTGTTCTCTTTCTGATTGGCAGGTAGCAGTACCCCAGCCTGTTCTCTTTCTGATTGGCAGGTAGCAGTACCCCAGCCTGTTCTCTTTCTGATTGGCAGGTAGCAGTACCCCAGCCTGTTCTCCTTCTGATTGGCAGGTAGCAGTACCCCAGCCTGTTCTCTTTCTGATTGGCAGGTAGCAGTACCCCAGCCTGTTCTCTTTCTGATTGGCAGGTAGCAGTACCCCAGCCTGTTCTCCTTCTGATTGGCAGGTAGCAGTACCCCAGCCTGTTCTCTTTCTGATTGGCAGGTAGCAGTACCCCAGCCTGTTCTCCTTCTGATTGGCAGGTAGCAGTACCCCAGCCTGTTCTCCCTCTGATTGGCAGGTAGCAGTACCCCAGCCTGTTCTCTTTCTGATTGGCAGGTAGCAGTACCCCAGCCTGTTCTCTTTCTGATTGGCAGGTAGCAGTACCCCAGCCTGTTCTCCTTCAGATTGGCAGGTAGCAGTACCCCAGCCTGTTCTCTTTCTGATTGGCAGGTAGCAGTACCCCAGCCTGTTCTCTTTCTGATTGGCAGGTAGCAGTACCCCAGCCTGTTCTCCTTCTGATTGGCAGGTAGCAGTACCCCAGCCTGTTCTCCCTCTGATTGGCAGGTAGCAGTACCCCAGCCTGTTCTCTTTCTGATTGGCAGGTAGCAGTACCCCAGCCTGTTCTCCTTCTGATTGGCAGGTAGCAGTACCCCAGCCTGTTCTCCTTCTGATTGGCAGGTATCAGTACCCCAGCCTGTTCTCTTTCTGACTGGCAGGTAGCAGTACTCCAGCCTGTTCTCTTTCTGATTGGCAGGTAGCAGTACTCCAGCCTGTTCTCTTTCTGATTGGCAGGTAGCAGTACCCCAGCCTGTTCTCCTTCTGATTGGCAGGTAGCAGTACCCCAGCCTGTTCTCCTTCTGATTGGCAGGTAGCAGTACCCCAGCATGTTCTCTTTCTGATTGGCAGGTAGCAGTACCCCAGCATGTTCTCCTTCTGATTGGCAGGTAGCAGTACTCCAGCCTGTTCTCTTTCTGATTGGCAGGTAGCAGTACTCCAGCCTGTTCTCTTTCTGATTGGCAGGTAGCAGTACCCCAGCCTGTTCTCCTTCTGATTGGCAGGTAGCAGTACCCCAGCCTGTTATCCTTCTGATTGGCAGGTAGCAGTACCCCAGCCTGTTCTCCTTCTGATTGGCAGGTAGCAGTACCCCAGCCTGTTCTCCTTCTGATTGGCAGGTAGCAGTACCCCAGCCTGTTCTCCTTCTGACTGGCAGGTAGCAGTACCCCAGCCTGTTCTCTTTCTGATTGGCAGGTAGCAGTACTCCAGCCTGTTCTCCTTCTGATTGGCAGGTAGCAGTACCCCAGCCTGTTCTCTTTCTGATTGGCAGGTAGCAGTACCCCAGCCTGTTCTCCTTCTGATTGGCAGGTAGCAGTACCCCCGCCTGTTATCCTTCTGATTGGCAGGTAGCAGTACCCCAGCCTGTTCTCCTTCTGATTGGCAGGTAGCAGTACCCCAGCCTGTTCTCTTTCTGATTGGCAGGTAGCAGTACCCCAGCCTGTTCTCCTTCTGATTGGCAGGTAGCAGTACCTCAGCCTGTTCTCCTTCTGATTGGCAGGTAGCAGTACCCCAGCCTGTTCTCCTTCTGATTGGCAGGTAGCAGTACCCCAGCCTGTTCTCCTTCTGATTGGCAGGTAGCAGTACCCCAGCCTGTTATCCTTCTGATTGGCAGGTAGCAGTACCCCAGCCTGTTATCCTTCTGATTGGCAGGTAGCAGTACCCCAGCCTGTTATCCTTCTGATTGGCAGGTAGCAGTATCCCAGCCTGTTATCCTTCTGATTGGCAGGTAGCAGTACCCCAGCCTGTTCTCCTTCTGATTGGCAGGTAGCAGTACCCCAGCCTGTTATCCTTATGATTGGCAGGTAGCAGTACCCCAGCATGTTCTCCTTCTGATTGGCAGGTAGCAGTACCCCAGCCTGTTCTCCTTCTGATTGGCAGGTAGCAGTACCCCAGCCTGTTCTCCTGAAAATAAGTTAATTATTTCATTAACTCAAATAAGCCCATATCTGAATTATGCTCTATATGAACCAAAATGGTCTAACTGCTAACGGAGTCGCGTCCACCGTTACTCAAGCGAGTCCTCGTAACAGGGATGAACAGTGTGTATTAGCAACGGAGCCACTGTCAGTTTATTTATGGTCACGCTTTATCCTAAACATCACAATACTCGATTATGAATCGAGTACCCGTTCTTCGCAGAATGACTAAAAGTCGAATAAATATTTTATTCATGTAATTCACATTCACACAATATACCAGACGTTGACCATACGATACATTTATCTAATTCAAATT
Source organism: Siphonodentalium dalli (assembly GCA_032622095.1). Taxonomy (NCBI): domain Eukaryota; kingdom Metazoa; phylum Mollusca; class Scaphopoda; order Gadilida; family Siphonodentaliidae; genus Siphonodentalium; species Siphonodentalium dalli. The sequence goes on from CP136069.1 coordinate 138,289,203, forward strand.
GATGTCCGTGGACCATGTGTCCGATCGTCTCAAGTGAACATTAACGTGTATGATATGCTTGTCGCGATGACAACCTTTCTGTGTGAATGACGTGAGCGTATCAACTGGATAGTTTGTTCAGTTGGCATGAGCACGAATTTTGTCGCTATGGCAGTATTCCTGTGTGAATAGTGCGAGTGTATCAAACAAATAATATAGTCTGTATATAGTAACGGGAACATCCACCCTGGCTTGGTCTTTATCTTTTTATTCAATCATTTGTTTTGTATATTTGTCATTATGTCCAATGATTCCATATGAACAACGTTGCGATATTCACAGTGAACAGCCTTGAAATAGGAGTTGTCCTGTTTCGGGTTAGAGCTGTCGAATAGGTTCCTGTTCTCAGCAAAGAGTTTCACTCACACTTAATGGTTTCATGACATAAGATCTGGTGGATGTTCCTTCAATGCATATATTATTAGATGTTCTGTTATATAATTATGTACCGGTTAAATGAGTTTTTATCATGTTTTAGTATTTAAATTTGTATATCAAATTGAAATAGTAACGGGCACATCCACTCTTTTTGTTCAATGATTTCTGCTCGATTTGTCGTGCATCCAAACTAATTACTGACATGGGCGCTATAACACTGACATGAGCGCTATAATACCGACATGATCGCTATAATACCGACATGATCGCTATAACACCGACATGAGCGCTATAACACCGACATGATCGCTATAACACCGACATGAACGCTATAACACCGACACGATCGCTATAATACCGACATGATCGCTATAATACAGACATGAACGCTATAACACCGACATGAACGTTATAACACTAATGTGAACGCTATAATACCGACATGAACGCTATAACAATGACATGATCGTCATAATACCGACATGCACGCTATAACACCGACATGAACGCTATAACACTGACGTGAGCGCTATTACTCTGACGTGATCGCTATAATACCGACATGATCGCTATAATACCGACATGAACGCTAGAATACCGACATGCACGCTATAATACCGACATGAACGCTATAATACCGACATGAACGCTATAACACCGACATGAACGCAAAAACACCGACATGAACGCTATAATACCGACATGAACGCTATAACACCGGAGTGAACACTATGACACCGACATGAACGCTATAACACTGACGTGAACGCTATAATACCGACATGAACGCTATAATACCGACATGAACGCTATAACACCGACATGAACGCTATAGCACCGGAGTGAACACTATGACACCGACATGAACGCTATAACACTGACGTGAACGCTATAACACCGACGTGATCGCTATAATACCGACATGAATGCTATCATACCGACATGAACGCTATAATACCGACATGAACGCTATAATACCGACATGAACGCTATAACACCGACGTGATCGATATAATACCGACATGAACGCTATAATATCGACATGAACGCTATAACACCGACACGAACGCTATAACACTGGCGTGAACGTTATAACACTGGTGTGAATGCTATAACACTGACATGATCACTATAATACCGACAGGATCGCTATAATACCGACATTATCGCTATATTACCGACGTGAACGCTATAACAGTGACATGAACGCTATAACACTGACATGAACGCTATAACACTGACGTGGGCGCTATAACACTAACGTGTGCCCTATAACACTGACGTGAGCGCTATAACACTGACACGAACGCTATAACACTGACGTGGGTGCTATACCACTGACATGGGCGCTATAACACTGACGTGGGAGCTATAACACTCACTGACGTGGGCGCTATAACACTGACATGATCGCTATAACACTGACGTGAGCGTTATAACACTGACGTGAACGATTTAACACCGACATGAACGATATAATACCGATATGAACGCTATAATACCGAAATGAACGCTATAATACCGACATGTGCGATTTAACAATGAAAAAAGAAGTGGTATGCTGATTCAATTTCAAATTCACCAGAGAAACAAAACGGAGAATCTTTCAAGTGACTTACGATGAGGTCTCTATTCAGGTTACTACAGCCTACTCTAAGTCTAGTATGATAAACTTGTGCTTTCCTGGAGTAACTTTCATAGTAAAATTTGGCTATTTTTGTACGATCAACATTTAGGGTCCGTTCTTTCAACGAAGGGGTCATCTTTACTGAGTCGGGTAAACTATTCCAAGCACGTGTAGTTGACGGTAGAAAAGTGTCCATATACGCATTCATATTGCTGTCAGGTGGATGAATACTAGGATGCCTAAAATTATAACCAGACGACATAGAATCTGGCGGAATCATATATGATAAATAGGTTGGATTTTTTTTTTCTTCTCATCTTGTAAAATTGAATTAATTCCTGTGTACTTCTTCGCGATGCAAGTGTTTCCCATCCAGTTTCAAGTAGCAAGTTAAGGTCGGTAGTACTTTTAGTTGCCCCAGTTACAACTCGTGCCATTTCGTACTGAATATCATCAATGCGATCGCTCATGTATTTCGGAATGTTATCCCAAAACAGGAGATGCATATTCTAGTATTGGGCGAATGAATGAAACATATACGGTTTTTAAAGACTTTCTGCTTATAATCGGAACTTGTGTTTCTTTTCAAGATTAACTCTCTTCCATGCCTTGTCGAGTATGCTACAAATGTGACTTTCCCATGAACCAGAATTGTCAAATATAACTCCGAGATGTTTATGATTGCTTACTTCTGTTATTAGTGATCCAGCCATGAGTAGGGGTGGATGAGCTATATTTAGGCTCTTCCTTGATACTAACAATGCTTCGGTCTTCAGGTGGTTGAACTTAACCAGCCACTTACATGACCATTTGACAACAGTGTCTATGTCTTTATTAATTATTTCTGCAGCGAGGGTAGGGTTCTCAACACATAGATAAATTGAGGTGTCATCTGCAAAAAGTCGTATGTTGCACACTATATTTTTTGTTATATCGTTGATATAAATAAGAACTAAAAGGGGTCCTAATATATACGCTTGTGGGACGCCTGCGGATACATATTTCCAGTCAGAGCTAGCGTTAACAATAAAAACTCTCTGTTGGCGAGATTTAAGGTAGGATGCTATTAGATTGTACAACCATTGATACCCATGTTCGAGATTTTGTGGAGGAGACCTTTGTGCCAAACCTTATCTAATGCCTTACTAATGTCACAAAATGTACAACGAACTTCCTTGCCATCGTCTAGAGACCTACTAATATAATCGTACACGTCAGTAATTTGATACACAGCGGTATCTCCTAATTTAAACCCAGACTGGTGGACAGAGATTAAATTGTGATCACTAACGTGGGACCAAATATATTTATAAAGGCACTTGTCATTTTTTGGATAAGCAACTTAATAGAGATATAGGGCGATAATTTGATACAAGACTAGGGTCACCGCTTTTGAAAACTGGAGTGATATATAAAGAAACGCAATAGGCTACATAAAAAAGCGAAACACAATAATTCCTCGACTTCTTGGGAAAACTTTCAAGTCGAGGAATTATTGTGTTTCGCTTTTGTATGTAGCCTATTGCGTTTCTTTATGCTACATGTAAGCCAATGGGGGACATCCTTTTTTATAGAAACAGTTTTACTTGGAATATGTCTAGTGCAGACATTTTGTATGAATTCGGTTAAATGGTTGGTAATCGTAGTCAAATTATGATCAGAATAACTGCCCTCACACTTAAATGGGGACTTACACTCCCTTTATACTCAATAGAATATAAGCAACAAGTGAATGAATTTGAGCCATGGATTAGTGAAAAATACACACATATTATCTATGGATGATTCAAACAACATGGTAATTATAATGAATATGAGTTTATGACTCGACTTATGTATAAAATTATATGGTCCCATGAATGACCGGATTTAGTGTACAGTACCCATTTAAGGGTACGTTTACATTGCTGTAGATCTGTATACAGATCTGTGTGAAGTCACGTGTCACAGATTGCTGTGATCACAACATGATTACTCAGAGTGAACGCGCGCTCATCAGTACTCTGGTAATTGACAATTCACTATGAGTCGTGTCAGTTTAGGCCACACAAAAAATGAATCAACTATCAGCAGACCAAAACAGTTTATTCTTACACCAGTTGATAATGGTTATACTATGCTTTTGCGGTCGCCCTGTTGTTCACTGGGTGTACTAAGGTATTACCTAACTCCACCAATAATAAATATTAATAAGATATACTGTATAGTAAACACATTACTTAAATTACTTTGTCACCACACGCACCAGCACACATGTTCTCGCTTACACAGTGTGAAATACATGAGTTGAAATTACAAAGAAAGATTAAGCACATTCGCCAAGTCCGAGTAACAATTAATCAAATCAGATTTGCTTGTCGCAATGCCTCGGTGTTGATCGTGACTTACAACGGATACGATTTTTGCTCACACGAACGTATACCGTTTTCTTTCTGTGTGCATTTATATATCAACCCGTTTACACTAGTATCCGTGTAGAACTGTATACAGATCTACAGCAATGTAAACTTCCCTAATGGTTTCGTGACATAAGTTTTTGGTGTGGATGTGCCTTCAATTAATATATTAATATTGCTAATATTACATTATTCTATTATATAATTGTGTTAAGTGTGTACCTGTTGAATGTGCTTTCGCCATGTATTTGTATTTAAATTTATTTTCTAGCACACCTTATTAATTGCGATGAAAGAATTGTAATTACAAAACCTCATATTGGCGGGTTCATGAGAGTATTTATTGCCTCCTTGCTGGAGAGATATTTGCACGAGTATATACATACATGTAACATGCAGTAATAAACACAACAAGTGTCAGAAAAATTAATATAGTAATTACATAAAACGTAGAATGCGTAATAATCAGACTCACTTTCGAGTTGTGTCTTGTCTACGGAACTTTTATCACAATGAAAGAAAACAATGAAATTCCATTAAAAAAACAAGAATAAACAAAACAAACAAAACAAATGCGTTCATGGATTGTGAGTAATTACTTATACTTGCATAACAATTACGCGTGCAGTTTTGAGTTTTAAGATCAGATGGTTATCTCTAATTTCTTACATAATTTTCTATACATTTTTTAACAATAATTTAGATGACATAGAGGGACAGCAGTACTCATCGCATTATTATTTCAATAACGACTTGACAATTTTTGGTACATGTAATAATATTATACGTCAAGTATGTATGTCACCTTGAGTTTTAACATGCTTAAAGCCAACAGTGATATTAAATTATTTTGTGTCTGTTGTTTCAACTGGATGTCGGGCGTCATGAAAATCCATCTTCAATTATCTAAAAACAAAATTTAATGTATCCTGATGTTTCAAGTTTTGATTGATATCTCGGAATATCTGACGATTAATTTATAAATTTGGAATAGATACATGCACACTATTGCTCTATGAACAGTCCATTTTCGTTGCAATTGGTATGACGTCATAAAATAGATACATACATGGTACCACTGCAAAGGTCTGTTGCACACGATGAATCGAATCACTCTATTTATATGGAAGATATTCTCAAACCTGAGTTTAGTGTGCCTGTCATTTGAAGAATGGGGTCCCCAGAGGGCGAGTTTAGTAATGCTATCTCGCTCAGCGGGCTAGCATCACTAAATTCGCCCTATGTGGACCTCTTTCTTCGTGGCCGCATCTGCTATGGGAGACAGAATCAGATTGAAGTTCCCAATTGGCGAATATTGTGATGTATACCCATTGAGAACCTCGATTATGGAATGTGTCGTCTGCCAATTTGGGGGAAAAGATACACTAATATAAAAAGGGAAATATAACCTATGTGAAGAAGTTTCTATAGAAATTTTATAATAAAGAAACATTCCAGAGAAGATGAGGCCTAAGCAAAATGAGGATCCCAGAGGGTGAATTCACCCTACGTGGACCCCATTCTGCAAATGACAGGCACACTAAACTCAGACTTGGATAATAATAGCAACCACCAAGGGTGCTGAAACCTAAGGTAGGTGAATGACGTCATATGTCTTTTTCTATATCGATCAGTGATTTTTCAAGATCGCGGGTATAGCTTTTGGAGAAATTGTCACATGACTTCCGGTTAGCAACCTTAGCTTGTGGAGATTGCAAAAAACGCGGAATTGGAAATGAAGCATCGCGATAAAAATGAAAGTAACTACTTCAGAATTCACATGTGATTTAAGTCTATTAATTTCATTTAGACCAATTTCGTTGGTCAGCTTGATGAAAACGAAAAATGAAGAAGTGATGACGATAATCCAGACAAGATTTTACAATCCACGACACGTCTTGTCAATTTGGCATGTCGTCTCCGTCGTGACCGCTGCATGATGTTACATAAAATATTCTTAGCGTTATGTCGAGTTATGTTTTAGATATATGCTCTTGAAATATGTCATACTTTTCGACAAAGGCATTTGTGGAATATCTAATCCTGAAATAAAGTGGTATCACTTCCCTCACTTCGGTTCCCCGTTACCTCAACACAAAGTATTTATGAAACCTCTTTTATTAATGCGAGCCACTTATCCTCGTCGCCTTGAGTCCAAAATACATGTTAACTCTTTATATACTAATTACCTGTTGACGAGTAGTTTCTTAGGAAATGTTCAGATAATACGTTCAACAGAGTTTGTTGAACTCATTATCTGAACATTTCTCACAAATGAATATGAATCCTTCTGCTCTTGTTTGTCGCCTGCTTATGCTTCATGAACACCCCTCTAAATGAATAATAGACCAATTCAAAGTTTAATTGAACTTGGTGAGAGAGTCAATTCAGTAAACAAAGGCAGCCAGTAGTAACTGCACTGTGTTATTTGGTAATTAAAGAAAGCTAACTGCATGGATACAACAGTTTGCGAATAACCTATCAATAGAGTTGTAGAACTTACAGTTTTGAGTTACAATCAACTAATTATATACAGTTACGCTTCTTGAATTTGTGTGGGGGCAAAGGAATCGGATATAAAGACTAGAATGGCAGTCGCAATCTGATTGGCCCATGTCGTTTGAGGCAACAGGACGCCATTTCTGATCAGGGCAAAAGACGTAAACAAGTCCACGTGTTTCTCATTTGTTTTGTTAATGGCGAATTCAAGTTACTTTACAAATCTACATTTTTCGAAAATTTGGAAATTTAGAAATACAAAAATGGTATTATTGCAATGAACTGAATATTCATATAATATGATGGAGTTGTGCTATGACTATACTTTGGACGCTGTTTTGAGAATATTCGATGAATAGAGGGATTTGACTGTCAATTCTGGACGCTGTCGTTGCGCAATGAACAGTTCAATTTTGAAATTCAGATTTATGTTTTAGAGGAATGTTCATCTACCACGAGTCAAAATTATTCGGCTGTAATATGTCTAGAACAATTGTCTGCTGTTTATACAAACATTCTTTTTGGAAAAAGATTCTAAAACTACTATGCAAATTGGGAAGTGAATCACCCATTTTCGTTGGTTTTCTCCAATGGTGGTTCAGCGTGGGGTGTTTCAACACTGCTAGCAAAGAGTTATTGCTGAGATATTCGAATTTGATGATTATTTAATAAATAATTGTTTATTAATTTCACTTGTTGCTTGTATTTATTCTCCAAAAATCAATTGGATAACTCAACCATGGTCGTTTCATACCTTTCGGACCACACTTTTGGTTGTTTCGCACCGTATATTTGGTCATTTCGCCTACATGTTTCCAACAAATGTTGATAGGTCATGCATTTTGATTGCTTAACTTAATGACAGAGAACAATTATGAATTAATGTTTAAAAAAATTGCAATACTTGACGGCAACCCTGCAATTAAACGCATTTCTTTCTGCGAAAAAAAAACTGTTACTGTGCAACAAAGTTCGTGTTATTTTTTTTAAAGTAATACCGGAATACTCAATGGTATGAATCGTTCAAATGATACCGGTATGAAAAGTCCAGAACCCTGGTCCGAAACATCTCTATGTGAAACTTCCATTACACAAAATGTCCAGCACACTATTTGTTATTCATTCCTTTGTACATTATTTCAAAATAAGGGTAATAATAACTAAGCAGCGTATTACTTTTAGTATTAAGTTGAATCCTGAACTAATTGTATAGTCACAGAGGCTTTTCGTAAAGAAAACAAGTAAAAATTAAAAAATTAAAATTAAAAATGAGGGTGCTACTTAACAAATTCATCGCTATTCTATGTTACAAATGCAATTCTTTGTATTTTTATTCTTACTCGTTTTCCTAATGAGACATCTCTGCGCAAGAGGTCTGGATCTCTTGTGCAAGAGGTCTGGAACTCTTTTGGTCGCAGAAATCAGGGATTGATCTCTGTCAGCACCCCTTTGGAAGAAAATTTTCTACTGATGGCCATATCGGTCCAAAAATTTATCAAAAGTAGGAAAACAAAATATGCGACTGGTTGCCTAAAACAATTTCCTAACTAAAATATTGTGGAGAATTCAGGTGAAATATTTCATACTATTGTATTGTTAACTGTTGAATCTACAACTGATATTGTATGAAATTTCCAACTGTTGAAAATTTTGACCAATGTTTATGGTGAGGCAAATTGATGTCATCACCGCCTCTTGGGCAAAAGTTGAAGCAATGCCTGGTTTCTCTATGGATGAGTGACTCATTGAAATACGATATATACCAGTACAAAAGTGTACAGTGGAGAACATTTGTCACCATGAAATTTCGAATGGTCCCCTGTATATGGAAATTTCACACCAAAATAGGTTGTAAACACACGGAACCAGGAACTTTAAAATCTAAATTTATTATATACATGCGCAGTCCTCGAAATTGGCTATGGCAATAAACAATGCTGTGGGGAAATGCTATGGCAACATGTGGCATCTAACATTCCACATATTAAATTTGCCGTGGGACATTTGCCTAATTTCGAGGGCTGCATGCATATATCTAAAGATGGTCTATCTCTTCCTACATGTATAACATGTTTTATATAGTTCCTGTGTATAAAATAATAAATATGAATCGAAAACCCTTCTATCAATTAATATTGATTTTATTGTGAATTTTCTGGTATAATACATGCAATCTATTTGGGAGATTTTAAAGTTTGCGGAAATGTTCGGTGCAGAACAAGTGGGAAAACTCTCTCTGAGTTTGCCTTAAAGTTTCATTATGGTTTGTTCTAAAAATAGTAACAGAAAAATGTCCCATTTGATTATCGCATTATATCAATTTATATATAGAGGATCTCTAATGAGTGACAGTTGCAATTCTATAGAAAATTTATTAACCAAGTGAACTGAATTCGAACGAGTCGAGCTTTAGCGAGGCTCTGATTGAATTTAGTGGACGAGGTTAATACATTTTGTATAGAATTACGATGAATTTGAGATCCTTTTATCGCATAATCACATTTTAGCAAGGTAAAAACAATCTCGAAATGTCTGGGGTTAAAACAAATTAATATTGATTTCCTTATCACAACCAAAGAGGAAGTAAAGAAAAGAAAAAATATAGTTCCAATTTAAATGTGCCTTTTCTTGTTCAACCACCATGTTTATCTCACAGTGACAATCAACACTAAATAACCCATCACAATTTTACTATCATATTTATGTTCTAATTAACATAAAATTGATCGATATCATTGCGGCATGATTGCACTATGCTCTTATATCACTGCACGTGCCGATAACACACGTGTCATACTAAAAAAAATATGAGGCTGGGTTAAAGGTGGGTTTAGAGGCTTATTATGTGATAAAAGAAAATATATAAATCAATATTATTATTGATAGAAGCATTTCCAGACAGGTTTTTCGACTGATATCTATATATTCATCTTATACTCCGAAATTATAATCATTATTCATTAATGTCTAATACATTGAGTTTGCCATACACGGTGCATGTAAATGAACACGAATGTGGAAGACACCTATACTTTCTTGTGTAGAAATGGATAGCTGCATATTTCGCCTATACGGTAGTCAATCACCTCTGGTCATTGGATGTACATGCCTCGAACCGACTACAAGTACAGTATAACACACAAGTTCTGTATTATAGAGGTAACCCAGTATTTGGGGCATGAAGAGGCATAACATTGTATATGTACCATGAATGTTTAACAGAGTAAATTAATGAATGCCCCTACAGCTCCAAATACCCATGAAGAAATATAGGGGGCCGAAGTTTATACTAACTAAAGGTGACAATAAATTGAATGTCATAAGCCATCCACATCCATGGATTTGTGAACCAGTAAATGGGCTTGGCGAGCTACCTGATTCATGAATGTAAATTCGCTAAGAGTCACTACATGTATATGACGTTGATTGGTGCAATCTGGATAACAAATCCATAAAAATACCTGCTTTGAGTAAGTTTATTCGCTGTGCGCCCAAGCGGTGTGTTTTACATCTGATGACACATCTTTAATTAAATTTTTTATGGAAATTATTTGGAATTTGTATATGAATAGTCTAGAACCTGGTGTGGAATGGTGCCATGGGGGTTTCGAGCATATATCACCCCTGCATAGTACAAACCATAATAACTAAATAATTAAACAACACCATGTCACAGAATCATTGAGAACGGTGTTTATATTTAAATTTTAGGTATTATTAATGTTTTGTTCAGTATCACTATCAGTAGCTCGAAGACGAGTATGACCCGCCACATGGTAGCATTTCAACCAGGTTCTGCTCATATAATAAATTCAAATTGACTAATTCATGACAAGTTGTTCAAAAGTTGTCTGAGTGAAGCCAATGACTGACTGAGTGAGTCAGTGAACACAGAACAGGTCAGGTGAAAGTGAATAGGTTTTGCAATAACACCAACAGTGTACACTCAAATACTAGTTAGCTAACTGAAGCTATGTTTTAAACTTAATATCATCTGAGAGTGAGACTTTGTTTTGTAGGACTTTATGCCTATTCAAATTCAAAATTACAACAATGATGATATTGAGTGTCATTCACAGCACTTGTCAAAAAGTTGCAAAACACCTTCGGAAATCCGCTTCAAAATGTCATTTTGACGAAATATATTTGTAAAATAAAACGTATGTACTCAGTTTCATTGTTCTCCAACTTGTTCTCGTTTCGCTGATCAGGATTAAATCCAATTTTGCCGAGAAATCTGAACAAAATATTAATTTACTTTCGAAATAACTTCACTTGACAGACGATGTTTTGCCCTGATCAGCAATGGCGGACAAAAGCACACTTGTAGTCACGTGACTGCCATTCTAGTCTTTTATATCCGATTTCTATGTGTGGGGGGATTCGTGTCAGCGTGCATAAAAAATATGACGGCTGATTGGTTGATTGTCTTTTAGGGACAGTCATAGGATCATGGTCTACGTAAATATGGCGATCATTTTTGTTTAGATGTCCAGGAAGAGTATGGTGGGGTCCCGAAGTTACGGAAGGGGTTGGGTGTTTTTATGCTGCTGATTTGTGTGCAGTAAATGGGGTAGTTGTGGAAACGCAAGATCTCAGTTTGAAATAATACGTGAAGGGCGCGTTTCTTGTCACCGAGTGGTGTATCGGATGACGTTCTAAGGTAAAATTGGCCACTTGAAGTTCAAATAGGTTTAACCCATCGCCGACGTGAATTACAGTTAACACCAGCGCCGTGGAAATCAGTGGCTTGTAACCTTTGCGACGATCCGATGGAACCAGAATATGACAAATATGTAAGTGTTGTGGCTAGAATGAACTAAATTTTCCCATGTTAACATTTGGCCACGCAGACGCTAAATTCGCCATTTCCGAAGTGCACAATGCATACGGTCGTGAAGACCAACCATTGCAACATCTTTTGCCATGACGGAGTACTTTTCGAGCCACGCCCTTTTCACAGTGTCGACATACGTTTTCATATAGCTTACTCGTATTTAAATTCGCGCAGTACTATATTTCGCTCAGTTTTGAATTCGTGCACTTTGAATTCGCGAACTTAGCTACGCGAATTCCAAATTGACAACAATATTTTCGTCTATTAGCTCTTAATCGTTCCTGAAGATACATGTGTATATTAAATACAATAACGACGGATTCACGTCGTGCATGTAAAACATGACTGCATCGTCAGTGCGTTGTGTAGATTTGTGTTTAAAAGCTCCAAATATTTTATTCTCAGTGTTATGCAATTGAAATAGTTATAGCCATCATTGGAATGAACTCGAAATAAGTAAAACCACAACGACATAGGAGGATTGCGCTGCCATAAATAATTCAGGCTATCAATTATTAAGGGTGTCACCCCATGCATGCAGAGTTGATAACAGGGGGCGCACTTTCGTCCACCTTCAGCCTGGCACATGTATATTTGTTACAAGTACTTCAACACCGACGGTGTTACTATAAATTGTTGCTTTACATAATTATGAGCAACGGTTTTTATGTCGGTCGCTGCATGTAATATAGCCTTATAAAAGCAGGTATATAGTTGTCTGTATTCAGTCCACTATTCCTTAATTTATGTAACTCATCAACATATCAATATGCTTTTCCTTTTGGTTCGCTATAAACTCAGGAGTCGTACTATTTTTCGCTCAGTTTTAAATTCGCGCACCAATGGGTGCGCGAAAAATAGTACTGCGCGAATTTAAATACGAGTAAGGTATACGGTAATTCGATCACTCCCATCTTTTATGTCAGTGTATGGTTTTATTATTATTAGGATAATGTCGTAATAATAGACAATTAAAAGATATACTTTTATAACTGAATGGGAGAAAATATTTAATGAAATAACTAATAATTTACCTTTGATACGATCTTTTTTTTGTTTTATAGGAATCGTTGAGAACAAGCAATCGAGAGCCACGACCGCCGCCGGCATAACCTGGATATTGATTGATGATATTAATTGCACTATTTGTATAATGTGCGCCAGCACTCAAATAATGGTCTTTTCACGCGCTGGAAATGTTGTCTGGTATTTTTAGAAAGCCATATGGTAGGCCTATCATAATATGAACGACAGCATGTGTATCTATACAACGCATATTTACTACAGCTAAAGGTACAAAAATGTCAAATTCCTGTAGCACCATATGTAACTGTGCTACTTCAAATACCAGTCCTATTACATGAGCTATTCTTGCGATATAATTGCATGCTATTTACAGGCAAAGTTTGTTAGCATCGCAACAGGTGAAACTATATACGTGTTTTCTCACGTAGTTAGCTGTCGCGCATTCGATTTAATAACCAATTTCTCGTTTGATTAATGACACGCTATAGCCTTCTATATCGATATGCATGCAAATAAATGCAAAATCAAATCACTGAGGAAATTTTCAAGTGTGTGAATAGGGCCTAATTTAAAAGCCCACTTAACTATTCAACCCCCAGATGATTTTATATAAAATATATGCCATAATATATATACCATTTGAAAGAGGAAGCTCCAAAACATTGCACTATCAACTTATTCGGTGTAATAAAACGTGAGTATGTTTTTATTGAGATACCGGTTTGTGTTATGTGCACAAGTTTCATTATTTTCAATGGAAGAGTCACTCTATATCGTAAGATATATAGTTTTTCCTCTTCCATTGAAAATACATTATTAGTTTCAATTATGTTGAATTCTAGGAGATATGACGGGGGAATTATTTCTATGATGGCAGCTGTTTTCGCTTATTCTATGTGCATCTTCTGCATGAGACACTGACGTTTCAAAGGGTGATGAATTATAGTATTTTAATTATATTGTATGGCATAGACTGTTATTAAAACCGTATATAAAGGCACTATAAAAATAATCGGTGACTCGAAAATTAAATTAAAGTGTGTGCATGATTTTCCCGACAAAAATTTCCTATTGAATTTATTTCCTAAAAACATATCGGCATTATTTGAATCTGAATTATGCTCCATAGGAAACCTAAATCGGTTTACCAGATGTACGCTCTTGATAATGCGTGTGCACCGATGGCCGCTCCATAACACGGAATAACGGGTACATAAGTCCACCATGTGCTTATTTGAGAATCAAATAAGTCCAATATGATCTTATATTACTGTTTAGGTCCAATATGAACCTAATTTCACGGGGATACAAAAACAACGGGCCGGTTCTGTCTGTTCACCTCATTATGGCTGATTCCGGTCTGATAACGAAGGTTTTCAAACATTGGCGAAAACCAAATTCGGGAACTGTGCTCTGATCGAAAAAATACCAATGTGGCATTATATGCTAATTAAATATTAGGTATGTGTGGACAAAAGAGTCTGCCCAATCATTTAAATATGGTTCTTGTACAACATAATTAAGGCTGATGAGTATTCACTGGGGTATCAAATTGCATTTGACCAGCAGCAAAATAGAGAAACTGTGTTCAATGGGGGCCCCGCATTTATCTTATAATTGGTACACACAGTATTTACATCTTTGCAATATCTCCGTGTTGTACATTTTAGGCGTGGATACTTGTGTATGTGTCAGTCAGGCGTGGCTACTTGTGTATTTGTCAGTCAGGCGTGGATACTTGTGTGTTTGTTAGTCAGGCGTGGATACTTGTGTATTTGTCAGTCAGGCGTGGATACTTGTGTATCTGTCAGTCAGGCGTGATTACTTGTGTATTTGTCAGTCAGGCGTGGATACTTGTGTATTTGTCAGTCAGGCGTGGATACTTGCGTATTTGTCAGTCAGGCGTGGATACTTGTGTATTTGTCAGTCAGGCGTGGATACTTGTGTGTTTGTTAGTCAGGCGTGGATACTTGTGTATTTGTCAGTCAGGGGTGGATACCTGTGTATTTGTCAGTCAGGCGTGGATACTTGTGTACTTGTCAGTCAGGTGTGGATACTTGTGTATTTGTCAGTCAGGCGTGGATACTTGTGTATTTGTCAGCCAGGCGTGGATACTTGTGTATTTGTCAGTCAGACGTGGATTCTTGTGTATGTATCAGTGAGGCGTGGATACTTGTGTATTTGTCAGTCAGACGTGGATTCTTGTGTATGTATCAGTGAGGCGTGGATACTGGTGTATTTGTCAGTGGATGTGCAACCCCAGTAAGTTGACAAATATATTTTTAATTCATTGAGATTCCTAATAGTTTCCCAGTTTCAATTTGTGTAACACCATTAATTGAATTGTAATTGAATTACACTTCGTTGGAGTATGGCGAACAAAAAAAACCATAACGGTCATCTCAATGTCCTGTCACACACATTTTTCAATCGATGTATACATGTACATTTCGTCGAGTATTTCGTTGAATGTTGACTAAACTACGAAATCAACAGAAAATACACCCCACAATTTTACATGCGTGCAGTACTGCGTAGTTATTGCGGTCTTGTCGGTGTCAATGTAGCGTTTTCTCAATGCGTTCGATATACCGGAACATGTCAAACGTTTTCGATTTAACGTATCGGTTACATACGCTCGGTTTACTTTCATCTCGAAGTGAGTAAATACGCACGAAAAAGCGCAACAGGATCGCCAAAAAGAAGTAACTTGCTTGCATTGACAATCTAAATGCTTACAATATATAAGCACGAACATACTCTACAGTTCATGTGATTTTACAACAAAAAATAAGATGAAATTTATTCCTAGAGCTCAATTCCAGTTTTCAAAAAAGTTTTTTCTTCCCAAAATCTCAGTTCGCACATACTTCTGTTTCTAGCTAATTAATTTTTCACATTCTTCATATCCGTGAGAACAATTTGTTATATAATACGCCTTGGGTGTTCGGTGTTAGGTGACATGATTGACTTGATTTTGTTCTGCTCTTTGTTGTTGTACTATAGAAGCCGCTTGTACCTTACAAAGCTGTAGCATTTGAGTAATATGAACACCTGATAAGATGAAACATCTCAAATGCAAAGATTTTCCTACCAAGTGAATCCCGGTATATCGATGGCTCGCCGAAAGGTCATACAAGTCATTGCATGTCGATATGTGCAGTATGCACAAGAAGAGTTACCGAGTTACCGAGTTCCTCTCTACAATGAAAGAAACAGAGTGATAGAAATTCAGTCTAATCCTATAAAACACAAAATTGGTATTACAAAATTATTAAATCACACAGGAACGCTGATACAATGTATAAGCATTTAGCTATGTGCATGTGAATGGAAACTGACGCGAAAACACATGCAGTTAAAAAGCGCACACAGTATACGTATATGTACCAGCCACTACACTAATTATCGCCCTCACATCTGCTCACATTGCAATATCCTAGTTATGCTTAGACACGCCCTGCTACCTATCACCATACAACGTACCTGGGCATACATCATACACGGAACCAATATTTTCTGAGCATAGCTGTAATAAATGGACGCGAACCAGTCTATATAAAAGCGCGGGAACTTAACTTCCTACTTAAGATGGAGTTAAGTTTTATGTTTTATGAAACGCGTTCGTGAAACGGAAAAGATGCATCATAAGATTCACCTTACGTCTTAGATTAAGTCCATCTTAAGATTGTCTTACGTCCTTGCTTCATGAAACTGGGCCCCTGGCGGGCAATTGGACACTGCAACACGTTTTCGTTGCAATCTCGCACATGTATTAATTACACGGTGTGCGTGTACTCGCAACATTGATAGCGATCACATGGTGTGTACGGACAACGTTTACCCAGTGCAGATCACGCGCCGTATAATGTATGTCTGGAATAACATTGTATTCAACGCAAACAACTGCAACATGCATAACATAAAAGATATATTCAATATCTTACACACAAACACATAACAACTAACTGAAGCGATTATATTTGTATTTTGTATATATAGGATGCTGTCACTGTGCATCTCATATGAGTCACATATCAGCTGGTCTTTTCATTCACAGTACCTTGACACCAAAACATGAGATCGAATCCATTGTGGGCAAGAAAACCGCGATAGGATGCCGGGTCTCATTACACAAAATTGAACATACATACACGGTACCACGCAAGGTTATTTAACATGACTATAACAAATTTTCATGTATTTGAGATTCATCCACCATGTTTGCATGGGCTTCAGCCATAGCAAAACTTCAGGTCTTCTAGACTTATGCCTATTTTCACACTGATTTATGACCTTCTATGCTGGAATGTTTCAACTGCAAGGCACCTTTAGCTTTCAAAATGACGGAAATTGCGAACCTGATGTTACCTGATATCTCCATGTGGTTGAACATTTTCTAACTGATGACCAATTCATTACAACGAGTTTACCGAAATTTAAAATATGTTTGGGAATTTGGGTCAGGTGGATATCCTGAAACCCCGAAAAGACATGTTAGTCATGCTGAATTTGTCGTTGCTGCATGGTTTCGTATTAACCCTTCCATGACTGGAGATTCCTGAAATTTTGCGAAAACCTTGTGCCAATGATTTATCTTATATACGTGAGTCTCTCATATATGGAGCCTCGCATATATATGTGAGAATACATTGGCCTAACAATATTGACCTTGACCTTGTAAGCCAGTACATTATCTTATATATGCGATGCTCCCTGTGGGAGACTCGCATATACAGATAATACGCTGTCACGTTATTATAATGCTGCACCAGCACAGTTCCCGTCTTGAGCTGAAAGAGCTGAAAGATACCCAGGATCTCCTAAATATACAATAAGACACCCGGCATCTCCCAAATGTGCAAAAAGTCACCCAGGGTATCAAATCGATTTTAAATTAGTCGCATGTTAAAGATACTCAGTCCGATTCGATGGTCCCCATATCATCAGATTCCAACAACGTTTTTTGACATGCCGCTTCAGTTATCAGAACCAATTAATTGCTCAAAACATAATGCTAACCACAGTCAACTATATAGTATAAAATTGCCCAAAACCTGTTGTTTATCAACATTTTGTTCAACCCAAAGCCACTTGATTTTAGAGTTGTCCATCCTCACCCGCAATATGGTCCGAGACCGTCGGCTCGTCGACTTTTTACCAGACCACTAATAAGTCTCGATGGTGAAAAATAATAGATTTCAAAAATCGATATCTATTAACTCTGAGCTTCGATGGGTGGGTTCCTCAACTCGAATCAAATATTTTTTTAGTAAGCCAAATAAATAGTAATTGAGGGGCGTTTAATCGGATTGTGCATCTTAAATAATTATTGCAACAATTATTTGTTTGTGAAGTTCGAGTAGAATTGTAAGAGAATTCGATCCACCTGGCTTGCGTTTGACTGTCGCATACGAACGAGACTTTGAGAATTTTGAGATGCTGGGTGACTTTTTGCATATTTGGGAGATCTTGGTTGTCTTTTTGCACGATACCATGCGACAATGACCAATTCAGCTTCAGTCATGTCGCTATAGACTCATTTCGTCCTCCAATAATCAATTCAGCTTTAATCACATCCCTATGGACTCACTCAGTTCTCCAATAATCAATTTTGCACAACGTTTGCAGATTCACTAGAATAATTAATTTTACCGAACGGGTATGAAGGATAGCTCAGGAATCAAACTTTACTAAGAACCAACAGTTCGGCCGAATGACATCGAAAATGTTCTGGTTGGTCAGACATAATAAACAGAAAGAATACAAGGGAGGATGTGCGTCCGAATGCTCACAGAATGTCTGGGCGGGCCTCTTGTACCACTTTCATTTTAGCGGTCATTAATCGCGTGGATTATAGAGGTACGTACATGTAATCGCATGAAATATAGATGTACGTACTCGCAATATTCGGTCATAATTATTACGGTTGTGGAATTTTGCCGTTCGTTGATAGATACATCTCCACTGTGACCACACGCCTTGAAATCGGACAACTCACCACGGAGGACAACTCACAACGGAGGACAACTCACCGCGGAGGACAACTCACCACGGAGGACAACTCACCACGGGGAACAAAGTCAGCACGGAGGACAAAGTCAGCACGGAGGACAAAGTCAGCACGAAGGACATCGATTATTCCTGAAATTCGTTAAAAACATGGCTGCCAGCGGCCATCTTTGTTTTAACTTTTTGCCTGACTATATCCTTCGGCACACAAGAAATGAATGTGAAACTCACGTTCGATTATATCAAGACTATGCGAATGCCAAAGTGTCCCATTGAATGCATGTTGTATATTATATATCACGTGTCGGAAATTACCTTGTGATTGTTGTTTCTCTTTAGTTAAACTATATTTAAATTGCGCATGGTTTTCGCCGTTGTTTTGTTGTTGTTAGTAACAGATCTAAATCAATCGTTCTAGATTATAAACCTAAAGCCCATGTCACACAATATTATAAATGTCAATCTTTCCATCACACCGCATAAGTTTGTGAGAAGGAAAATGAAATTTGTAAACGCTGCGCGGGCCAACATGACCATAAAAACTGCCAAACAGATGAAACGGAATACAAATGCGCCAACTGTAAAGGAAATCACCCAACCACATTTGAAGGATGTCCCAGATAAATTTCGGAAGTAAAACGAGCAGAAAGTAAGAGATTATCATATGCAAACATCGCACAAAGACCAGCAGAACCCACAGATGCACTCAGACTGGCCAACACTCTATATTCATGCCTTTTTGAGTCCCAAAAACTGAGATACCAAAACGCCGAACAAGCTCAAAGGAAAACTGTCCAGACAATACAAAACAATGTGAACAAGTACTACAAAACAAATATAACAACATACCTTAACCCTTTACCCAACAGAACGGCCCTGTGCCAATGCATTCTCTTATATATGCGAGTCGACCATAGGTCGCCTCGCATATATAAGAGAATGCATTGGCTTAACACATTAAAAATTATAAAATTGTTAAAGAATGTAAGAAAAAATGGTAAAAAGTTTTTAAAAACGTTTTTTTTTAGGCCAATGCATTCTCTTATATATGCGAGGCGACCTATGGTCGACTCGCATATATAAGAGAATGCATTGGCACAGGGCATAACTGTAACTATCACAATGTGGTCAAGGAGCCGGTTCCAATGATATCCATATGTGTATGGTTCTATTGAGACAGACCGAAGATATTTTAGGCTGTTGAAGCTTTATTTGGCCGGTTTTTGGCCGGTTTGTTGGGTAAAGGGTTAAGCAATTCCACGAAATGAACATAAATGAACAAAATAAGTAGATAGTGAAACAAGAACATGAAAAACAACCTTTACAACCAAATATTCCCCAATGGCAGCACAAAGTAACATAGCATAGTCCATATAAACGCCAATATCATTCGGGCTCGCAAACAGGAACTAATAGAATACGTCGAAGAAAACATAATAGTTATACTTACTGTAAACGAAACAAAACTAGGCAACGACATCAAATTATCATTCCCTGGCTTCAATACACATAGGAAACACCGATCTTCTATGGGGGTGGGGTCGCGATATTAGTCAGACATCATATCAAATACACCGTTTTAAACACGTCCAAACTCACAGACGAAATTATCGCAATAGAAATAACCATAAACATTAGAAAAACAGCAATCATATCCCTATATGTCCCTCCTGGCAAAACCCTCCCCAACTAGATAGTTTCAAACACTTCACAGATATATATAAAAACTATCTTCCTAGGCGACCTTAATGCTAAACATATAGTGTACAAATGCAGCAAAACTAATACATACGGAGACGCACTATTCAACATGATTGAAAACCAAGATCTAGGTCTATTAAATAATAAAGGCATCGCAACCAACGACGACATCAAACAAAAACATGGGACATACTTGACTATGCGCTAACCACACCATCAATAGCAAAAACAATAAACAAATGCAAAATCAACTTCGATGTATTAAGTGACCACTACCCGGTTGAACTATATATACTAAACGCACAACCACAATGAAACAAAGCCATCACTAGGAGAAACCTTAGAAATACAGACTGGGATAAATTTAGAGAACACGTTAACTCCAATATAGGTAACTTTGAAATCAAAAATCCTAAAAACATTGAAACCGCAGCAAAATCGATTTCAGAAACACTTAAGGACGCTATAGACATAGCATGCCCCAAAAAGGAAATAAAGCAAAATACATGGAGTATCAAAGGAAACACTTGAAATAATCCGACTTAAACGTAAAACATGTAGACTAATGCAAAAACATCCAAACGACACGGAATATAGAACCATGTATAATAACCTAACGCGACAAGTTAAAAAAGGAGTTAAACTCGAAAAACGAGAATCGTGGGAACGAGTAATCACTCAATTGGGAGATAGACACTTAGACGCGAAATTTCTAACTGGCCAAGCCAAATCAAACAAAAACGAAAAACCACTTAATGACGAAACTGGCGAATCATTCACAAACGAGTCAGACAAAGCTTCAATTTTCGCCAAATCCCTGCAAAATATTCATAAAACCCACACTGGAAATCAATTTTGCGAAAAATTCAGAACCCAGGTAATAAATTACATTAGACAAATAAACACACAGTCGTACAACTTGACGAACCTATTGATGAACCGGACGACGATCACCCACTCGCTAAGAAAATAACAATTCAAGAAATTAAGGACTGCCTCAAACGTGCCAAACCAAATAAAGCCCCAGGCAACGATGAAATAACCTTCGGCATAATTAAACAAGGACCAGATGCTCCACTCAATAGATTAGAGACAATCTATAATAAATGTTTACAACGTGGATACTTCCCTAAAACATGGAAATCTGCACAAGGAGTTATGATTCCCAAACCGAATAAAGATCACACAATTGCGACAAATTTTAGACCTATCAGTTTACTTCAATCCTTGGGCAAACTATTCGAAAGAATTATCAGCACTAGAATATCCGACCACTTAGAAAATCAAAATTTCTTTAACAATTTCCAACGCGCGTACAGAAGGGGGCGCGAAGGAACCGAACACATTTACAGGATAGTCGAAGATATGCGCACTGTACTAAATATGGGGTGGGTTGGAGCTGCAACGTTCCTAGACGTAGAAAAAGCATCTGATTCAGTCTGGCACCACGGGCTCCGATATAAATTAAAGACAACTACAGACATCCCGACCAAAATTCTAGACTTATTTCTTCATTTTTTATACAAATATCAATAAAAGTCAGAGTAGGGGGGGCTTTGCTTCTTGCGACGGTGGCATGCACCCCATACACAACAGGCAACCATCTACTTATTGTAAAACACTCACAAACCCAAACCCAACAAACGCTGTTCAGCGGCATTATAGCATGCAAACGTGGGTTGTAGGAGAGGGCTGACAGCCCTTTCAAATCTCCCCGGGAATCACCCCAAACTCCAAACCAGGCAGGCAATATCCACTTCGCAGTTTTCCTAATTTTGAAAATTGTTTATGATTGTATCGTACCAACTTCACATATTTCTCTCTATTATCAGATCAGAATCTTAAACTAACCACCAATATTGCGCAATTGGGTGACATGGACAATGCGGCCTATTACATGGATCAAGATGATCTTAAAGATACATAGCATTGGAATATATTAAGTTTCTTGGAACCGGCACGTAGATGTGGATATAAATATATGTATTTAAATTTGTAAAGCATCCATAAATGTTCTATTTCGAATATTAATGGTGCTTCAATTGCACGTATATTTGGAATTTAATTTCATTTAAACGTCACGTATTATTGTTTATATCTATGGCATATACGATCATGTAAATTTGAATAAATTTGACATATCCTTGGGATTCACGGGCACGTGATTTCCACTTATATGTGGAAGAATAGTGACCGTAAATCCCACGTGTATTTGAAATTTGTGTAAATTTACGTGATCCGTATATGCCACAAATCTAGAATTTAAAGACATATTATGGACTTGTTCCAGTTCGTGAAATTGTCAAGTTAGTATTCAGGCACTATGCTAACATGGGAAATGTAGCATTCTACTAATATCGCTGAAATTTCAAAGAAATCGATCATACCACTCCATAGAAAACATCGTCTTAACTACGCCCAATTGTAAATATTTACATCTCGATTCGGGACGCAACTATCGGCGATAATCTAACACAAATGATTTCGCCATCGAGATTCATTGCATTTAATTAATATATAAGAATGAGTGTGTGTATCGTCAATTAGGATTGATATTAGTAACAAATAACTACTTTGAGCAAGATTATTCTCAATTTATATTTGATCACCCAACCGGAGTGTTTCATGTCCGTGACGTTTAAATGAAATTAAATTCCAAATTCGGTGCAGTGGGATAGTTAATAATAATTAATATAAGAACTAAGTAGATACATTTTACATGTACATTTTGTTGGTAGTTGTTTTACCGACTTTATCAATTTATTTCGCTTTGACACAATTCGAAGGGCTTGAACCCCGTTAGCGATTGGTCAATAGAACAAACACTTGCAAATGGGTGTATTTATTGAGAGCAAGATATAGACTACGCAATTTACGTCGGAATTCTGGAAGCACGGGCATCGGCAACGGATACAACATATATTCGAGAAATAAGTTCATATTGGAAGTAAATATCTACATAGTGTCATAGGTGAGGCTGATCTTATAGTTATAACAAGAATTATTATTACACATGACCAAATGGTCTTAAACTGAACGCCCTATTAGTCAGCAAAAAGCTGAGGTCTGATAAATCTCTCCCACGTTTTTATAGAAGCCAAAAACCGCATTGATACCCCCTCCCACGAGGCTTGAATATTATCAACCACGATATGAAAGCTACCCCAAGTTGAATTTATCTATCCCTTTATGGCCGTCCTCACTCCCAACAGGACGACTTCACCCGAAACATGTGCATAATTTGTATTGATATACTATGTATGCCTACATATATATTGTGTTGAGAACAAAGAATCTTGAATCGAATGAACTTTGAGTTCAATCCACCCCGTGTGTGATATTTTCTGCTTCAAACCGAGTCACATTGTTAAAATTGATAAGGACTGATTATAGAGGTTTTACACTACTGTCCCCTGGATGCTGATTTTGAACAAAAAGGAACAATACGTTAGGGTAGAAATATATGATTCTACGGTTTGCAACAGGGCCGACAAATAGTTATATAAGTATCTGGGGCGATAACTCCCAGTGCAGCCTTCGTTGAAGAACTGTAAAAGTTAACACACAACAAAATTAATATTTAATACATAGAAAAAGAATTTTCTATTTCAACTATTTATCAGGCGTATCAACCGCTCTGTCGTTGTCTAATTTTGTGCTGATAATGGTCACAATTTGGTCCAAAAAATGGGTAAAATTTGAGTTTTTGTGTGAAAACCAAGAGCATAGCTCATTGATAAATTAGAAACAGTTGTTTACACCTACCGTTTCTGTGGAAAATGAAAACAAATGCTTGATTGGGCCTATGTCAACGATACTGACTCAGCATAGGTTTGAAGTGTAGATCCCAAGTTGGCCAAACTCGATGGAAATTGGGTATTGCTATATACAAGTAGTGTGTACTGTCGGTTGGGTGGTGATAACACTATTGACTCCTTGAAGAATTGAACATACTTTTATTTCACAAAACAGGAATTTCAGCTTGTTGGGAGCTGTACATCAATTTGATGACACATTCAGTATAACAAAACAGTTCAAACGCCTAGATTCTGTAACATAAACATCGAGCTTCTCGGATGTAGATCATATGAAGTCGGCTGCGTATATAATGGTGTAAACATAATGAGTATATAATGAAACCTACATCGGGTTCTCGACTGTAGCTGCACAATATACTAAACTGATTCCTATACTGAAACAACGTTCATGTTCTAACGTAATATTCTGTGCGTCGAATTCAGAAAATTACCGAATATTTATACTGAAGACGAAAACTTGACACTTGATAAATAGCCAAAATCAGTGTCTTATCTGATTAACCAAATTGCACATTGAAGCGTTAATTAAGTGACGTGTTATAACTTAGACAATGTGCACAGATTTGATCACTATACACTGTGAATCATGACAGGAATAGAAAACACTTTAACTAAATATTAATATTTGACTAATTCGAAATTTGAATGACCGCGAACATGACACTGTGTGTAAATTGTAGACCTATGCATTGCTATTCCCGTTGCGTTTGTAGAATGTTGGCGATGATTAACGTTGAACAATGGTACATGTATGTCGCAGTGATTCATGGTCGTATCAGTGAAGTTTGATTAAACTGCCACCATCACGTTGATTACCCCATGGCGCTCGATAATCATCGCCAATCACGAATATGTTGCTGTGTTGAGTGAGTCACGTTGAATCACTCATGCAAACAAATTGTCACGGCGTTGAGTGTGTTGCTTATCGCACCCTCTTTATATACTGTATAAGTTCTGATACAAGTTGAAGCAGCTAAACGTGGCATTAGGAAACCCCTAAGAAGTCACTATCGTGCATTTATATTCCACTTGAGTCAGAGCAATCCATGTTTTATTCCTCATCGAATTCAATCGACCTTTGACCCGGGTTGTTTCCTTTGTTCCCCGGATTTCCGTCGTCTCCACCCTGTCCTTGATTTCCGTCGCCTCCGCCCTGTCCTGGATTTCCATCCTCTCCCTGGTCATCATCGTCGTCAAGATCTGAAATTGAAATCGAACCAAGGTTAATGGTACTTGTCAGGGATTGCCTGTGGTCACCAAACGCGGTGTGGATATTAATTATGCACGTGTATACTGGAGTAAATAGTACAATGTGTAGCTTTCCGTCTTACTCGATTGTATGTACATGTCCTCTATCGGACATTCGGCATAATGTCAACCGAGAAGGATCAATTTGCAATTTAGTTGGAAATGTTCAGCTGTTCTACCCCCACCTCACCCGTGGCAAATCGATCACCCTATGTACACGCGAGCACCTACACATATCTCCATGCGAGCAGATCATCCAATGTCCATATCAGCAGATACCCCATATCTCCATGCGAGCAAATAACCCTATCTCCTTTCAAGCATATCAACATATGTTCATGCGAGCAGATCACCATATATCCATGCGAGCAGGTCACCATATATCCATGAAAGCAAGTCACCATATGTTCATGAGAGCAGGTCACCATATATCCATGAGAGCAGTTGACCCTATGTCCATGAGAGCAGATGACCCTATGTACATGCGAGCTTGTTACTTGTCACTAAACGTGGATATCGACGTTCATATTTTCTACAGTATTTTCTACATTATCTACCTTATTTATATTTTAAGGAGGCGCCCCCAAGAAACTGTCAATTTGAAGGGGGAAATTATTATCCTCCATAACCAATATATGCCATCGTAATATAACAATACGTTTTCACCCTCACACTATCAGAGATACATTCTAATTATTTAAGAATGTGGTTTAAACAAAATAAAAACAATGGTCAATGCTGGTCATTGATGAGTTTGACAGGAAATATTGGGAACACAGGCACTGCGTTAGTTAGCTTATTAACCCAACTATGGTATACATGTACACTTATTTTTGCTATCTGAAATAATTGTCTATTGCATATTTTAGTTTCTCGGCTGCCATTTGCAGAACTATTTTGTTTTGGAGGAAATGTCACCATAAAGCAGCATAATATCTGAAAAGATGAATCAGTATGTAGGGTTTCTGTTTGTCAGATTATTGCAATCGTGGTTAACTGATATTTATGTTGCTTCATGCTGTTTTGGTCCTTCATACAACAAAAACATAGTTCTGCAAATGGCCACCAAAAACTAAAATATGCAATGAATTTTTTTTATTTATTTTCTCGAGACATTAACGATTTCAGGTTGTAAACTGAGCGCATACCCTAGTTGGGTTCATAAGCTAGATAATGTAGGGTGTTTGTTGTCAGCCTTCAATGACTAGTCTGAAAATCGTTTGTTTCTTATTTTGTTTAAACCACCTTTTGGCAATAATTAGAACGTATCTCTCATATTGTGAGGATGAACAGGTGTTGTTATAATACTATAGCATACATTGGATTTTAATGATAATGATTTTGTCCTTCAAATTGACAGTTTGAAATTGAGATTTTTTTTTTTTAATTTAATTTATTTGAATTCCTTCATAAACATAATGAAATACAGAACGTATAGGAATTATAGCCTTAACCCTTCCATGACTGGAGCTGCTTAAAATTTTGCGAAAACCCAGTGCCAATGCATTCTCTTATACATGGAGCTAGCATATATAAGAGAATACAATGGCTTAAACATATTTACCGTGACCTTGTAAGCCACTGCATTCTCTTATATATGCGGGCTCCCTATGAAAAGTTAGAAATTAATAATCTTAATAATAATTTAATTTCTTCGACAATAACATTTTGAATGTATAATTAAATTTAAAACTATTCATTTATTCCACCTTGATATCGTGAACAATGTACACTATTGTAGTAGTGTATAAATGGTCCAGGAGATGAGGGATCCTGTAGGCTGACAAATAAGTCGCTCTTCAAAAGCTTTCGGCATTCGGCCTTTTCAGTTATTCAGACTAAATCACACGATGGAATTCAGATAAGCATACAAATAACAATTGATTGTTACTTGTATGTTTATCTGAATGCCATCATTTGATTTAGTTGATATTATTCAGACTAAATCACATGATGGTATTCAGATAAACAAACAAATAACAAATGATTGTTTTTGTATGTTTATCTGAATGCCATCATGTGATTTAGTCTGAATAATATCAACTCAAGAAGGTCAAAGGACGAAAGCTTTTTAAGTACAATATTTTTAGTTTTCATTACAATATGTTTAAACTAAACCGCGGCGGACACCCTACCCCAATCATCGATCATCTACATCAATAACCATAAGCATTGCATCCTGGATACTTACCTCCTGAGTATTTCCCGAACTCATCTAGTGATAATTTACCATCATCTGCAAACAGAGTTAAAATTAATTTAGTTAGTCCACTAATATTTATTGCACACTGTATCAATGAATACAAGTAATATTTGTTTGAGTGGGACCTAAACAGTGAGTTTATCTTAAATGTCTTAATACTGGCTGCATTGTGGTTGCAAACTTACCTCAGTCACGATGGTTGTCAGTATTATGGTAAAATCATGAAAATTTCGTATATGAACTCGTTTTTCCTTGAAAAACTCGGATTAGCCAAAACATTGTTATAGAACAACTCGTGATTGTCCCCAGTTTATAGCGGAATTTACAAAACGAGAACAAATAAATTAGGTCTGGACCGAGACTTTGGCGAGGTCCAGACCTAATTTACTGGATGAGTCTGGTAATTCCGCTGGGGCCGAGTTGTAGATTATATCTATTACATGATCCAAAACCTGATACAACATAATTAAATCAACAAATGTGACATGAAACTAACATCAGCCAAATCGTTGTTTGCCCACGTAAAGAAATAGGGACTATTTGACGTATTTAATGACGTATATCTAATTAAATAACTTTACAACCTTTTCATTCATTAGAGTTTGTTGAAAAAGAAATTGGAAGCCATAGTATTTTGAGACGTAGCGTACGGAATGTAAACACACGAAAGACCAGTCAAAGTTCACCTAGCACTATTTCATGTTATGCAACGAACGTTTCATATAACAATTTATATAATGGGTTTAACTTTATTGAATGGAATAAGGGTAGGATCCATGTAGGATCATGTAATAAAATGATTTCCCCTTCAGATTGATAGTTTGAAATTGATAATGTGGGAAAAGATTCTTCCGAGTCTAGCGTTTGTACGGTGTGTGTGGATTGTGAGTGTGTATCCCTGGTAACTGCGAACTACGTCGATATGCGTGTGTGTCATGCGGTCAGGCTAGACGTGGCTAGTGTTACATGCAAATATGTAATATATGTATAAGATCAAACATACATGTATATAATTGTTAGATTATTGACATAAAACCGCTATATACGTCTCGAATAACAAATGTTGATCGTAGTTGCATGCGACTTTTAATACAGCGCGTGATTTCTCACGCTATATGATTCGATGTGAGTATTATCTTATATTAGTGATGTTACTTAGTAATTAACTTACAAGTTTTTTGTCAATATGACCAACAAACTCCTCAAATCTAAGCAAAATTGCCATGTCTCGAAACAGCAACAATATTGACAAATTCAGGCTATAAAATATAAGATAAGTTTTTTATATTAATTTCTTATAATCAATGTAGCACAAGTTCTACAGAAAAAATAGGCGTTGTACATGTATGTGGTTTATCAGTAAAGCGGAAGTGATACCGGACAGGCGGTGCATTAGGATCTATC
Organism: Siphonodentalium dalli; assembly: GCA_032622095.1. Lineage (NCBI taxonomy): Eukaryota > Metazoa > Mollusca > Scaphopoda > Gadilida > Siphonodentaliidae > Siphonodentalium > Siphonodentalium dalli. The sequence goes on from CP136069.1 coordinate 138,318,391, forward strand.
ACCAAACACAACATAATGTCCTAGTAAAACTATCACATTATTGGGCAATGTCTAACCTGAAACAAGATTACTTCGAAATTTCAGACTGTAACAGAGTCTGAAATAGTTCCGATAGTTAAATTTTGTAGTCAAAATTTGGCGTAAACTATGTGGATTCCAAAAGTTAAATATTTATCTACATATTCAACCAATTGTCTGATGCAATGGTCATGCCGAACTATTAAATGAGGTTTCTATCATCTATGCAGAATCACATAGAACGAAATGTCTCAAAAATGGAATAATACCCCATGTTTACAAGTAGAGGAAGTCGTACTCGTACAAGTCAGTCGCTTGTAGACAACAAACGTGTAGAATCGTGTGACCTTTGACGTTAGCGTAACAATCCCACGCACATTCGCAAAAGCTAGAATCTCTTTAACATTGTTCAAAATAGCGTGATGTATGTAAAGGATAATGTTCGAAGCAGAGGGAATTCGGTAAAAGAATAGACGAGGGCTTGCCCGAGTCTATTCTTTACCGAATTCCCGACGCTGAGAATATTATCTGACTTAAAACCCCACTCATTGAATTGTCGTTGGAGCCAACTATCAATTGTGTCTGGCCCAAAGCTCTGCCTTGATTACCTGAGTACACGCCCACAGTTCAGCACGGACAGTTTGTGATGTCCGTGTTGTCCACGATGAAAAGCAACACATTTCAATTATTATTTAATTCGAATTAGGACTCGCCAGTTGAGGGACGTTTCTTCCAAAGTTTGTCGTTGCGCTTTGGATTCGGACAGTGTATGTGAGCAATATCTTACTATATTTCTTTCTTGATTTAAAGATGCCCCATCTAATTCGACATCAAATACGTTAACATTCCATAATAATTTATCAGGCCCCCGTACCCCCGTATATATCATTTCCCATATGTTCAAACCCTGGGAGCCTTTTCTATTATCTTCTGATGGGGTTGAAGATTGAACAAACCATGCAGGGAATATATTTCTGTGTTAATACTTGTTCCTTGAATATAAATTCCCAGCTCGAGGTTGCAAGATTTGTGTAGCTTTGTGAGCCAACATCAATGAAATTCCAACTTTCCAAGCGACGCATAGTACAATCGATTAATTAAATTAAAGTCCCCCAAACCATGCAAACTCGAGTTAGGACCTTTACCTGCTATAAAATACAATGTTATTACGGAACAGTTATAACCGAGCATTATGTTAACTGCATTTTTTTTCAATGTTATAAAACTTCCCTGTCAGAGCAACAGAAAGTTACCATGTTTTGAACTAGTGGAGTATGATATCTTGGCGAAGCCAGAGTAGATATGCATGACATGTCTATAAACATGGGTATACGCTATTCTGTTTCAATTTGATACTGGAAATGTTATATTTTTTCTGTGCTTCCCCATTGTATTAAAAATAACCATGTGAGCACTTTCTCGTTCAATAAGTAACGTATAGTTAAAATCTGTGTTAAACGGTTTTGTGTTTATTTGACCGACTTAGGGACGTATTTAGATGTTATCTATATGTGTTTTAGCCTGTCTGCGGACTTTTCTAAATAGTCCAAAGAGCTGTTGGTGTTTTTGTATCAAAGTTTGAAGAAATTTTATTTTATTTTTTGGCGTGGCAATATAAAATCAAAATCGCTAAATATTTGTGAGTTTTAATTAGCTCAGCAAATTAAAGGTACTCAATCCGATTAAGCACCCCTAAATTACTATATCTGTGACTTCAGGGGTAAACAAAATATTTGATTCGAGTCGAGGAACCCATCCATCAAAGCTCAGAGTTATTAGATATTAATTTTTAAAGTTTGCAATTATTGCCCCTAAGTTTGTAATTTTCTCGAGATGTATAATTTTCACAGAAACACTTATTCAAACAGGCGAAGCTGGATAACTCTAAAATCAAGTGTATTAATAACGCAATGAGACCATCCTTTTGACGGCGTGTTTCTGGGCCAGAAACAATAGAAATAACAAAACATCAAAAAACAATCTGATCACTATGAGCGTTGATAGATAGGTTACTCGTCTCGAATCAATTATTTTTTATCCCCGAAGCCAAAGAAATAGTAATGTATAAGGGCCTGATCTGATTGAGTACCTTTAAGTGTTCCGATATTTAATGCAGCTTGCCGACACCCTATATTGACTCAACTTACATGATTGGGGGAGGAGCCACTCTATGACGTCCCTCAGCCGATTTAATCCCTCGTGTATTCGTAAAAAATAATGCCCACGGGCATTCTTAAAAAATAATGCCCACGCGCATTCTTAAAAAAGAATGACTGTTGGCGTTAAAATAATGCTCATGCGATCAAAACGCTTGAGCGTTCTGCCAGATAAGAGCCCTGTCCGGACAAAGGGATAACACGCCGGTGGGTTTTAACTATGTGGAGTGTATAGTATTGTTATTGTGGTGGGTTAATATGCTTACTGTTGGTATCAGCGAGTTTGAACAATTGCTCGATTTCGTCAATTGTGATGAATTTATCGTCGTTCAGGTCGTAGAAGTCGAAGTTTCTGGGTGTCTGTGATATCTGTGGAAAGCGTGGAACAATCGAAAATAGGTGTAAGAACATAATTCCATTATTCATAAAATAAACACTAAGTCTGTTGTCTAGTGTCCCATATACTTCAAGGACAGTTCACAACCTTGTAGGCAAGGTGTTTTCGTTTATCTCGAGCGCTTCATATCATACGAAAACAAGTGATGGCAGGTCATAGTGAGGACACAAATTACAAAATCAAATAGAGAGAATGGAAAACTAAATGTGGTTTCCCAGTCAAAAATGTTCAACATTTAAATCCCAAAATGGCTCTTATGTAGCAAACTGAATAGTCCGTATACCCATCTTCTTGGTACGTATATGCATGCATTCGTCTGCTCTCATGGGAAATCCAATACGCAAACGATTGGATAACAAATATGATATCAAATCGCAATAACACGTGGCACACGCGGTTAGAATTGAGGCGAGGATTAACACATACACTATGGATATTAGATCATGGTTACTATCGGGAATGTATTTAAATCTCCCTTTAAACGCCGATCCCTTTTGTAAATTATCCGGTACATTTCTGTCTTGTACAAGTGGGTGGGTCAGGTGGGGGTTGCAAATAAACTTAGTCTTCGTCACCGGCGTCCCGAGAATCAAACTGCGGTGGAGTTCAGTCCCTTGCTACGCTGACATGAGCATGAACTATCTATGAATTTGAGACACATCATTCATCGACGTCATGCATTATTTACGAATAACAGTAAAGATAGTAGATCCTATGCCATCCAGCTACACCATTTCATCGGGTCGGCGTCGGAGTACACTTTTTAGTGACAATGAATCAAATGACTTTTCCAAACCGCAAGGTAGAGTTCAGTCCCCTGTTACGCCGGACTGAACACTGACACCAGCATGTACACAGGATGTGAGGAAATAACTGATATTTTTAATTTAACCCTTTCAGTGCCAAATCCGATTTTTGTGTCAACCCATATTTCCTTGATCATTTTTCAAATTTATTGATTATAATAATGTGCTACATTGATGGAAAGAGCTCTAATTTTCAAATTTACAAATTTCAAAACAAGCGCGGCGCTCTGGCACTCATGTGCTATCATGGGAACCCTCTCCAGTCCTAGCGATTGTCAACTGCGTCACCAATCGGTTCTTGGATACCTTAATGCGTTTAGCTTGGCGCCTTGATAATTTGTTGTGAAATTTGAAAATTTGAAAATTTGAAAATCATTATAATAATGTGATTCATTGATGGAAATAGCTCTTAGAGCTCTTTCCATCAATGTATCACATTATTATAATCAATAAATTTGAAAAATGATCAAGGAAATATGGGTTGATACAAAAATCGGACTTGGCACTGAACGGGTTAAGAAGTTATTTTAAAGCGCTAGTCGTAACCTCCCCTTCACAAGCCCACCACACAATAGGATAATTTCACTTATATGTCCCCAGAGTTGATCACTAGTGGGATGTAAATTCTTTCACACAAATCTCCTTTTTTCGTCAGTTTGGCCTTAAAGGCACGTGCGGCCTTAGTTGTCGAAAATATTAATATTTGTTCCAATCACCGCAAACAGAAAAACATTAAAACGCATACAGTTTCGTTCACATATACCATGACCATCGCGTAAACAGCATGTTAACATAAAGATTTACTATATTTTACCTAAGCAAGAGCCTGATTGTGTTACAGAAGACAACACAGTGCTGCTGGCTAATCACACACAAATGGCATAAACGCTCTTTATTCGTTCCATATCAGGAATTCACCCACAAAGAACGCTCGTTATGTTTACCATCATAATATAAACAAACACCAAAAAAGTAACTTTTTATGCTTTTGTTTACATAACAATAGTCAAAAATATGACAATAAAATACTGTTTATGCGATATTTCTTATTTGTATACGGACAAAGTCTGTCTACATTTTGTTGTTCTTTCTGTTTGTGGCGGTTTTTGACGGGTGGAAATATTTTCATAGGATAGCCACCGCCAAGGCCAACCGTACCTTTAAAGGCACGTGAGGCCTTAGTTGTCGAAAATATTCATATTTGTTCCAATCACCGTAAACAGAAAAACATTAAATCGCATACAGTTTCGTTCATATATACCATGACAATCGCGTAAACAGCAAGATTTACTATATTTTACCTAAGCAAGAGCCTGATTGTGTTACAAAAGACAGCACAATACTGCTGGCTAATCACACACAAATGGCATAAACGCTCTTTATTCGTTCCATGTCAGGAATTCACCCACAAAGAACGCTCTTTATGTTTACCATCATAATATAAACAAACACCAGAAAAGTAACTTTTTATGCTTTTGTTTACATAACAATGGTCAAATATATGACAATAACATACTGTTTATGCGATATTTCTTATTTGTATACATTTTGTTGTTCTTTCTGTTTGTGGCGGTTTTTTGACAGGTGGAAATATTTTCACAGGATACCCACCGCCAAGGCCAACCGTACCTTTAAAGAGCCAACATTTCTAATTTTTACTACCCCAGCGGACAATTTTCGTCCCCCACGACGTTTCGCCTAAAGACGCCGAAATGTCGATTTTCGTTGCCCAACATTTCGCCTTAGAGGCCGAATGTAACTATTTACTACCCCAGCGGCCGATTTTAAGTACGTTCTATATAGAGTTATCACCCTTTCGATTAACTCAGGATACTTATTTCGAAATGTAATCCTAACCTCGCGTTTCACCTGTTACTAAGCTTGAATATCAATCGCTATCTAATCGTGAACTAGATTAAGTGTCTTTCGCTATCTAATTGTGTGCGTATATATAAGGTGACTAATAAATACAATGCACAGGCATTATTTCGTCTCGAATGTTAACGCGTTTGCATGGTAGATACATGTAACTATAGGTAAAAAAAACACTCCGCCGCATTATATAGGTAACAATCAAATAATTATTTCCCATAAACGACATATTTCCCATAGTCATGCCCATGATTCGTCGAGGTACTGGGTCAAACTTGAGAGATATTTTGGCGTTTAGAACTCCATGTCAGACATAAGTTGTCAAAAAATAAATGGTGCCTTGTCATACTTATAGTCCTGAAACAAAAAGGCATTTCCACAACCACCTCGTTTTTTGTGCACAAAATTATGTCAATATAGAAAAATACCCACATCCCTACCTAATTTGGCGATCAACGTAGACGCTTGACGAACAATCCCACCACAAATGACCCAGGCATTAAAATATTCTATGAATTTACGTTTTCTTTCATATATTAAGCACCCGAAGATATTATATATACACCATTCGGTTGTCAGTATTTTTGTTATGCTGCTTCGAGTATCCCTATACAAATGTCAAAGAAGATAATTTAGATTATTTGGTTGCTTGTAACATATAACACGTGATAAGCTGCGCAGCTCTTGGCAAAATACATTAAACAAAACTCACCTCGTCATCGATGCCTCGCTTCAGTATGCCACATACATACTTGCACCTCGGGACGGGGATTCGAATCCTCGGGAGTCGAATCCTCGGGATTCGAATCCTCGGGACTCGAATTCGAAACCGCCACCTCCTCCTCCTCCTCCCCCAGCACTCATCCTCCGGAAGCATCACGACGATCAAAAAGATCAGGAGCAGCCCAAACAGTTTAAGATCCATGGTTAACTATGTATAGCCCTATATAATATATGAATAATGCGATACAAAGGATTCTTAGAAGTATAGAGTTTAAAGGGAACCAAGGCATTCGTAGCGGTAAATATGCAAACATACATGTATAAGAGTCTGTAAAAACATCGACCCTCTAAGAAGTGCATGGAGAATTATATAAACTGTGTTCTTATATTAATTATTTCGTGTGCTAAAACCATTGTTATGTAAAGAAAACTGTTAAAGTTATTTGTAAACAATATCGATAATCGCAAAATAAGTTCAAATATTTTAGTCTATAAATATGATTTTCCTAATAGTGTTCAATGCTTTGATCGTTTCCATTGTTTACCGTCCAGTTTTTATTAAACTGTGTTATTATATTGCATCGTTAATGTCCATGTTATAGTAATTTGTATATGTACATGTAATAATGGTTTCAATATGCGAAATATCCTAATCGGAGAGTTATTAATAATGGACATAAGAACAAACTCCATATATGTTACAAGTACTTGTTGATGGTATTTGTTTTACAGACTTTTATATTTTCACATTTACCGTCTACACGTGCCCCGTGTCCCATTAAATGAGTATCAATGGTTACAAAACTTCAGTTATAATAACACCAAAAATATATGATTTAACACAGTGTTTGACTTGTTCCGCTGATAATATGCTGATAATCAATTTCGACATATAAAATATATCTCTATATAAAAGAATGACACGTTGGTATTAAAAAGCTGTCAAAATAATTAGTGTTTTCTCTCTAAAAAATGAACACTATATTTATGCATAATCCGGCAGCCAAACCGGTATTTTTTACTAATGCGTGTTTTCGCGTATAAAGTTTTATTTCCTTTGTGGATACCCGTGATGTAGGGTGTCCGTCTCAATAATGCACCGGCTCACCTACCGGCAGCCTTGAGGAATTTAATAAATTCGGGTTCAATTAAAAATGTATGTCTTTCGTCCGAATTGGTGATGATTGTCTCAAAGAAGGCGATGGCCTGAAATCGATAAAATCTTAATTGTAGAGGTAGGTATATGGAGTCCTAATGACCAGAAATTGGTCATTGTCAAACTGGTCCAGCAAATATATAGCCGTTGAATGGCAACATTGTTTAAATACGAAACCCGGACAAAGACCTATGGTAACAGGGGGGGGGGGGGTAGTAAACAATTTGCAGGAAGGTATGCCGTTTTTTTGCATCAGGCATTTTCGGGGACCCACCACCCCAAAACCTGCACAAAAAAAATGTTCTACTCCCAATTTTTTGACACCCACCCCCCAAATTTCACTAAAATTGGTCTAAAATCGCATAAAACTCTACTGATATCACTGATATGACTGGGAATTATCTCAATTAGTTCAAATAACAGTTTAACCTGTTTCAGACGCTGTTTTAATTGAGAAAAAAAAAGTTTTATAAATTCCTGATCATCTGTAAACCTAGGTCATTGTGCAGAATACACAAAATGTCATAATTTCTAACTATTTCCGGATTAGTCTGTCAACCAGCCCATTATGATTATCTAACATATTCCATACCACTTATGTTAGTCTACTCGAGCAACTTACTTATATTATACTGAACTAGCATCGGGGATACCTGTGCCCCCCCCCCCCCCCCCCCCCCCCCCTTTGTGGGACTTCGCACACATTTTGATCTTAGACAGAGCCTTGATTTAGCGGCACCCCCTTTGTGCGCTTCAAGCACATTTGGTCATTGAAACATTTTGATTTATATATATTGTTTTATTATATTTTTTTTTTAAGATTGAATTCCTTGCTCAATTTAACAAAACCAATTTTTTTTTTTTTTTTTCATTAAAAATTTGGAAAAACTGATACCATTATAACATCCGCCATGGTACTGCGAGTCACCACACCAAATTTGGTTGAACTCGGTCCAGGGGTCTGAGAGAAAAATCCGGACATATCCTACTCGTTTATATATATAGATGACAAGCAGTCACAGAACTATACCAGACTTGGATACTTTAGGTCTTGTGCGAGATCATCTGAGTTGAAAGACATGCAAATAATTCACGGATTGGCTTGATGCATTGTTGACAGATATTTTCTACCCATTTGTAGTCACGTTAATGTTTGAGACAGTTGTTCGCTCCTTTTCCATGCACACAATGATCTAGGCATTAGTTACATCAGGACAAGTTTACTTATATATGCAAACTTAGGGTCGTTGTACAGGATACACACAATTCCATCATTTCTAACCATTTCCTGATTAGTCTGTCAACCAGCCCATTATCTAGCATTATGCCTTAAAGGTACTCAATCCGATCAGAGGGTCCTATATTACAATTTCTTTGGCTTCGGGGGTAAAACATATTTGATTCGAGTCGAGGAACCCACACATCAAAGCTCAGAATGATCAGATATCGATTTTTGAAATTCGTTAATTTCTCGATATCTGGGACACTAATTTAGTCTGCCTCGTGCTCAAACAGACAAATTGCTGGTGTAAGATGGATAACTCTAAAATCAAGTGGTTAGTTATTAACAATAATAACTCTAAAATCAAGTGGTTAGTTATTAACAATAAAAACCACTTGAGAGCCTCCCCGAGAGCTTTCCGATGAATGGCAACAAGCCATATTTCCGACTAAATCCTGAAAAGTTACACATAATTCTGTGTTTAAGAAGTCGATTACTTAGGGCATTACTGTAAGGTTTATAATATTAAAATGTTACGCACCCAGTTAAATAGTTCAAAATCCCGTACAATAGTTCATTATTACAGTTTAGCATATTCTCCCCCAACCCATTTGAAAATTATCTGTAATCGACAGTGTATTTTCCAACGCAAGGAAGGAACATCATTCGACCGATCTCTAACGCAGTTCAGAAGTTCAAAATGCCGATCTGCAGTTCATCATGTGCAGTTCAGAAGATTCACCAGAAGACAGTTTAACCCAATTGTAACATCTGTCGTAGGCTGTGCAAATGACATGTAATATATGCGGCACTCCATTTGACCGACCTCAACACCAGTTCATTCAGCAGTTCAAAATCCAGTTCAGCCTTACATCGGGAAACAGTTCAGCAGATTATCCGGAACGCAGTTTAACTCAATTATAACAAAAATGGTCAGGTGTAGGTAATGCATATGACTTGTAATCAACGGGGTATACCGAACTACAGAGATGGACACCATTTGACCTACCTCCACCCCAGTTCAGCAGTTAAAAATCCCGTACATCAGTTCATTGAGTACAGTTAACCATATTACTTGTAATTGACAAGGCTTACTGAAATAACCGCCATCAGAAACTTTGCTGAAATAACACAACAAGATCCTAAGAACATAACCATTGTGCTATAGTACTATGCTTTTCTGCTTCGTTTCCAGTTGAAGCCATTAATTTGTGGCAAGAAATGGCCATTTTGACTGCCATTTTGATTTACCCCTATTTAATCAATTCCTCAAGGCTGCCCACTAGTTAGCTGGTCGATTCTTCAGAATGGTGTTCTATACCACTGGAACCCACCGAGAATAAATCTTTATACGCGAAACAATCAGTTGTGACTTGGCGGCCGGACTAGGTACTCAATCCGATCAGAGGGTCCTATATTACTATTTCTTTGGATTTGGGGGTAAAAATATTTGATTCGAGTCGAGGAACCCACCCATCAAAGCTCAGAGTGATTAGATATCGATGTTTGAAGTTTCAAGATTTGGGCCAAAACTTATTCAATCCACGTGCAAATTGTGGTTGTAACTTAATGTAAGATGGATAACTCTAAAATCAAGTGGTTATTATTGTTAATAGTAACAACTTGATTTTAGAGTTATCCATCTTACACCCGCAATTTGTCAGTTTGACCACGAGGCAGACTAAATTACTGGCCCAGTTATCGAGAAATTACCGAACTTCAAAAATCGATATCTGATCACTCTGAGCTTTGATGTGTGGGTTCCTCGACTCGAATCAAATATTTGTTACCCCCAAAGCCAAAGAAATAGTAATAATAAGGACCCTCTGATCCGATAGAGTACCTTTAAAGGCCACAAATTAAAATTGTACGACAGGATAGATCAAATCTCACCATTTGCGATAGCCATAATTATGGCAAAACGCCCCGCTAAGCCCTACATCGATATCTCTAAAATTTATCCAGATAGATGTTTCGACCTTGTTATGTCGAGGTTAACTCATCAAGGGATGCGATGTACTCATCGGGGGGGGGGGGGCATTATATAGTGGTTAGTGTACATGTAGCTGACATATTCTGTGTAATTAAGAAAGTGCCCACCCCCTTGTCAAGTGGTCCTGGTGATTTTGTTTTGACGCTATAGTGGGTCCCGTTGAATTGCTATGTTGATGGTAGGACAAACTGGTGCTATTACGAACAAGTACCGTTGTTCCTTTTAAGTTATCATTATCGCGGTGTTCGGATAATCTGAACATATCCATGGAAATCATGCAATACAGCTGGTTGTATTAGTTGTTGAAAATTGACTATAATCAAAATATCTATCCATGTCGTTTTGCAAACAACAGCGCATCCAGTTTTAATGTTTTTCAAAAATATATATTGAGTGTTTCATATATACATGCAGACATTGGACTGTTTTCTTTCAAATTCTTCGGATTAGCCAAGCATCGCGAAACTGACAACTTTAGAAAAACTAACGGTACTTTTTTCGTAACGGCATCAGTTTGCAATAACTTCACCATTGCAATTCATGCCTGTGGTATATTTGCCAACAAATGCCAACAACGCACGCGCGAAGTATTAAAATGAATGAAGCGGCTCTGTGCTAGCCTATGAGGAGTTGGCGGTTGCCACATGAAGTCTTTGACGTTAAACATTGGCGGTAAATTCGGAGTGTTTACTTCCTCCCGGGGTACTGGTCATAATTTCTACCAGCTACTTCTGATTGCTCGGGGTCATATATTTCACATTGGGACTTTTATAGGTAGTTCAAGTCATAGTGGACAATTAAAAGGATATTTTTGAAGATGTATGCTGATGTGCCATCGGGGGCTTACACATATAGATCATGCCACGAATGCTGCGGACACACGTTATCACAGTAGCGATGGCACAGTAGGTGTGACAAATTATTATGGTGGAGTTTGTGACAGTTGGTCGTCATAATTAATATGCCATAGCCAGCCATGTTGCCCGCTGAGTTTCCGCACGATGAGTCGACTGGACCAATTAACCCTTTGCGTTTCACCAAGGTTGACCTCTACTAATTACATATTGCTAAATTGTATTCGCTACGATATATATAATTGCACGATAGATCGTCCAAAAGTGTGTTTGATCGTGGCCTGGTGGCAATTCCTCATTGACTCACATATCATGCATGTGGTACTTTTTTTTTAATATGATCTCAATGCATGCATGTTTATCTACTTGTATTACTTTCATTAGTAAGAACAATTATGGCTGTTGACAGAAATATGTTATTCATTAAGTTATCAATTGGACTTGGTGTGGTTAGCATGCAAATATAAACACTGCTTGTTGAGTAGAGATAAACAGCGACAAGACATTCAGGTCCCTTGAGAGATCGATCGTCGCTGGTAGAGCTTGGTAGACTCATTGTGCGAATTTGCAGAGGGCGACATGGCTTGATATGGCATATTAATTATGACGACCAATTGTCACCAAACTCCACCATAATAAATTGCCACACGTACTATGCCATCGCTACTGTGGTATGTGTGTCCGCAGCCATCTCTACTCTTCAAGCGCTACGCCCGTAGATATCACATTCCAATAGAACAAACACTGTGAAATTTCGGAGGTGCTTATAACATTGAAAAACAATGTAGGTATTTCTTAGTTAATACCTGTTCCTTAATAATGAAGGTTCCAACTTGAAGTTACACGAACTTTAAGTAACTTTGTGAGCGATTTTTCTTTGCATCATCACTGAACGAAATGAGGTTAAAGATATGGCGATATAACATATTTTCCATGTATCGAATATAAGTCACATTTACGGCCCGTTTAATTTAAAATATTCCCGTCTGATCGATACCCCTCCCTCACTTATTGGGGAAGGGGCATGTCGCGAAAGAGGAGAATACTTCATATAAGCCCTCGGGCTTGTTGTCTGATCTCATTTCCATACATTATCGCTTATCTCTTATATTTGCATATTTGTATCATCTGTATATTATGTTATGTTGGATTTGGAAATAAAAATATGTTTACACTAATTTAAAATATGAAAAAAAAATCCTAAAACTTAAAGTTTGATTTCCCATAAATGTCATGAATAGGTCGACATCTGGCATCCCCGATATGAAAAGCAATTTGTAATAATTAACAGCATGTCGGTCGCTATAACTGATATGACCACATCGCGCGTGTTACATAACTCAGGAATCTAGCTGCCAGTCGCGCTTAGATTAATTGTATAGACTTAAGCTTCCCACTGCTGTTACCACAATGGACACTTGTATGAAGAACCGACTTCAATGTACAGTAATTCAAATTGGTCAGTATCATATAGACGAGTAGCAAATGCGCCACACAGATTGAAGAGAGTGATATGGACCTGCATGCTGTATAAGATTTCGAATTATAGATAAAAAGGATTTTTTTTTTTTGCAACCGACCACTACGCAAGCCTGCAAATAGCGTGCCTGTCATTTGCAGAATGAGGTGCCCAGATGGTAATTTAGTAATGCTATCCCCGCATAGCGGGCTAGCATCACTAAATTCACCCTCTGTGCACCTCATTTGCTTAGACCCCTCAACTGATATGGCAGACCTAGGATCAGATTGAAGATCCCCAGTTGAAGTTGGTGATATTCACCCATTGGGCACCTCAATTATGAATTTTATCTTCTGCAAATTAGGGGATATAGAAACTACCTAGAAGGGAAATGTAGACTAAAACAATCTTAATTTGATACTATAGATACTGCCCAGAAGATCGGGCCTAAGAGGATAGCAGCACTAAATTCACCCTCTTGTGGACCTCATTCTGCAAATGACAGGACACGCTATTTGCAGGCTTGTCACTACGTTGTTCCAGAATGCACTTATACACTGTCAATCATAATAGTTATTTTGAAGTGAGGGTAAAACAAATGTAGAAATTTGTGCATTTTGTATATACGTTTATAATTTTATGTTTTTTCTATTCTATTTTCCATGCAATATCCACTTTGCAGTTGTCCTATTTTTGAATATTTTTTTATGATTTTATTGTATCAGCTTCACATATTTCCCTCTATTTTTATATCAATATCTTACACTAACCACCAAGATTATGCGATTGGGCGACATGGATAGTGCTGTGTATTATATGGGATCAATGTGATTTTAAAGATGCATAGGATTAGAATATATTAAGTTTTCTCATAAAGGGCACGTACATGTGCATATGTAAAAAGTTTTATTTTGAATAAAAATTAATCGTAAATTCCACGTATATTTAAAATTTAAAGCATCCATAAATGTGTTGTTTTTAATATAAATGGTGTTTAAATTGCACGTATATTTGAAATTTAATTTCGTTTAAAGTCACGTATTTTCCATTAAATGTATAGATTTTTGGCATATACGGATCATATAAATTTCCATAAATTTTACATATACGTGGGATATATGAATAAGTAATTTTCACGTAAATATGGAAAAATAGCGTCTCTGTATATCTCACGTAAATCTCACGTATAATCAAATGTCTGGAATTTTAAGTCATCCGTATATGCCGTACATTTCACGTATATTTTAAATTAAAAGCATCATAAATGTGTTATTTCAAATATAAATTGTATTTAATTTGCACGTATACCTGAAATTAAATTTCGTTAGAGTCAAGCTGATTTTAAGATGCATAGGATTGGAATATATTACGTTTCTCGTAAAGGGCACGTACATGTGCATATAAATGTAAAAAACATTATTTTGAATAAAAATTAATCGTAAATTCCACGTATATTTGAAATTTAAAGCATCCATAAATGTGTTATTTAGAATATAAATGTTGTTTAAATTGCACGTATATTTAAAATTTAAGTCACGTATTTTCCATTAAATGTCTAGATTTATGGCATATACGGATCATATAAATTTCCTAAATTTGACATATACGTGGGATTTACGGACACGTAATTTCCACGTAAATATGGAAAAATACGTGTCCGTAAATCTCACGTAAATCCCACGTATATTTCAAATTTATGGAAATTTACGTGATCCGTATATGCCGTAAATCTAGACAGGTTACTGGGAAATACGTGAAGTTTAATTAAATGAAATTAAATTCTAAATTTGGTGCAGTGCGCATTGGAATTTCTCCCGGATAATTATGTCAATGTTTATTGCGATATCGACTCAAAAAAAGGTCGCCAAAAAGCATGCAATCTCCGAGCTGGGACTACCCCTGCTATGAAGTAGTTTATTGAGGAACAACTATTAACAAAGAAATATATTATCTGCCTTTGTTCAATGTTATAAAGTTCCCTGCGAGAACAGGTCAGAACACATAAGAGTTCCCAGGTTTTGTACTGTTGCAATAAGATCTCTACGGGCGTTGTTGGAGTAGAGGTTCATGACATGATCTAGGGTAACAAAGTGATAAAATAAGTTGCTTATGTGTGCCATACATGTTTGCGGCCACATGTTGTGTGTATGTAGTAAAGATAACTGGTACCGTGTGCCAGTTTAAGATTGGACCAGTCAAATATTTGTGGGAGAGATGTTCGATTTATTGTAGTGGCAATCAAATTATTCATCGTCGTGAAACGCGAATCTCTTGTGAAACACAAAGTACACATCGTGACGATGGTTAGACAGTGATCGCGGGGAAGCCAAAGATCGATCGCCGGCTACGATGAAGCACAGAAAGAAGAAAGAGAAACTGGACCAGAGACGTGGCGACAGGGGGTTGGGTGTCTCACCCCCCCCCCCCAACTTTGGTCAACTTTTCAACACTTGTAAAATTTCATACCTGACACAACATTAGTGGGAAATTTCAACACCAACATATATATATAGGTTGAAAATGTTCTTGTAGTTTGATTTCCAAACAATTTATTTGGGGGGGGGGGGTATTTTTGGACCAATATATGCATAATTTCCTACTTTTGGAAAAAGATTGGACTGAGTAACAGATTTAGTCATATGAGTTTATAGATATGCAAATAATGCACTGATTGACTTGATGTACTGATGACAGTTATTGTCTATATAGCCATTGATCGTAACATTAATGTTTGAGAGAGTTGATTGGTCTATGTCCATGCACACAATGATCTAGGCTTAAGGGTCTTAGTTTATTCACGAAAAATATTTATTTCAGTTTTACATTTCTGAAAGCTCTTTATGTTTATATTTCATAAGTTCCTCAAGGAAAATCCTAATTTATTTCAGTACGTTTTCTAAACTGTTTTATTTACAATATTGTAGAAGTTTCCACACTGGCCTAAAGTCTAATTTTACATATTGTCCTTTTGGAAAATACATGAATCCAGATATTGTTTTTCTAAAAATGTCCATGCCAGGTTATTTCCGAATGGTGCATGTCGGGAAGGAAGTTTTGTCACCGTCTTATATGCACACATGCCATAGCAACTAAGGCCCATATGAGCTCCCAATAACATAAATATGTTGTTTTTTTACAGTTATAAACTGTTACAAAATGTCAAATTAAGGCACAAAAGTTCTTCAGTAAAAAATGTGCATGATGTAAAACATGCGTTTTGGTTTTTTGTTTGCCTCTTTCAAAATCCACCCACACCGGCATATCTTCCCTGCAAATTTTGTATTACCCCTACCCCTGATAAGCAGTAAAAATATTCAGACCAAACCCATAATCGAACTTGACCTGTATTTTGGTTGGGAAAACTCACATACCAAATTTTGTTCCGATAAAATAAACCCAAACTAAAGTTATCATCCGAAAACCTCAAATATTAAAGTCAGTAAAAAATATTCGGACCGAACACATACTCGAACTTGGCCTGTATTTTAGTTTGGAAAACTCACATTAAAAATTTGGTTCCTATAAAATAATCCAAACTATAGTTACCATCCGGAAACCTCAAATATTGAAAATTCTAAGTCGAAAAGAGCCATAAGTCAGTACAAAATAATCGGAACGA
Source organism: Siphonodentalium dalli (assembly GCA_032622095.1). Classification (NCBI taxonomy): domain Eukaryota; kingdom Metazoa; phylum Mollusca; class Scaphopoda; order Gadilida; family Siphonodentaliidae; genus Siphonodentalium; species Siphonodentalium dalli. The sequence goes on from CP136069.1 coordinate 138,334,666, forward strand.
ACCCAAGTTCGAACATGGCCTGTAATTTGGTCTGGAAAACTCACGTACAAATTTTAGTTCCGATAAAATAACCCAAACTAAAGTTATCCGGAAACTACTAACTACTAACTGAACCATATGATGGGAACCTCATTCCATGGATGACAGACACATTATTTCAAGGCGTGGATATTTGATGAAGACCAAGCACTAACTTCTACTCACCCCTCAAGACGAATCTTTCGAACCTCAGCAGCGAATATCGACAGGGGTTTCTCAACCAGCCTTTATACTGACCATTCCGGATATCTTTTTGATTTGATCACATGATGTTTACGAGGTATTTCATGCATAGAGCCGGTATCACTTTGTTAATACCTCCAAACGACAACGCGACTATGATGTTTTTGACTGGTTTTGATTACGAATATTAGCGAGTTTGAGATACCCGTCCGACGGGAACGAGTATACGGGTAACTCTGTGAACATCGTCACGGTCACTTGGGTGCTTTCAATGCAGCACATAAAGCGATAGCGAATTGAAACGGGTAGATTTGTCCCATTGACCGGTAGCCTTTCACCACGATTGTCTCACTCAAAGGTCCATGAATTCCATGAAATTCCAGTCAGCTATGCGTTAACCTATTTATTGAAAGATTTCATGGGCAAATATTATTTATAAAGTTGTCATTTTAACCCAGGATTTGTGTTCAAATTCTCGAGGCGGCTTCTAGCACTTAGATAAATACGGAAGGCCGATTTTTTTCACTAACAACTTTGTTCACTGCATTAATGACAGGTTGTGATTAATAGAGTGAATAGATGGTGCTATAGACACAGTCTCGGCCCATTGCAGGGACATGGCTATAGATGGTCTGGGCGTTAGGGTGTCCACATTCCAATTTCTAACTACACATCTCGAACCATATCAAATTCACAAGTTTGCGCGTAATTCCATTTGCACCCCCCCCCCCCCCCACTTGGCTGGCAACAAGCTTTCCAATTGTTGGAAATTTTGAGACCTGACACCCCCACAAAGCTTGAACAATTTCCAACTGTTTCTGACAGCCATTTCAGTCCAAATTGTGTTACCAAAAATAGGGAAAATGCAAATGTTGGTCTAAAAACTACAAATTCTCCACTAATAAATTGTTCGAAAATCAAACTACGAAACACAATTTCAACCTATTGTTTGTGTGAAATTTCCAACAAATGTTGTGTCAGGTATATCAAATTTCCAAATGTTGAACATTTGACAACGTTGGGGGGGGGGTTGAGACACCCAAGGACATAAATATATCGTGGATTTATCTATGCATTGCACATTTGAATACAATTACCGTTTAGTTACCTTATCGTATGTAGGTGGGTGACTGATTTCTCATTTTAATATATATTTACTATCTGAACGGACATGGCGCATTTGAACCACAATACTGGTGTATACTGTAGTGGGGATAATATAGGTCGCCAAAGACACGAAATACATATACATACTCTACAAAATCTAAGCATAAGCAGAGCGAGTTTCAGCTGAAAATTCTGTGTTTCGCACAGAAGTGAAGCAAACGCTCTTTATTCAATCCGTATAATAAACAGACTACATTTTGACACCTTTTTTGTTACCAAGTTAAACATTTCAACCTACCTCCGGGTTTAGATCCCGACAACAATCCCAATTCTTGGGATAAATATTCCCTTGCCCCGATGGGCCGACCCTTCGATCTGTTGAAAGATTCCAAACAAAGGTTTACTTAAAGCTACTCAAACCGATCAGACGGTCCCCATATCATAAAGTTACAACAAGAACATTTCTTTAAAATACGCTTTTGTTATCAGAATCGATTAATTACAACAAAATAATGCTAACTGCTGTCAAGAAATAACAAACTTCAAAAATCGATATCTGATCACTCTGCGCTTTGATGGTGGGTTCCTCGATTCGAATCAAATATTTTGTTTTACCCCCGAAGCCAAAAAAATAGTAACTTGGGAGCGTTAATTCGGATTATGCATCTTTAATATGACTAAATATTCCCCAACTAAAATAAGGGACAAATGCGGTATTATATCGAACTGAAAGTACATGTATGACAATATTAGACCCTTGTCTAAAAAGTACATTTTGCACCGAATACTGGCTGGACATTTTAACTATATATAACGTAATTGTATATTTGAGCTATCATAATCTATTTTCTAAGTTTAAAAATTCCAACCGATTTATTGTCCACACTCGATCGGTCTATGACTTGTAGAATCCAATTGTTGAAAATGTTACCAATATGAGTGAAAGAAAAGCAACATCCTCTTCCAACTGCCACCTAGCTCGTCCTTGATGAAAGCAACTGATTATTCTGGGGCTCATCTAATCTAAATACAAATTTCCAACAACCCATAACGCTAAGTATAACATCGGCCAATAACGCGAATAACAATCTATATCATAATATCTTTTTTTTGCAATTGGCTCACCATACATTATCGGTCGATGTGATAAATCTACCGGTAAAACAGTTTGCGATTTCAAAAACGTGTACCGGCACGGGTAGCTACCCGTACGCGTACCCGTACCCGTACCGGTGTGAAATCGCAAACTCGCTATTAACAAAATACCCGTCAACAACAATTTTGTGGAACACAAACACAAACAAGGTATTCATGGACTACCTGACGACAAACTAAAGAAGACCCCCCCAAATGTTTATACCACGCTAACACACGTGAATCGAAAATTGCAGCATGCACGTCAGATTAAAGGCACGAGCGGCGTTCGTTGCATAAATATTCATATTTGTTCAAATCGCCATCAACAGAAGGAATATTAAAATATATATAGTTTTGTTCATATGCCAAACATAATCAGCGCGTAAATAATATATTGTCGCCAAGACGTACGATGGTGTACGTAAACAAGAACCTACTCGTGTTACAGAAGTTGTGCTTTTGTTTACATAACGCAGCGCAATTCCATTGGTTAATCACACAAAAATGATATAAACGCTCTTTATTATTTCCATATCAGGAAAACAGATACAAATAACGCTCTTTATGTTACCATATCCGGATCTAAACAAACGCCAGAAACGTAACGTTTTTTGCTTTTGTTTACATAACAAAGACGGCAAAAATTTACAATAACATACTGTTTATGTCATATTTCTGATGGTATAAGAACAAGGTCTATCTATATATTACTATTCTTTCTGTTTATGACGGTTTTTGACGGAGGTGAATATTTTAACAGCATACCCACCGCCAACGCCGCCCGTATATTTAAACTGTTTACAACCTGAATTACCACAAATAGTCCAACTTCGTTGCCGACCAACCCATGTGTATCTGTGGTGTAGTAAAGGTCGCCGAACAATATCAAGTTGAACGCCAAATATATAGTACCCAAACGAGCCTTGTTCACTAATGGAGTATCTGTTGTTTAAGAACTAACTCTTGTTTCGATTAGAGTTATGCAGTTATATCAGAAAAGTTTGAAAACAAATTCTTTAACGCGCGTGGCGCCGTTATTGTATAGTTTCTTCAAACTTTTCGGTTATAACTCATAACCTTAATCGAAACAAGAATTATTTATTAATAATTTAATCCGTCATCTTACAGGAGAACAACATAAGTAGAAGGTATAAGTATAAAAGAGTAATTTTTTTAGATTATGGACGACGAAAAAAGACGCATCCGACGTTGAAGATGACATGCACGCAGTCAATCAAACATCTAATTATAGATTGATCAAGTGGCGTCATATATTCGTCGGCTTTTGATTGGCTAATGAACAGCGTACAGCCACTGGTCACTCCACTGTGGCAACAGGTGTTCCAGAATATTTCGTTTGCACTGTGACACAAGTTGTTAGTTTCTGAAACTTCATTTCTTTGTAAATTTAGGCACGCAATATTTCAATTTCAAAATATTTATTGCGCCCAAACATACATACATAACATATACAATACTGGTACAATACTATAAACAGAAGACATAGGGGATCGCGTGGAAAACATATAACACCGTAGAATAAGCCCCTCTACCCACTATAAATCATATCACACCAAAAGGTCTTCGAGTGGCGCCAAATAATTGGTCTCGTCTTGTTGCTGGAAATTGAGTGTAGCGGGCTGATGTAGATAGGGTGGTGCTTTGGGAGTTTATTTAACTTTTGTGATAGATCAGAAGGAACCAACTCGTTTGGAATTTCAGATAAACGACTGAGTAATAATGAACAATTTAACAAAAGTTAAGGCCAATTTTACCGATTAAGAGGTCTGTAACTGATTCAACATTTATACCTAACCGTTGTATGTGTTCTACCATAACGGACCTTGCGGCGTTAAAAAAGGTCGACAACAAATAAAGAAATGTTCAGCGTCTTCACATTTATATTCACAAATGCAGTGCGGTAATAAGATCAGATAATTCTTATATCGGTCAAAATTAAATCACTACAATTATTCCTTAGACGGCTTTGTATCATGTTAACCCTTTACAGTTATGCCCTGTGCCAATGCATTCTCTTATATATGCGAGTCGACCATAGGTCGCCTCGCATATATAAGAGCATGCATTGGCCTAAATTTTTCTTACATTCTTTAACAATTTTATAATTTGTTCTTACATTTTTTAACATTTTTTATAATACCCAACAAAACGGCCAAAAACGCCCAAATAAATCTTCAACAGCCTAAAATATCTTCGGTCTGTCTCAATAACAGCATAAAAATATGGATATCATTGGAACCGGTTCATTGACCACATGGTTACAGTTATGCCCTGTGCCAATGCATTCTCTTATATATTCGAGGCGACCTATGGATGCATGCATAACAATTTTATAATTTTTTCTTACATTTTTTTACATTTTTTATAATATTTTTCTACATTCTTTGACAATTTTATAATTTTTAATATGTGTTAAGCTAATGCATTCTCTTATATATGCGAGGCGACCTATGGTCGACTCGCATATATAAGAGAATGCATTGGCACAGGCCGTTCTCTTGGGTAAAGGGTTAAGCTTCCTTCGGCCAACGTCAAAGAACATGAGGGGTTTTATGTCTGGAGTTTCGTTATAGTTTTTGACATAATGATGTCAGTAGCAAATTAATAAGTCTTTGACTTATTTTTGTTATATATATTTATTTAGTAAGTAGCTATTCGGAAATTTTCATATCTCCTTTTCAGTCTATAGCAACATACTGATGTTGGAAAATTCAACCGTTGTTTTGATTGCATGGGAGTTGGCAGCATTGCGTTCATTGTACCACGCTTTGTGTGCTACAATTGTATGTGCATGGTGCAATCTAGAAGTGTACCATCAAAGGACGTTAACATATCATTGAGAACACACGCCGGTCAGGATGAGCCTGGTACAGTGTTGTATATGCAGATTTTGGGAGGTTCTTTTACAACCAGCGACAATATCTCGTCAGAATGCCGAAAGCGTGCACAGGTCGGTTTCACAACCGGGTTCATGTCGGGTGCAGGGACGTTTTGGCACCTGGACGTTTCGGCACATCGTTTTCTGGATGTTTCGGCACCAGTCCTGGGTTTTCGGCACCTAGTTGTTTCGACCCAAGCACTTGGATGTTTTCGGCACTTCATCGAAGACGTTCAGTATATTGCGTTTATTCGCCATAACATTGCGTATATTTACAATAGTAATGCATGTTTGCGCCATAGTATAATGTTTATACGCAAACGGATTTCGTTTATTTACAATATATAGCGTCCGTGTAAAACATTTTATACAATAATTGCATATGCTATTCTGTGTATAACAAATATTTTGTAAATTTCATCTTTACACACGACTGAGGCTCTTTAACCCTTTACCCAACAGAACGGCCCTGTGCAAATGCATTCTCTTATATATGCGAGTCGACCATATGTCCGCCTCGCATATATAAGAGAATGCATTGGCTGAACACATATTAAAAATGATAAAATTGTCAAAGAATGTAGAAAAATATTATTAAAAATGTTTAAATTTTTATTTTTTAGGCCAATGCATTCTCTTATATATGCGAGGCGACCTATGGTCGACTCGCATATATAAGAGAATGCATTGGCACAGGGCATAACTGTAACCATCACAATGTGGTCAATGAACCGGTTCAATGATATCCATATTTGTATGGTGTTATTGAGACAGACCGAAGGTAATTTAGGCTGTTGAAGCTTTATTTGGGCGTTTTTGGCCGCTTAGTTGGGTAAAGGGTTAAAAGTACTTCTTCGAGCATCTCCGTAATTTCGTCAATAATATAATCCTAGCCTCCATCCTAACATCGCGTGCCACGTCTTATTGTGATTTAATAATTTCTAATTTTCAACCCCGATTAAGTATCTTTCGCTATCCAATCGTGCGCGTGTTGGCTGAATAAAATACACCCATAGTAGCCGAAAGTACAAAATGTTCACCACTCGTGGTATTAATTGTGAAAATTTGGTAATCTCGGCTACTATATGGGTGCATTATATATGTATATATCACATGAAACCCCTATTATATCATAAAAAAATTACATATCTCCTTATCTCTCACTAGTTACATATCACTTGACATCGCGCCAACAAAATGACACGCGTCTTTACATTGATTCATGTGGATTAATACTATTTCGGAAAGCCGCAAATGACGAACACCAGACAATGCAAAATTATTGCTTAGTTCATTAAAGTAAAATTCTTGTCCAACTTCGTTGCACTAACGAAAATAGACACAAAAAACAAACTGGCAAATTGGGGGCCGCAATAATGTCATATACGCTTATGAAGCGACCCAGCCAACGTATTACTTAGTAAATGTATGCATGTTGCAGCTTCTTTTAGTGATTTTGATCGGTAATAAAGACATAAAGCTCTATTTTGTTCATGTGATATACAAGATCTTCAACTCATTATGTTGGGATATAAGAATTTATTATACCCATTTGATAAATTTGATTCAAAACTCGTTTACGACTCGTTGTGAACCAATTTGATCAAACTCGTTTCATAAAATCCTATATCCCAACATAACTCGTTGGAAATCCTCTATATATTCCTCGAATTATTTTGATAACCGAAACCAGACCGCCGTGCAACAAAAACTGCGCGAATAATTGCACGCTATACACAAAACGTCACGGAGCTTCGAGTGAATTATATTAAATACCAACATTACTTTTTTTTAGTTTTTTTTTGTGGGCAGTAAGCTGTGACGTTTTGTGTATAGCGTGCAATTATTCGCGCACTTTTTGGTGGGCAGTAACACAAACTTGTCTCCAACAAGAGTTTCATATCATATATACTTGTTGGAAAACTTGCCAGAACGATGCAGAGCATATCTTATAAGTTGAAAGCCGGACACCAGGAAGTTGGTGGCAGTATTTGAACGAGTCGAGTATATATGACATATGAATTGTAAAGCAAAACCCGAAGCCAGTATTTTCCACAAAGCGGTATTTCCACGAAAGAGGCAAAGTTGACATATGTCACATGATGGTGAATTATTGAAATGAACTTGAATGTTGTAAATTCATCCCCTAATGACGTTGCCAGAAACAGATAATTAAAAAGTAAGTACTGATTCGGTTACGAAAACAGGATGCATGCGGCGTAACTTTACACCTAACACAAGGGCACGCGTTAAGAGCAGTACTCACTTAACCTCGTAAAATGCCGTAAAATGTAATTTATTATAGTCGGGGAGCCCAGAAATTTTACTCGAACTATGGAGTACGAAATGTTTGATGAGCCTGAATTGTCGGGAGAACCGCGGACTGACGACAGAAACACAATTCTTAAGAAGTGGATTTATACAGCATTTCCAGATAAGACTAGTGTAACCATGCACTTCAGAACTTAACTTCACCCATCTAATTTTCCTCCTTAGTATGTTCCTCAACTTTTAAGCAATTTTAACATAAAAGGTGCTACGTAGACACCAGACAAGATGGCGTCAAATATGGCCGCCGTCATTTAGACGAGGCACTAAGTCAGTTTGATCCGAATTATAGAGAGAAAATCTTGTCAAAAGAATGCAAATATATATATACCTCTCTCTAGGAAACTTTACATTAAAATCGGCTAAAATTCACTGTTCGAGTTTGGACCATGTTTTCAACTTAATGGAACTACATTTAGTATCAGGGGTGTGTGTTTTTTCTGAACTGTTTTCAGAAATGCAATAAAAAACAAAATCGAAGTGGTTTCGTTGTAAATTGAGCAACACATAAATGAAATTGCTTTATTTTTGGATATCGTCTTAGATTATGGCAACCCTTTACCCAACATAACGGCCAAAAACACCCAAATAAAGCTTCAACAGCCTAAAATATCTTCGGTCTGTCTCAATAACACCACACAAATATGGATATCATTGGAACCGATTCATTGACCAAATTGTGATGGTTACAGTTATGCCCTGTGCCAATGCATTCTCTTATATATGCGAGTCGACCATAGGTCGCCTCGCATATATAAGAGAATGCATTGGCCTAAAAAACATTTTTTATAATATTTTTCTACATTCTTTGACAATTTTATCATTTTTAATATGTGTTAACACTGACGTTAACGCTATAACACTGACGTGAGCGCTATAACACTGACGTTAACTCTTTAACACTGATGTGAGAGCTATAACACTAACGTGAGCGCTATAACACTGATATGAGCGCTATAACACCGATATGAGCGCTATAACACTAACGTGAGCGCTATAACACTAACTTGAGAGCTATAACACTGATGTGAGCGCTATAACACTGATGTGAGCGCTATAACACCTAATATACCAGACTTTGACCATACGATACATTTATCTAATTCAAATTGATGTCCGTGGACCATGTGTCCGATCGTCTCAAGTGAACATTAACATGTATGTTATGCTTGTCGCGATGACAACCTTTCTGTGTGAATGACGTGAGGGTATCAACTGGATAGTTTGTTCAGTTGGCATGAGCACGAATTTTGTCGCTATGACAGTATTCCTGTGTGAATAGTGCGAGTTTATCAAACAAATAATACAGTCTGTATATAGTAACGGGAACATCCACCCTGGCTTGGTCTTTATCTTTTTATTCAATCATTTGTTTTGTATATGTGTCATTATGTCCAATGATTCCATATGAACAACGTTGCGATATTCACAGTGAACACCCTTGAAATAGGAGTTGTCCTGTTTCGGGTTAGAGTTGTCGAATAGGTTCCTGTTCTCAGCAAAGAGTTTCACTCACACTTATTGGTTTCATGACATAAGTTCTGGGTGGATGTTCCTTCAATGCATATATTATTACATGTACTATTATATAATTATGTACCGGTTAAATGAGTTTTTATCATGTTTTAGTATTTAAATTTGTATATCAAATTGAAATAGTAACGGGCACATCCACTCTTTTTATTCAATGATTTCTGCTCGATTTGTCGTGCATTCAAACTATTTTACTGACATGAGCGCTATAACACTGACGTGAGCGCTATAACTCTGACGTGAACGCTATAACACTGACATGAGCGCTATAATACCGACATGATCGCTATAACACCGACATGATCGCTATAACACCGACATGAACGCTATAACACCGACAGGCACGCTATAACACTGACGTGAACGATTTAACACTGACATGAGCGCCTTAACACCGACATGAACGCTATAACACTGGCGTGAACGCTACAACACTGGTATGAACGCTATAACACTGACGTGAACGATTTAACACTGACATGATCGCTATAATACCGACATGATCGTTATAATACCGACGTGAACGCTATAACACTGACATGAACGCTATAACACTGACATGAACGCGATAACACTGATGTGGGTGCTATAACAATAACCTGGGCGCTATAACACTGGCGTAGGCGCTATAACACTGACATGAACGCTATAACACTGACGTGGGCGCTATAACACTGACGTGGGTGCTATAACAATGACATGGGCGCTATAACACTGACGTGGGCGCTATAACACTGACATTATCGCTATAACACTGACGGGAGCCCTATAACACTGAGTGAACGATTTAACACCGACATGAACGCTATAATACCGACAAGAACGCTACAATACCGACATGAACACTATAATACCGACATGAACGATTTAACACTGACATGAACGCTATAATACCGACATGAATGCTATAACACCGACATGAACGCTATAATACCGACATGAACGCTATAATACCGATATGAACGCTATAATACCAACATGAACGCTATAATACTGACATGAGCGCTATAACTCTGACGTGAACGCTATAATACTGACATGAACGCTATAATACCTACATGAACGCTATAATACTGACGTGATCGCTATAATACCGACATGAACGCTATAATACTGACATGATCGCTATAATACCGACGTGATCGCTATCATACCGACATGAACGCTATAATACCGACATGAACGCTATAATACCGACATGAACGCTATAATACCGATTTAACACTGACATGATCGTTATACTACCGACACGAACGCAATAACACCGACATGAACGCTATAACACTGGCGTGAACGATTTAACACTGACATGAGCGCTGTAACACTGACATGAGCGCTTTAACACTGACATGAGCGCTCTAACGCTGACATGAACGCTTTAACACTGACAAGAGCGCTATGACACGGACATGAGCGCTCTAACACTGACATGAGCGCTTTAATATCGACGTGAGCGCTTTAACACTGACATGAGCGCTTTAACACTGACATAACCGCTTTAACACTGACATGAGCGCTATAACACCTACATGAGCGCTATAACACCGACATGAGCGCTTTAGCACTGACATGAGCGCTTTAACACTGACATGAGCGCTTTAACACTGACATGAGCGCTATAACACCGACATTAGCTCTATAACACAGACATTCGCGCTATAACACCGACATGAGCCCTATAACACCGACATGAGCACTGTAACGCCGACATGAGCGCTATAACGCCGAAATGAGCGCTATAACACAAATATATGTCATCGGTGTGCTTCTAAAATGTCATACCTGTCATTTTGGCGCGATTATTTTTATTGACTTTTCGGAATCTACGGGTGCGATTACATCAGTTCCTCAGATAACTTGTCAATATTTCAAGTATAAATGCCATTTTCGATGTTTGTCAGGGAAATTGGTGTTCTAAAATGTCGTATCTGAGTTTCCCTCGAAAATGTTCGTTAATTCTAAAATGTCGTAATTTTTATTTTCGAAACCGTTCCTGATATGATAATTCTGATTGGATTATTTCGAAAAAGAATCGCCGGAGGGCGTATCTTCCCTATCCCGAGTGACATAGACTATATAACGAAGCTGCAGGAATCGTCAAAACTATAATGTCGTATAGACAAGATTTCGATTTTAACTTCTAAAGTGTCGCACAATGCAATCAAATCATGTTTTCTCATCAACTAAAAGATATCTGAATATGAAAGTGCACCTATTATAACAATTTTGATATAAAGCGTTATTGTGCAAAGTTGTTGGCAGACCAATTCTAGATCCAGAAATACATAGTTTTTTGTGTCTCCTGAACAATTTGATATTCCTTATTTTACGATGTAGTATGTGCATTAATTAGAACACCGGACTAAAACGACACTATAATAATTGTTTTGTTTTTTTGTAAATAGGTTTATTGCAAATAAAATAAACAAAGAGCCAGACAACAGATACGAAGACCTATACAAGTCCGACTCAACAAAATATAAATTACTACAAAGAAAAGAAAATTCACGTGATTAACAAAACAAAAAACAAAAATAAGTGCATATGCTGATAATGTGCAGTTGATTCAGGAGTCATTGGGGTGTTAAGAAGCCAAATATTCAGTAACTTTCCGAATTTTAATCGATTTAAGGCTATGTGCATCGGTTTGTGTAATTGGCCAAATAGATTCTCATGACACCAGAATATGTATATAGGATTATTCTTTATATTATTCTTGATATTATCTGATTGCGTCCCGTATCAAAAAGAGAATGAAAGATTAAAAACTCAATTCGTAACAATATCAATTTCTGTATATGAAGCGCGATAGTTATGCATTTTTTAATCTGGATGTTGCTTCAACATAAATATGAACTGCTTTTACTATTTCTGAATTTATAGTGATACTCAAGCTATTATCTCCATAGAGTAATAGGTGTGTTTTGATATCGACATCCATGAATCCCAATGCATTAAAGAGTTCAAATAATTATTGATCTGCCCTCACACTTAGTGTAAACAATATTTAATTTTCGAACAGAACATTTAACACATACAAACAAATTGACATAATTTACAACACATGTTAAAAAACGAGGATTGGACAACAAGCCTGAAAGGTGTTTATAAAGTCTTTTCCTCGGAATAAGATGTTTACCCTTGGTATCATAATAGATACCATATAGGGTAAATTTAGCAGGCGGGGATAAAATGTTAGATCCGAAAAAATATTGTTGTAGGAGGGGGTAGAGGGATAGAACGTTTGTCAAGTTAATTGGTATTGTATACCGTACATCAGCCAAAATGAAAGAGGGGAGTGAAGCGAAGTACCGTATATATTTTTAGTTACACAACTTTGATATTTATAACATATAATATTTACGAACCATGGAAAATCAAATCGAAACGCACCGCGGCCCACTTGGAGGAAATGCGAAAAAACAGGGTCAACCTACTTGTATTGTTAATTAATGTTAAAATAATTGGTTAGAAGCGTACTTTAGCATTATATGATGAAGCAATGACTCAATTGCACGGAGAGTGGTCCAGTGACACGGAGAATGATTAATTAGCCCTCAATTGGAAATTATTAAATTTTATTTCATTAAAATCCATTGAGAAATGATGAGTCGACCCTACCGGAGCACACAATACATGTATTGCATGGCCCGGCCAACGGATAACTCATCACGGTTATGATAATAGGGCGATAATTTGATACAAGACTATGGTCACTGCTTTTGAAAACTGGAGTGATATTTGCTATTTTCCATTTACTTGGATAATAACTATTTTCCGAGAAAATATTGAAGACATGAGCAAGGGGTTCACAAAGAGATAAAGCACAAGTTTTCAATACGCGGGGGCTAATTTTGTCTGGTCCACAAGCTTTAGATAATTTAAGATTTTTAAGAGCATTGAAAATATCGGTTGTCGAAATTTCTACCTCACTTATTGCTATATCAGAATTAGAATTTAGAGGAATAGAGTTCAGGTTTAGATATTTCGCAAAAGTATTCATTTAAGGCATTCGCTTTATCAGAGGGTGAAGTCAGACAGAAGTGGGGGGTATGTCTTTGCGATTGTTTTGGAAAATAATTATTTGTAAATTTTTCCACCAGGTTGATTTATCAGTGTTTATGTCATTTAAACTGTGGTCAATTTTTGTGTCATAATCAGACTTTGCTTTTCTCACGGCGTGTACATACTGGTTGCGCACAGTGCGAAAGTTTGCCCAAGAAGTCGAGGAATTATTGTGTTTCGCTTATTTATGTAGCCTATTGCGTTTGCGCATTAGTTTCTTTATGCTACATGTAAGCCAAGGGGGACATCTTTTTTATAGAAACAGTTTTACTTGGAATATGTCTAGTGCAGACATTTTGTATGAATTCGGTTAAATGGTTGGTAATCGTAGTCAAATTATGATCAGAATAACTGCCCTCACACTTAAATGGGGACTTACACTCCTTTTATACTCAATAGAATATAAGCAACAAGTGAATGAATTTGAGCCATGGATTGGTGCAAAATACACACATATTCTATATGGACGATTCAAACACCATGGTTATTATAATTAAAATGAGTTTATGACTCGACTTATGTATAAAATGATATGGTCCCATGAATGACCGGATTTAGTGTAAAGTACCCATTTAAGGGTGCATTTACATTTCTGTCGATTTGTATACAGATCTGTGTGAAGTCACGTGTCACGTGTGTTCACAACATGATTAATGATAGTGAACGCGCGCTCATCAGTACTCTGGTAATTGACAATTCACTATGAGTCGTGTCACTTTAGGCCACACAAAAAATGAATCAACTATCAGCAGACCAAAACAGTTTATTCTTACACCAGTTGATAATGGTTATACTATGCTTTTGCGGTCGCCCTGTTGTTCACTGGGTGTACTAAGGTATTACCAAACTCCAAGAAGAATAAATATTAATAAGATATACTGTATAGTAAACACTTTACTTAAATTACTTTTCACCACACGCACCAGCACACATGTTCTCGCGTACACTGTGAAATACATGAGTTGAAATTACAAAGAAAGATTAAGCACATTCGCCAAACAGTTAATCAAATCAGATTTGCCTGTCGCAATGCCTCGGTGTTGATCGTGCCTTATAACGGATACGATTTTTGCTCACACGAACGTATACCGTTTTCTTTCTGTGTGCATTTCTATATCAACTCGTTTACACTAGTGTGCGTGTAGAACTGTATACAGATCTACAGCAATGTAAACCCACGCTAATGGTTTCATGACATAAGTTTTTGGTGTGGATGAGCCTTCAATTAATATATTAATATTGCTCATATTACATTATACTACTATATAATTTTGTTAAGTATGTACCTGTTGAATGTGCTTTCGCCATGTATTTGTATTTAAATTTGTTTTTCTAAGGAAAGGTTTTGTAAGGAAAAACTAAACATTTACATTAAGCCTTGTGACATAGACAAATCACATCCCTTGGGAAGGATCAGACTTCTCTGATATTACTTCTACCGGGACTGAAAACAATAACACTGTGCCTAACAAATCTGCACAAATAAGAGTGATAAATTTAATTGTTATATTCACCACTTATTATACAAGAGAAACTATCTTCAAAGTCAAAAAAATCTAAGAGGAAAGTCAAGTGTCGTAATAGTTGAAGACCTAACCTTATCACGGCAGGCTGTGATTTCAACATTAAGAAGTCATCAGACATTCATTATTGTTGGTCCAACGAGGGAAAAATCTTCTTCAAACTGAAAGAGGACTCTAAAAAGACCATCGTCGACATCAACAAACCTGTTGAAGCCAAGTTAAGGTTGTCAATTTGTCTGCAGAACAAACTAAATGAACCATTTGTTATGATTCGAAACTTAAATTCAATATAGTTTTCATTTGTAAATGAAGACCACAGTTTATACTATTAATTTAAATGAAGTTTAGGTTATGCTAGACGTGATGATGATAAACAATAAACCAATAAAATCAGTTGAGGATTTATTCAGCACCTGTGTTGCATATAGTCATCACATTTCTATATATCCTGAACTGAAAGAGAGATTTTATTTTTTTTTGCTGAAAATCCACTTATTCTCACAAATGGAAGTACATTTAAATTGATGCCAACAATTATCATAGTATAACCAAGCTTCCACCTTCAAATCTTGAGCTCCGTCCATTAACCCTTTACCCAACAGAAGGGCCCTGTGCCAATGCATTCTCTTATACATGCGAGTCGACCATAGGTCGCCTCGCATATATAAGAGAATGCATTGGCTTAACACATTAAAAATTATAAAATTGTTAAAGAATGTAAGAAAAAATGGTAAAAAGTGTTAAAAAAAAGATTTTTTTTAGGCCAATGCATTCTCTTATATATGCGAGGCGACCTATGGTCGACTCGCATATATAAGAGAATGCATTGGCACAGGGCATAACTGTAACTATCACAATGTGGTCAAGGAGCCGATTCCAATGATATCCATATTTGTATGGTTCTATTGAGACAGACCGAAGATATTTTAGGCTGTTGAAGCTTTATTTGGCCGGTTTTGGTCGGTTTGTTGTGTAAAGGGTTAAATGGCCATGCACTGTTGGCCTATTGTTGTATATATGTTATTTTTTATGTTCTTTGTTTAATGTTCTAAAAGACAGACACTGTCTTGAAACTTCCACCGCCACCACCCAATATCATCCTAAAGAGATGTGGTTCTCTGCTTTGGTATTATTCACTCGAAATATATTGATGCCCTTGTTAAATCTTGATCTAAATACCGTTACTCATGGGAGTTAGTATTGAACAATACCGGTCGTCGATTGGCTGTTTTAATCTGGCTCAATGGTATACATTCCCTGATAATTAAATCTGTTAATTTGTCAATAACTTTACCCATCGGGATTAAGACTATAAGATTCATACCTGTTATAGCATGTCTTTTAATTTTATGTGGAGACATTCACCAGAACCCCGGACCGACTTGTACATCCTTACAAGATGAAAAATATCTGTCAATTTTTCATTATAACATTAGGAGTATACGAAACAAACTAAATTCAGTTATATATTATATCAATGAATATGATGTCCTATGCTTTACTGAAACACACCTAGACAGCTCTTATTCTTCCTCCTAATATTTCTCTTCCAAATTATACTGGTCCCATTATAAATGATTTTTCTAGCCATGGTGGAGGAATTGCGGTTTATTTTGCTAACCACCTTGCTTTTCTACGCATCAACTTTTATGAATTTGACTCCACTGTCATGTGGTTTAAACTGTTCTCAAACGGCTCAAATTATGTATTATGCATCTCCTACCGCTCCCAACAAAACTTTGGTGACCCGCAGTATTGGGACCTCCTTTATTTGTCTATTGCCACTGCTCTTGATGAGAATCTTCCATTGATAATTTTAGGTGACTTAAATTCTGATGCTAAATCCCTCATCAAAAGTTAAAGAAATTACTGGTGCTTACCATGTCCGAAATCTAATAAATCTCCCAACACGAGTATCTAGCACAACACAAACACTTCTGGATCCCATCTTTGTGAGCGACGAAATTGTTTCCTATTATTCAGATGTAATGGACCTTATTGTCTCGGATCACCTAGCAGTTGTTGCCTACATTGCCTATGACTATAGAAAGAAGGGATCATTTTATCGTACAATTTGGAATTATTAGTTAGCTAATTTTCATGGTGCAAAACAAATGATAAGAAATTTTGAGTGGGCTGTCCTATTTAATTCAATTTCTGACCTAAATGAAGTAGTACCTACATTTACGGATAAATTTCTGAAAATAATGATAGATAATATAGCAACGAAAGAAGTACTCATTCGTACCAGTTATACACCATGGTTTAATTCCGAGATTAGAAGAGCTATTAGAATTAGGGACCGTTTTCGGAAGAAAGCATTAAGCACATGCAGAGATCATGATTGGCAGAAATATCGAAAAGCCCGTAACTCAGTAAACCATGCAAAGAAATATGCTAAGTCAAAATTTAATGAAAAACTTCAAGATTCAATGAAATTGAACAACTCTTCAAAATTCTTTTGGCATATTATCAAAGACCTGTTAGGAAAATCATCCAGAAATGAAATTCCACCACTGAAGGATAAAGATGGGAGGTTAATTTTCAGTGATGTAGAGCAGGCTAGTCTCCTCAATGATTCTTTTATCTCAATTCGATCTTAGATGATCGAGACTGTATGCTTCCTGAATTCACTAATAAGTGTGAAACGAAAATTTCTAATATAGATATTGCCTGTATGGATCATAATTTTTATGTAACACCACATGAAAACTCAAATTAGAAATTATGTACAAAACCAATGTCCTTCCATTAATGGACTATGGTGATGTTTTTTGGAACAATGCTAGTGATACACTCAAAAGGAAACTTGATCGCTTACATATGGATGGGGCCAGAATTGTGTCGGGTTTAACTAGGCCTGTATCTGATACCAGACTGATTACTGAAGTTGGGTGGCCACCATTAGAAAATAGATGAAAATATCACAAAATACGTATATGGCATAAAATTATGTCCGACTCACATGAGGTCCCTAGTTTTCTCACAGTTATAGTTCCAGCTTTTGTTAACGAGAATACAAATTATGCATTCCGCATCAAGATGCTAATTCGCACATTCAAACATAACACAGCTCATTTTGAAGGTACCTTCTTTCCTGAAATGGCTATCTCCTAGAATGCTCTTTCGTCTAAAATAGAAAAACCTACTAAAAATAAGGTCATTCAAAGTATGCACAAGTCCGCACCCATGCAAGCAATTCCACCTCCACTGTATTACTATTCTGGCCGCCGAAAAGCCAATATTAATCACTGCAGGCTTCGAAATAACTGCAGCGATCTTAATTTTGACAAATTTAAAAATCATATTTCAGTATCTATGAATTGTCAATGTGGTCACCCATGTGAAGATGCTGTACATTACTTTTTCCAATGCCCACTATATCTAACAGATAGACATGTTTTATTTCAGAAGTTAAATAGAGCTAATATCAGAATTGCAATATTAAAGATTTGCTTTTCGGCCTATCTGATCTAGATTATGACAAAAATGAATATTTATTTAAAATGATACAAAACTATTTAGATTCAACAGGCAGATTTGGATAGGCAGAGATATGTGTCAAAAATTAAAAAAACAAATAATATTCTCCACGATTGATTTTGCAGCGCGATTAACTGATTATTGATTGATGATGACTAAATGATTAATTGTTTTCCTTTGTTTGATAGCCAGTCAAATTCTCCTATTATAAACTCAATAACTCAACTAAAGCCAATTTTTATTTCTAGTGAAGAATATAGGCAGCGAACCACACTAAACTAAACCTAACCAACTCAGATCTCCTTTTTAAGAATTGCATCCCCCTACTTTTGGAATCATTTTACCGATACTACATATATAAAAAAAAAATACATAATAATGATAATAAATGAAATTTCTTCAGCTTTTTTACCAATATGTCTACACAACTCATCTGGAGCCCCAAATAAAATGAATCAGTATTCTCCGTTCATATAAGGGATAGGAGCTTCCGTAAGTTCTGTAACTTGTGCTCCGATCCCTGTATCGCCTCTCATCAATATTCACCAACTGTATTATCTTTATTTGTATTTTGTTTATTGATTGAGCGATAATAAAAAAAATATGTTTAAATCATGTATTTCTATTTAAATTTGTTTTTCTAGCACACCTTATTTATTGCGATGAAAGAATTGTAATTACAAAACCTCATATTGGCGGGTTCATGAGAGTATTTATTGCCTCCTTGCTGGAGAGATATTTGCACGAGTGTATACATACATGTAACATGCAGTAATAAACACAACAAGTGTCAGAAAAATTAATATAGTAATTACATAAAACGTAGAATGCGTAATAATCAGACTCAATTTGGTACGGGCGAGTTGTGTCTTGTCAACGGAACTTTTATCACAATGAAAGAAAACAATGAAATTCCATAAACAAAAACAAAAACAAACAAAACAAAAAACAAATGCGTTCATGGATTGTGGGTAATTACTTATACTTGCATAACAATTACGCATGCAGTTTTGTGTTTTAAGATCAGATGGTTATCTCTAATTTCTTACATAATTTTCTATACATTTTTGTAAATAATTTAGATGACATAGAGGGACAGCAGTATTCATCGAATTATTATTTCAATAACGACTTGACAATGTTTGGTACATGTAATAATATCATACGCCAAGTATGTATGTCACCTTGTGTTTTAATATACTCAAAACCAACAGTGATATTAAATTATATTGTGTCTGTTGTTTGAAAATCCATCTTCAATTATCTAAAAACAAAATTTAATGTATCCTGATGTTTCAAGTTTTGATTGATATCTCGGAATATCTGACGATTAATTTATAAACTTGGAATAGATACATGCATATTATTGCTCTATGCACATTCCATTTTCGTTGGAATTGGTATGACGTCATAAAATACATGCATACATGGTACCACTGCAAAAGTCTGTTGCACACGATGAATCGAATCACTCTATTTATATGTAAGATAGGCTCAAACCTGAGATTAGTGTGCCTGTCATTTGCAGAATGAGGTCCCCAGAGGCGAATTTAGTAATGCTATCTCGCTCAGCGGGCTAGCATCACCAACTTCGCCCTCTGGGACCTCTTTCTCCATGCCCTCATCAGCTATGGGAGACATAGAATCAGATTAAAGTTCCCAAATGGTGAATATTGTGATGTATACCCATTGAGAACCTCGGTTATGGAATGTATCGTCTGCCAATTTGGGGGAAAAGATAACCTAATCTAAAAAGGGAAATAGAACCTATGTGAAGAAGTTTCTATAGAAATTTTATAATAAAGAAACATTCCAGAGAAAATGAGGCCTAAGCAAAATGAGATCCCCAGAGGGTGAATTCAGTGACGCTAGCCCACTATGCTGGATAGCGTCACGAAATTCACCCTACGTGGACCTCATTCAGCAAATGACAGGCACACTAAACTCAGACTTGGATAATAATAGCAACCACCAAGGGTGCTTATACCAAGGCGGGTGAATGACGTCATATCATTTTTTTCTATATCCATCAGTAATATTTCAAGATCGCGGGTATAGATTTTGGAGAAATTGTATCGTGACTTCCGGTTAGCAACCGTGTGGAGATTGCAAAAACCGCGAAATTGGAAATGAAGCATCGCGATAAAAATTAAAGTAACTACTTCAGAACTTACGAAGAATTCACATGTGATTTAAGTCTATTAATTTCATTTAGACCAATTTCGTTGGCCAGCTTGATGAAAACGAAAAATGAAGAAGTCATGACGATAATCCAGACTAGTTTTGACAATCCACGACACGTCTTGTCTATTAGGCATGTCGTCTCCGTCGTGACCACTGCATGGTGTTACATAAAATATTCTTAGCGTTATGTCGAGTTATGTTTTAGATATATATACTCTTGAAATATGTCATACTTTTGGACAAAGGCATTTGTGGAATATCTAATCCTGAAATAAAGTGGTATCACTTCCCCCACTTCGGTTCCCCGTTATCTCAACACAAATTATTTTTGAAGCCTCTTTTATTAATGAGAGCCATTTATCCTCGTCACCTTGAGTCCAAAATGCATGTTAACTCTTTATATACTAACTAGCAGGTGACCCGACATCGTCCGGGCTTTGACCTTGAATTGACCATTTTTAAGGTCACGGTCAGGTCGGGGTAACGATTTGACCCGTCCAAAGAAATGATGGTACCCGTCCCGTGATGGTACCCGTCCATAAAAGAGGTACGTTTGTGGGTACCCGTTTCAATGTGAAGATCACCTCGGGCGGAAAAACTTACCCGATGAAAATCTCCCCCGTTCCTTGGAACCCCTAAGTACGAAGACATACATAAGAATCACACAACACGCTGATGTATGGATACAGACACACTCACGTCTGGCCCGACTACGAATCACACTACACGCATACGCTCTTTATCAACGACACTGTGGATACGAACGCTCTTTAACTATCCCCGCGATTAACCCCACAGTGCCAATGACGGTCATTTTGGTGACTGGGTGTGGCGAATGAGTGCTCTGACGTTCTCAGAAGCGGTGCGATGACACTCCATCTGTGAATTTATCCTTAGATAGGAAGTTTGGGCTCAACCGTCCGGCAGTTTTCCCGGCCATGGCTAACAGACAAACAAACAAACAGAAGTCCCAAAATATATATTAGACTAGCAGGTGACCCGACTTCGTCCTGACTTTGACCATTTTGAAGGTCAAGGTCAGGTCGGAGTCACTATTTGACCCGTCCAAAACACTCCCTGGAAAAAAGTACCCCTAGGTATCAAATTTCGTCGAAATCCGTCAGTTTTACCCGATTTGACCGTCGAAATCCGTCCAGCAGTTTTCCCGGCCATAGCTAACAGACAAACAAACAGACAGACATAAGTCCCAAAATATATATTAGATCATTTGTGGGTACCCGTTTCAAGGTGAAGGTCACCTCGGGCGGAAAACTGACCCGATAAAATTCTCCCCCATTCCTAGGAACCCCTAAGTACGAACACAGACATAAGAATCACACAACACTCCCATGTCTCGACACAGACACAACACGCTCATGTCTGGACACAGACACGCTCTTTATCAACGACACTGCGTATACGAACGCTCTTTAACTATCACGCGATTAACCCATGAATTCCCATTGCGGTGGCGGGGGAATGGAGAAGGAGTGCTTTGACGTTCTCAGAAGCGGTGCGATGACACTTCATCTGGGATTTTACCCTTAGATGGGAAGTTTGGGCTCAATCCGTCCGGCAGTTTTTCCCGGCCATAGCTAACAGACAAACAGAAGTCCCAAAATATATATTAGACTAGCTGGTGGACCCGACTTCGTCCCTGCTGTTTTCCCTATGCTTTTCGGCGAATTGCGCGATTTGACCCTGAATTAATCATTTTGAAGGTCAAGGTCAGGTCGGTGTCACGATTTGACCCGTCCAAAACACTCCCCGGACAAAAGTACCCGACAGAAGTACCCGTCGAAATATGTCCGCTTTTACCCGATTTGACTTTGAATTGACCTTTTTGAAGGTCAAGGTCAGGTCGGGGTCACGATTTGACCAGTCCAAAACCATCCCTGGGAAAATTACCCTTAGGTATCAAATTTCGTCAAAATCCGTCTGGCAGTTTTCCCGGCCATAGCTAACACACACACACACACCCTTACTCACAATGAGTGTCGAATAGGGGACATGTGTCACAGACCTCCAATCGGGGACACCTCAAATCTTTATACCACAGCCTTCAAACTGATAGAGTTATGTCCCAATGAACATAAAATCGTCACGAGCAAACGAAAACACGAAATCCTCCACCGAACCTCAAAATAGAATGTTGGGTTTTTTACATACTAATGGTGGACAGGGTGGATACACGTGTGTTTTTTCGAGTGTGAGAAAGGGGGACATACACTCTTGGGTTTGAAATTTGTTAATAGGGAACAGAAAAATACACGATCTGTGTTTTCGAAGTGGGAACATAATATTTTTCACTTGTGTTTTCAAAATATGGACATCAAAATATTGAAGTGTGACAAAGAGGGACAATTTTTCCCTCGTCTTTTCAAAATACGGACATCAAAATATTGAAGTGTGACAAAGAGGGAGATTCATAAACTTCGAAGTCAGAAAGTTGTCACAGTGGACAAAGATAACATTATCACAGTGGACAGGGATATAAACGATATGTGTTTTATATGTGTCAAAATTATAGTCAAAATACACGCGATTTGCTGACAATATATTTTCCTTTGCGTGCATGATGCACCAAAATTTTATATCTGAATAACGGGACCTGTATACGAATATACGGGCAATATCCAGACACGACGTCGTCTCAAGATTGGCCAAATCCCTTTTGTTCTAAATATATTATTTAATTGTTATACTAACTGATCTATCATGTATGTAAACTGTATTGGGAATAAAAACAAACATTACCTTGCATTGTAGTTAGATGCTTTAGACTGTAGATAGCATATAATGAAAGTGTCAATGACACAGTAGCTTAACTTGCGACAATGACTATGAATTGAATTCAACCTTGTCAACCTCCATGACAAAATTCATGATGATATGAATGAGTGTTCTCATTGGCTCATTGCACTAGCAAGTTTCGAGAAAATCGGTTCATAAATGCGACCTGTAGGGAGTGCCGAAGAAATTCAAGATGGCTGCCATGGCGCCATTTTGGATTTCGGAACGGACTCAAAATAGGACGTTCTCGTCAACTCATGGTACTAAGTAATCCTAGCAAGTTTCGAGAAAATCTGTTCATAAATGGGACCTGTGGGGGGGGGGCAAAAGAAATTCAAGTTGGCTGCCATGGCGGCCGAACGGACTCAAAATAGGACGTTCTCATCTACTCATGGTACTAAGTAATCCTAGCTCAAGTATCGAGAAAATCCGTTCCTAAATTGGACCTGTAGGGTGTGTCAAAGAAATTCAAGATGGCTGCCATTTTTGATGTCGGAACGGACTCAAAATAGTACGTTCTCATCTACTCTTGGTACAAAGTAATCCTAGAAAGTTTCGAGAAAATCCGTTCATAAATGCGACCTGTATGGTTTGCCAAAGAAATTCAAGATGGCGGCCATCTTGGATTTCGGAACAAACTAAAAATAAGACATTCTCATCTACTCATGGTACTAAGTAAAAATAGGCCCACTACATCGGCAGATGTGAACCCACTGAGATGAGTCATTCTATATTTCAAATGATACACATATCAATTCATAAGCAAACATAGCATACGAGAAATAAATGGCCACTGCATTGCCATTGATACTAAATCGCCTTGTATACATAATATTCAGTAAACAGAACCTCTGCAACAAATTGCAGTGGCCCTTTGAGTGGGCCACCAATTTCTGGAAGGGTCTAATACTGATTTGTAGGCCCTATAACTCATTAAAGTGTTGGCCTTAAACAAATATGAAAGTAGTTATCCCTATGATGCTCAAAACCAAATTTGGAAATAATCCACAAGTGGTACTTGATCAGAATTGTCTTGAACTTCCCAATCCTGCATAAAGTTTCCAAATTTGTCCTATTATACTGTATTTGACCAATAGCCTCCCTAAAAATCTGTCAAGCTAGACATCTTGAACTAATCTGGAAAAGAAGGTTCCAATAATGCTTCAAATCAAATTTGAAAGAATTCACCAGGTGGCTCTAGAGAATAAGCTATTTTTCTAAACCAAGTAACCAAAACTATATGAACCCCCATACTATGGCCCCTAATTAATATATTTGATCCTAAAACCAAATTCACCAATAATGCAGGTAAATCCCTCCATGGTATTAGCTCTACAGTACGCTGAATATATGTATATGGTCAAGGTTTCAAATAAATTTAATAATAAACAAATGTTTCATGAACAGTTAAAGGTTCAGCTCAAAAGAGCATCGAAGCAAAAACTACTTAAATTTCTACCTATATTGCCACTATCAGACTTGACATGTATCATGCTGAAAAAAGGTTGTTGGAGCCTTGTGGGTTAAAGCTGGTGTATTTCAAGACACTCTGCACAATGGTTGCTCATAATCATATCACATGAAATTATTGTCATTCTTTGAACAGGGAATGAACTCAAATGGCACATATGTACAACTATAGTGAATCACTGTTCAATAGGTTTCTTATAGTGTCCTATAATAATTCTATTTCTAAAATCAAGAGAGTTAATAACAAAATTAATTGATGTAGCACTGAGTGCTCTTTTTATTTATTTAATCTTGTTAATGACATTTACCCTATGTTACAAAAGGAACAGTCATTAAAAGTAAACAAACCAGATATATGCCTTGCCGGGAGATAATTAATTACCTCTGTGCCCATTGATAACTGATATAAACAATAATGCCACTATCAGAGCTAGATGCTAGCTAGATTCATAGGTAAGGGTTATTATAGCACCTGGAGAAGTGCATATTGGTCTGTTCAAGATGGTTCAATGTACCATACGTTCACCCCTAATCAACATATTGGGACCTTTTCAACACATATTATTCCCCGTCACCAAGGAAACTTGCTCACTAAATTTGAGTTGAAGGGCCAAGTGGATTTTGAGGGGGAAAAATAAACTGACAGAAGAAACTAAGCTCCCTAATCCTCCCCTGATTAGCATATAAGCAGTGAATTAAATCCCTCCATCATATAACAAACTTGTAGATAAAATTTGAGCTAAATCGACCATGGGGTTTTTGTGAAGCCACTTGAAGAAAAATTGAACCAAAAGACGTCACCTGCCATTATAGCCACTAATTGGTGAGCCAGTCACATGCGAGAAATAGAGCAACATATTCAAGAGTATTGTCCACAGGTAGAATTTTAAATTGGTATCTCACACCATCCTTGTACCAATTCAAGAATGAAAATGATTTTACACACAACAAACCCCACCCATCTGCCACTAATTGGCGGACAGGTTCCATGGATGAACTCAATCCGCTGATGAGTGTTATCCATATTTAAACTATTGAGTTGATACCTTGATACCATTTTGAGTTATAGTAAGTGTCTAGAAGAGCAATGTACCTCTCACATTTCGGCCTCTAATTGGCGGGCCGACCCCATGTGATGATATTGGCCTATTGCCAAGTTTCATACACATAACAAAATTAGAATTGATACCTTTATAACCATTCTTCGGGTATACACTTCGTACGTACGAAAAGGAACATTCTACCCACTAAGACCCCTATCCCTCGCCCCCTCATTGGCGGGTGGGCCCCATTTTCGAACTCAATCGGCTTATTAATCAAGTTTTATTCATATTTGAAATTTGGAATTGATATCTCAAAGCTTTCTTGGGTTGATAGCATACCGAACAATGAAAATGAACATTTTACCTACAAAAACCCCACCCTAACCCCCTAACTGACGAGCAGGCCTCATTTTCGAACTCAACCGGCCTATTGATGAGTTTTATCCATATGTAAAATTTGGAGTTGATATCTCAAAGCATTTTCAAGTTATCGGATACCGATGGAGCCCGGACGGTACTACCGACAGAGGTTTATGTGGTACAACAACTAAGGGCTACTTTTTGTCCAAGGATGATGGGCTATCCCCTGTGTCCATGTAAGGATTATGGGCTATTTACTGTGTCCGTGTAATTTTTGTTCCATTATAATGGACTAAATATCCCATAAATATGTCCAAAACCGGCCATGACTCCCAATTTTATCCCATAATACCTAAATTGTAGACCCAAACCGGTGACAGTCCAATGACAGTCCAAAAAAAACAAACAAATACCACTAAGTGAGGGCTATTTTCCAAATTTTAAAATGAACACTACTTCTGAAGGATTAGGGGCTCTAGCCCATAATCCAAAATATCCCATAAACCTGGGATGGGCGACTATTTTAGCTCTTAAACCGTAAATGTTAACTCAGACGGATGGACAGACAGACGGACAGACACCGGGACACACGACGAATCGACAACCCAGATGCCGACATTATGTGTACCACTGATGTGGGTACACATAATATAAAGTTTTTGAGAAAATCTGTTCATAAATGTGACCAGTAGGGTGTGCCAAAGCCAAAAATTGACGCCGTACAGACGGACGGACGCCAACTGACGGCAATGGCTCATCTTGTCAAGTTGAGCTAAAAATGATTTATTTATGACAAAATCTGTTAACATATATTTTTATTATTCATAGTTAAACTTAAATTTTGACAGGTCATGGACAATTCGGTAACTGATATTCACCTTAATTATTTTATACTTGGTAACATAAATTCAAGTTTAAATGCATGCATATTCAATCAGACTTTTCGCTCTTGTGACATGCCATATGGGCATTATCTTATATATAGCCATGACAGATTGACATTTACTTCTGCTATCTTTCAAAATGTATTTTAATCTTTTAGTCATTTACATATAACTATTTAAAAAATGTGTCAATGACACTGTAGCTTAACTTGCTTTTAAAGGCACTGGCGGCGTTCGTTGCAGAGATATTCATATTCAAATCGCCATCAATGGAAGGAATATTAAAATATATATAGTTTTGTTCATATGCCAAACATAATCAGCGCGTAAATATTATATTGGCCTCAAGACGTACGATGGTGTACGTAAACAAGAGCCGGCTCGTGTTACAGAAGTTGTGCTTCTGTTTACATAACACAGCGTAATTATATTGGTTAATCGCACAAAAATGATATAAACGCTCTTTGTTATTTCCATATCAGGAAAACAGTAACAAAGAACGCTCTTTATGTTTACCATATCCGGATCTAAACAAAAGCCAGGTAACGTAACGTTTTTTGCTTTTGTTTACATCACAAAGGAAACAAATTGACAATAACATTCTGTTTATGCCATATTTCTGATTGGTGTAAGAACAAAGTCTGTATGTATTTTACTATTCTTTCTGTTTATTGCCGTTTTTGACAGAGGTGAATATTTTAACAGAATACACATCCCCAACGCCGCCCGTATCTTTTAATGAATAATTACTGATAACGGTTTGACATCAGAACATAGTGAGGATACCTGTGCTAAAATACATGCCTTTTGATGTTAACCACGTTGATGGTTGTGGATGAGAACATTAACTTTAATGAGAAAGCAAGCATATGTTCACCTCCTTTATTTAATAATGGCAACATTAACTTCCATGACAAAACATGCAGGCCAACGTTAACCTCCTTGATGCCTGCAGATGACAACATTAACATCCATGAAACAGCAGGCCAATGTTAACATCCCTGATGCCTGCAGACGACAACATTAACTTCCATGACAAAACATGAGAATATTAACCTTCTAGATGCCTGCGGATGACAACATTAACTTCAATAACAAAGTGTATCATGCTCTGAGCAACATATGTTTTGTAAAATGTTTTGAAAGGGATTTAAGAGCAAAATCCAAGATGGCCGCCGGCGACCATGTTTTAAAAATGGGCGTGGTCAAAATCTACGTTCCCAGCTACATGTTAATGTCAATGTACACAGCAAATTTCAAGAAGATCGGATGAAAAATGTTGCTGTAGCCCGTGCTAAAGGATTTGAGTGCAAAATCCAAGATGGCCGTCGGCGGCCATGTTTTTGTGAATGGGCGTGTCCAAAAACCACTCGTTCCCATCTACATGTCAATGTACACAACAAATTTCAAAAGGATTGGGTGAAAAATGTGGACTGTAGCCCGTACTAAAGGATTTGAGTGCAAAATCCAAGATGGCCATTGCGGCCATGTTTTTAAATGGGTGTGGCCAAAATCACTCGTTCCCATCTACATGTAAATGTACACAGCAAATTTCATGATGATTGGATGAAAGGTGTGGGCTGTAGCCCGTGCTAAAGGAAATGTTAACAGACGCGGCACGATGACAATAGCTTATTTTGACTTCGTCAAGTTATGCTTAGTAAAAAGTTTATTTTCTACAAAATTGGCTTTTAGAAAAAAAGCTTTTAGAAGCTTTAAAGATCTTAAATTTTGTTTTAGGCTTTTAGAAGACTGCCATGGCTATTTAATTTAGATTATACCGCAATATGGGTATTATACAACTCAATGTGATATGATGCCGACTCCTCAACAAATCAGATTGACCTAAAAGAAGCAGGGATAGAATTCATTTGTTTCAAAATAATCCAGACTGCGGACATAATTTTCTAAAAAATAGAATCACACTGCTTAACAACTGGGGACATTTTTATGTTTAAGGTGCATTGCATGTGTGTGTGTTTCCGGACTGATTACGACTGGGGACATAATATTGGAAAAATATAGAAACACACTGATGGCATTCTCGTCGGCCTAATTTTTGTCATATTTATAGAAAATTCATGTCTTTATGAGATTAATCACTTCTGCAATACTGACAGTATAATATTTATACATTAACTAAAGAGTTGAATGTGTGAAAAAATCCAATGCCGTAAAAATTATGCCGTACTCTGTAGACATTTTCACGGTGTCAGTCATAAAAATTAAAATTTCTCGACCATGGGGCCTATTTCCGATGAATGAAAGTTTTATCCACGCTGCCACGAATCACTTACCCCGAAAAGTCCAGAAAGTAAGTTTCAGGCAGTGTATGACTAAATTGTGACGTCCCACATAAAAGTTGTTAAATTATGGAGCTCATTGTAATATAATATCTTGGAAAGTCCCCACTTAGAAATATTCTTGGCAAATGTGTATAAATATATTTTTATAGATATAAACACATATTTCCAAATTAGCGACCGAAGCCTGCCGAAGCGGGGACTTTTTCGCATCACATTTCTATATGCATATGATTATTTTGATGTCCACATTTTGAAAACACACGAAAAAAACATTATCTCCCTTATTGGAAAACACACAATAAAGTGAATTTTTTTAATGAGAATGTTGGACACCGACACAAGTGCATGTAGGATGTTACTAAAAATATATTTTATACACATCCTCTCAGAATGTTCCGAAGAGGGGGACTTTTCAAGATATCAATTTGGATTGGTCAATAAGGGTCCAAGAACGCCAAATCAGTACCCATTACGACCGGGGACGTCCCCCGTTTGGCAAGTGTCCCCGTTTCGTGGATTGATTTTCCCGTGTGTCCCCGATTGGAGGTTATAACCACCCCCCCACACACACACAGACAGTCGACAGGTTATATATATATATATATATATATATATATATATATATATATACTAGCAGGTGGACCCGACTTCGTCCGGGCTGTTTCCCCTCTGTTTTTCGGCGAATTGCGCGATTTGACCTTGAATTGTCCATTTTGAAGGTCAAGGTCAGGTGGGGTCACGATTTGACCCGTCCAAAACACTGCCCGGACAAAAGTACCCGTCGATATCCATCCGGTTTTACCCGATTTGACCTTGAATTGATCATTTTGAAGGTCAAGGTCAGGTCGGGGGTAACGATTTGACCCGTCCAAAACAATCAGTGGCCAAAAGTAACCCTATGTATCAAATTTCGTGGAAATCCCATAAAAATTCGCGATTTGACCTTGAACTGACCCGATTTCAAGGTCAATGTCACGTCGCACGGGCTTATGAGACTCCCCATACGAAAGTACCCCCACATACCAAGTTTCAGCGAAATCCCGTGATATTCGGGCGTTTGACCTTGAAATGACCGATTTCAAGGTGAAGGTCACCTCGCACGGGCAAATTAATAGGCTTACGAGACTCCCCATACGAAAGTATCCATAGACACTAATTTTCATCGAAATCCCGTTATACTCGGGCGTTTGACCTTGAAATGACCCGATTTCAAGGTCAAGGTCACGTCGCACGGGCAAATTAATAAGCCCATGCCACTCCCCGGCCGAAAGTACCCCCACATACCAAGTTTCATCGAAATCGGCCGTTCTCGAGTCCATCGCGAACAGACAGACAGACACACACACACAGATCTCCCAAAATATATAATAGACTAGAAGGTCACCGACTTCGTCCGGGCGTTGACCTTGAATTGTCCATTTTGAAGGTGAAGGTCAGGTGGGGTCACGATTTGACCCGTCCAAAACACTGCCCGGATAATAGTACCCGACAAAAGTACCCGTCAAAATCCATCCAGTTTTACCCGATTTGACCTTGAATCGATCATTTTGAAGGTCGAGGTCAGGTCGGGGTCACGACTCGACCCGTCCAAAACACTCAGTGGACAAAAGTAACCATATGTATCAACTTTCGTGGAAATCCCATCAAAATTCGCGATTTGACCTTGAATTGACCCGAGTTCAAGGTCAAGGTCACGTCGCACGGGCAAATGAATAGGCTTGTGAGACTCCCCATACGAAAGTATCCCTAGACACTAATTTTCATCGAAATCCCGTGATATTCGGACGATTGACCTTGAAATGACCCGATTTCAAGGTCAAGGTCACATTCCACGGGCAAATTAATAAGCCTATGCCACTCCCCGGCCGAAAATACCCACACATACCAAGTTTCATCGAAATCCCGTGATATTCGGGCGTTTGACCTTGCAATGACCCGATTTCAAGATCAAGGTCACGTCGCACGGGCAAATTAATAGTCCCATGTCACCCCCAGGCCGAAAATACCCCCACATACCAAGTTTCATCGAAATCGGCTCAGCCATTTTCGAGTCCATCGCGAACAGACACACACACACACACAGACAGATCTTCCAAAATATATAATAGACTAGAAGGTGACCCGACTTCGTCCGGGCTTTGACCTTGAATTGTCCATTTTGAAGGTCAAGTGGGGTCACGATTTGACCAGTCCAAAAGATGACCGGACAAACGTACCCGACAAACGTGCCCGTCGAAATCCATCCGGTTTTACCCGATTTGACCTTGAATTGATTATTTTGAAGGTCAGGTCGGGTCACGATTTGACCCGTCCAAAACACTCAGTGGACAAAAGTAGCCCTATATATGAAATTTCATCGAAATCCCATCAAAATTGGCGATTTGACCTTGAATTGACCCGATTTCAAGGTCAATGTCACGTCGCACGGGCAAATGAATATGCTTGTGAGACTCCCCATACGAAAGTACCCCCACATACCAAGTTTCATCGAAATCCCGTGATATTCGGGCGTTTGACCTTGAAATTACCCAATTTCAAGGTCACGCCACACGGGCAAATTAATTGGCCTATGCCACTTCCTGGCCGAAAATACCCCCACATACCAAGTTTCATCGAAATCGGGTCCATATACAGTTCGCTTAATTTTGGTATGATTCATATTCTTGAATTCACGAAGGTGGTGAATTAGTCTGCAATGTAACACATATTTGTGTATATTTTACAAATAGCCGACGAACGTGTTATGACGTTGTCGGCACTTTACATTACGTGTCGGCCAATTAATGCGAAATAAACAATCGGACAATAGACTCATATATTTTCACTTGTGGCACATACACATGATAAAGAGACAGTTTTTAAATGGTCAGATCTGAATACAACATAATAGAAACGGAACTTATGCTATATACCAAATGGGAAACCAATACAAGACCGTAGATAGTTGAGTTCCGAAATTATGATACCAAAATCAGAGGACAAGGGTGGTAAGTTGAGGAAATGGACGGTACATGCTGACTACCATTCGTTCAATTTAAAAATATAATGCTTCAACGTCGTTAGGGTGCGGATGTGAATTAGTTTCAATTAATAGAGAACTGCAAGCGAAAGTCCGCGCATAAGATAGCTTGTGTTTAACGAAAATGTGGGCCAAGCGGAGAAGTGTTATTAAATTATACGACTGACACCACAGTTCCACTAATTTTCAATATCAAAGTCGAGAAATTTTTATTGCAAAAAATGGGTGTTTTAAAAAAAGTGAAAACAAAACGAACTAAAAATTTGAAACTATTGAATTTTTACCTTTTTTGGACACAAAATATGTCATGTTCCAGTCGTATCGTGATAAAGCCGCTGAATCACGGCAGGTTGACAAGACAGACATTGGTTTGAGGGATTACCTATTAGCCAACATACCATTAGCCAACGCAGTGTACTGAACATGAATGGCTGTTGACAGATATCGCCAGCGGCCATTGGTGTAAAAAAATTTACATTGGCAATTCTGCATGAGGATCATCAGTACGTCGTATAGATACATGACAGTAACAATGGTTGGAATCGGTGACCATAAACAATGAGAAATTGTGTTCGGACCTTGGTGAAAATTTTCTCAATTCGTGCCCTTTCGATAGCTAACACGGTTACGTGAACCGAATCCAGCTGATTGGCTTGTTGTAGGACTTTTTCACACAAAACAAATTATAAGGGGCATAACTCTGCAAAGCAAGTTAGGACACAAACCTAAATGTTTCATTCAGTTGTAACTTGGCAAGGTACATATACCTGCCAAATTTCAATGCTTTATCTTTTTAACTTTCTGAGATATAAGGGTTACAAAATATGTTAAGAGGTATAAATAATAATAGGGAAATATAAAAAATTGAATAACAATATACTTCCATATTAAAATATGGAAGTATAATAATAGTGGAAAAAATGCCGAAACAGATATACAATACACTTCCATATTAAAATATGGAAGTATGATTATGTGTGATCATCATATTACTTCAGAGTTAAACATGAGCTGACTCGTCATTCCGAAGTGCAGAATTTCAGGAGTTTTGTAGATTCTCTCAGACATGTATATTTACATGGAACAACTGGTTTGGAGACAAGTGCGTTATGTAGCAGTACACGATTTCACGGGTTGTAGGGGGTCTGAAAAATAGAAAAATAAGTATCTGGGGGGCATAACAGCCAGTGTAGCCTGTGTTAACTGTGCCATTACTGGTTTGAAGGTTTATTTATTTTACAAAACTGAGAAAGTTCTCAAAAAAGTGAAAAAGTTGGATACGCAACAGGGTTTTCGTATTCAGTGAAGGCCAACTCTGTGCTATTGGTTACAGGAAAATAGCCCGATTTCTCTCCCCTGAATTCTGTCATCTGGGCTCGCAAGACATTTTTTTCAAATTGATACGATAACTTTTTTTCTATTTGAAATATTTCTTAGCTCTAACATAGCTCTATCAGGTGGAGGAAGCTTATTTACTGACATTCGCTCTATCATAGTCTGTTTTTGGGTTGAAAATGGCCAATTTGAGTCAAAAATGGGTAAAATTGAGCGTTTTGTGTGGCAAACCAAGGGGCATAACTCAAGGACAAATTGTACGAAGAAGCTAAAGTACAGACAAGTGATTACACATAAAATTTCTGTCGAAATTAAAACATGCTTGATGGGACCTATGCCAAAGATAATGGCTCAACATTGATTTGAAGTACAGTACCCCCTCGCAGGTTGGCAAAATTGCTGGAAATCGTGTATTGCTACCTTAGCGTAAGCCATATTTTGACCTCCACTAAGCGTTTTCATTCGAGATATCGTGTTCAAGACATATGATGGAATTGTTCGAATTCGTGAAACTGGTAAGTTAGTACACAGGCGCTATTCCAACCTGGGGTCAATACTATGAACAATTTTATACCTGTAAATACAAATTGTATTTATTAATTTGTAATTACAAATTTGTGTTAACTATCACAGTGGTTTCATAGTACAGGGAAAATTTAGCCGTATTATTGTAATACCTTAAACTGGGCGAGAGGTGAAACCCCTAAAAGGCAGCTGTAAAACTTAGAAAACACTAACTCACCACTCTGCTCCCATGCACCCGTTATCAATGTTATCTGAATACCAGTTCAAATTAAACGGACATGCATATAGAGCTAAAATAACTGACAACGATTTATATGGGGAAGTTACAATGCGTGCTATCATATTGTGAATAGTGATAACGCCAGTACTATGAAACGATGAGCTAACAAAATCTCGCATATTTCACAAAGATCTACTGTTGATTATTGTAGATTTCTTACGGACAAACCTTTGCCTGTGAGGGATTAACAATATATTGAATCACGCCAAGCCAAAGTTACCAAAGAAATAACCAATCATAAGTTGAGAGGTGATCACTTATCAGAGCTATCCAATCGGTTCACGGATTGCTAAATTGATGACCACTTGTCTGCGCAAAGTTAACAAATAAACTGTTCGTTTGTAGTGTGTGTATGTAAGTACAAGTCAGTGTAATAACGAGTACTACAACCAATTTGGTATCATTGTTTTTACAAATTACAAATTTACAACCATTCAGTTTGTGAAAATAAAATATTATTTTGATGGTATAGCATTATATATATTGTGACCATCCTATGATTTCAAACTGATCCGCTAATCTTATTATAACACATCGAGGCAGTAACGTGGCTTCATTTTATCGGGGGGGGTGTATCGAAGCAGGGACGTGCTAATGGTATCGGTTATAGGAGTGGTGGGGGCCCCCGGTGGTCCAGTCGGTCCAGGTGCATTACACCGTCACAGGCCGTCCAGTGTTGACGGAGCTGATTCGAATCCCGTCATATGGAGGGTGACCGGAATCGTGTATCTGGGCAAGTTTGTCAGTTGCTTTCCGGGGGGTCGGTGGTTTCTACACGCAGTGGGACGATTTCTCGGCGAAATCAAGCCTCTGTGTGGTCTTTCCTCCACCCGTAAAATTGACAACGTCGTGTGTGGCCTAGCGGCTAGAACGACGATAAACCATAATAAACCAAACCAAAGCATTAGGAGTGGTGGTCATTTTATAATTTCAAACTGCTCCGATATCTTATAATATATCTAGATAGGGACGTGGCTATATGGGCTCAGTTTGGCGATGGGGTATCCATCCTATAATTTCCATATGCACCCTTTGAATAAACAAAATGCCTATAAATTCCACATAGCGATGGAATCGTATATCAAGAGGAAAGTATTTTAATTTTTCTACGCTGATAACAAAAGTTAGTCAATATGACTAACATATGTTAGTCAAACGTTTTTCCTCAGGATGACTGATTTAGTTCAGACAACATGACTGAGGCATAACATTAATGAAAATAACTAGGGTGATGTTAGTTATAACGACTAAGAAATGGGGATCCAAACGACTAATTAGTCAAAATTGCCAGGATTTAGTCATAACTTTTCTTAGTCAATTGGAAGGCGAAAACTAAAGTTGCTGAATTATGTGCAAATAATTCCAATACTTGACCAAAGTTACTCAAAATGTTTGTGACTAACACTAAGTTAGTCATATTTAATGAATATGTCCAACCCAAGTGGGTGGACAACTTACTGTTACAGCTTGAAAATCAGAAGCCAACCGGGGTAAACAATTACATTTCACAGAAACAGAAGTTTCTAATTGAGGGATGGGGATACAGTTGGATATCGACGTTGGCGCATCGAAGAGAACATCTTGCCACGTCACTGTATTTATGCTCTAGTCATTTGTGAAAACTGTGCTTAAATCTTCGTATTCGTATCCTTTACCGTGACCAAATGCATTCGCGTCGACGATTGAAACTCAAATGATAATCCGCCCATGACCATGCATGAGTCTCATTTACCTCGCAATGCTTTCTTGAGCGAAAAATCATACTCACATTGGGAACACGCGTCATTTTTATTTATTGTCATTTATAAACTATACTTGATCAAGACAACAACAACGAAATGTCTCTAACCAATGACCAAAAGGCAGTCACATATTTTTCTGGAAGAATGTGTCAGGCATCGTGTTCCCAAGACCACTATCGCCATGTCCCTGTTTATGAGATTTCCATTGATAACACATTTTCATAAGGGGGCTACATCCCTGCGAATCAGATGGTTATATGCTCCGGTTTAAGGATGTGAAAATCGACAATTTATGTTTGACACCCTATATAGACATTCTAGACAAGTTCCTTAACGTTGTAACTTTCAATAAATTGGGTAATTTCAGTAGTTACAAGGAACACATACTGCTACCTCACATCCAAGCTGACCCCCTAAGGTTAGACAATTTCTAAATATAGGCCATTTCAATCCAAACTTTTGACCAAAGGAGGTAAATATGCAAATGTTGGTCTAAATCAAACACATACCCCCTAATAAATTGTTGGAAAAACAAAATAACAGAACAAGTTCAACCTATTGTTGTTGTAAAATATCCAATTCATGTTGTTTCAGGTATTAAATTTCCAGCTGTTGAACGTGTTGATAAAATGTTTGGGGGAGAAACATAACCCAAACCCCTTGTCGCGACGTCCCTGAATGTGGGTAGTACTTGAGATTTCCAGCTGACAAAATATTTTCACGAGGGGGTGAATCGACCCATTGTCGCCACGTCCCTGCGTATCATAGATGGATATATTATCCGGGTTAAGGGTGCGAAAACTGAAAAATTATGTTTCATAGTACTCGAACATTCTTTGTGATTGGAGATATTTGTAAATACAAAGAACACGTACTATTTGTGATTTATGTTTGTAATCGTAGGTTCATAGTATTGGCGGAATGATAAATTGTTATTTCTTACAAACAATTGTAGATTCTTACAAAGATAAAGTTTCATAGTATTGACCCCTGGGGTATTCTACTAATATAGAAAATTTCAAAGAAATTGACCATACCACTCCCTAGAAAACATCGTCTGAACTATGCTCAATTGTAAATATTTACATCTCGATTCGGACGCTATCGGCGATAAACTCACAGAAATGATTTCGACATTGAGAGTCATTGCATTTAATTAATATATAATAAAGGCGGTGTGTGTTGTTAATTTGGTTCACTATTCGTAGAAATAGCTACTTTGAGCAAGATTATTCTCCATTTCTACAGTATTTGATCACCCAACCGGAGTGTTTCACATTACTTTAAACTACTTTTTTACTTATGTAATTCAAACATATCTCTCATATTGTAAGGGTAAATATGCGTTTAATTGTACTATAGCATACATTGGTTATAAAGTCTAATGATTTTTTTTCCTTCAGATTGATAGCTTGAAAATCCACGAACATTCTCGTCAACTAATCGCTTCGATTACAGGCGTAGGATAAAAAATATATCAGGATCCTCCATCCGATTTCGCACCAAGCTAATCAAACTTTCATAAGCCAATTCTCTGCAAATTTAACCAGGCAACTAAAACTGACAATTACTCTCAATGAGCACCATATCGCTCTATTTGCACGCTGGTGTAATCAATCCAGTGCATATAGTCCCGAGGGTAAATATAGACCTGAGGGTAACAACAGATCATTGTTATGGCACAGAGGCTGATGGGAACCCATGAGCTAACAAGTGCAGAAAACATGGCTGTGTTTATATCCCGAACCTTTATGCGACATATTATACGCCCTCACTGCTAAACAAATCGTCCTGCGCTCTGGCTGTTGTTGTCCAACCAGCGTAAACAAATAACGATTGTGCATATTGTTTGCTGTGGGCCGTTGTGGTCATTTCATATTTATGGGCACATACCCCCTCCGTGACATGATATTTGTACAGTTGCATGTCAACATGATACCTCATCGACTTATTCTTTTAACTGAAGCCATGGTTTACCACCCGTTGCGTAATTTGTCTGCAGAGCGAATGTACCATTGCCAACATTTCCTGGTGCATCATTCTTAATTTCAATTGCACGCGAATGTAATAAATCGGCCTATTGTAATACTGCCACCATGCAGGTATTTTACCCGATCTGATTAAAACCATACTCAGACTCTAAAAGTACTTTTAGAGTCTGAGTATGGTTTTAATCAGAACTGGTAGTTTACATGATGACTTCTCGTGGCTTCAGTCAGTATTGTGTTGTGCAAATGGTATTAAAATTGTGATTCTACAACATGCAATCCCCATATGTGTTGGAAATGTCCATTTAGTTTGCAAGATCACGAAACGATCCTCTACTTAATAACGCTATAAGAACATTGATGTATAAAATATGGCAATATGATAACACCATAGTGATGCACCATTATCTTTTGCACCAATTTAGTCAAAATCATTCAGTGTTAGCGCTATCGGCGGCCAAAGTGACCAATGGCCACTTTTTTCGAAAGTGGCCACAAACATTTTCATTTTGCGAAACTTTTTTTTTTACCACAAATGGAGACAGAAATCTAATTTAAAAAACGCAGAATAGCTCCACGAAGTTAGGCGACGAAATATCGCCGGTTTTTGGACGCGGGTTTCGTACTTCGGATACATTATACGATAAAATATAGGGATACGTGCATAGTGCATGGGGTGCATGAAGTACAATTTAAACCGAAAAATTTCGTTCTGCTTGACACTTTCTGCGTTCGGATGCAAGATTGATTCCATAGTAATGATGACAACTATTTACAGTGAAGTGCTCATTGGATTTTTTCACCCATTCAACTCTTTAGTTTAATGTATAATACTCTAATATTATACTGTCAGTATTGCAGAAGTGATCAATCTCACAAAGACATGAATTTTCTATAAATATGACAAACATTAGGCCGACGAGAATGCCATCAGTGTGTTTCTATATTTTACCAATATTATATATGTCCCCAGTCGTAATCAGTTCTGAAACACACACACATGCAATGCACAGGACCTTAAACATAAAAATGTCCCCAGTCGTTAAGCAGTGTGATTCTATTTTTGGAAAATTATGTCCGCAGTCTGGATTATTGTAATGTCCACATTTTGAAAACACATGAAAAAAAGATTATGTCCCTTATTGGAAAACACACAATAAAGTGAATTTTTTTAATGAGAATGTTGGACACCGACACACAATTTATGTGCATGTAGGATGTTACTAAAATATATTTTATACACATCCTCTCAGAATTTCCGAAGAGGGGACTTTTCAAGATATCAATTTGGATTGGTCAATAAGGGTCCCAGAACGCCAAATCAGTACCCATTACGATCGGGGACGTCCCCGTTCGGCAAGTGTCCCCGTTTCGTGGGTTGATTTTCCCGTGTGTCCCCGATTGGAGGTTATAACCAACCCACACACCCTCACACACACACACACACACACACACAGACACACCCTCACCTACGTGTATAGGGGGGGGGGTATCTGGGGACTCTGACAAAATCATCACAAATGGGGACTACGAGATACGACTGTTATGGTCATTCTAGTCCGTTGTCCATTCGACACATTGGTGTATGTCCTTATACCGCTGTCGAAAAGTTGATGCATTGACCATGGCGACAGTTTTAACATAATGCCCTAGAATGGGGACATCTAAATGGGGACCTTGTAAACCGGAAGTGCGTGTGAAGGCAACTGGGGACTGTGCGTTGGTGGTTTTGATATATCACACGCAAGCATCCAATTGGGGACCTGTGTAAATCCTATGTGTGTGAAGGTAACTGGGGACGTGCGTTGAAGGTTTTGATATATCACACACAAGCATCCAATTGGGGACCTTTGTAAATCCTATATGTGTGTGAAGGTAACTGGGGACGTGCGTTGACGGTTTTGATATATCACACACAAGCATCCATGTGGGAACCTTTGTAAATTCTATGTGTGTGAAGGTAACTGGGGACGTGTCACCACGTGTGTTGATGGTTTTGATATATCACACACAAGCATCCATGTGGGGACCTTTGTAAATCCTGTGTGTGAATGTAACTGGAGACGTGCGTCGATGGTTTTGATATATCACACACAAGCATCCATGTGGGGACCTTTGTAAATTAAATGTGTGTGAATGTAACTGGGGACTGCGTTTTAAAGTTGAAAACTACCTGACGTTGCCCACCTTGTGAACTATTCAAACCCAGCATAAAATCATGGTTATGATCAGTCCAAACATATGACTAAAGTTTGAACATCAGATAATAATAGCTGAGAACCTGCTGTGAATTAAGTCATTATTGTTTTCTTAAATTAACTAGCAGTTTTTGACTGGCCACGGGGGAGGGACCAGGACACAAGTTTTCCCAAGTGTTGGAAATACAGGAACATTTTCAACCTACTGTTGGTGTGAAATCTCCAACTTATGTTTTGGCAGGTATGAAATTTCCAACTGTTGAAAATTTTGACCTAAGTTGTGGGGGACGAGACACCCCACCCAAACCGCCCCTAGATTATCCCCGTTGAAGACGATCAATGCAATGGGCAGTGTAGAAATGGAAAATGTTACCAGAATGAAACGATGTGTGTGAACATAAAGCATCACTTTAATGAAATGTTGAGATGATGAAATCATCGATGAATTTGCAATTTCCTTTAATTAAAAAAAAACAATGATGAAATTGATTTACATATAAATGCCTAATTAATCGACTCCATAACCACAGCAGAATTATGGGTCATTTTTCAGGATTTAGTCGGAAATATGGCTTGTTGCCATTCATCGGAGAGCTTTGCCCGAGAAAGATGGCTTGTTGTCATTCATCGGAAAGCTCTCCATACTTTCTGATGAATGGCAACAAGCCATATTTCCGACTAAATCTTGAAAATGACCCATAATTCTGCTGTGGTTATGGAGTCGATTAATTAGGGGCATTACTGTATGCAGCTGAAAAGTTAATTGACTGAAATGTAATTACCTGTACAATGAATATGTGATGTGTCGCTTTTAATGAATTGGCAATGTCAGCTGTATGTAAATGGTCACTGCGGTGGAGTTACGATACATGGCGATTACATGCCGTTCGGTTATGATACCGTTGTCTAGATATTTGCGGGTCGTCACACCATACATTGAAGAAAATTGTAATGTATGCCCATGAGGATATTGTTAAAGATCGGGTAAGTGTTGGCGATGGGTACTGCACGTCCATTAAAACGCCATAAACATAAATAATATTATAAACAGACTGTGTTCTTATTCCAATAATACATACATGTATCACTTTAATTCAGCATGTTGCTATGTTTGTACTCTGTGTTACATTGTATGTAAGCAAACGCCATCTTATGTAAACAAACAGTACAACAAACATGTACCGGTATGTAGAGTATGCAATGAGCAAAAAACACTCAACACCGAGTAGACCCCCACTACATGTACATGTATATGAAATTATGAACTATTAGTAGAAATGCCACTGTTATTTACAACATACCGCATTTACCGGTATAGCTACTAGTAAATCTCAGATTAAACAGGTCTGGATGAAACACCCGAATCGATCTAGAATAGCCTGATAAATAAAAAACTACCTTGCGTAAATCGCAAACCTTTTGCAAATCGCAAACTACTTTGCAATAAACATATGCGTTTTAGTGTAATAGTTTTCGATTGATCACAAAGGTTTGCGATTGATCACAAAGGTTTGCGATTAATCGCAATGGTTTGTGATTTATCGCAGATATGTTTTTATGCATTGGCACTAATGGACTTGAACCGTATAAATAGAAATATGAATCAGACATCTTCCAACAGGTATGGGTAAACCACCAATCGATCTATAATAGCAAGGTTGGGCTAAAATAGACCAATCGTTCTTTGACATCCACCATGCATGTGGGATAAGAGAAGCAAACGTTGGCGATGAATCACAAAACAACTTTGCGAAAAATCACAAACACCTTTGCGATAACTCGCAAACCTTTACAATAAATCACAAACCATCACAATAAATCGCAGGTCTTAGACAGGTCTGAGTGAACAACCTATTAATCTAGAATTGCCTGGTCGGGCTAAAATAGACCGATCAGTCATTCACAGCCAGATGCATGAGTGATAATGGGAGCAAAAACTTTGCAAAAAATCACAAACACCTTTGCGATAACTCCAAAACCTTTGTAAATAGCGTGCGATAAGCAAAATACTCAACAATGGGGAGGCCATTAACTTTGGTTAATTAAAACTGACACCATGTTGTATGGTAATGTATGCAAAATACCGCTATAGCGCTATTAATGTATTTAATATTCTGGTATGATAAAGTTTGGTACAACCATAGTTTAAAAATTATTCTCCATCCACATCTGTGTGTGAACATGTCAATGTCATTGCCTGATCACCAGAGCCATATAATGTAGAATTTTTGTAGACATTGGAATGGTCTACATACATGTACATGTATTTATACAGCTAAGCTCAAATTGACCCCCCCCCCTAACCACATTGGTCACCGATATTACCACGTTGTTGATGCTATTAACATTGATTAATCCTACACTGACCGACATTCGCAACTAATAGTACACATGTACTAGTACCAAGGCAGCATGTCATGGCTTGATGCTGCCTTGGTACTAGTACATGTGTACTATTAGTTGAGAATGTCGGTCAGTGACCATTATTGAATGTTCCATTGAACAGTAAACAAATTATTAATTGAAATATTGTTTTGTGTATAGTTGACATGGTGCATGGCGCTGATGAAAAGCTGGACTGGGTGTATACAAGGTTGAAGTTGGCCATGTGAAAAATTAACGCGGAGTACAGTGGTCGCAAAATATTAATAGTACTGTAGAAAGATAACCTGCGGTTGCCACATACCGTATCAACCACTTGACTGTGGCTGTACAGCGGTCCATGGTATAACCGGTGTCATTAACGCCCTACAACCTTGTTAAAGGGGGATGATTAATTAGAGCTTAGCTGTAGTACATTACTAAAAGCTTGCGCTTGATTCAGTGATAACGTGTTTCCCAGAATTGGATCCGTATCTCCGAGATTATCCGCCATTCCATAAATATACGGTATCAGAACAATATCACAGCGTCACAGGCGTTTCGATCAAATTTAAAGAATAGTAGACTCCGTAACTGGGCGACATGGTTCTCATAATTTATCACGTTTCGATGACAATTTAAGAATATGATCCATCGTCCACAGGTACTTGTACGTTGTAGCCAACAATTTGTCACTGACTCATGACTGATCTTTGACGTCATAACTCCGACTAATTTCTACAGAATTGTACCGGTACATATGTATGTCTCGTAATCGTTGTCACCAGTGGTTGACTATTGTGAGTTAATTAGGCAGTTTATAAATTTGTGAAACTTAAGTATCTGTCTTTTGTAATTCACAATAGTCAATACTGTCATGCATGTAAAATGTAACACCGCTGCACTCAACGACATTTGAATCTGTCTCAGTTCACCGAAAATTGCTTTCTTCAGACTCTTGCAGAGGAGAATATCAATATTAGCGCCAGTTAATTTTTCGGAGGTTATATATCATCTTGTCCCGTCCGTGTACAAACATAATCCACACAGTGCTAACAATATTCCAGGTTATTGAGAAGCCAGTTAGGTCCAATTTCACACACACAAATATTTTGATGAATTTCCGAAAAGTTCACTTCCCTAATCTCAAAAGCACCTCAGCGAGAGAACAACGTACCTAAACTGGCACACGCTACAACATGTAAGCCGAGTCCGATACCAACATAAAATGTCTAAGCCTGATGTTTGTTTGTGTCTTCCTTCCATGTTTATATACGGTAGGCCTACTGTAAAAAAAAACTCAATCGCCTCAAGTGGGGACTCCGCCATGTTTTCTAATTCCGAGATCTTCACGCACATGCGCAGTTAACAGACTTAAATGCGCATGCGCAGAAACTTGACAGTGTGTGAATGAAAAATATTTCAGCGAGACACGCTCCCAGCGTGAAGACGGAATGTGAGGATGTCTGACTGAAACCATACATTGGGGACTAGTTAATTTTTATGTGCGCTCTGTTCCCAAGTCCCCATTTGTGCATTTCCAAGTGCCAGAAAAACTGGGGACCTCATTGAGGTCCCCAGTTTGTTTGAAGTCCCCAGTATAAAGTCTAATATTACATCAAAGTCCCCACTCTGACGTCCTCA
Source organism: Siphonodentalium dalli (assembly GCA_032622095.1). Lineage (NCBI taxonomy): Eukaryota > Metazoa > Mollusca > Scaphopoda > Gadilida > Siphonodentaliidae > Siphonodentalium > Siphonodentalium dalli. The sequence goes on from CP136069.1 coordinate 138,379,095, forward strand.
CAAACGCACACCCCTGACAGACACACACACAGAAGTCCCAAAATATATAGTAGACTAGCCGATGAGCCCGACATTGTCCGGGCTATTCAAAAACCAAATTTCAAGTCGATAGCTCCACCCGTTTCCGAGATCTGGTCAGCGCATGCGCGAAGCTGGCGTCGTGCGGGCTCGGCGACCCGATAAAATTCGTATCCGGGGCAAGATACATTCACATACCAAATTTCAAGTCGATAGCTCCACCCGTTTCCGAGATCTGGTCTGCGCATGCGCGAAGCTGGCGTCGCACGGGCTCGGCGACCCGATAAAATTCGTATCCGGGGCAAGATACATTCACATACCAAATTTCAAGTCGATAGCTCCACCAGTTTCCGAGATATCGTCTGCGCATGCGCTGCAAGGGCGTCGCACGGGCTCGCCAATACGACAACGACCACCGCCTGGTCAAACTACACACACGTACCAAGTTTCGTCCCGATCGGTCGAGAATCGTAGATTTGTATTAATGACAGACAAACAAACATACAGACAGACAGACAACCAGAGGTCTTCAAAATATATATGAGACTAGCCGATGAGCCCGACGTTGTCCGGGCTATTCAAAAACCAAATTTCAAGTCGATAGCTCCACCCGTTTCCGAGATCTGGTCTGCGCATGCGCGAAGCTGGCGTCGCACGGGCTCGGCGACCAGGTAAAATTCGTATCCGGGGCAAGATACATTCACATAGCAAATTTCAAGTCAATAGCTCCACCCGTTTCCGAGATCTGGTCTGCGCATGCGCGAAGCTGGCGTAGCACTGGCTCGGCGACCGATGAAATTCGTATCCGGGGCAGGATACATTCACATAGCAAATTTCAAGTCGATAGCTCCACCCGTTTCCGAGATCTCGTCTGCGCATGCGCGAAGCGGGCGCCGCACGGGCTCGCCAATACGACAACGTCGACCGCCTGGTCAAACTACACACACGTACCAAGTTTCGTCCCGATCGGTCGAGAATCGTAGATTTGTATAAATGACAGACATACAGACAGACAGACAAACATACAGAGGTCTTCAAAATATATATGAGACAATCCGATGAGCCCGACGTTGTCCGGGCTATTCAAAAACCAAATTTCAAGTCGATAGCTCTACCCAGCCCGACTATTTCAAGTCGCGGGCTATTCAAAAACCAAATTTCAAGTCGATAGCTCTACCCGTTTCCGAGATCTCGTCTGCGCATGCGCGAAGCTGGCGTCGCACGGGCTCGGCGACCCGATAAAATTCGTATCCGGGGCAAGATACATTCATATACCAAATTTCAAGTCGATAGCTCCACCCGTTTCCGAGATCTCGTCTGCGCATGCGCGAAGCTGGCGTCGCACGGGCTCGGCGACCCGATAAAATTCGTATCCGGGGCAAGATACATTCACATACCAATTTTCAAGTCGATAGCTCCACCCGTTTCCGAGATCTCGTCTGCGCATGCGCGAAGCTGGCGTCGCACGGGCTCGCCGACCAGATAAATTTCGTACCCGGGGCAAGATACATTCACATAGCAAATTTCAAGTCGATAGCTCCACCCGTTTCCGAGATCTCGTCTGCGCATGCGCTGCACGGGCGCCGCACGGGCTCGCCAATACGACAACGTCCACCGCCTGGTCAAACTACACACACGTACCAAGTTTCGTCCCGAGCGGTCGAGAATCGTAGATTTGTATAAATGACAGACATACAGACAGACAGACAAACATACAGAGGTCTTCAAAATATATATGAGACTAGCCGATGAGCCCGACATTGTCCGGGCTATTCAAAAACCAAATTTCAAGTCGATAGCTCCACCCGTTTCCGAGATCTGGTCTGCGCATGCGCGAAGCTGGCGTCGCACGGGCTCGGCGACCCGATAAATTTCGTATCCGGGGCAAGATACATTCACATAGCAAATTTCAAGTCGATAGCTCCACCCGTTTCCGAGATCTGGTCTGCGAATGCGCTGCACGGGCGCCGCACGGGCTCGCCAATACGACAACGTCCACCGCCTGTTCAAACTACACACACGTACCAAGTTTCGTCCCGAGCGGTCGAGAATCGTAGATTTGTATAAATGACAGACATACAGACAGACAGACAAACATACAGAGGTCTTCAAAATATATATGAGACTAGCCGATGAGCCCGACGTTGTCCGGGCTATTCAAAAACCAAATTTCAAGTCGATAGCTCCACCCGTTTCCGAGATCTGGTCTGCGCATGCGCGAAGCTGGCGTCGCACGGGCTCGGCGACCCGATAAAATTCGTATCCGGGGCAAGATACATTCACATAGCAAATTTCAAGTCGATAGCTCTACCCGTTTCCGAGATCTCGTCTGCGCATGCGCGAAGCAGGTGTCACACGGGCTCGGCGACCCGACAAAATTCGTATCCGGGGCAAGATACATTCACATACCAAATTTCAAGTCGATAGCTCTACCCGTTTCCGAGATCTCGTCTACGCATGCGCGAAGCAGGTGTCACACGGGCTCGGCGACCCGATAAAATTCGTATCCGGGGCAAGATACATTCACATACCAAATTGCAAGTCGATAGCTCCACCGGTTTCCGAGATCTGGTCTGCGCATGCGCGAAGCTGGCGTCGCACGGGCTCGGCGACCCGATAAAATTCGTATCCGGGGCAAGATACATTCACGTAGCAAATTTCAAGTTGATAGCTCCACCCGTTTCCGAGATCTCGTCTGCGCATGCGTGAAGCTGGCGTCGCACGGGCTCGGCGACCCGATAAATTTCGTATCCGGGGCAAGATACATTCACATACGAAATTTCAAGTCGATATCTCCACCCGTTTCCGAGATCTCGTCTGCGCATTCACTGCACGGGCGCCGCATGGGCTCGCCAATACGACAACATCCACCGCCTGGTCAAACTACACACACGTACCAAGTTTCGTCCAGATCGGTCGAGAATCGTAGATTTGTATAAATGACAGACATACAGACATACAGACAAACATACAGAGGTCTTCAAAATATATATGAGACTAGCCGATGAGCCCGACGTTGTCCGGGCTATTCGCAAAGCCAGACAGGAGCCGTTTATAGAGGAGGTGGCCCTGAACATTGAACAGAAACACTCTTAGAGCATCGCGATGAGTGTTTGGAAGAATTATTAGTGTTCCCAAGAATAAAAGTGTTTTCCGGTCTACTTCGACATGCAGTGGTGTTCAACCAAGTAATGACAGTGAATGTTCTGTACTTGTTCTAGTAGGCAGACATTGAATATCTTTTATACACATACGATAGACTCTCTCAAGTTGCAGAATTTGTGTGTGTGTGTGTGTGTGTTTGTTATGCCATACCACATTTCACATCCATATAATGCATTTGGGATTACTACACATTTCAAAATTTCAAGAGCAGATGAAGGAGTCAGGAATTTGGTGATTGGCGATCGGCATGCACCGAAAAATGTCCTTCTTAGCATTTCGCATGCTCTGTCAATATTTCTTGGGGTCACCCTTGAAAATCGGATTTATTATTTTCATTTTCATTTCAGTAAACGCTGAAAAATATCATTAGCAAGCAGTGAACCTCTTTCTGTGAGTCACCACATTTTAATAACAAAAAAATACCAAAACAATGCTCTAACCCTCGTTGGCATCACATCGAATCCTCCGTGCTCACAACGAATTCTGAGATCGATTACATCGTGTGAGTACTCATACATGCGGACGTCTTCTGCCACAAACAATCTGGAATTTATAAAACATTGGGAGCCGACAGTATTCATCATGTAACAGGATAGAGCTATCCCTGTTAGTTATGTCCTGATATGGTAAAAAAAATCTTATCCATTCTTCGAAATAGTACATACAATACTGTATAATTTCTCTTCCTCTAATAAATGGATTCTCCCATTCAGTTATAACTTATACATTGGAATGATCCATTATTTTATTAGATGGGTGTCCATGTAATAGGAACCGACAACAGTATTACGAAAACATAATACAAGTGCAGAAGAAATAATTTTCTTTGGTGGGAAATGTTTAGATAATAAATTCTACAAACGGCCTGACATGTCAGGCTTAGGGAACAAATCGTCAATTGGTATTTTGTATAGAAAGGGTCAAACTGATGTGGCTTATTCGCCTACGTAATTTGAACGGAGGTATAAGATATGTTTACAAATACAGGAAATATTGCTATACGGGCTTAATTCATATGCTCTGAAAAATACTTGTAGTCGTCACCAGTGTCGTCCGAGCCTTTTTCCAGTGAAATGAACGCTCTTTATTTCTACCATATCAGGAATAAAATAACACGGAACGCACTTTTCTGTTCTATATTGTGAAAATGACTGTTTTAGCTTAGAACGCGAATATCTTGTTCAAAGTTTAATTTTTTTATGACTTTAAAGGCACGAGCGGCGTTCGTTGCAGAAATATTCACATTTGATCAAATCGCCATCAACAGAAGGAATATTAAAATATATATAGTTTTGTTCATTTACCAAACATAATCAGCGCGTAAATAGTATATTGTCGTCAAGACGTGCGACGGTGAACATAAACAAGAGCCTGCTCGTGTTACAGAAGTTGTGCTTCTGTTTACATAACATAGCGCAATTCTATTTGGTTAATCACACAAAAATTATATAAACGCTCTTTATTACTGCCATATCGGGAAAACAGTATAAAGAACGCTCTTTATGTTTACCATTACCGGATCTAAACAAAGGCCAGGAAACGTAACGTTTTTTGCTTTTGTTTACATAACAAAGGAAAAAAATTGACAATAACATACTGTGTATGCCAAATTTCTGATTGGAATAAGAACAAAGTTTGTCTATATTTTACTATTCTTTCTGTTTATGGCGGTTTTTGACGGAGGTGATACCAGCATACCCACCGTCAACGCCGCCTGTATCTTTAATGAGTCTTTCTGGGAGATATAATAATCGTAAAAAAGTGGACCTATTTCGATACCGGGAAAACATTCAAATGCGAATATATTATCTATTGTGTCGCGACAACCGTCATGTATTACAATGTATAAATGTTACAGATTGTCCTTCTGAGTACGACGAATTGTTCTGCACAAAGCACTATAAAACGCTGGTAGATAATGAAGATGCGAAGTATGCATGTGAAGAAGACGGTGGCCATTTGTTAGAAGTAACTGATTCCATCGTGTATGATTACATTAAAGGTCAACTCATAGCGGAGAATACAGGTATGTATTACATTAAAGGTCAACTCATAGCGGAGAATACAGGTATGTATTACATGCTTCTTTAAATACACCTGTTTCTCCTGTCATCGTTTTAAAGCCGTTCCCTGTGCCACTGGGGTTCAACGATTCCTGCAGTTCTGCAGAACCTTTATGTCAATCTATTAATTTTTTTCGCTAAAACGCTACAGAAACTTTTAAAATATCGGAATAGAGTCGGAGCCTGATAAAAAAAAATCGGAGTCAGTCGTTTAGATCCAAAAAACTGCAGGAATCGTTAAACCAGAGTGCTGTGTGTTCGCGGTGTATGATTTCGGTATTTCGTTATATCCTAGAGTGTTTCACCCCACACCCAACATCCCATGCATTCTAAATATCAGTTAACAGAGAGGGTGAACGCTACGTACTGGTATTAAAGAAAATATACAACATGTTTTTGTTTTTGTCACACTAATGTGATAATGCTCACATTTGCCGTAATGATGCCCATCACTTCAACAAATCAATATGCTTGAGAATGGATGATATCAAACTATGTCATTTTTCTTCAGAAATAATCGAATTTTAAACAATTTGGTGTTATAAAAGCTGCGTAAACCAGCCTTACTGTTGAACGCTAAATACTGATTACACTAATGGACGTATGGATCCAGAATACCAGTTAACAGGGTGGTATGAATCCTGGGCGAACCACTGCAAAACAACAGAATCCCGAGTACTATAAACGGATGGCACACTCCTTCTATCATATCTACATGTACTCGTGTCATAAATTGACGACCAAGAACACACATGTTTATAGGTACTTCGAAAAAGTAAGTTCCTCCTTGGTATTTTCGAGGATATCTTGAGATATCGTAATTAGAATGTGATTACACTTGGGAAGATAATCTCGTATAAGTATGTGACCTGCTTATCTTAGAACTATAATGATAGTGCTATTGGCGTCAATGTTGTAATTATGATTTTTGAAAATGTGAAATTTGACAATCAAGCGACAATCAAAATAAGGTTAGAAAACCATCTGGATAGTTAATTCTCACAATGTTCTGCATTTACCATGTTCTTAAATTATTTTTCAAAAACGATCGCAGAAATAACATATGTGATACAGGTTATTATATGATGGGACTTACTAATTGAGGTATTTATGTGTTAATGACACCCCATACACACACCACCCACACCAATGATAATGTAAAGGGGACGATCTAGGTATAATACATTAAACCAAGAAATTCGATGTTTATTAAGATTGTCAAACTAAAGCACAATATCACGCATTATAAACCGGTTCACACCCCACGGCCAATCAAATTGCTCCAATTCATGAACAATATTTCTTGTATGAATCTGTATTTCGAAGGGGTCAAAATATAGAAGTGAGCTAAATAGCACACATAAATTGACATTAATTGGATCGTAAGCTGAAAGGAGATTGGAGCGGTAGGTGTGAAATTCTATAACAATACGCCATAATGATAGCACCAGTCACTCGGGAAGTTAAAACACGGTCAGTAGCGGTCATAGAGGTGGCGGGCTGCATCGGTGGGGGCCCAACACTTGAATATGTTTTGGTTTGTCGGGAGGGGCGGGGTGATTGGAAGTAAACTGAACGAAATCCAAACCTATTTTAAATGTATAATCCACAATGATCACGAGCTTTGGAATTATATCATTGAGAACATTCCACAAACTGTTCACATATACATTCATGTACGCAGAAAATGCAGGCAATATATGCAGGTTTGGTTAAATCTGTTGTCACGAATGACAGTTATATTTTATCACACACTTTATGCAATGTGGAATAGTTTCACGTCGGAGTCCGAACACTACCGGAACTTTGAGTGCCTCCTGTATTCTGAACAATAATCCCATTATTACAACAAGAGGACAAATAACCTTAACAGCCGAAACAGTTTATTATCACAAGGAAGAATCTGTTTATCCAGAAACACGTCATCAGTATAAAAACGTTTTCAAATTCGGAGACAAAATGGTTTATATACGCTGATAAATAATGCTGACGCAAGTGATCCGATTGTCAACGAGCATTTGACTAATTGTTCAACAGGAAAATGTAACACCACAAACCATTCAATTAACTTTTGATTGAATGGTAATTGATAGGTAATCGTCGTATAGAATGTGGCTCAATTTTGTTTGCCTTGGGGTGTGAACCGTTTTATAGATATGTCAGAACCCGCTTGGATATCTGTACAAGAAATATCGACCGTGGCCGCTTCGCGGCCTTGGTCGTTATTTATTGTGATATTTATTCACTGTTTATGCTTGCATGACATACTTGAATGACAACGCTATAGTAACATATGAGTTAATTTTTGAAGCATGTACTTCTGATCGGACAGCATCTCTTCTTGTTCATACAATTACAGTGCATGAAGTAATTTGTCCACCGCACAGTGACTATTTTCTTTGTCAGTTAGAGTGCATGAAGTCTTGTACACCACATAGTGACTATTTTCTTACTGTCAGTTTGAGTGCACGAAGCATTGTCCGCCACACAGTGACTATTTTCTTAGTCAGTTAGAGTGCATGAAGTCTTGTACACCACATAGTGACAATTTTATTACAGTCAGTTAGAGTGCCTGAAGCCTTGTCCACCGTAAAATGACTATTTTCTTAAAGTCAGTTAGAGTGCATGAAGCCTTCTACACCACACGGTGTACAGTTGTTGAGGGAGTCATTCCGTTCTCAGGCGGGTGACAAATCGCAATGTCTCCCGAGATGAAGGGCAAAAACTGTTTTGTGATCCGATAACTCAATACGAATTCATTGTCATTCGTACGCATGGTGTTGCACTCGAATTATTGTTCGGTGATTGCTAAGTAATGCAACATAAGAGCGACTGTCTTGGCCGCTATATGACATTTTTGCAATTTACATTATTCTGTGGAAATGGGGAGGGGAATGTGGTAGACACAAATAAATTGTATCTTGCATTACCAGCTCAGTACTACCCTTAACCCTTTACCCAACAGAACGGCCCTGTGCCAATGCATTCTCTTATATATGCGAGTCGACCATAGGTCGCCTCGCATATATAAGAGAATGCATTGGCTTAACACATATTAAAAATGATAAAATTGTCAAAGAATGTAGAAAAATATTCTAAAAATTGTTAAAAAATGTAAGAGAAAATTATAAAATTGTTAAAGATTGTAAGAAAAAATGGTAAAAAGTGTTAAAAAAAAGATAGGTCGCCTCGCATATATAAGAGAATGCATTGGCTTAACACATATTAAAAATGATAAAATTGTCAAAGAATGTATAAAATATTATAAAAATTGTTAAAAAATGTAAGAAAAAATTATAAAATTGTTAAAGAATGTAAGAAAAAATGGTAAAAAGTGTTTTTTTTAGGCCAATGCATTCTCTTATATATGCGAGGCGACCTATGGTCGACTCGCATATATAAGAGAATGCATTACAGGGTATAACTGTAACCATCACAATGTGGTCAATGAACCGGTTCCAATGATATCCATATTTGTATGGTGTTATTGAGACAGACCGAAGATATTTTAGGCTGTTGAAGCTTTATTTGGGCGTTTTTGGCCGGATTGTTGGGTAAAGGGTTAATTACCTCTTCGCGTTCTTGACATGACGAAATAGTTCCCCTATCAAAAATTAAACTTCAGCCAAAACATCAGTGAAAACATACCTTATTTCTTGAAGTCGTCACCTAGTTCTAAGAACTACTCGGAAAATGAACTTTCCAACGATATCTCATCAAGTTGGGTAATATCCTGAGTTAATATTTCCAAATTCAGAGTTTATATTGCAAATTATGGCTTGGCGAATATAGTGAGTCAGGAATAATGAATCGCATATAATCGTGAATAATGTAATCATGAATCATCTAAATTGAATAGATCATGTTACCCATGACTTCATAAATAACAAGGGAGACGTTAGTCTTAGTTGGGAGTTATTAGCTCTACTTACTCGCGCTGCGCGCTCGCGAATAGATTAAATGACTTCCTATCAAAACTAATGCCACCCTTCTTAATTCTGAAGAGACTCGTTGAGATGATGTATCCAATACTTAGTTGCTGGTTTAATATTATAAAACGTAAATAAAATGATCGCAATTGACCAAAAACTTATACCCACACACATTACAGACATGAGTGCTTCTCGCTTATAAATTTCCAATCAAAACATGCTTGTTATCGTAATTATCGATTTAGCTGTCAATAGAACGCTGTGGTCCACACTATATGAAAGCATGATTAATTATTTCGATAAAACAGAAAAACTACGGCTGCACCACGTGTCTGTACCGGGTTTAAACAAGATATGACGAATGCGTTACTTAGACCTGTGGTCTCGGGTTTAAAGGTACTCAATCCGAATTAACGCTCGAAGATTACTTAATACTATTTCCTTGGCTTCGGGGGTAAAACATATCTGATTCGAGTCGAGGAACCCACCCGTCAAAGCTCAAGAGTGATCAGATATTGATGTTTTAAATATATTATTTTAATTTCAAGTGGCCCAGTAAACAGTCGACGAGAGGAATTTCCCTGACCAAATTGCGGATGAAGATGGATAACTCTAAATCAAGTGACCTTTTGTGTCAGATATTTGACAAACCTGAAAAATTTCGTTGACCAAAATGTTGATAAATAACATGTTTTGGGCAATTTTATACAATATTTGACTGTGGTTAGCATTATATTGGGGCAAATAATCGATTCTGATATCTGAAGCGGCATTTAAAAAAATGTTGTTGTTGGAATCTGATTATATGGGGACCATCGAATCGGATTGAGTACCTTTAAACCACGGATGTAGCTGTCAAACGGCGGTTTGATCCTAGAGGTTTACATATCCCGGGTTTAAATCGGAGATAACGAATCCGGTCACTTGGACTGCCAAGCACTCTATACTTTACGTTTCAGGCGTCGATGTGTGGATTGACGGGTTTGACACTGGCGGAGGCGGTCCCAACGATTACGTCAATAGAAACGGATTTCCCTTGCAATTTGTTGACTGGGCGTCTGGTGACCCGGATGGAGGAAGTGAAGATTGCATGAGGCTGTCGCACGACACGGGGTGGAAATTCCAGGACGAAGATTGTCCTAACAAACACCACTTCATCTGTCAGATATAATTCATTCAATTTAGATATTTTTGGTCTTTTTGAGCACGCTGCTTGCATTGGAGTGTGTGCCAAATCAAAGAACCAAAACGAAGAACCAAAGTAAAGAACCAAATAAAGTACACAACAGACATTCTGGTTCCACAATGAAACAAACTTCTTTTTTATTTTTGTCCTGCATTGTGACCTGCATTGGTTCTCTATCTGGTTCCAAGATAGAACTAGAACATGGAACCAAGTGGTTCCTTCAGGTCCCCCATTTGGTTCAATGCCTGCTAGGAGTTATGAGTGTTTGTGGAAACAATCCGTGAAACCGTGTATATGTTATAAGCACGTTTGATGTGTCTTTGTTTCTGAATGTTCTATTAGTTCGTAAATACGGCATACCGTTTAAAATTGATATCACACGATGTTGGTTCACGAATGGACCCCAAATATGTTCTGATGTCTGAAGGAAATATCAAATTATATTAATAAAATTATTGTTCCATACAATATTCCCTTATTTGTGATATGAGCAATAGTTACCCCGTCAGTAGTCAAATGCTCAGAGTCTATACATATGACTCGAAACAGTCCGGGCATTGGTAGTTCAAAGGAATCCCGCTGGATTTAGTTCCCCATATCATCTTAACCCCAAACGTGTGGACATATTGTTAAATTTTAACTTAAGCCGTGTTCCCACACAAAACTGAATTCGGTGGGTTTTTTATTTGGATTAGGATTTGGTTCCAGATGGAACCAACGCAGTGTATTTGTTCCCAGAGGAACCACATGTGGAGCTGTTTTCTTAGAGTGCGGATCATCGATAGCGTGAAGTACCCGACGCATGACGTCACGCATGACGCCCAGTTGCCATAAGTTGGCCTGGGTTCGCTTGATCCTCACTGCGATGAGTATCACGTTATCCTGAAGTGTACAGAATTAAATGAAATATCAGATCGAGACCAATTTGAAACCATATTTCTATAGAAGACCTAATTAATGCTCACAAACTCTCAGAACTCTTTAAGACTAAAAATGAAAAGACAATTAGGAATCTGTCAACTTTCATAAGGAAAGTCCAGGATAGTTTCGGCAAGTGCACTTGAGGCTATAACACTGATATTCAATGTAGCCACCCCTATTTTTAAAATACCTATATTTATCCCTGACCATAAATTCCTCGCCCACTGTACCTGAAATCATCACCCGAACGGAAACTTACCACATATCTAATCACTCATTTATTCATCGTGTGAAATTTATTGTTATTAAATGTCATAATTGCTTATCTTGATGTTATATATATCAATTAACAGAATTAATTTAATTTAATTTAATTGAGTACGCCGGATTTGCTTGATGTGGACATGGACTTGATGCGATGGAAACTGTAATCACGCTGTTCATCCCTGTAACGATGACTCGAATGAGTAACGGCGGACGCGCGCGTGTTTGCATTGTCATTGGTTGCTCAAGTAAACGGCGACTATATACCATTAAAATATATCTACTTATATTTTACTGTGTTTTGTGTTTCGGTACAACCACCGCCAAGCAACCAGTTTCCAGAAATCCGAATATTTTGCTTAGCAATTTGTAACGAGGACGCGTAGAGTTCTGTGGGAAAGTAACTGGACGCGAAAAATGGTAACGACGGATGCGCTTTTTTCTCGAACATATTTATCTTCACACGACATGTCATATGCATATATGGGCCATTATGGGCATGTTTGAAGAACAATAAACGTCGACTCTTTGTGATACGGCCTTTTAGTAATCGGATAATATATGTTTACACAACGTAATGGAAATAGACAATAACACAGGGACGCGGTCAGAGCCTCTCCGTTGGGAGATGCTCTGACCGCGTCGATTTTTCCAACTTTATACCATTGAGCCAGACAAAACTCCCCTACCAAGTTCTCGAAATTCCATATGCACCACCATCTTGGGTTAGAATGTTCCAACAGCTTACATCAAACTTTCCAACTGTAGGATATTTCATCTAGAACCCTTACAATGTGGAAAATATCTGACTGTTGTCCATTTCAGTACAAAATTGTGACCAAAATCAAGGGGAGGGGTCGCAAATAAATTCCAAGATTCTTGGTGGGTGGGTCATTTTCTGACATCCGATCGTATATTTTTACCACGCTTAAAGACCAGCTGAATAATACAATTAATTTAGCTCCAAACATATCTAAATATGTCTTAACTCATGCTAAATAAGGTTTATAACATGTATCCTTTCCATTTTGTTCCCATTTTTACAAAAAAAGTACTATTTCCAGACATTTGAATAAAACGGCTTCTTTGTTTACAATAGTCATTTTTGAATCGGGTGTTTCCGTCGCGACTCGGAAATGACGTCACCGAGGGTACAAAGACGGAAGAAATTTTATGCGCCGTTTTTAAAATCACGTATTTTGAAATCGTCTTATTTTATTGTTGTTTATTTTTTTTGAAGAATAAAACGTATTCGTCGCTGCATGGCTGCAAACTGTAGCCATAAATGTTCAAGTGGCACAATAATTAATGCAGCCATTCAACAACAGTGGACGGCGTTTGTCCACAACGAGAGTTTGGAAATTGGAATGGGCTGTCACAATACAGCTGCTTGTGTTCCAAGCACTTTGAAGAAGGATCTTTCACAAATATTGTGAAATGCAAGCTTAGCTGGGACATACAAAAGTGTGATTCACATTGTCAAACAAAATGTTATCTACGTGAATACCGGTACCAATAAACACCCATGCACTCACGGTCCTTGTGGGGGGGGGGTGTATCAGTAGTCTAGTAGACCTACGGCTACGTCGTAGTACATGGATCATACATGAGGATTTAGTTTCGGCGATGTGTGAATCGTCATTTGTTCTACTCAAGCGTGAATACATAAATCGGCACCTTGACAATACAAAATGTCAGCTATGCATGACAATATGTAAAATTAAGCATGATTTACAAGGCTACCAATCAACAATCTGTGTAATATAAGTGACTGTTAGAACTACGTTAATTCTAGTCTAACGTGACGTAAACATCGATTAGAACATGAACTTGAAATGTAATGATTCAATGAAAATCATTAGTAAGTCTACTCACCAGATTGAATGTTTCGAATAATTAAAATCCAATACGAATCACCAATGTATTAATCCATTTGTGAAAGCATATAAATGAAATCAGACGAAAGGGTACCGCACTGCATCCACGTGTTACGAGCTGTGTCGATCATGTCAGTTTGTCACGATTTTTCGCCAATATTTCCACCAACAAAACATAAATTCCTTGTATTCCAATCGAATTGTTCAGAGAAATTCTTGACGGTACTTCGAATTATATACATGGCTACGAATTTATATGACTACATCAGCCATTAAGCAGTAACCGAGCATTAACAAACTGGTATTTGAACTATAAACACAAACAAATATTATGCAGGTGATGTGACCTATACATCTGACCTAACCTCAACGTCATACACGTGCGTGTGCATATCCATACTCGACAATAATGTGTCTAAAGTTGACTATGAAACACCTACTATCGTAAAAGATAGATCAATTATGGAATTATGTTACCTTTTAACATGCCTTCAGTCCACTGTATGGGTATTATTTTTAAAATAAGAACAGCAATCGCGAGGGACTATTTTGTTATTGCGAACGTAGCTTGCGTAAAATATCGTTCGATTTGTGATCAAAGCGCAGTACCGTAGGCCTAGTAAGTACTACGTTCGTCATATGCACAGGAACGCCCACATTTCCACCGAGTGTGGTAGATATAGGCCTATATAGGCCCTAGATAGTTGGTCCGTGTGGAGATTGTGCGTTACTGGTCTTGATTCATTTGAAACAATAAATTGAATAAACATAATACATACTGAAAATAATATATATACGTACGCCTTTTGCGGTTTTTGTTTTGTTGACAGATTGTCAAAAAATGTGTTTTATATGATAATCTAAAGGCCATGCATGATACTTCATTTAGACTTCAGGTCAGTATCGGTACGTAGACAGCAGTTTGGAAATTCTTGATAGTATAAAATGTTTGATGTTTCACACCTATACCTACCATTAGTGACCAGATATTCTCAATGAGAACTTGGGTGTCTATATAAAGCCAGTTGAAAAATTTAAACATAAAGAGCATTTAATTGGAGGATTATAGGGCCTACTAGTAATGGAATATATAGGTCAAGCTTTTGCGGATTTCTGCTCACTATATGTTCATGACTGACTAGACGAAATAATTACATACCAACAAATATAATACCCATGCAGTATCGTGAATATCAAGTTAAAACATAATTGTTTATTTAATCATGGAGCTATCTACTTGTGATATGCAGTTTCTGCATAAATGGTGAAAGGATGTGCCCCCCCCCCCCGCAATTAACTGCTTGACACAACATAAGTTGAAAATTATACGTAACCACATACAGGCTGAACTGTCTAACTGTTTGAATTTCAATTCAGTTATTGTTGAGGATTGGGAAATGTGTTGACGTTCAGACCAACGTACAGCAGCCTATCTGTTTGGTCTGAAAGAGGGGGAACCGGTGCAAATGCATGGTCCATGGATGCGATGATTTATTGTCGGAACGTCGGTCACCGGTCTCTCGCCGATATGTGGAGGATCATTGTCATCAGGCTCGAATGCAGCAAGATCAAAATCATCTTTACAACGTTAGCGCTGACCTGCCATCGCCATTATAGCCGCACGTTGCCAATGACGCAAAGCAGAACTGTGCATTTGTGTTCCCTCCGTGACGTCATGTCACGTGCTCCTCCAGTAGCCATGTGCGCGCAGTGCAAAATGAAAACAAATCTTCGGCGACTGTTTCGTTCCCAAGATATAAAAAATAATTGCAGGATATTTTGACGGGATTTTTTGCGGATTTGTGTTAAGGGGACTTAGATACACACGGGATGATATATCAATACTCAAATTAGGTTACAGTTCAGCTGGACTTTAAAGACAAATAATGACTATTCAAATTGTCAGGCGTTAAACTGCATGGACCTACTTAGTATTGGTTAATGAAATATACTACAATTGATGTTGAGCTATCATTGGTCATATATAGCTGGGACTAGTCACCACGTGAGAGAACATCATGCGGTGGTTACATCTCTGTGTCACATATATATAATAATATGGGTAGCCTGTATGGTTCCAGATACTGAACCTTATTTGACAAGTTTAATTAATGAGTGTTTTATGATTTTCTTAGATTTCCTGGGCTTTCCGTTAAGCTTACATGATTGACGTTTCATCCGAAAGTTTATTTAAAACACTTTACACCATTTGTCACCTTATCATGCTATTTTTAAAATTGTTCATACAACTTTTGGGAGTGGGTCACCAATTTTCCTTGTAAAAAAACTTGCGATGAACGGGTGGGTGGCCCAAATCGGACCGGATAAATGTTGCTTTCCCGGGTTGGTGGGTCCCATGTCAAAACAGTAAAATGGGTGGCTTGTGGTCTGACAACTATAGTTTCCCCACTAATTACTGGTCGAAAATCAAATGCATGAGTACAATATCAACCTATTTTGTGTACGAAACTTCCAAATAATTGTGAACGAAGCATGAAGTATTAGCACATAGTTAGGATCAGACACCCTGTGCCAAGACAACCCCAGGGACATAACTTTCAACCTGGGAAGAAGAAGGCAATATCTTAGTAGCGGGAGCCGCTAGTTTACCATACATATCTAGCGCCCCTGCTGACCGCATCAACATTGCGAAATACCGGACATCTAGCAGCAACCAGGCCGATACATACATACATACATAGTAAGACAGCTGTGAAGTAAACAGAACGCTTAAGGGATTAGCGAGACGAGATACTTTACCTACAGCGCCCATTGAAACCTAACGCGGCACGAAGGCAAGGATAAGATACCTGAAGAACACATAGGAAAATTACCTCGCATGAGCAGCCCAGGAACGCCCCATCCGATGGATCATGAAATGCGGATCCAGGCGGAATAACACCATGGTCCTATTTAGAAGCAAGCAAAATTCAGACACACACACAGTTCTAGCCAACCCCGCAGCGAACACTAGGAACTCTCAGACACGCAGGAAAGCAGTTAGAAGCTATGGACGAAGATGCAAGGTAAACATTACGAGCTTGTAGTCTTAACTACGCCCTACTGATGCGCCGACGAAGACGGAAGAAGAGCAGACGACAGGAAGATAAACTCAACCGGAACTCAACCGAGTAGAAGACAAGAAGATACACTCAATCCATGAAGACGGAAGAAGGCCCCGAACCGAGCAGACGACAGGAAGAGAAACTCAACCAGGAGAAACCCAGATGCTGATGATTGAACATTATTGACTTTGTTGTAAATAAATAATCAAACCGTTCTGATAGCCTAAGAGTTATATGTACCCGTATTGGCACAACCCACCCATGTCATCACTATCCTGATTTAGATAATTGAATGTTTTTTTTTTCTTTTGTAGTTAAGGAATCAGGAGTGTATTCTCATTGTTCTAATTATATATGTTTAATAACCTCACGTCGACGCCTTTGTCCAAAATAATTACACATTACAAATGACGACATGCAATGGTTTCTTTTGATCAAACATTCATATAATTATGCACCCTATTTCTATTATATTATTGGCCTGTTTTATTCCATTATGTCTCTATCGAATGTGCGAAAGCTTAAGTGTATACTTTGTGAGGACTTGTCTTCTTATTTCCAAAACGCGCCTCTTGCAAGCAGACCAATTGTTGATTCCCCATGCACCCGAAGTATTTAAATTGCGACCCCCTGGAATTTTCCAACTGATTTCTCAAAATTTCCCGCTAATTATAATAAAAGAATAACTTAATAGGCCGGATTCGTCATATCCACTTAAATCCTCTGGATTTAAACCTGGTTGAAACCAACATTGACGGTCCACCCAAACCGAATATAAGGGAGCGTTTGTGTTCGTTCAGTGGCTATAGCTGATCAGCATGCAATAAAACTACCCAGTTACTATGCGGACCACAAGACGCCGGTATTATCACGAACAAGCACACAATTGGGACACGATAATATACCAACCAGCCAATATCACCTGAAAGATACGACGTCAATCGATATTATGTGCAACTCCATGTAAACCACGGTCCAGAAAAGACAGATTCTTCATCTCAGGCCAAGCTTCATTAGACTGGATTTAGCTGGACCGTCGAATTGTATGGTTCATTTGCCGGTTTATGTTTATAAAACGCAAAAATAATATCGCAATTGAAAAAAAAACCTTATCCCCGAAACATTTACGGATATGAGTGCTGCTGGCTTATAATGTTCCAGTCAAAATATTGTTGTCGTATAGTTATAGGGTTTAGCTGTGGATAGAAACGCGGCGGTTTACATTAGGCAAGTATATATACATGTACATGTAATTAGCTCGACGATACATAAACACTACTGGTAAACATTTGGTCTGGCTGAACCAGTTTTAAACCAGAGATGACGAATGCGCCACTTATAGACCTGGTGTCTCGGGTTTAAACCACTGATTTATCAATCATATAGCGGTTTAAACATAAAGGTTTACGTAAACCAGGTTTAACCTGGAGATGACGAATCCGGCCATATGCATGGTTATTTGAGTCTGAACAATGACGGTTGGAAAATATTCCAAATTGGGATTGAAAATGACATATATTGCTCGGAAACTCAGATCATTGGAACAATCGCAACTTATCATTGGTCTGAAATTGGCAATTGGAGTTGATTATATAATGCATATAACGATCATATAAATGTCCAAGAATTTATGAATCATAACATGGGTTGGCCATTTCCATACACGTGTAAGGCCCGTTCCAAACGACGGATTTTTGTCGACTCGAATCTAATGTATTAAATCCGTCGGCGATGCTTCTGCGGTCAATTTTGTTTCAGACGGACGCATCTTTGTCGCGTCGAATCTAATACATCGGTCGATTTATTTAAAGGTGCACTCCATGTTACCTTCACAAAATGGTCACGCGTAGATATAGAGGCCTATATATACCGGTATATTATACATATATATACTAAAATACAGTATAAATTATGTATAAATATATGCGCGATTGCAGCGCGAATATATGTGCATATGTATATGAGGATGTATATAGTAAATATAGTTATATAATATAATATAATAGGCGCTACAAATAAATGTTAGATCGTGCAACCAATTGCCATATATGTGTATACCATGCATGTAAATACAGGTATACAAGAATTATTATAAATCAGAGACTACCACCCCTACCCTTATAATAAGGAATACCGGAATATATGAATTATTATAAATAAGAGGTTACCACCCCTATACCCCTCATAATGAGTAATGCCGGTATATATGAATTATTATAAATAAGATCAGTGGTGGTATCACCCCTACCCCTTATAATTAGGAATACCGGAATATATTAATTATATATTATAAATCATAGGCTACCACCTATATATCCTTTATAATAAGGAATACCGGTATCTGTGAATTATTATAAATCATAGGCTACCATCCCTAACCCTCATAATAAGTAATACCGGTTTATATGAATGATTATAAATCTGAGGCTACCACCCCTACCCCTTATAATAAGGAATACCGGTATATATAAATTATTATAAATCATAGGCTATAGTATACCACTCTGCCCCTTATAACAAGTAATACCTGAATATATGAATTATTATAAATAAGAGGTTACCACCCCTTTACCCCTCATAATAAGTAGTATCGGTATATGAATGATTATAAATCAGTAGTACCACCTCTGCCCCTTATAATAAGTAATACAGGTAAATATTAATTATTATACATCAGAGACTACCACCCCTATTTCTTACAATAAGGAATATCGGTCTATATGAATTATTATAAATCAGTTGCTACAACCCCTACCCCTTATACCGGTATATATGGATTATTCTAAAACATTTATACTATATCCATTATAATATGTGAGTCAGTGACATGCCATGTTCGTTGAGGAATCAAACTACCAAAATAATTACAATTTGCACAATGTTACCTAAGCAATGCTTTTAGATATATCTTTCTTTATGACAAAGAGAGCGTGCGACAAATGACGTCATGTGGGTATTTCCTCAGATAAGGGGAGCCCCCTCATTACTATACCATTATCATATCATTATCATATCATTTGCATTCGTTCTTCGGCAACTTTCGGCTCTTCTCGTCACATGTATTAGATTCGAGTCGTCAAAAATCCGTCGTTTGAAACCAAGACGGATTTCAGACGCATCACCGACGAATATTCGTCTGAATTGGACGGAGATTCGTCTGTGATGCGTCTGACACGGATCTAATTGTTTCAAACGTCGCATTTTTGACGCATTTAATACAATTGTGAGTCTGGTATTAGATTCGAGTCGACAAAAATCCGTCGTTTGGAACGGGCCTAATTGGCATACGAGTTCTATATAAGCTTGAGTTATATTATCTCACCGACCGCTCCGGTGCGAATTGTTTTGTCAATCGCGTGCCTGTCGTTCTCTATAGTTGTATACAAACAGAAACAGAGTAATGGGGGAAAGAAGCACACAAGTCTCCCAACGCTGCGCCTGCACGGTTGCTGTGAAGCCGGGTGTTCAAAGTGCGTCAAATAATGGTAAACACATACATGTGATTCAATATTCAACCAGAATATTCATGTTTATCAATAATTTGTTTGTCGGAATATTCGCGTCCGCTGTTAATCAATGGGATTTCTGCAGTGCGTCCGCGGCGTTAATTAATAACTCGTCCTCGTTACAAATTGCTAATGCAAAATATAGATAAAATATCTTGAAACAAGAAAAACTATTTCCTGAAACAGGAAAATAAATCTTATTTTGAGAAATATACCCCCAAAGTCTGCTACATCAAGAAAATTTAAGAAACTCCCACCAGACAAAAGATAGTTTTCTCAAAAAAGATAGATTTTAGTCTTGAAACAAGAAAAAATTTCCTTACTAAGAAAATGGCTTCAAAAATTAAATATATATTTCTTGTTTCAAGATTTTTTTTCTAAGTTAAGAAATACTTAAAGAAAATATTTCTAAACCAAGAATTAATTGTTATGTACAAATTACTGCTGTAATAGAATAACTGTAAAAGTCCAACGATAGCAAAATTGTGATCAAAATTTTATGGTAAACATTGAAAAAGGTTCAACCTGTTGATTAAATATTCTGAAATTCATATTCATACTTAAATATTTGAACTACATGTAATACTACAGCTATAGGATTATATAATTGTTGACAAGTCACTCACTGTAACAGTTTTGTTTACATAACATTGGAAAAGGTCCAACCTGTTGATTAAATATTCTGAAAATGTTATTCATAGTTAAATATTTGAACTAATAATACAGCTAGAATTATATATTTGTTGACAAATCACTGTAACAGTTTTGTTTACATAACAATAGTTTCAACAGCTGTAATTTTGTTATTGGCAATCTGTCAGTAAGTGTTTTTATCTATTTCTCAATGCGCTTAGGGCATGCTGACCTTTATACAATTTTAATAAAATTTTGTTTGCACAATATAGTGGGTCGCCATTGAGGAGGCCTCCCTTGAAATCTCCAGTTGGTGGTTTGCCACACCATCCCGAACTAGACAAACCTCTCTGGTGGCCCCTTGCATTGAACCTATTAATTAAACCGGTACTTCAAGCTGGTATATACCCCTCTTATATAAGGATGGAAGATGCTACCAATTTCAAACCGATGGTATTTCTTCAGAGTTGACTCTCTTGTATTATGAAAGCAAGCCCAATGAGGCCATGCACCTATTGTATGTTTATAACACACAAAAGACTATATCTTAGCAGAATGGATGTCTCTGATGATACAAACAATAAAATATCCAATTTATCCATAGTTGAATTTCATTTGGCTATATAGGAAAGCATACAATGTGGCTTTTATTTAGTTTCCACAAAGTATTTTAAGTAAAATATCCATCAAGTGATGTATTCTGCCTTGTCCTATATATTAAAATGCATGCAATGGCCATGAGAAATGCTTAATTTATTGGTAGAGATGTCAATCAGATAAGAAATACTGACATTTTAGGTTTGATACACCATTTCAGCTGGCTTGGCATCTTTTAAATTTGAAACCTAAGGGAATTTATTCAGCTTTGACTCTCTAAATTATGGAATAAAGCCCAAATGAAGCCACTATTTACATGTTAGTAACATGTATAAGGCTATATCTCAACAGAATACATGTCTCTGATAAAATGCACAATAAAATATCAATAGTTCAATTGCATTTGGCTATAGAGGGATGCATACAATATTGGTTTTATGTAGTTTCCACAGACTATTTTAAGTAAAATATCCATCAATTGATGTTTTCTACATAGCCTTGTATATTAAAATGCATGTAATGACCATGGGAAATGTTTAATTCATTAGTTGATATGTCCATCTGATAAGAAATACTGACAATTGAGGTTTAAAATACCATTTCATGGGATTATGGGATCATAAATATCAAACTAAGGGAATTTCTTCAGATTTGACTCTCTAAATAATGGAAGAAAGCCCAAATGAAACCACTATTTGCATGTTAATGACATGTATAAGGCTATATCTCAACAGAATACATGTCGCTGATAAAATACACCATAAAATATCCATAGTTTAATTGCATTTGGCTATAGAGGGATGCATACAATATTGCTTTTAAGTAGTTTCCACAGACTATTTTAAGTAAGATATCCATCAAATAATGTTTTCTACCTTGCCCTATATAGCATAATGCACGCAGTGACCATGAGAAATGTTTAATTTATTGGTAGAGATGTCCATCTGATAAGAAATACTGCCATTTGAGGTTTGATACACCATTTCAGCTGGCTTGGCATCTTACAAATTTGAAATAAGGGAATTTATTCAGCTTTGACCCTCTAAATTATGGGAAAAAAACCTAAATTATGCCATTATTGGCATGTTTATAACATATATAAGGCTATATCTGAACAGAATACATGTCTCTGATGAAATCAACAATAAAATATCCATAGTTTAATTTGTTTTTGCTATACAGGGATGCATACAACATGGCTTTTAGGTTGTTTCCACAGACTATTTTAAGTAAAATATCCATCAAATGATGTTTTCTGCCTTGTCCTGTATATTAAAATGCATGCAATGACCATGAAAAATGTTTAATTTATTGGTAGAGATGTCCATCTGATAAGAAATACTGCCATTTGAGGTTTGATACACCATTTCAGCTGGCTTGGCATCTTACAAATTTGAAATAAGGGAATTTATTCAGCTTTGACCCTCTAAATTATGGGAAAAAAACCTAAATTATGCCATTATTGGCATGTTTATAACATATATAAGGCTATATCTGAACAGAATACATGTCGCTGATAAAATACACCATAAAATATCCATAGTTTAATTGCATTTGGCTATAGAGGGATGCATACAATATTGCTTTTAAGTAGTTTCCACAGACTATTTTAAGTAAGATATCCATCAAATAATGTTTTCTACCTTGCCCTATATAGCATAATGCACGCAGTGACCATGAGAAATGTTTAATTTATTGGTAGAGATGTCCATCTGATAAGAAATACTGCCATTTGAGGTTTGATACACCATTTCAGCTGGCTTGGCATCTTACAAATTTGAAATAAGGGAATTTATTCAGCTTTGACCCTCTAAATTATGGGAAAAAAACCTAAATTATGCCATTATTGGCATGTTTATAACATATATAAGGCTATATCTGAACAGAATACATGTCTCTGATGAAATCAACAATAAAATATCCATAGTTTAATTTGTTTTTGCTATACAGGGATGCATACAACATGGCTTTTAGGTTGTTTCCACAGACTATTTTAAGTAAAATATCCATCAAATGATGTTTTCTGCCTTGTCCTGTATATTAAAATGCATGCAATGACCATGAAAAATGTTTAATTTATTGGTAGAGATGTCCATCTGATAAGAAATACTGCCATTTGAGGTTTGATACACCATTTCAGCTGGCTTGGCATCTTACAAATTTGAAATAAGGGAATTTATTCAGCTTTGACCCTCTAAATTATGGGAAAAAAGCCTAAATTATGCCATTATTGGCATGTTTATAACATATATAAGGCTATATCTGAACAGAATACATGTCTCAGGTGAAATAAACAATACAACATCCATAGTTTAATTTGTTTTGGCTATACAGGGATGCATACAACATGGCTTTTAGGTTGTTTCCACAGACTATTTTAAGTAAAATATCCATCAAATGAAGTTTTCTGCCTTGTCCTGTATATTAAAATGCATGCAATGACCATGAAAAATGTTTAATTTATTGGTAGAGATGTCCATCTGATAAGAAATACTGCCATTTGAGGTTTGATACACCATTTCAGCTGGCTTGGCATCTTACAAATTTGAAATAAGGGAATTTATTCAGCTTTGACCCTCTAAATTATGGGAAAAAAGCCTAAATTATGCCATTATTGGCATGTTTATAACATATATAAGGCTATATCTGAACAGAATACATGTCTCAGGTGAAATAAACAATACAACATCCATAGTTTAATTTGATTTGGCTATACAGGGATGCATACAACATGGCTTTTAGGTTGTTTCCACAGACTATTTTAAGTAAAATATCCATCAAATGATGTTTTCGGCCTTGTCCTGTATATTAAAATGCATGCAATGACCATGAAAAATGTTTAATTTATTGGTAGAGATGTCCATCTGATAAGAAATACTGCCATTTGAGGTTTGATACACCATTTCAGCTGGCTTGGCATCTTACAAATTTGAAATAAGGGTATTTATTCAGCTTTGACCCTCTAAATTATGGGAAAAAAGCCTAAATTATGCCATTATTGGCATGTTTATAACATATATAAGGCTATATCTGAACAGAATACATGTCTCAGGTGAAATAAACAATACAACATCCATAGTTTAATTTGATTTGGCTATACAGGGATGCATACAATATTGCTTTTATGTAGTTTCCACTGATTATTTTAAGTAAAATATCCATCAAATGATGTTTTCTACATTGCCTTGTATATTAAAATGCATGTAATGACCATGGGAAATGTTTAATTTATTAGTTGATATGTCCATCTGATAGGAAATACTGACATTTGAGGTTTTAAATACCATTTCATGGGATTATGGGATCATAAATATCAAACTAAGGGAATTTCTTCAGATTTGACTCTCTAAATGATGGAAGAAAGGCCAAATGAAGCCACTATTTGCATGTTTATAACATGTATAAGGCCATATCTTTGCAGAATGCTTTTCTCTGATAATAAAACAAATAACATATCTATATTTCATAGTTTAGTTGGCAAAACAGGGTGCATAACATGTGGTTTTAAAGTAGTTTCACAGACTATTTTAACTAGAATATCAATTAAATGATGTAATCTAACTTGTCCTGTGTTTTAAAATGCATACACTGACCATGATAAATGTTTAATACAAACAGCGTCCTTAATGCTGCACCAGCCTAACTCCCGTTATGAAAGGGTTAAATTAATAAACAAAGGTTACACAGACATCCCCCCTTCAACAGCGCGGTGAGTGTGTTTTTTATGTAATATATGTCATATCCGGTATAAGAGCCCCCCCCCCCATTTCGTACGCTGTATTCCATGCCCTGTTATGAGGTACGCCATATTCCGGCCCCTCTGTTAGGAGGTATTCGGTATTCCAAAAATACCGGTATTCGTATACCAACCTTCCAATAAAACGATCATAAGAATAATACAAATGCGATGTTTGTCACAATAAATGCACGGTTTGACATACAGATCGTCGATCATCAATTTATATCAATTTAGACATGGACATGATGACCGGCGTTCGTACGGCAATAGAGAATTTATCCATATGGCTGTTAACTGGTATTTCGTATTCCACCCTCTGTGTTAAGTGGTATTATTCCGTATTCCAAGGGGTGGGGTGCTCTTATATGGTGTGAAGTTTACAACTAATGTGCCAGTCATGAAATTTTTAATTATTAGAACTGTTTGGGATATATACACCCCAATAACCCTGTCTTCACGCTCCTGTTGGTGATGGCCTTATCAATCTATTGCTTCGTTGAACTTTTATTATTGCAAATTTGAGGTAAAAGTTCTTGAAGCGTGTAATTTCGTTCCACTTTACAACAGTGGCACAATAATTCCTATTTTTTTAACCTACCGGCGCAGATCGAGGCTGGACGTCCATTTGCTTACGTTTTCATAGGATACAAATTGATCGGATTTTAGGTAAGTGAAACTAATTAGTCATCAATTGAAGTGATTTCTCATTATGAACAGACTGTTACTAGTAAAATACTTAATCGAACTACAATTAAAAATGCACGACTTATCCTGTTTTATTCAAATGAAATTTGATAGTAAATCGGCCTAATTTTGTTTCCGTTAAATATTTCAGAAAATGGAATCCGTCATTGATAAATGAACATTTTTTTGGTCAAAATAGTAACTTCTGACGGACTATGATTATATGGCATTTATGAATCATATATAAAGGTAGCCCTACACAATATTCCCAACTGTGTTCCCAACTGCAAAAACGATTTTTAATGAATTATAAATTGGCCTAAATTTGATGCTTCATAAAGGGAAAAACTGTCCGGGAATGGCTATTTTCGTCTGCAAAATCAAATTCTGCCATAAATGCAGTGTATTATCGGTCGACATTAATATGACAATAGTTGGAATATTAAAAGGTCCCAGTTATTGAAAATATACATGTAGCTTATAAGGAAATTGTCAGTTATGATCAGTTATACCGGTACTTCATACCATTATTCTAACAAATGTCAACCTGATAGAATTCCCACAATCTCTTTAATATTTTTATGCCATGGCCAATTTAACACTAAGTGAACGTTCAGATTACCACGATACAATCGTAAGTGGAAATATTTCTGTCGTAGGAAGTAACCGCTCAACTGTGCATGCTCACCTCAAAATCGTAGGTAAAAAATAATATCATGCACTGTTTTATTTAAAAGCGAAATTGTGGCGTATCCTTGGTTATCCCCATTTGCGACGTAATCACTAATCAGTCATGTGTATGTAAAAATTGTGGCCTGAAGGATCGCATGATAGTCAATCACATGCTTTACAAAAAAACTGTGATTTCATCATGTACGACATCGTAATCATGTGAACAAACTATCCACGATATCGTCGATCCCGGTTCCTCCACTTAAGATTGTATCTTTCATCTGTACGTTCACTGAGTGAACATTCATGATTCATATGACTACGATTCAATTGTAAGTGGACAGATTCCCATCTTGGGTAATAACCGATAGTTGGACTGCGCATGCTCACGACATGATCACGAGTTATATCAATGCAGAATTGCAAAATTGTGACGTATCCTTGGTTACCTCCACTTGGTGAAATTTGCGTGTACGTAAAAATCGTACAAAGTAAATGGAAATATCATAGGATAGTTAATCACGTGGTTAACCACCGATATTAAATATACTCATCTGCGATGACATCGTAACAAACTATCCATGATTTTGTCAGGCCCGATTCCTCCACTTACGATTGAATTATGGTCTTCTGACATCTGAATCGCCGAAAATGCTAATATTGTTGGAAGAATGAACTTTACACTTGTTTTTTGAATATGTTTGCAAATTATGAAAATACATGCATCCATATCACATATATATGTACATGTATTTTTTCTTCAATTACAGAAATACCAGATTCATTAGCCATGGTGGATGCGGCATCATGCCCTCTCATCTTCAACATATGAAGATTGATTTCGCCCATGATTAGTCTTAAGCGTCGGTCCTGTCTAGCTAGACACGTGGCAATGAACAAATGACAGGTGAAATATCACTGGAAGTCTGTTCGCCAAAATACCAGTGGTGAGTTTATATCTATAGCTACCATGCAGATGAATATTTGTACATTGTCACCAATACATGTATATACCGCTATCCTCAAAATTATGGACCTTAAAAATGGGGGGGGCAGGGGGGCCGGAAAAAAACTGCAGACACAGGGTGGAAAAAACTGTTTTCTTCGGTTTGGGTACCCCCCCCCCCCCCCCACAGCAAAAACTGCAGTTTTTTTCCACTGACCATTTGCCCCCCCCCCCCCCCCCCCAGAAAAATCAAATCTACCCCAGCCGGACAACAACTCGGTTTGACCGGAAACCGAAAAAAACACCTGAGCATACAATTCACGAGAAGGTGCTTGGTAACTTAGTTTAGATTATTATGACTAAAATGGTCATTGTCTACCAGTAGAACGCAGATTTGTACCTCGTGATGTCATGACATGTACAAACATGTATATTGGTGATCGCAACGCTATGTATGCACTTTAAAAAATGACAACTAGTCATTACCTCGACTTTGAAAAATCTGATGCAAATGAGATGAGTGAGATACCAGCATATAACTGTTTTCTGATACCATTGGAGGAGAAATTGTTTAATACATGGGATAGTTCTGCAGTAAAAATTTGCCATATAAGCGATCGCAGGGTAGAATTCTGCAATCGACTGGTAGACACTGACATAGTTGGCATTATTAAGAGGGTTAATGGGGTCAATATCACATGTAAACCAAGACAGTGGTTATCCAAAATTGTTTTATGTGGATTGTACTACTCATGTATATATGATTTGGATATTAAGGTTAATCCATATTCTATAAAATGAGAGAAAATTTGTGAGTCTGAAAATACATATTTGGAATTTTTTTTACATGCAACCCCCCCTAAATGAATAAGGACAAAATTTACGTGTAAATTTTTTACGCCCAGGTACCCCCCCCCCCCCCACCCCCGGTACGTTGTGTCCCGCAGTTTTTTTTCCGCGGGGGGGGGGGGGATACCTGGTAATGATCGCAGTATATGATATCCACCACGGTATCAAGTCGATTACTGTTGTGGAGCACCATGCAGTTATGATACACCAACAAATATCACACCAAAAGTTGAAAATTAAAACAGCCACATGGATCTTGTTCAATGAACTTATATATGCATGAATAAGATGAATCACTAAATTATATTTTCATGCTTGTTTGTGTAATGCCAATCAATGCAGCCTGACACCATGGATGGGTGGAGTTTATAAATTGACAGCCGAAACAATGTTGGCAACTTCAAAGTTCATTACTAGTATGTGCTACATTTAACCCCCGTATATACAATACAATTTTTCTATCAGCGTTCCCATGTCCTATATTTGGAGTACTATATACATGTACATGTAACGAAGGCCATCCGTTCCACAGATATGAGGAAAAACACTGCATTTTATTTTCATGCATGCGAAACATGACAACATGCATATGGGGTGTAACATGACAACATGCATATGGGGTGTAACATGACAACATGCATATGGGGTGTAACATGACAACATGCATATAGGGTGTAACATGACAACATGCATATGGGGTGTAACTGCGGTATATGCAGCGTTGAAACTGTACTAGTAACCATAATGAGGTGTTGGAGGTTACTGTGCTTTATATCTTTAATACTGCAGTATTAACGGGGGGGGGGGGGTACTATACTAAGAGATGGCCAATTACTTTGAGTATACATGTAGCCATACCTCACACATGGAACAGGGCTTGACTTATTCTTAGGTACATGGAAAAATAGGTACGCGGAGCAATACATAACACCTAGTCTGCTTAGTATATTTTACATAAATATCAACCGATTTTGTGCAGTGTTGAAGCGGTAACCTTCTAGTACTGCTGTGTTAGAAGTTTCTGGTGTGAGACCACACAAGCCATATTTCTGAATAAATCCTGAAAAATTACCCACAATCCTGAGGTTAAGTGGTCACTTACTTTGGGCATTACTGTAATTCCCTGACATTCCCCCAATATATGACTAAAAGATAATTCACCCTTTTGAAGTTTTGATATCGTTTAACCATGAAATGGCTCGAAAAAGATGTTTTATGAGATTTACGTTCGTTTTTTATTTAATTTTGTTTGTTCAAGTAGCATATCAAATGAGTGAAATTTTATTTTAGTCATTCATGTGGGTATCGTGAGTGGGGAGATATTTAAGGGGAGGTATCCTGTTACAACGGTATATGCTACTAGTACATGTACATAATTATTAACTGTCATGTGGACTGTTTTTATGGAGATGTAACCGTGAGGTAAGTGGACATAACTTGTGTAAAACCCTTTACATACAAGTTATGACCACTTACCTCACGGTTACATCTCCATTAAAATAGTCTACATGACAGTTAATCCTTATATTTATATATATTTAGCGAAAAAGCCACTTTTGTAAATGTATTTAAATTGAATAGTGTATCGTGACAAAAACAGCCCAAAGTACCCAATAGCACCCTTGGCAAAAGTTAATAGGAACAATTTCTCTTCATATTGCAACCAGGTGATGTATTAAGTCAATCCTGCGCGAGTCCAAATGCGCCCAAAACATTACGCGTTCGTCTTTCCAAACCCAATGACGTATGGATGGTGTTGTGAGCTTGGTGTTGTGAGCCGTTGCGCATTCACCGAGAAATAACTGCAACTAGCCACGTGGGCGCGGACCAATCAGTATGCTGGATTTAGTGATGACAACACTTAGTATGTAAATATATGTATTTGTAGCTGATTCTGACCAACATGCAGCGTTTGAATGGATAACAATACTGTTATAACTGCCCCCCCCCCCCCCCGGGTGATTAATTTGGACCGTACATCTTAATAATATGTACATGATTAGTCATTCCGCTTTTCTGATGTCATTGCAAGCATTCAAATCTTATTTTTCAGACAGGAGGAGCTGCCTGATTGGATTGAGACATACAAATTTCATTCAAGGCCTGATATCTGATAACCAATCATAGAATCATGTTTCCTGAGTGTTTCTTGCAGATAATGATTACACTTGATACCAATATTATTAATTCTGTCCAAGACTGGATGAGGAAGGATTTCAAATGTTATTCGGTGTACATGTAACGGATACATGTAATCTAGATGTTATCGGTATTCGTCCATGCATGACATAATGTGAGTTGTTGCTTTGTGACAGTCCTGGCTATATACATGTACCATATGTATACCAATGAATGGTATGCACTGAATCCAGTACTGTGCAGTGTGCAGCGAAGGGGAGGCTTTAATATATAACCAAATGATGACCAATGTCTTCATCAAAGGCAAAAATGACACAACCATTCCTTCCTTGATGGAGACCGATCAGTGACGTCTACATTTTATCAGACTTAGTGGTGAAAATCTTGGCAAGTGAAGTTAGTGAATTCAATTCTACAACATACATGTACATGTACCTGTATGCTTCTGTATGTACCTGTATGAGTCTCAGAAAATGTGCACTATGGCATCCAGTGTATGCATAACCTTTGTTATACCGTACTTCATACTACATTGACCAGAATTTGGAGGTGTACCAGTTTCATATCTCTACACAAAGCACAACAGTACCCATGGATCAGTCTCAAGCCTTGTTTCTGAGCTTGTCTGAAGGATATGAACTTTTAAAGATATATTATGCACTTGTTCTGGTGCGTGAAACTGATCAGTTAGTACCAAGGCGCTATGCCAACTGGAAGAAGGTAGCATTCTACTAACATAGCCGAAAATCGAAAGCAAATCAACCGTATCACTCCATAGAACACATTGCCTGAGCTACGCTCATTTGTGAATATTTACTACTCGATTCGGGGCGCATCTATCGGCGATAATATAACGAAAACGAGTTCGCCTTTGATAGTTACTGCATTTAATTATGTATACGAATGATGACCAGTGTGTGTTGTTAATTTGGATATAATATTTGTAAAAAGTACTACTTTGAACAAGATTATTCTCCATTTATATTTTATCACCCTATTGGAGTGTTTCACATCACTTTAAGTGACAAATTATTGCAGCATGTCAATATAATCAGATTCATGTACATGTACACATGCACATACAGGCCTTAAAATCCATCACAGAATAAAAATATTCTGATGTTCCTTTATCTTTGTCAACCTGCTGTATCACCAAGTAATATGTACAAGGAGCTTAATGTGGCTTAGACATGTACCATACATGTACATTTAAAGACAGATAATCCGAGTTCACGCTCCTCAATTACCATTTCTTTGGCTTCAGGGGTAAAAATAACTTATTCGAGTTGAGGAACACACCCTTTAAAGTTCTGAGTTAAAAAATAAAAAAATTTGAAATCTGTTATTTTTCACCACCATGAATATTTCCCGGCCTAGCAAATATTCAATGAGTCGATTGACATAATCTTGATACCAAGTTGCGATGAACAAAATGTTGATTTATAACACGTTTTGGAAAATGTTACACTAGAGTTGACAGTAGTTACAGTAATGCCCAAAGTAATTGACCACTTAACCACAGCAGAATTAAATGGCTTGTTGCCATTCATCGGAAAGCTCTTGGGGAGAGCTTTCCGATGAATGGCAACAAGTCATATTTCCGACTAAATCCTGAAAAATTTCCCATAATTCAGCTGTGGTTAAGTGGTCGATTACTTTGGCCATTACTGTAGCATTATGTTTTGGTAATTAATTGATTAAGAAATGTTGTTCTTAGAATCTGATGATATGGAGACCATGGAGAGATTGTTTACCTTTAATTGTCAAT
This sequence comes from Siphonodentalium dalli, assembly GCA_032622095.1. Classification (NCBI taxonomy): domain Eukaryota; kingdom Metazoa; phylum Mollusca; class Scaphopoda; order Gadilida; family Siphonodentaliidae; genus Siphonodentalium; species Siphonodentalium dalli. Next base: position 138,411,119 of record CP136069.1, read on the forward strand.
GTTGACTTTAAAGCATACTAGTAACATATGTTATGTTTATTTTATGTATCCCTGCATAAAATGGGGTGATAAATTTATATTATACTCACATCTGGTCTTTTGATATTTTGTGAGTAATTTATATGAAAGAATGGCATTGCATGCTAGCAATTCTGATAAACATCACTGTTAAAATGAGGCTTGTTGCCATTCATCGGAAAGCTCTCAGAGAGCTTTCCGATGAATGGCAACAAGCCATATTTCCGACTAAATCCTGAAAAGTTACCCATAATTCTACTGTGTTTAAGGAGTCGATTATACTCGGGGGCATTACTGTATTCGATATCTCAAGCTGTTGCATACCGAAAAGACTTGGGCTAGTACCTGAACAGTAAACCTGCAATCTGCATGATTCATGAAACAGCTATTGAAAACATGCTGTATATACACAGAATTACACAATTTTGTTTATGGGTTTGTTGATATGACACGAGTGCTAGCGCACAATGACGGAATGAACAGCTCACCCTAGAGTTCTATCTTTCCTCAATGGCACAAGTGCCGTATCAACAAATCCATTAATACAAGTGTCTTTCTGTGTTTATTACACATCACCCGTCCTAGAATATGTGCATTTAAAAATACAGGGTTACGATGTTTATTAAGGCACATACAGTGCTTGTTTTGTCATGTGTGATGATTTTTTTTCCTATCGTTTGAACTGGATACTCAAATAACAGAAATTGTTATATATTTTTTTATCAAACCGACAGATTTGAGGTAACTCTTTCTATAAATATATTGAATATCATGTGTCGGGATGTAATTATTAGCAATCAATATATTTTTTGTTGCATATATAGGTTTATACAATTTTAAGAGGCAGAACAAGATACAGGTACTTTGTATAGTTTCATTTCGCGAATGTACACAGTATCTTGTTTGGCCTCTTGCAATTTTAGAAACCCATAACTGTAACGAGAAATTGTTGATTGTATATTTAAAGTTTAAAGGTACGGGAGGCCTTGGCGGTGGGTATGCTGTGAAAATATTTCCACCGGTCAAAAACCGCCACAAACAGAAAGAATATTAAAATGTAGACAGACTTTGTCCGTATACAAATAAGAAATATCGCATAAACAGTATGTTATTGTCATATGTTTGACCATTCTTATGTAAACAAAAGCATAAAAAGGTACTTTCCTGGTGTTTGTTTATATTATGATGGTAAACATAAAGAGCGTTCATTGTTGCTGAATTTTGATATGGAACGAATAAAGAGCATTTATATGATTTGTGTGTGATTAGCCAGTAACACTGTGCTGCCTTCTGTAACACAATCAGGCTCCTGCTTAGGTAAAATATAGTAGGTCTTTATGATAGCATGCTGTTTACGCGATGGTCATGGTATATATGAACAAAACTGTATGCGTTTTAATGTTTTTCTGTTTACGGTGATTGAAACAAATATGAATATTTTCGACAACTAAGGCCTCCCGTGCCTTTAAGCCCCCTTATTGTCTCTATTATACATTTAACAATGATATTTACAAAGAAGTTTTTATATTCAGAATAAATGTCAATTGTATATTTTAAAACACAATTGAAATTATATATTAATTTAAAATTAAATGTTTTTCTTAATTAAGAATTGTTTTCTAATGTATCTTTCCTAATTGGGGAAAATATTCCTAGTTAAGAAAACTTGTTTTCCTTACTTAGATTTATTTTCCTGCTTGAGAAAATCTCATTCTAGAAAAAATTGGCATCACTTAAGAAAAAATATCTTGACGATATTTCTAACTATAGAAAATATAATTTCTTGTTCTAGATTAATTGTATAGCTTTCTTAAATTTCTAGCTATTCTCCCAAGATAATCGCAGTATCTTAAACTTATCTTATTTCAAGAAAAATAAACTTATGTGAGAAAAACAATCTTTCCTACATTAAGAAAAAAAATCTATACTAAGATTTTTTTACTAGGATTTTCTTACTAAGATTACTGTGTTTTCTTAAAGAAATTTTCTCAGACAAGAAATTTTCCCACCCTTTCATTTCTTGACCTAGAAAATATGTTTTTCTTATTTTTCTAGCTATTCTCCCAAGATAATATCTCATTTCAAGATTTTTTTTTTCCTGAATTGAGAAAATATTTTTGGCAGTGTATAGTTTTATATCAATTTGCGTGCAAGCTCGCGATTATCGTACCACTTTCCCTATGCATAACATGCACATTAAATGCGGATATGTTGGCACAAATTTAGCACCCACATATTAAGACTAATATTGTCTAATATAGTCTAACGTGATAGGTATATTTTTAAAGCCATTTAATCGCCGTTTTTCTTGAGGAAACAGAGGCAATTGTCACGCAGGAGTCACGTCCGTCATCGTCACATGCAGGGATGAACAGTATGTGTGTACGTATTATAGAGCAACGGAGCCACTGCCAGTTTATTTATGGTCACGCTTTGTCCTAAACATCACAATGCTCGCTTATGAAACGAGTACCAGTTCTTCGCAGAATGACTGAAAGTCGAATAAATAAATAATTTCGACTTATATTGGGTGAATTGCGTGAATAAAAAATACCGGACGATATATTTATCTAATTCAAACTGATGTATGTAGATCATGTGTCCCATCGTCTCAAGTCAACGTCTTGTCGCGATGACAGCATTTCTGTGTGAATGACATGATGGTATCAACTAGATAGTTTGTTCAGTTGGCATGAGCACGATTGTTTAAGGGTTCGCTTGATCCGCACTGAGTACGCAGGATTTACTTGATGTGGACATGCACTTGATACGATGGGGCATATTTTAGCAACTGAGTAGATGTCAGTTTATTTGCGGCCACGTTTTATGATAAAAATCACTATTCGAATAAACACAATATTTCGACTTATATGGTGAATATGAATTACATGATTAAAACATACCAGACTTTGGTCCATACGATATATTTATCAAATTCAAACTTATGTCCGTAGCTCATGTGCCCCATCGTCTCAAGTCAGCATTTACAAGTATGTTATGCTTGTCGCTATGACAGTATTCCTGCGTGAATGATGCGAGTGTATCAAACAAATAATATAGTCTGTATATAGTAACTGGAACATCCACCCTGGCTTGGTCTTTAATTTTTTATTCAATCATTTGTTTTGTATATTTGTCATTATGTCCAATGATTCCAGTGAACACCCTTGAAATAGGAATTGTCCTGTTTCGGGTTAGAGCTGTCGAATAGGTTCCTGTTCTCAGCAAAGAGTTTCACTCACACTTAATGGTTTCATGACATAAGTTTTGGGTGGATGTTCCTTCAATGCATATATTATTACTATTATATAATGGACCTATCCGTACGTACCGCCCACTAACAGGCTACATGGTTACTGTTTCTAAGCACCAGAAGACATCTCAATCTCGCTACATATTCATGTGTTGTTAAACCATGTAACACGATAATATAGCTTTTTTCGGGAACGTGTCTCTATTACGAATGTTCGCTATTCGGAAGGTTCAATATTCCGAAGGTTCACTATTCCGAAGGTTCGCTATTCCGAAGATTTTTGTTATTTTAAAGGTTAATTCTATATTCTAAAGTATTGAGAGGGTTCTTGATCACGAAGACTCTTTTTATGAAGGAAATAATTAACTTAAAACATTGAAACAATAAATGTGACTTTTTTTCTTCGCGGGTTTCCTTGAGATTAAATGTCATTACGTATGACGTTATTTCCCAAAACAAAACATATTTACGTCAGGCAGCCCACACTTGTAATTGCTATGTTTCCATACGATTTAATGTCATCACGTATGACGTTATATCTCAATAATCTTAGAGGCAAGAATACGCCAGCTAAAGGCGGATTAAAACAGTGGGGCTATAACTCGTAATGAATAATGCGTAGCAGAATGTCGTCGAATAGACGGGTATGAGATGAACCAAACTGCAATTGTGAATTTGTATTGAATTTTAAACGTCTGTATCAGACGATGTCCATAGAGAAATAGAAAACAGCTTAATTCATAAAAAGGTTTCCCCCGTTATGGCTCACAGAATGCAACATAATTAAACCTAATGTATTTTCAATAAAATATAGAGTTATTCCCCCTCCATTGAAAATAATACACTTTGCGCAACAAAACCAGATGAACCTTTAAAAGCACAAAAACAAGTCGTTAACTCAACAAAAACAACATGTTCACAGTATATTACACCGGATAAGCTGATAATACAGTGTTAGAGAGCTTCCTATTTCCAATGGTGTATATACTGGCATATATGTTATATATGTGATCTGGGGGTTCGAAAATTAAGTGGGCCTTTAATGTTGATGTTTCTTTCAAATACAAATTGCCAGTTCGGAAAAACTATATCTCTTACATGTAGTTTATTTCAGTCATCCTTTCATATTTAACGATAAACTGATACTGTCTTCTTGCTATTAATAACCGACATCTGGGACAATTTGGGAATCAGAAGTGGGTGTATACTTGTACTATATGTGAATACTACAGACATGACAATTGGAACTTATTCCCTATTCCTTATTCCTTATTTTCAAAAATGTCGCTTTCGACCGATTTGACGGCATGGGTGGGTGGGTGGCCCGCCCCAAATACCACCTAGAAACACCCCGACCCCCCACCCATCAACCCCGGGGGTGCCACCCCGAGGGGGTGAAAATGGGGTATGGACCATTTTCGAGAACGGTAAGGATTTCGACCGATTTGACGGCATGGATGGGTGGCCCGCCCCAAATACCACCTAGAAACACCCCGACCCCCACCATCACCCCCGGGGGGTGCCACCCCGAGGGGGTGAAAATGGGGTTTGGACCATTTACGAGAACGGTAAGGATTTCGACCGATTTGACGGCATGGGTGGGTGGCCCGTCCCAAATACCACCTAGAAACACCCCGACCCTCCACCCATCACCCCGAGGGGGTGAAAATGAGGTATGGACCATTTTTGAGAACGGTAAGGATTTCGACCGATTTGACGGCATGGGTGGGTGGCCCGCCCCAAATACCACCTAGAAACACCCCGATCCCCACCCATCACCCCCGGGGGGTGCCACCCGAGGGGGTGAAAATGGGGTATGGACCATTTTCGAGAACGGTAAGGATTTCGACCGATTTGACGGCATGGGTGGATGACCCGCCCCAAATACCACCTAGAAACACCCCGACCCCCCCCCCCCCCCACCATCACCCCCGGGGGGTGCCACCCCGAGGGAGTGAAAATGGGGTATGGACCATTTTCGAGAACGGTAAGGATTTCGACCGATTTGACGGCATGGGTGGGTGGCCCGCCCCAAATACGACATAGAAACACCCCGACCCCCACCCATCACCAACGGGGGGGTGCCACCCCGAGGGGGTGAAAATGGGGTATGGACCATTTTCGAGAACGGTAAGGATTTCGACCGATTTGATGGCATGGGAGGGTGGCCCGCCCCAAATACGACATAGAAACACCCCGACCCCCCACCCATCACCCCCAGGGGGTGCCACCCCGAGGAGGTGAAAATGGGGTATGGACCATTTTCGAGAACGGTAAGGATTTTGACCGATTTGACGGCATGGGTGGGTGGCCCGCCCCAAATACGACATAGAAACACCCCGACCCCCACCCATCACCAACGGGGGGGTGCCACCCCGAGGGGGTGAAAATGGGGTATGGACCATTTTCGAGAACGGTAAGGATTTCGACCGATTTGACGGCATGGGTGGGTGGCCCGTCCCAAATACCACATAGAAACAACCCGACCCCCCACCCATCACCCCCAGGGGGTGCCACCCTGAGGGGGTGAAAATGGGGTATGGACCATTTTCGAGAACGGTAAGGATTTCGACCGATTTGACGGCATGGGTGGGTGGCCCGTCCCAAATACCACATAGAAACAACCCGACCCCCACCCATCACCCCGGGGGGTGCCACCCCGAGGTGGTGAAAATGGGTTATGGACCATTTTCGAGAACGGTAAGGATTTCGACCGATTTGACGGCATGGGTGTGTGGCCCGCCCCAAATACCACCTAGAAACACCTCGACCCCCCACCCATCACTTCCGGGGTGGCACCCCCCGGGGGTGATGGTGGGGGGTCGGGGTGTTTCTACGTGGTATTTGGGGCGGGCCACCCACCCATGCCGTCCAATCGGTCGAAATCCCCCGGGGGTGATGGGTGGGGGTCGGGGTGTTTCTGTGTGGTATTTGGGGCGGGCCACCCACCCATGCCGTCAAATCGGTCGAAATCCTTACCGTTCTCGAAAATGGTCCATACCCCATTTTCACCCCCTCGGGGTGGCACCCCCCGGGGGTGATGGGTGGGGGTCGGGTGTTTCTAGGTGGTATTTGGGGCGGGCCACCCTCCCATGCCGTCAAATCGGTCGAAATCCTTACCGTTCTCGAAAATGGTCCATACCCCATTTTCACCCCCTCGGGGTGGCACCCCCCGGGGGTGATGGGTGGGGGGTCGGGGTGTTTCTAGGTGGTATTTGGGGCGGGCCACCCACCCATGCCGTCAAATCGGTCGAAATCCTTACCGTTCTCGAAAATGGTCCATACCCCATTTTCACCCCCTCGGGGTGGCACCCCCCCGGGGTGATGGGTGGGGGGTCGGGGTGTTTCTAGGTGGTATTTGGGGCGGGCCACCCACCCATGCCGTCAAATCGGTCGAAAGCGACATTTTTGAAAATAAGGAATAAGGAATAGGGAATAAGTTCCAATTGTCATGTCTGTGTGAATACTAGCGTAATAGTATTTTTCATTCCTCGTGTTTTTGTGGTGGGGGTGCAAATTTTCATTCATTTCTGGTTAAATACGCCCAGAGTAGAAAACCTTCGGAATAGCAAACCTTCGGAATAGCGAACCTTCAGAATAATGAACCTTCGGAATAATGAACCTTCGGAATAGCGAACCTTCGGAATAATGAAACTTCGGAATAGAGAACCCTACCCATTTTTTCTGAGTTTCACGATTTTCAAGATACCTATGTGTGTATATATGCATCTTGTAAAAGTGACTGTCGTTAGATATAAACAAAAATAGAACCAGATTTAAACAAAAAACCAGGTGTGATTGTTGGGCCATTTCCGATAACCAACAGAGATCGATGTTAACGTTGAATCAACCTGTGTAAATGAAGCCATTATATAACTTCAATATTAAATAGCAAATTTAATATCTAAGCTATGCTAATAGTAACTGTTCACACCGTGATTAAATAAACCAAACGGAGGTGTACATGTGGTAATTAATATATAGTCACTCTTTTGTCGAAATAAATATAACTATATCAGTTTCCCATACCTCGACTGCATGAGCCCCGGTGACATCAGACCGGATGCAAAGGATTATCAAATAATGGTCTTTTAAAATTCCATATCCTATTTTGCCGCCACTAAAGTAAATTAAAGAAAACGCCGACTATCATGGATTCAGTTACATGTTGCCATGTTGCAACAATGACACAAAGTGAACTCGTTCGGTGAAGGTTGCATACACCGCAAAGCACGTGCAATGTGTGAAATTCGTGTAGTTCTCTTGGAAAACATTTGTTGATTCTCATTTACACGTACATTGTCGCATTAATATGGAGGAAGCTTTAGATTCTCAAATGAATTCAGTAAAACGTTCGCATGAGATCCTACAGGTTAGTGTGAATAGCAGACATTTGAACTCATTATTACCACGGTGTTATAACAGCAAGACATGTATACATTTATAACGAAAAACACTTCACATAAAACAAATACTCGCGGCACTATTAATATTCATAACGCATCATCGATCGGGACTACTATTTCCACGTTTTAGTTTGAAATCTGTTATATTAATACATTGTATTGGAATTTAAATAACATTAGGATCCGAGTGTGGTCGTTGGCATTGTTTAATCCAGCGTAAACAGATGTCTTAGTTACTTTTTTTTTTAGGAAACCGAACTAAAACATGTGTATAAATATCGTTCGTCAATCGGACGTGTCCCCGTGTACATTTCAACACCATTGTAGCTTTTTAACACATATTTTGCTCTCGTGTTCGTAAATTTCCTATGGCTTACAATGGTTGTTACGGAGCCGCTTGTGGTATCTTTAATATCACTAGGCAGCCACATGTCGCTTCGGCGATTAAGATATCGGCTCATTAGCTATAATTGAAATTGGGGCGGTACCTACGGATAGGTCCATTATGTACCGGTTAAATGAGTTTTTATCATGTTTTAGTATTTAAATTTGTATATATCACATACCGTATTTATTTATTGATCATTGAAATATTTACTGGCACATCCACTCTTTTTGTTCAATGATTTCTGCTCGATTTGTCGTGCATGCAAACTATTTTACTGACATGAGCGCTATAACACTGACGTGAGCGCTATAACACTGACGTGAACGCTATAACACCGACATGAACGCCATAATACCTACATGATCGCTATAATACCGACACGAACGCTATAATACCGACACGAACGCTATAATACCGACATGATCGCTATAATACCGACATGATCGCTATAATACCGACATGAGCGCTATAACACTGACATGAACGCTATAACACTGACGCGAAAGCTATAACACCACATGATCGCTAAAATAGCGACATGATCGCTATAATACCGACATGGTCGCTATAACACTGACATGAGCGCTATAACACCGACATGAGCGCTATTATACTGACATGGTCGCTATAATACCGACATGATCGCTATAATACCGACATCAACGCTATAATACCGATATGAATGCTATAAAACTGGCGTGAACGCTATAACACTGACAAGAACGCTATAACACCGACATGAACGCTATAACACTGACATGAACGCTATAACACTGACATGAGCACTTTAACACTGACATGAACGCTATAACACCGACACGAACGCTATACCACTGACTTGAACGCTATAACACTGACTTGAACGCTATAATACTGACATGATCGCTATAATACCGACACGAACGCTATAATACCGACATGATCGCTATAATACCGACATGAGCGCTATAACACTGACATGACCGCTATAACACTGACGTGAACGCTATAACACCGACATGATCGCTATAATAGCGACATGATCGCTATAATACCGACATGATCGTTATAACACCGACATGAGCGCTATAACACCGACATGAGCGCTATTATACTGACATGGTCGCTATAATACCGACATGATCGCTATAATACCGACATCAACGCTATAATACCGATATGAATGCTATAAAACTGGCGTGAACGCTATAACACTGACGTGAACGCTATAACACTGACAAGAACGCTATAACACCGACATGAACGCTATAACACTGACATGAGCACTTTAACACTGACATGAACGCTATAACACCGACATGTACGCTATACCACTGACGTGAACGCTATAACACTGACTTGAACGCTATAATACTGACATGATCGCTATAATACCGACACGAACGCTATACTACCGACATTAACGCTATAATACCGACATGATCGCTATAACACTGACATGAACGCTATACTACCGACATGAACGCTATAATACCGACATGAGCGCTATAACACCGACATCAACGCTATAACACTGACATGAATGCTATAGCACTGACATGAACGCTATAACACTGACATGAACGCTATAACACTGACATGAACGCTATAATACCGACATGAGCACTATAAAACTGACGTAAACGATTTAACACATACATGAACGCTGTAACACTGACATGAGCGCTTTAACACTGACATGAGCGCTATAACACTGACATGAGCGCTTTAAAAGTTACATGCGCGCTATGACACTGATATGAACGCTATAATACCGACATGAACGCTATAAAACCGACATGAACGCTATAACACTGACATGAACGCTCTAATACCGACATGAACGCTATAACACTGACGTGAACGCTATAACACCGACGTGATCGCTATAATACCGACATGAACGCTATAATACCGACATGAACGCTATAATACCGACATGGACGATATAATACCGACATGAACGCTATAACACCGACATGAACGCTATAATACCGACAGGAACGATATAATACCGACATGAACGCTATAACACCGACATGGACGCTATAATACCGACATAAACGCTATAACACTGACGTGAATGTTTTAACACTGACATGGGCACTATAACACTGACATGAGCGCTATAACACTGACATGAGCGCTTTAACACCAACTTACACTCCTTTTATACTCAACATAATATAAGCAAATAAATTATGAATTTGAGCCATGGATCAGTGCAAAATACACACATGTTCTCTGTGGACGATTCAAACGACATGATAATTATAATGAAAATGAGTTATGACTCGACTTGTGTATAAAATTATATGGTTTCATGAATGACCGGATTTAGTGTACAGTACCCATTTAATGGTTTCATGACATAAGTTATCGATGTGGATCTGCCTTCAATTAATATATTAATATTGCTAATATTACATTATACTATTATATAATTGTGATTAAGTATGTACCCGTTGAATGTGCTTTCGCCATGTATTTGTATTTAAATTTGTTTTTCTCGCACACCTTATTTATTGCAATCAAAGAATTGGAATTACAAAAGCTCATATTGGTGGGTTCATGACAGTATATATTGCCTCCTTGCTGGAGAGATATTTGCACGAGTATATACATACATGCGGTAATAAACAGAACAGTGAAGTGTTAGACAAATGTGACCCGCCATATCAAATCCAGTCGTAAGTCGGGATTGTTTAACCCTGTGCCAATGCATTCTCTTATATATGCGAGTCGGCCATAGGCCATAGGCATTGGCCTAACAATTTTTTACAATTTTAATAATTTTTTCTTGTATTCTTTAACAATTTTATAATTTCACTCATACAGAGCCCCAGACAAACATGAGCAGACGACACTCTTCTATATGCTTCTATATATGTGTGGGGCTCCCTGCAGGGTAATGGATGTTTTTTATTTTATGTCCTAAAAATTGTCAGAAACATTTATTTTAAAAAATGATAAAAAATTGTTAGGCCAATGCATTCTCTTATATATGCGAGGCGACCTATTGTGGATATATAAGAGAATGCATTAGCACATGGTAATACAATCCCGACTTACGACTGGATTTGATATGGCGGGTCACAAATTAGTATAGTAATTACATAAAACGTAGAATGCGTAATAATCAGGCTCACTTTGGTACGGACGAGCTGTGTCTTGTCTACAGCACTTTTATCACAATGAAAGAAAAAAATGAAATTCCATAAAAACAAAACAAAAAAACAAATGCGTTCATGGATTGTGGGTAACTTCCTATATATTTTGAGAACTACGTAAATATATGTGTATATGTGTATATTTGTCCTCTATAGACTCGAAAACGGATGCACCGATTGGGCTCAAACTTCCCATCTAAGGGTAAAACCCACGGAATGGTCAGAGCACCCGTTCTCCACTCTCAATTACAAAAAAACGGCACTGCGGGGTTAACCACGTTGATAGTAAAAGTTATCGCTCGAAATGGAACTCGCTTCTGTGTGATTCTTACGTACTTGGGGTTTGCTAGGAACGGGGGACATTTTCATCCGGTCAGTTTTTCCGCCCGAGGTGAACTTCACCTTGAAACGGGTACCCACAAATGATATATATGTGTGTGTCCTTTATAGACTCGAACCGATTGAGCTCAAACTTGCTACAAACGCTTCTGTGTGATTCTTACGTACTTAGGGCTTCCTAGGAACGGGGGACATTTTCATCGGGTCAGTTTTTCCGCCCGAGTTCATCTTCACCTTGAAACGGTTACCCACAAATGATATATGTGTGTGTCCTTTATAGACTCGAACCGATTGAGCTCAAACTTGCTACCTACGGGAAGTGTCATGGACGTGTTAAATTGTGACCCCGACCTGACCTTGACCTTGAAAATGATCAATTCAAAGTCAAATCTGGTAAAATTGAAAAAAAATTTGGACTAAGTTGGTTTGTATTCAATTTTGAAGAGGAATATATCCTCTACAACATATCCAAAATCCGCTAAAATCGGCTTTGAGCAAATTTTTTTACAGAGATTTTTAAAAATGCTCATTTTTCGACGTTGTGAAGTACGTTTTTCTACAATATCCCCCATCGGCGACACCAAAACGCATTAATCCTCCATCCGATATATACCAGTTTGTGTAAAAGAGTATAGGGGGCGAATAGAGTGACAAGGACAGAAAACAATTCAATCGCGGCGATGAAATGGCTGTCAAAATGGCCGCAACTACTATCCATGCTACGACGAAAGCAACATATTGATTGGATAACCTCCTATAAGCGAAAATACACATTTGTAATTTACAAGAATGTTGTTATATATCTTTAAAGGTACACATATAATTAAAACAGATCTATCTGAATGATTTATCGATCACTGCTACGCGCGTTAACCCAATGATTTACGTTCGGGATTTCTTATTAGAATACATCCAACAGTCGGACCAAAAACAGTTATTTCGGGCATGCAACACACACAGTAATATTTCGTCACACAGTGCGTGGTAGTTTCGTTTTGGAATGATGATTAATTATTGAATGTAACGCAGAAACTGAAGTGCCCACCCTATCTGTGTAAATACTAGTTATATTTCCGGAATTTCCAACACTCTCCGTGACAATAAACCATACACGTATGTCGTAATGCTGAGTATACATGTATACTGTAAAGAAACACTTATCTCTTCAACAGAATAGTACCCTATCTCACTAGATCGAAGAGACTGTACATGGTACATTATATTTAGTACTAATTTTCATGGTGCTCTCAAACCGGTTTCTTAGTAGACAATTCTGTTCAAATTACTTCAATCGGCACTTTACAACAGGAATATGTACCACGCAATGCACACTATTAGTTGTCAGTATCTTGTTGTTTGAAATTATGTTACCATTTCCACCCACATATTTGCGCTAAATATCAGGTCATCAGCATTTACAGTTATTAGTTCTGCGTTTACCAGTCACTCAATGTTGCTATTTATGGTTTTGTATGCAGCAGATATGTGTAACACTAGGGAGAATGGGTAAACGCGGCGATGCGGTTGCAGAAAAGGTCGTACGTTTCGCGTATATGTGGCCTTAGTGCATTTATGTGTACATAATTTCCAGGTATAAAGACAGTCTCTACCACAAAGTATGTAGGCAAATTTGGTTATGTTGAGAATTTACTGAAGATAGTCTATTGTAATCCTTTGTATTTTGATAAATTGCATTCATGGTATACCACCATGTATTTGTGTGATAAAAGTGAAATATTCGTGTTTAATCACTTGGCTGGAGGCAACTATGACTACTATTTTAAGACACGGACAATAGGATCTACACGTTTTACCTAGTACCATATGAATAGCTCTCATACTGTTCTATAGTAGTGAATTTTGACAGATTGTGTGTTGGAAATTGAAAAATAAATGATTATCGGTCACATTCGTGAGAATATTTTCATTACATATATTTCTGCTTCTAAAAAGGTTACACAATTAATACATCCCTATTAGATCACATTTAACTGTTTTAATACACATATATTACACGATTTAAGATAAACAGTACAGATAAAACTGTGTTATTCTTCTATTTCTTGGCGCCCAAAAAGTCCACATTTAATCGTTGTATGAGACCTGGCTTTTGGTTGCTCTCTCACGAGATACATTAGAGAGAAATCTTACTTACTAGTATTAATCGCTCCCCTTATATTCTGAAATCATTCTTCCTCGTATAATTCGAGGGCATGTTCGTTCTTGTATGACCAGCTATTCAATTTTCCGCAAATTGTAAATTTCATTCGATTTTGTCCATTTTGGCGGCCATATTGGACAGACATTCTACCGACATGGTTTACGACTAAGCATTATTTGTGTAAATTTAATTTTATTACTAATTTGGTATTTGTTGGCGTACCTACCACCGAAATTCAGGATTTTTCTATACCAACTGCCATCATGGACGCCATCTTGTATTACAGAAAATGCTCAAAGCGGATTTTAGCGGATTTTGGATATGTTATAGAGGATATATTCCTCTTCAAAATGGTATAGAAACCAACTTAGTCCAAATTGTTTCTAGGTTGACCCAAAATTTTTAGTTTATCGACCAGACTATTCATGTTTCATGCTATAACGTCTGAAGTATACGCAGTTGTAAATAAGTAAATACTTCTTTATTGATGGGACGGATTAAACGCGATAAACAAAATGATAATCGCTCCGACCTGACAAGGTGAGCCACTACTTATATTCCATGTGTAATAATCATGTTTTGTGATGCCATTTGGATATACAATTTATGAAAATACGTTTATACCATGACTCCCTATTGTACTGTGTACAAACATGCTATATAATAAATTTGTGCTGTACACAATACTGTTTGTGAACAGGAGTCCGACCGTGGGTAACACGTTTCTACTGTGGGTAACACGTTTGAATGGCATTTCAATGGTTAAAGTTTATACCCATAGTAGAACTACATCCGAGTTGACCTTTCATTAACATTCCGTGACCTCGATCAAAATGACTCTATTTTTAAAATGTAGCGCCTCGCGATGAAAACAATTTGATACTTTCGATTCAATTGAATATTATACTCACTAATGCGATAAAAACGAACAGTTAATTCCGTGGAAATCACATCCAGATCAACAAATTGAACATATATTTCAAGAAATAGACGTAAAAAACTCGATCAACAAACGGTGGATTTCAAAATTACTTTCGTGGTTTCCCGTTGACTGTACGGCGAAGAAAAAAAGTTCTCGCAGTGTGTTATATTTATATTCATTAAATTCGTATTCCCATATATATTCATGTTGTTTATTTATGGCGGTTTCATTACAGTTAATTGTGAATTGGCTACAATGATACCATATTCGTACAATTGAATGTTGACCTAATTCAATGTATCAATACGCCTGATCAGTTGTGATAGTGTACGTCGATGCACGGCCAAGTGTGGGGAACACAACGGGGATGATTGTGAATGGTGCGACAGAATCATCTTAATTTAAGTCGGTTTATTTCGATTTCATAGCATTTTTTGCTCCTGTACCGGTCATGGTATAAACAAAATACACACGTAGTGTTTCTGAATACCAAATTTACACCACTCGTGGGATTGATGATTTACCACACTCGCTAAAGCTCGTGTGGTAAATCATCAATCCCACTCGTGGTGTAAATTTGGTATTCAGAAACACTACGTGTGTATTCTATATGTAACACTTTGAGAGCAAGAGTATTCTCTATTCCCACCAAATATCCAGAGGGTTTCACATCACTTTAACCTGGGCAACGCCGGGTAACCCTGCTAGTGATATATATGTGTGTGTCCTTTATAGACTCGAACCGATTGAGCTCAAACTTGCTACCTACGGGAAGTGTCATGGAAGGGTTAAATTGTGACCCCGACCTGACCTTGAAAATGATCAATTCAAGGTCAAATCGGGTCAAATTGAAGAACCAAAAATGAATGAAAAACAAAAAAATTAATTAAACAATTAACTAAAAAAAATATTTAAAAGCCAGAAAATTAAAAAGGCACAATTATCTCATTGAAAAACAAAAAATTCAATTAAAAAATTAATTAAAAAAATTTATTAACAAAATTAAAAATTGTCATGTTTCTGACGATTGCCGCCAGTGGCGGGCTAACCTGCTAGTTACTTATACTTGCATAAAAATAACGCATGCAGTTTTGTGTTTTAAGATCAGATGATTATCTCTAATTTCATACATAATTTTCTATACATTTGTTTAAATAATTTAGATGACAAAGAGGGACAGCAGTACTTATCGCATAATTATTTCAATAACGACTTGATCATGTTTGGTACATGTAATAATACGCCAAGTATGTATGTCACCTTGTGTTTTTAACATATATATATTATCTAAAAACAAAATTTAATGTATCCTGGTGTTTCAGTTTTGATTGATATCTCGGAATATCTGACGATTAATTAATAAATGGTACCACTGCAAAAGTATGTTGCACACGATGAATCTAACCACTCTATTTATATGTAAGATAGGCTCAAACCTGAGTTTAGTGTGCCTGTCATTTGCAGAATGAGGTCCCCAGAGGACGAATTTAGTAATGATACCTCGCACAGTGGGCTAACATCACCAAATTCACCCTCTGAGGACCTCTTTCTTCGTGGCCTCATCTTCTATGGGAGACAAATAATACAATGAATAATAGACCAATTCAATTGTATAACTGGGTGGGAGAGTCCATTGAGTAAATAAAGGCACGCCACGCAGCACCAAAGCCATTAAACAAAGGCACGCAGTCGTAACTGCACTGTGTTATTTGGTAATTCAAGAAAGCTAACTGCATGGTTACAAAAGTTTGCGAATAAACTATCAATAGAGTTGTCAAACTTCACATTTTTGAGTTACAACCAACTAATTATACTGAGGAAGTGCCACACTATGGACCACTGGTCAACTCACTACATAATTACCATATCATTAATATGCATAAGCCAGTTGGTAAGTATACCTGTATCTGTATCGGATTGGTAACTGAAACTGTGATATTTTACCTCGTTCACGACGTGACCTAACTACATATAGGCAGCTGGTAGGTACCTGTATACCCATGTCTGTATCGGATTGGTAGCATATGCATGTTATTAACTGGACTGACTGTGAAGAACAACGCCCATATCTGATATCTCTGAATGGATGAGTAACATGTCAACCAAGACATCTGACGAGCAGTGGATAGGGTGGTACAGCGACCGGATCGACGACACCGCATGGCTGGATGACGACAGCAATATTCATGAGTAAGCTGATGGACGTAGTACATCTGGGCTGTCTATATACCTGGCATTTACCTGAGCATTACCAACTGGCGGACTAGATTATAACTTACACTGTGAGCATGATAAATACAGCACCCAAATACATCTGAGTTGGCCAGCCTAACAACAGTAGAGACCAGTATAAAATGCTATGATTTCTTCACAATGACCATAATAATATTGTATATTCAAAGCTATGACAACAACATGAACAATCTGTACGCACTATATTACGGGAATAAGTATTGCATAAAGCAGTGATGGAATACTCGTAAATTACTTCTATTAGTGCGATTATTAATATGACTGAACCTGCATATGCTATAGTAATTGAGCTACCTGTGAGGAATAATAATATGACCTGGATAAACCTGTTATGTATGTATGATCGTGGAATGGTACTGTAGCATCTACTGATAAAGTATGGACGTGGTACGTGTACTGGATGCATATTGTGCGTGTGGGCTAACCTGTAACCTGGGCCTCAACCAAGTGTGGACATCTATGTGTCACCAGGCAGCACATGAAATTGTTCACCTGGGATGGGCGTAATACCGATCGAGAATCGGCAAAGCAATCGACCAAGTGGTGATGAGTGGTTGTATGGTTAGTTTCTGTCTTGATATGCACTGGACCGGGTCTTGGTTTAAACATATTTATTACCAATAAGTATATAACAATACAGATTGGCATTGGGATTGGAGGACAAGTGCGATCCACTTATACATAACCCCTTCTCCCAATTGCCGTTATAACACTGATACATAATAATTTGGGTTGTCAACACAATAGGTATAACATATTTACAAGTGTATACATATATACAGTATATCATTGTATATTATTTGAAGTATCGTTTGTATAGTCTCACCACCCCACAATTTCTAAATAATTTCAATAATGATTTCAAGTAGCTGTTTTAAATGTGATACATGTACCTCATGGTGCATTGTTAACATTTTTACAATTTGCATTCAAATGATGCGAGCGTCTTAATAGAACTTTGTCGGATTTTCCTCTTGAGTTGTACCTCGTAAGTAATTTTGCACAGCTTTAAAGATATGTTCATTTTCTAATTGTTTTAAGTTCCCCACATATTAGTGTCTTAACTGAATGTATATTAAAGCGCAGAAGATTATTACGAAGTGTAATTCTTTCTTCAAAGTGTAGGTGGCATTCAAAAAAATAGTGGAAAGCATTTTCTACAGCATTTTCTACAGAATTTCCACACCTACATGTAGTAGAAATTGCTATATAATTTTGAAGTTTATCAGCTTGTAGATTACTACATTCACACCTCAGTTTACAATGAAGGATGTTTAATAGCCGTTTACCATATGAAAAATATGTTGGTGGTTTTAATGGCTTAGTTACTAGTGCTTTCTTGAACCTATCGAGTGGAATGTTTCTTTCTTTTTTTTCATCCAATTTATTCCAATCCATAACGCATGTGCGCCATGGGGCCACGAGATGGCATGGTGGTTCTATTTGAACCCCTCTGGACGGCGGCCATTATGGTTCAGGGCGGGTTGTAGCTAAAGCATGTATTGGCCACAACCCTACAACACCCTTTGTTAGATTTAATTGGGGTGTGTGGGGCCAATATTTAGTTTGACATTGGACCAACCTACACCACGCTTTGCTTGACCTTTGCTAAGTATTAATTAGGAGATAGGTAAGGCTTAATTAAGAGATATGTAGGTATTGAATAAAGGGATACATAAGTCTTAATTAAGAGACACATAAGAGTTAATTAAGAGATACGTAAGTCTTAATTAAGAGTTATGTAAGTTTTAACTCTTAATTAAGATATACTTAAGTGTTAATTAAGAGATACATAACTCTTAATGAAGAGATATATATGACTTAATTAAGAGAAACGTAAGTCTGATTTAGGAGATATTTAAATCTTAATTAAGATATAATAAGTCTGAATTAAAAGATAATAAGTCTTAATGAACCCTTTACCCAACAGAACGGCCCTGTGCCAATACATTCTCTTATATATGCGAGTCGATCATATGTCGCCTCGCATATATAAGAGAATGCATTGTTTAACACATATTAAAAATGATAAAATTGTCAAAGAATTTAGAAAATTATTATAAAAAATGTTAAAAAATGTAAGAAAAAATTATAAAATTGTTAAAGAATGTAAGAAAAAATGGTAAAAAGTGTTAAAAAAGAATTTTTTAGGCCAATGCATTCTCTTATATATGCGAGGCGACATATGGTCGACTCGCGTATATAAGAGAATGCATTGGTACAGGGCATAACTGTAACCATCACAATGTGGTCAATGAGCCGGTTCCAATGATATCCATATTTGTATGGTGTTATTGAGACAGACCCAAGATATTTTAGGTGTTGAAGCTTTATTTGGGCGTTTTTGACCGCTTTGTTGGGTAAATGGTTAAGAGAACTCACTTGCACGAAATAGTGTGGCTCCGTTCGCTTATATTGCAATGCGCTTTTCGTGGGAAGTTCACATGAACAATTAAGTCGTCTGCAACGTCTACATAACTCAGCCGCGAGGATTGTAGTGCGTGTTCCGAAATCAACCCATGTCTCTCCAATTGATTTCAAGTTAGCAACGTTCTGGTATCGTTACTTTAATTCATCTGCACCATCATATATCTCGGACATTCTTACGTTGTATGTACCAGGCCGTGATAACCTCCGTTCAAAGGAAAAACAGCTTCTGGGTGTTCACATGGGTAAATATAAGAAAATTGAACGTCGTCTGTTTACACACGCCGCCCCAAGTGTCTGGAACTCCACCCCTCTCGACGTTCGTCGTTCGCACTATATCGACATCTTCAAGCAACGACTTAATACGCACCTGTTCAAGATTTACCCGCACACAACTAGCCGTAGATAGCAACATTGCATCATTCTCCGTATCCATTGATAGTAAATATTCTAATGTCTGTACATGTATATAACCTGCATATATAGTCCCATGCGCTTCGAGTTACACCAGGGATGAAGCGCTATACAAATGCTATATATTATTATTATTATTATTATTATTTTAATATCGCCGAAGTCCAGAAATTGTGGGTGAAATAGCAACAGTTGCAGCGTTATTGTCACGTGATCAAGGAAGATAAACCCTGCATGGAGTTTTCGACCAGTAAGCTGATTGAACATCGGTTGAATTAATTTATGCTGAGGATATGGTGTTAAGGGTAAGATGCACCATTTGCCAAACATACATGGTATTTCGAAATGGAATTTCTCAAAATCTGAATGAATCTCTTGTGAAGTTTAGTAACAGCTATTATTGTGACACACTTGTTAAGAACATCCTAACCGTTGTAAAGTATAGCCTCATTTACTTAATGTTTATCAAATTTTGAATTAACGTTTTACCTTCTTTTATACTCATACCTTCTAATTATGGTGGATCTCCTTAGTCGAAACAAGAGTTTACAGGAGAACTACCATAATGTATAAGTATAAAAGACGATAAGTCATTGAAATCATTGCCGACGAAAAGTACTATCCAACGTTGAACTTGACATGCAGGCTGTCCAGCAAACATCAAGTTATCAATCGATCAAAAGGCATCCTAAATTCGCCGCATTTGATTGACTAGTTAACAGTATCCACGCACTGGTCACTCCACTTTGGCAGCAGGTGTTCCAGAAATATTTCGCACTGTAACACGAGTTGTTAGTTTCTGAAACTTATTTTCTTTGCATATATTAACTCGTTTGATTGTTGTTGATATTTCATGTAACGTATGCACCTAAGTACTGATGGCTAATTAACAGTAAATTTAATGGCATGGTAGATTATGTATGAAGATGATAAATTGGCAGATAAATCCACATAAATTCTTTGTAGAACATCCCTTTTTTGGCAATTTTTGCCTGGATTTATGCAAAACGTACATTAGCCCCTTAACAAGTTCTTTACTAAATGAATTTTCCCATTCCGTTATGAAAGTATACATATACTGATAGGTAGGTATGCTTAGGAAATATAAGCAGACGGTAGATAATATAACGGAGGATATACAGGAGGATTACTAATGACAGGAACTGTTCAGATAATAAGTCCAGCAATCGTCGTTTGTTGACATAATAATCCGAAGATTTCCTGAGGGAAAACTATTCATCAATGTTCTGCGCCCAGAAATCTTGTAATCATACCAATGCTAAACAAATGATTAGGAAATGACCATTAAATAAATAGACATGATTAATGCCACAACACCAACATGTGTACCATCACTCTGTACAATGTCTAGTGCACATAGCTATCTTTGGAACTGCGAACACAACGCCTCCAAAAGTTTTATAATTTATAGTCTTCAACAAGTAAAGAAGAATCACACGGGCAATGAATTCTTCGTTGAAATCAAAATCCATTTCTGTTTCTCACTTATATAGGCATATGTGACCGCCATATCAAATCCAGTCGTAAGTCGTGATTTTTTTTACCCTGTGCCAATGCATTCTCTTATATATGCGAGTCGACCATAGATCGCCTCGCATATAGAAGAGAATGCATTGGCCTAACAATTGTTTTCAATTTTAATAATTTGTTCTTGTATTCTTTAACAATTTTATAATTTCACCCATACAGAGCCCCAGACAAACATGAGCAGACGACACTCATCTATATGCTTCTATATATGTGTGGGGCTCCCTGCAGGGTAATGGATGTTTTTTATTTTATGTCCTAAAAATTGTAAGAAACATTTATTTTAAAAAAATGATAAAAAATTGTTAGGCCAATGCATTCTCTTATATACGCGAGGCGACCTATATATAAGAGAATGTATTGGCACAGGGTAAAAAAAATCCCGACTTACGACTGGATTTGATATGGCGGGTCACATATATTTAATTACAACGACTAAAGAACGTAAGGATGATAATATGTCAAACGGTGGTAAGCTTGAGTTACCTATTGATAAATCCGAATCCAATTTGGGGTGCAAATATAACTAGGAGAATTGGTCTGGTTCAGGGGGTGGGGTGCAGTTGAAGTGTTCAATGTAGACACCCCGCAAACCCGTTCCTGAAGCTATTGTAACTACACATATGTTTGGTCCGTATAAGCTTCACAAGGGTTGATCCAGTTATCATGGATATGTCTTGCAATATGAGCATATCATCACAACAGTAACATTAGACTCAGTGTTTATGTGTTTCTGTCGATAACAAGTGTTTATCAAGTTTGCAGAGATAACTCTTATATGGACACACTATCGGATTCCTGGGCCCGGTACAACACAATGATATTTTGTTACTGATATGTTACTAATTGATAATAAATTA
This sequence comes from Siphonodentalium dalli, assembly GCA_032622095.1. Taxonomy (NCBI): domain Eukaryota; kingdom Metazoa; phylum Mollusca; class Scaphopoda; order Gadilida; family Siphonodentaliidae; genus Siphonodentalium; species Siphonodentalium dalli. The sequence goes on from CP136069.1 coordinate 138,433,257, forward strand.
TATCACTGCACAAGCAATACAAGAGACGTATCAGAACAACACGCTGAAAGTCTGTCGTGCATTTAAGTTATTCAGAGGAACGTCGCATGGTAAGTGTTTATATTTAAACCGAGTTTGCTTATTTGAAACCACACGTAATGTATACTTGAATCGAAAGGATTAGGTCGATAAATACACGAACTACATTAACCCTTTACCCAACAGAAGGGCCCTGTGCCAATGCATTCTCTTATATATGCGAGTCGACCATAGGTCGCCTCGCATATATAAGAGAATGCATTGGCTTAACATATTAAAAATGATAAAATTGTCAAAGAATGTAGAAAAATATTATAAAATTGTTAAATAATGTAAGAAAAAATGGTAAAAAGTGTTAAAAAAAGATTTTTTTAGGCCAATGCATTCTCTTATATATGCGAGGCGACCTATGGTTGACTCGCATATATAAGAGAATGCATTGGCACCGGGCATAACTGTAACCATCACAATGTGGTCAATGAGCCGGTTCCAATGATATCCATATTTGTATGGTTTTATTGAGACAGACCCAAGATAATTTAGGCTGTTGCAGCTTTATTTGGCCGTTTTTGGCCGGTTTGTTGGGTAAAGGGTTAACGAGCGCTCTTTGTTGTTCGATGCTGAAGAAAAATCGGGAGATTAATTTTATTATTTTTATTTTTATTTCTTATTTGAGTAAGCCTTTCTGTATCATATACATTCAGGCCGTAAGTATATAAACCAACATGGTGCAGTTTACAATGTACATGTACGGGCCCCGTTCAAAAAAGCGGTCCATTTGCATTCATCATAATTCAGGAATCGGAAATGGAATCTCCGGTAAAGGTATATTGCGTTATCTTAAAGGTACTCAATCCGATTCGATGGTTCCCATATCATCAGATTCCAACAACAACAACATTTTGTGAAATGCCGCTTCAGTTATTGGAATCGAGTAATTGCCTAAAAATAATGCTAACCACAGTCAACTATAGTACGAAATCGCACACCTGTTATTTATCGACAGTTTGTTCACCGAAATTTTGCCGGTTTGTCAAATATCTGACCTGATTTTAGAGTTCTCCATCATCATTGGCAATTTGACCAGAGACGTCTTCCCGTAGAATTTTACTGGGCCACTTAAAATTATTGCGGGTGAAAAATAATATATTTAAAAAATCGATATCTGATCACTCTGAGCTTTGACCTGAATCAAATATTTGTTTACCACCGAAGTCAAGGAAATAGTAAATGTCCGAGCGTTAATTCGGATTATGACTCTTTAACATAAATCTTATTTAAAATTTCACACACTGCTTTCTCTTCATTTTCATTCTAGATTATGTATTACCATAAACGTTACCATTACGACATCTCTAGATGTTCTTCCCATCGTTTAGTCATTAATTTTGCAAATTTACGCGATCGCTGATTAATACGAGTTCATATTTTTCGAATAATATAGGAAACAAAATACATATTTTCAGCGCTACTTCGAAGAATGTGTTCGGAATGCTTATGAAATATTTTGAAATACGTGTTACCAAATTAAGCATGTAAACATAATCGAGCGAACCATGTCCGGTTAACGTATTCATCGAACTGTTCTGATTCCCAGAATCGGGCCGGGGCCGCACTATGTAATCAATTTAAAGCGTTCGGTATCGAGTCATTCATCAGAGTTAAACATGTCACGTTCTCGGCATGAATTGTGTCAACGCTTCCACATTTCATAAAAGGGAACCGTATTTCAAAGTAATTCTATTATTTCCCGCGTTATCAAGTATGACAGATAGTCAGTTAAATCGTCGCGTAGATATTGTGTTGCTATGAGAAAGGTATCGCACACAAATACACCTATATATTTATATTCGAATACTGGAACCGTGTCATTTACACTGTTTGAAAAATGTCCGTCACTTTAACGCTGTCATACAGCGCAACATCGCTGCCAACATTTGGCCGTTAACCATACGGTCAGGCTGTAGCATGTTTAAGTTACTGGCAGACTGTAACCAGTATCTGTCAGAGCATTGTATTTTTAAAGCAACGTATAATTAACATCAAGACCGTAACTAATAAAGGTCAGACCAATGGTATTTTTCAATGGTCAACACCAATTGTAACAATATGATTTCCCATGTAGGCTGTACGATTCATATGTTTTAGAATGGTCGAAAGTAGTATTATTCGTAAATGAAAAATACATCTTATTTCTTCTATTACGATTATATTTCTGATGAAACATTAATCCTCAAGGCATAAAGTGATAGACAATACTTATGAAACTTTGCAGTTTGCAGAGGATCCAACTTGTTATCTGCCTCGTGGAATTTTATCCTGAAAAAGGCTGCGCACGCGTAATGTGTTCACCTTTCACTGACTACTGTATAAATATGGCTGTAAATAAAAAAAGTAATAGCTGATAAGCCAACCATCACTATTCAGTTACGAGTAATACTAATTTCGACCATTCTAAAACATGAATCGGCATGCACTTTTAAGACATAATTGAACAAAGCTATATGTATCACAGTTAAAACTTAAATTTATGTACACGTAAAAGTAAAACATCTTAATGGCATACTTTTTGGTAACATGTAAAGCGTGAAATTGTCCAGTCACTTGTAAACACAGTTTTTTTTAACAGGTGAATCCGTACATCATGACAATGCAGTACCAGTCAGAAGGAGTGGTATATTGAGGCGCGCCTTTACTGCGATATTGAGCGAGCTTAATTTCGAAAAAAGTCGCGGTTATAGCGCAATACCAAAAATCTGTCGCGCTTATTATTGCGAAATTGAAATCAAAATATTGCGATAATAAACGCGCTAAATTCCATACAGGCCCGTGTTTCGCGATGGAGTAAATGATGCACGCCACTGCTGTTTAAGACTGATTTATTGGTTTCAGCCTGTGAATACCGAAAGAAGATAATAAGACATTGATAGAATAAAGGCCATACGCATGCGACATAGGTAATCCAATAGCAACAATACATGAAATGTTCAACTAAACGACATACATGTGAGGTTGTAAAATAAGCAGAGCCATATAGATGCGACATAGGGAATTGACATGGAGAATAAACGAGATATAGACCTAAGCCACACACATACGAAGTGGCAATACAAAAGCACGATGACAGTGGTGAAATTAAGAATACAATATGTTGGCAATAATTTAACAGTAACTCGCCGATAACGCATAAGAATGTTCATATTCTCTTTCAATCAGGATTCAGATTAATGTACAATGTACCGACATTCATTCGGCATAACTTCCGCGCAATGCGATCACATGGGTTGAGCTTAATGGATTAATCAATATCGAGTATAGAACTGTTCAATATAGGACACCGCATTATATACACGTTCCACTGCAACCACGATTTACACAGACAGGTCACATTTCTAGCGTCAACTCACACTGTCCCATGATCATCGCATTCACTGATTCAGATTCAAACACTTCTAAACAATAAGTTAACTTACACGTTTGCGGGCATTCTAGACCGTGTGCAATGCGACACACTGGGTACAAGGTTCAGTTGTATTGTCAACTTATCTAGCAACAATTCAAGTTCCAATGTTCGTTGTTTGTCAGTTCCAAAACATATCTTCCAAATTATACAATCGATAAGGCATAACAAATAACAGTCAGCGCGGGAATCACCCGTCAAAGCCAAATTCCGGATAAACTCCGCGCACCGTTTTCCGGCTCTCTCGGTGGTGCAGCGGTTACGATATTTTCCTGCATTTCATATTTGTCACCCGTCAGTTTTGACGGGCAATCCCCTATAATTCATAATTTCATACAGTTAATTGTTGTGGTTAACAGGCAAACGAACATTGAAAAACTCATGACTGAGAACCATCTTTATTATATACCCCATTTGGATACTATGCATTTGGATTTTTTACTAGACTGTATTGATATATATCACTTCATGACTGTGATCCATCGTATTGACGTTATATGAATCAATCTTTTCATTTGTTACATCGTATTGACTTTATTGGAATCTATCATTTCATGTTAGTGAGTTATAGCGATCAATCGTATTGATTATATTATTTGTTTGGTATATAGAGGATAACGGCGAGGTCCAGCCCTAATTTACTGGACGAGTTTTGTAAATTCCGCTATAAACTGAGGACGAGTTGTAGATTCTATTTATTTCATGATCCAAAACCTCGAAAAGACATACTTAAATAAACAAATGGGAAGAGAAACTAACATTCGGCTTCTATAAGGCATGCGATGACGTTTCACGTAATAGCGTACGTAAACAGACGACAAACCGGAAGTCAAAGGTCACCTGGCACTATTTCCTGTTATTACACGATCGTTTAATATCACAATTGGTACAATGTGTTTATTGAATGGAATAAATGTAGCATCATGTAATAAATAAAATATTTGTATTCAAATCCGACATGGCATCTTTAACAATAAACGACTCCTGTATTCTCAGATAAAGTGCATTCGTGGTTAATCTATTTCCGGTGTGGTGCGTTTGTCTCACTACTGTGCGGAGACATGATACCGCCAATATGGCCTACATGTACGTGACATTGGCAAGTGGGGGGGGGTCAGCCAAACAATCGCTCACGTGGCTGTAAAACCACCGCCCAATCGGGGCATCCCAAATCCGTCACCTAGGTGTAAACAATTGTTTTCTCCTACAATTTGAGGATCCACCTCTCTGTTCTGACGAGTATAACACTCAATGCTTAGTAAAAGCTATTCTAATTTGTTCATGATATCCCATATTTTAACAGTGGCCATCAATCGACTTGAATTCTCATAATTTATACGAAACTATTAGCGATGTGGTATATCCGACTTGATGCAGATGAGTTTACTTTTCATTGCAACCGGATATATCATTTTGGGTGTACATGTGTTAGATTAATATGTTGTTTTGAGATAACTAAATTGCATGTAAAAGGTGGAAAGCCCTGACATACTTTAATTGTACAATGTTAAACAATACCACTGTATTGTGGTGGGTAAAGCTGAAAAATAAATTTGTCAATCCAATGTATCATTATGGGCAGGAAAAACTGGGAAAATATTACCACATCTGTTCTTATTTTTACTATAAATAATTTTCCAGTAATGCGAGATTCTGCCTGTCCAAACAACTGTTGTCATTGATAAGGTGGTTCTCATGCATGTTGTATTATGGCGCCCATACCAGCCGTGCCAATGTGGGATGCCGATAAGAGGACGCATTGCCTTGTACACCGGTAGCTATACATTGTGCTAATGATGGACAGACAATCTGAACATTCATATAGAGAACTAAACGTCAGGGAAACCCCAAACAAGTTTAGTAAATTAATCTTAATACGGCGTGATCCTACATTAATTATTATACACATACGATCATTTATATGCGTGTGCTCAGCTTGAGTAACTGTCCCCGATAATATGTATCTCAAATAACAGAATTAGGTTGCGGAAAAAGTATATACCGAATTACCGATGGTAATTTCAGTGAATACGCAATGGATTAAACATGCTTTATTTAAATTTGACTCAATCCGTAGATCTCATTTACAAACTAATTAAGCTTCCGGTGAGCAAGGCAGTGTACCTTTGTTGCGGCTACATGACACTGAGGCATTCCCGATAGTCTCATCCTGATGTGGGCACCATACAAAACACATGTTTTAATTGAAATAACACAACAATGGGCACTTGAATGCAGGCGTGTTGATATGAACAATTTGAGAGGCGGAATTGCACATGTTTCTTTTCACCTGGTGCGTAACTTGGACTTCAATTCAGAATCACCAACACGGTATCAAGAAATTACGTGACCAATGTAATATCTAAACCGTCGCTTCAGACCTTTGAATAGCTTCGATCCGGAATGAACCCTTTACCCAACAAAACGGCCAAAAACGCCCAAATAAAGCTTCAACAGCCTAAAATATCTTCGGTCTGTCTCAATAGAACCATACAAATATGGATATCATTGGAACCGGTTCATTGACCACATTGTGATGGTTACAGTTATGCCCTGTGCCAATGCATTCTCTTATATATGCGAGTCGACCATAGGTCGCCTCGCATATATAAGAGAATACATTGGCCTAAAAAAATCTTTTTTTTAACACTTTTTACCATTTTTTCTTACATTATTTAACAATTTTATAATTTTTTCTTACATTTTTTAACAATTTTTAATATTTTTCTACATTCTTTGACAATTTTATCATTTTTAATATGTTAAGCCAATGCATTCTCTGATATATGCGAGGCGACCTATGGTCGACTCGCATATATAAGAGAATGCATTGGCACAGGGCCGTTCTGTTGGGTAAAGGGTTAAAGCAGTTGATGGGCGAGCTATTTGTCCCAGGAGTTATTGTACTTACGAGTGAAAGGGATTGTGTGGATTTTACGACGTTTATAAAATGGTGGAGGGAGTATTTCAGCGGCCAAACCCCAAAAGTGGTCGGTTACCCCTGCCCACGGTAGAACAAGTTGAAACCAAATTTGTTTGAGGGGAAATATATATTGTTCACTAAATTGATAGTGAAAAATATCGGAATTGGCGGTGCTGTTGTCAAATCTGCGATGAAGTAACTTTTTTCATAAATTAATGATTCTGTTCAGGCGAACTATGTGGCGAAGATCTACCTATTTTGCCAACATTGTTGGTGTAAAAATTACTATATCATACCATATCTCTACCTGATGTAAAATAAGTGTTGGTTTTCTCGACTCCTAATGGGTTTTTTTATTAACTGTGTTCCAAATATATTCTAAAAAGAATGTTCTGGGAGATTTTCTGAAAATGTTGTTTTTGGTGTTGCTGTTGGTCTAATGTTTCCTGTGGCTGCCTGTCTGATGTTGGTTCCTAGTTCAATACCGAATGAGTTTATGAAGGTTCCTGGCAGTCTATTATAAACCCAGTCATGCATGAATACTGAGGTTTGGTATGTACAAATGTCACTGAATTTTAGAATGTCGATTCTTTTTAAATGTGTTCTGTGTGACGATTGTATATAGCATTGGTTATTGTTCTAATGGCCCTTTTTTGCAATAAAACTATCTTCTTTGTCGCCACATGACCCCATACATGGATGCTGTATACCACATGACTGTCGATAAGTGCGTAATATTTAGTTTACAGTGCTTCACCGGGAAAACACTTTTTAACTTTGATGATACAATAAATATCTCGAGCCATCTTAGAGCATACAGTTAAAATATGCTTTTTAAATGTGAGATTCTCGTCGATATTAATGCCCAAAAAAATCAAGGATGTTTCTTCATATATATTTCCCAGTCTGTTTAGTTCTGCTGTGTTTATATATCATTAGCAAATAATTGCACTTCATTTTATTTATGGAGAGTTTATTACAACACCAGTCGTGAATGTTTTCCGGTTCTAAATTTACCCAATCTTCAACAAAACGTCTACCACAGCCTGATGTGTATAGGGTTGTATCATCTGCGAATGATAATAAATCTAAGGATGTGGATACTGATATATCGTTGACATAAAGTTTAAAAATTGTTGGTCGGAGTATTGATCCTTGAGGGACACCAATGAAACATTGGATAGACTGGACATGTTCCCACTATAATCTGCATGTTGTCGCCTCTCTGATATGTAGTCTCTAAACCAATGATTAGCAGTCCATCTAATATCATAGTGTTCCGTCTTATTCAGTAGGATTTCATGACTTATTGTGTCGAATGCTTTTGAAAGGTCAATGAATATTGCTAATGTTGAGTTCTTGATTTTTGTATCGTTCTGTTCAACAACATCATTTAACAGATGCATTACTGGATGGATGGTGGAGTGCCCCTTCCTAAAACCATATCGATGTATATAGAAACGGACATGTTCATTAAAGAAACCTCTAATTCGCCTTTGCATAATTTTTTCGAGTATTTTTTAAAAACATGGTAAAATGCTGATGGATCGATAGTTCGAAACATTTTTGTTTTTGTCCACCCTTGAAAATCGTTATTAATCTCGATATTTTCATTTTCTTCGGAAAAACTTCTTCTTTGAATGATTGATTGATATGTGATTAAGAGCTTTGGCTCTGATTTCATCAATCGATTTGATAGCCCCTGTACGTCTTTACTTGCTCTAACTCATCCGATTCTCTATTGATAAAATAAACAGCGTAATGTGTGCTGACTTCGTCAACATTTTCAACAGTCAAGTTTCAAATTTTTGAGAATAATTCGTTGAATCGTTCGGCTATTTGCTTTTTATGTGTTATCTTTATTTCGCCATCGATAAATTCCATTTGAGGACTATGAGGTTCACTATTTTTATTCATTGCTTGCTTTAAGATTGTCCAGGTCGCTTTAATGTCATTCTTTTCTTTGTTAATTTTGTCGCAATAATATTGTTTTTTTCTGTTGTGCATTTTTTCTTATATACGTGATAGTACTCTTTGTATGCATGTATATTAGCATTTGTTGGAGGTTTTAATTTACAAATATATAATTTATTTTTCTCTAGTGAAGATTTTAAAAGTCTAATTGTCATCCACGGTTGGTGCTTTAAATATTTCTTTGGTGGTTTGTGGTATTTTAGTGGGAATTCAGTTAGGTATGCAGACATATATATTTCTAGAAAATTGTCATAAGTTTATCTGCTTATTCACAGTTTGACACGTCGTCGTAACTTTGTATCCTTAAATTTGATTATGTTCCTTTCACTAAATATTCTGAATGGTTCTAAGACAGATGTTCCATTCCAAGATCTTTTAAAATTTGAACGTTCGATATAAAATGACACCAAATGATCCGAGACGTCTGTGATAATGCCTGATGTTCTTTCAGACAAGTTGTTAGTGAAGATATTATCAACTAAAGTAGCAGAGTGTTCAGTTACCCTGGTTGGTTTTGTGATGCTGGGAGTGAATCCGAAAATGAAGGTCGAAATTCAAAAGATCTATATTGAAGTCACCTTTAAGATATGCTTTACTGTTTGTTTGATTTAGTTTACCCATGATGCCATCAATATCTTTCATAAATTTGTCAATATATGCCCTCGGAGCAGTGTCTGGTCTATATATGCTGCCTATTATATATATGCTGCCAATTATAAATATATACTTCCAATTATTAATTATTGGACTCATCATGAAGTTATATGTTATCAAAAGTAGCTGAGTGTGTGAATGAAAGGTAGTGCTATCGCGGAGTATACAAATTTAGTGGGTGGTTTTGGTTCCCCCGTAATCCTGGGGCACTTTACGAAGGGCAGATGGCAAACACGAAATGCGAATGGTCTATTTTTGAGGACCCCACTAACGTACTTGAAGTCTTAAAAGAACTGAACACGAACTGATAGCATATGATTTCAATATTAACTCAAGTATTAACAGATGATATTTGTATCAGGAAATACACATCATTTATGGAAGGTATGGTTCACAGAAGCCTATCTATGGAACTTTAAAAAAGAGGCTGCCGAACGAAAAGGGCTAACGTTCACTGTCCTAGGGGACCACAGTCTTGAACACATCACTTGCCGAAGGGGTATGCTATCGATATCACCAGAGAGTGTGGCCTTATAGTAGATTTATACGAAAAGATGCAATATTTAATGGTAGGTTGGTTCACGAAAGCGTGTGGCACCTTACAAAAAGCGATGGCAAACAATAAGGGCTAATTTTACCCCATGTAAACAATTGAACCCATCACGATTTGAATGGATGTAATCTCAATGTCAAACGATGTTGTGGACACATGACTATTATATGAGGATGTACACAAGTGTTAAAGATGGGTTGGTACCCAACAGCCAGGGACACTTTTAAAAAAAGCGGCTGGCAAATAAAAATTAGATTTTTACACTGTTTTTAGGACATCTACCTAATAAAACACAACGAGCTGGAACGACATCCCGAGTGTATGGAGAATGGGTAGTTGTTTAAGGAAATACAGAATTTGTATATATGGATTTGGTTCAGAAAACGTGGGCACTTTACCAAAAGTAGCTGGCAAATAAGAAAGGCAAACTGTGTTTTGAATACTGAAATGATATGCTCTCAATATTAACTAAGGATATGGTCAAATGTTATTTTTATCAGGATATACACACCATGGATGTGTGGTTCCCGAAAGCCTTCACCATGTGGCACTTCACAACAAGCGGCTGGCAAATAATAAAGGCGAGTTTTCACTGTGTTGTGAACCCCACCATATTTGATGTATTGAACACATCAACTACAGTATGGATTATGCTCTCAGTATCAAACCATGGCTATTCTATCAGGCAATATACGATATATAAGGCTGTGCTTTTTTCAGACAGCCTGGGACACGTTACAAACAGCGGCTGGCAAATAACAAAAATACAATGCTAACTGTTTTTGTGAACACATAAGCTATTTTAAGTCAAGAACACAACACGAACTGAGGGGACATGATCCAATATATCAATAAATACAAGAGCCATCCTTTATGTTTTGTATATATTCAAACAAAGGCAGCAGGAAGACGACCAACCATGATCATGCTGCCGATGTACAATACGTTTTGTTATTGTACAAACAAAATCAAATAATTTAATCTCAGTTTTGGATGGGCTCATTCCCGAAAACGTGCGACACCTTACAAAAAAGCAAACGGAATATATGAAAGAACATTTTTCGATGGTGTGGAGACTACCTACCTAAATATTTAACACCCAGCGAACGGAGTATATGACAGTGTCTCTCAGCAACACATCATCTTATTTTGCTTTTGATTTATATATACTGGTACATAAAACCGAGACAACTGCCACCTTAGCCCTATCTTATCCTATTATTTAGAGAGATACTAACAATCAATATGGCAACAATTACCTGATTTATTTGATATTTGTGAGACTATATGTATACATTATGTGTCATATGTTGTTTAGTTCACACAGTTCAGTCCAACAATCAGTACAATGTCGACGTCGATCTTAACGTTATTTATCAATAAAATGTGTTGTTGTTGCTGTAAATTGGGATATGGAAGACTAAACACGTCTTTAATCACAAAATCTTCGGGTCCAATTGTCAGCATGTCATGCTGGGTCCCATATATCAATTAGGAAATTTGGTATATATGTAATTTTGTTTACCAAAAACGTGTTTGGGGAGGTGTAGCTAAGATCCAGTATCTCGCAAACTGTTACAACGTTCTGTTAAATTATTTCTACATATGCTTATCAGATAACTACTACAGCAAAAGATTAAATATGCTGGCATTATTGCAATATCCGTTTGAAAGATAATGTTTGAACAAAAGAGATTTTTCAGCAAAAAATAGATGGTTCGGCTCCAAATGGCAGGAAAATCCAAACTAGCCAACAGTTTTTCCTATCAAATATATATATGGTACGATGCAGTAATTTTGTCACTAACATTATCGGCAAATAAGTTAGGACTTAGCCACAGGGCTCACGTTACCACACTCGTTAATCTGGAAAGTCACTGGTGGGTATCGTTCATCGTTGATTTGACAATAGCCACCACCAATTCCGTTATTGTTTAACTATCGTAAACAATATATATTTTTTCTTAAAAAAAACTGATTTCAACTTGTTCCACCGTGGGTAGGGCTATCTCGTAAATTAGAAATCTTTTTCCATTTGGCCGCTGGGAAAGTGTTTGATGTTCAAAATCCGGACTTAGTCCATATCGATGTTCGTTGTAAATCCAGTTATAAATATGAGTTGTAACTATTACTGATTTGTTATTATTGTGCTTTTCCACGACACATGTACTAGCCTAGCCAGACAAACGTTCATATACGTTTAAACATAGTTAAATTCAAAACAGCTTTGGGTTAGATACATGATGTAGGTTCCCGGTTATGTAACGGTAGTGCTAAAATAATAAGTACACAACACCATCTTCATCAAGAAAATGATTATCATTACCATATTGACATAATCAGAAACACTCTTTATTGATAGTTATAACTTGAGTATCCGCATACAATAAGCACTACGGCCAATACACATTTAAATGGGACAATTCTTGTAGCAAGACTGGTGCCCCGGCCCATTTGCAATTTTGAAAACAAAAATATTTCACAATGAAATGTGTTCGAGATTCCAAATGTTGCATTCGTAATTTGAAATGAGGTATAAGATAGGATGACAACACACACGATATATTGGTGTACTGACTTCATATTCTATGACAAAATATTTGCCATGGTCACTGTTCCAGCAGTTTTTATTTTTTCGCAAACGAGTAAAACGAACGCTCTTTATTTCTACAGTATCAGGAATAACCTAACATGGAACGCACTGTTCTGTTCCATGCCGTTCAAATGGCTGTTTCTGTTTGGGACAAAGACATCGTGTTATTTAGACTTCAATGCGTCTTTCTGTGGCATATAATTCTCGTGTTATTTAGACTTCAATGCGTATTTCTGTGACATATAATTCTCGTGTTATTTAGACTTCAATGCGTCTTTCTGTGACATATAATTCTCGTGTTATTTAGACTTCAATGCGTATTTCTGTGACATATAATTCTCGTGTTGTTTAGACTTCAATGCGTATTTCTGTGACATATAATTCTCGTGTTATTTAGACTTCAATGCGTATTTCTGTGACATATAATTCTCGTGTTATTTAGACTTCAATGCGTATTTATGTGACATATAATTCTCGTAGAAAGGTAGCTCAAGTACTTATCGACATACTCTATCCATGGAAAAATTAAAATCGAATACTGTTGGATGCATTTCAGAGCGCAAACCGACATGTGGCTTATTCTCTTCTATATTTTATATTATCTAATCTTGTATTATCTCATCTCATCTCATCTCATCTTATCTCAGGTGTATCTCTACTATATTTTAAGATGTTGTTTCAAGCAGTTGCTCTGGCATATGCCATTTTATGGAATCTTGGACAAATTCAGTGTGGTCGACTTATGCATGGTACTAGCAATTCTAGTGTACACGGAACACAGTCCATCAGCCCACCAGATAACGCCACTTTAACCGAGCACACCGAGACAGGTCCCATCGACGAGCACACAGGTCCAACGGATGAACACATAACAAAAACCCGTCCCACGGACGACCACACAGTCACGAATGTTCCCGCCGAAGACCACGCAACATCCCAGCGCCACATAGTCGTCGAACACGGCGATCTTACCGCCTATATTGTCGAGTCGCAGTATGCAGAACAGCCAGGGTAACAAATATAATATCTAACTACTGAACAATTATTGTCGAGTGGAGTGTTTGGAACAGTCAGGTAGCAATCTGACTACCGCATTGTCGATTCAGAGTATGTAGAATAACCAGGTAACAATCTAGATACAGCATTGTCCTGTCAGAGCATGTAGAACAACCAGGTAACAATCAAGTATACTTTTCCATTTTTGTATATTTACGAAATCAAATCGTTGGTCGATCCATCCTGTGTGTTTATATACTACTCGAAGTTTTGTATGTGTGTAATTGAGTTTCCTACACAAAAGATTGAGTTAGAACATTCAGAATAGACTATAGTTAATTGATGATTTATTTAGCAATATAAAATTGTATACAAAACATATAAATATATGTAAAGGTATATCACCGGGGATGATATCGCCTCAATAACCGTCTCCCTATCAACTCCAGGCACAGATAATGATATAGATACATACGTATAACATATATGAACATGCATGGAATGAACACTTAATGATTCCCATGACCCAAGCACAACTATTTCAGAGAAGAACAAGTTAACTGGGGAGCGGCAAGTGATAGCGTGTTAAATAACTAAAATAGCTTTAAATTAAGTGCGATTACAATTATACACATCTTGGGTTATCGCAATTCACTGTTGAGATGCACAGACTAAACGTGTTTGTATTATGATCAGATTTGAAGGATTTCTTATTCAACAGCAGTGTCGTTGTGTGGTTGCTTTCGGACCATAATTTGACGAAAGAACATATGGGTAATTCCAAACTAAATTTAGTTTTAGCGATTTTAGCTGTTAGTTCGTCGTTTTGTTTTGCACCCCCCCCCCCCTTGAATCAGAATCACAGACCAAACACAAGTGTTGCATAATTCCATTTGCACCCCCTTGCACATCAGTCCTCAAGCCTAATATCCTATGTATTCATAAACTATGTTGTTCTATATGCCCGGTATAAGAAAATTCAGATACTTTAACCTAAGAATTGCATAAATCCTAACATCTAGTAGCCTACTCCAGACAAATGCACACGGCTACGGGTAAGACACCAGGACATTGTGTCCGTCCATGTTTGTTCAGCCCGGCCGGTGTGAGAAAATTTGGAAAACTATACAAGAAAATCGCGAAGCCTAGCATCTAGACTGGCCTCAACTGAAGCTTCCCTAGTGTTGGAAATTTCAAACCACATACTCCCTCTTAGGTTGGAAAATTCTCCAACTGATTACCATTGCAGTCCACAAGTTTGACCGAATGTCCTAAACTATTGTTTTGTTAAACTAATTAGCAGTTTTGTATTGGTCACGGGGGAGGGACAGTGACACACCGGGCCGACCATGGTTCGGCCCGGTGTTCGAAAATTTTGAAATCTGAACAAGAAAATCGCAAAATCCTAGCATCTAGACTAGGCTCAATTCTTCTTAGAGTTGGAAGTTTCAAACCTGACACTCCCCACTTAGGTTGGAAAATTTCCAAATGATGACAATTCCAATGACAATGTTGACCAAATGTATGACAATATTGTTTTCTTAAATTTAGTAGCAGTTTTGACTAGCCACTGGGGAGGACCAGGACACAAGCTTTCCAAGTGTTGGAAATTTCCAACCTGTCACCCCCCTAAGGTTGGAAAATTTCCAACTGATGACCATTTCAGTCAAAAAAATTGACAAAAAATAGGAAAATATGCAAATATTGGTCCAAAAACAATTAATTCCCCCAATAAATTGTTTGAAAATCAAACGACAAGAACATTTTCAACTCATTGTTGGTGTGAAATGAAATTTCCAACTGTTGAAAATTTTGACCAAAGTTGGGGGGGGTGAGACACCCCACACACCTCTAGCCACATCCCTGACTATATAGCAAAGATCCACGCTATGGGATTGTAATAGGTAATTCGTGTATCTGGACAAGTTTGTCAGTTACGGTCCGGGAGTAGGTGGTTTCTACACGAGTGACTTCCTGGTGAAATTTACACAATGCGTGTTGTTTCCTCCAGCCGTGAAACTGACAACGTCGTGATATGGAGTAGCGACTGAAACGGCGATAAACCCCAATTAACTAACCATATAACAGATGTCTTGATTTCCATTTTATATACTGAGTGCTTAATCCTGTTCATGCATCAGATATTTCGGGAAATGTTGGAAGATATATTATCTACATGATTTTTGAATTTAAGATTTTTATTCCTAACAACTTAACCGTATTCTCTTTGTCGATCTGCATCAAGTTTTTGTTGATGAACTGTATTTGTATCTGGAAAATGTTGTGCTCACTATTAGGATGTCGAATCAACATTTATCGGCAATTTTAATGTTTATTTTAAGCTTATCACTGCAGCACCAAGGGTAAAAGTTAGTCCCTTATTTGTTATCAAATTTCGAAGGATCAGTCAATTTCGTTTCATGTCCAAGTTTGATCAAAAATAGTTTGATAATATGGAGTTTTACATTGTCGATTTAGGTAATTAAATATTCTGTAGTATACGTCTTGTACTTGTGGACATTAGCGGCAGTTGGAATTCCTTATTTTTTGTTCTTCAAATAATTTCCTTTTAGTGAATGATAAGTTTACAAGGCCGGTTGCCATCCAATGCATTATGTTAGTGTAGTTTTTCTTTCTTATTGGTTTTATTTATGTGAAAGATATACTAAATTTATCCAGATAGATCGTTACAAAATGTTCACAGGCTAAGTCTGTGCAGGCTGACTGAAGTACGACGTAAACATCTGTGTTATTCAGTACATGTTTGAAATAATTAATATTTTACCTGAAAAATGGTCTATGGCTTTGGACCTTGACTTCTGCTGCCTTACGGTTATCTGTGCCCGAGGCGGGAAATTATCATCCATATTCGATAGCTATGTCTTAAGTTCTAAAACGATGCCCTTGTAACATAACAGCGACTTGATTGGTTATCATCGAAACGTGCTAAAGAAAAGTCAACATCACACGAGGCCGCTACCCATGCGCAACAATTCACAACTGCTGTAGTTCAGAGTATATCGACCGACAATATGCGTTCTAAGATTCGCCAAGATATGCCGACACATCGTGATGCATATCTTATAGTCTGATATTTCTGTACGGCCGAACTTAGAAGTTTTTGGTTTTGTTTTGCATTTTGTATTGAATAACAAAAACACAAGAAATATCACGCGTACAAATTAGCATAAGCTATTACAGGAGAGGGGATGGGAACTACCACACAGTCGCACGTCCAGTAACACATTCTATGTTTAGTGTACATAGAAAATGTTTATTTGAAATAATATGGATGATTGGGCACGATCCACGACACAACGCTGCAAACCGTCAGGGCAGATCAGACAGATATGTTGGCGCTATTATATATTTATTTTTCCATAACTCTAAGTGTGGTAGGGCGGGATGATATGGTTTTGATGCCAGGGGGACAAAATCGTTCATTATAATACTAACAATCAAGCCACCAAGGACTGGTGTCGCGAATGACTCGCGATATATCGACTTTCTGTATATTCTACTCGTATTGGGTATATATTCGACCCCCGCATCTACTATTACTATCGGTTTTCGTTTTGAAGTCTCGTTTCACGAGTAGCCATATTATGTTCTGGTCTGCTGTATGCGTTGTAATTATCGTAATTATACCTGAAAGTTGAGCCCGGCAATTAAACCATTCATAGACAGTTATTCCGGTGTAAAGTTTTTTTTCCTGTATATATAGATTTAATAATCAAAATTAAATAATATGTAATGTTATCATTCTGATTAAACATGGCCCTCAATGTCATTGTCGCTTTCGTTAATGGGATGACAAAATTGTTTGAAATCGTCCATATGAAACGTGTTTCTAGGAATAAATTTACATGCGACATTCCCAGATTGTGTGGCATATGGTGTCTGCTGTTTGACAGCGGTTGCAAACACCGTCTTGTCTTGAATTGACCATTTTGAGTAATTTATTGGTGGCTAAGTTTCTATAAATTATTCGAAATTGTGTAGTGCCAGGCGTGGACTGGAATGGAGCGCCCAAATACCACACGGGATATTGAGATTTGAAAATACTTTCGACGATTGGAACCATCAAGAGATTATTTGGTTGTCTAGGAAATTTTACACTACTTTCTGCCTGTCGAGTTAGCACATGCAAGGTGGTCAAATATGTTCGGATATAAAGATCGACAAGTGGGAATGTCTAGTATGAAATGTGCCATCAGTCTGGAATAAATCGTCAACCAAAATGATTCCATTCTCTGTCCGTAGATTCAGCATCGAACCATTGATTTTAAAATTACTCCATAACGTTGATGGCAGTACAGATATGATAACTGTTTCTGATGTCACTAGCTCAGACCAGAATGGATTCTGGATGCGGGAAAAATATTGGCCGCAATATGTGAGAAAAAGGGAGCCTTGGACTACTGCTCAATCTAAGGGGTGCCATTTGGGCTGTTCCAGTATAATTCGGCTTGTCCACGTTATTTTAGATTATACGTAAGCTTCGACCTCGACCATATTCAGGCCTCCTTCTTTGAAATGTTTCAGAGTTGACTGAAGTTAGAAGTTAAACAAACAATGTTTATGTTCTAGTTAGTGGTAAGTGGTCCATGTGGGATGACACGGACTGTCTAGCTACGTGCGGAATTGGCTACCGACTCCGATTAAGAACATGCACTGAACCGCCACCAGCTTACGGAGGTGCACAGTGCGAAGGGCCCGCTATGAAAACCGAGGCTTGTGTGAAGGACAGCTGTCCAGGTTTGTTGTGTTTTTACTACTCTGAAGCAAACTATCCATATTAAAGACTCCTGAATATTGTTCATATATGACACGTGGTTTGACTGCAAACTAATTATGAGAACGTGATTACAATATAGGCACTGTACACATTTCGACATCCGTCCTCTCAAACAGCTATGCTACTCTACCCACCCAGCACTACTATTCATATATTGCATGAGTCCGGTACATTTTACTCCACTAGGCATTTTGTAACAGTATTACAAGTATGGCGTATGCCACTATCAAACGTTTGAATCTGGCCATGTGAATGTGCCCAGTCAACATATCATCGCACATCGGTTAATAATCGACATATAATATGTGTAGATGATCATATTGGATTATTTGATTATGAAATTAGCCAATAGTGAACTTATATGTGTTATTCCGTTTTATGGTGCGGACCACAGTGAAAACACATTTAAAAAAACATACATCTGGTAGGTCGTGAGTTGGTTAATTTGTGTTATTTTCCACGAACAATGAACTTATAACATGTTATTGTGAGTCGATAATGACACTAAAACACTCATTTTCAGTACATTATGGACTCACAATGAGGAAATTTTACGCCGATTAAGAACCTAAGACAAATCCTAGTATAAGCCCATAACGTGCTAATTTTCGGGAGAACAGGCTGATATAGTAGTATTGCATGTGTTTAATCGAGCGGGTATCTCCAACGTTCCAAAATATGTGTAAATTTAACCGTGGCTTTTTCAAAATTATTTTTAACAGAAGGGGCTCATTGCAACATACCCAGCGCGCAAATATGCACATACTCGACCTATAATGAGCAAATGGGTTCATATTGGATTATTTGATTCTGAAATAAGCATCCATTATTCCGTTTTATGGCGCGGGCCACATTGAAAACACATGTTAAAGCATACACCAGATAAGACGTGAGTTTGTTTACTTGTGTCATTGTCCGCACCCAATGCACTTATAATGAGTTATTATGAGCGGATAATACTACAACACTCTCATCATCAGTTCGTTATCGACTCAACTTGGGGCAATTCTACGTTGAGTATGAACCTAAAACACATCGTAATATACGACGATGATGTTCTGATTTTCGTGAGAATAGGCTGCTGATTTGGACCTCTAATAATATATAGTGGTATACGTAACATCTCGGTACTCTCACATTGAAAACAGGAATAAACCCCCATACTTGAACTTAACTCAAACCGTATATAGTTTACCACTGTGACATGAAATTAGTTCTATGTATCACTGCACTTTAATTGTCTGACACCCATTAAGGAACGAAAGGATCAGATATTTGTGGCTGTCTATCTACGCAATATAAATCATTCTGATTCATGAATTATCTAATTAGCAACCAGTACAGGCGTGTGAATTAATAACTTGACATATATACTGGGATATTTCTGTATTTTAATACAATGGGTACACATTCCATATTCCAGTTCATATTATTTTGGGATTCAACTTTACCTACATGCGGGTTATGTGATTTGTTCTTGGTTACTCAGTGTTTGGTCACGTAGGACAATACGACTAACCCATTGTTTTAGCAAAGTCACCTTAGATAGCTTGAGCAACACAGTTGAAAAAGTATCTACTACAATTTTTCCTGTGAGTTGTGCATTTTTGTGGTCATCTGTTCAAAGCATATTCCACAATACTACCAATAATTAGCTGATTCATCTTTACCAATTTAATGCTTACAGGGACCCAAGTCACTAGCACGTGCAAAAATATAGAAGTATATAGCACATCACCACTAAGAATATGAAAAAATATGTACACATTGTTCTTATCTCATTATTCATAGTTTTCCTGTAACAAAATGTGTAAACAAAGCAGTAAAGTCGTCAACAGTCGTCGATAAATATATACCAGTAGTAGGTTAAAATATATTAGTGTGAATATTATTTTCGGACTGTTTTTCGCTGATTTGACCTATACCAATGTTTACAGTTAATTGCTGATTAAACGTCGGTACCTCATTTGACAAATTCAATATATATATGAAATTCCACTGTAACAATAATGTTTACTTAATAATATATGGTTTTGACAAGTGATATATCATTATTGGAGAATAATTAATAATGACAATAAAACTAGATTATTTTTAGACATTCTGACAGGACTATATAAGTTTGCACCACCTTCTCCGAAATGTTTGCCGTGAAACATCCTAAAATATAAAACCATTTATTTCTCATGCCGCGCGTAAAAAAAACTCTAGGCCGTTAAAAATAAACATGTGTGTTCTGGTGCAATGCCATATAGACACTTTGGTATGATAGGGAGGATTCTATTCCCTGCAATAATTCTAAAAAGATGTATAAGTATAATGTCCTGGAATAAAATCCGACAATTTTGCAAGCAATTGCACTGGATCTTAAGCAGAAAATATCGAGAATTGATATTTGTGAATAGATAGAAGATTGCCCCGTGTGGACCCGGGGTACAATATGCCTACCGCCCCATTGCGATGGGGGAGAATCCCCCTAATGTGGAACCATATTTGCCGTGGGGTGCTTCCCGTGATGTGAGGTGTAGGAGCCATGGATGTACTTAGGCAGCCCTACCACGTGAGGCATCGACACATGGGTATGGCTTAGCTCATGGTCATCTTTGGTCCTACATCTCTTCAGGACGAGCGATTGAGTTGACCGGATCAATCAATCGGCTAGTCACGCATATCAGCGGTGTTTCCGAATGAATTTTTGTGTTATCTGTTATATTATTCGTTTGATGTTTGAAGTATTGTTTTCTGTTTTTTTTCACGTATGATGTTTCTGTTCTCTCCTGTCTCTTTGGTGCTCGTCCTGATGATTGTTGAATGCTGAATCATGTGTTGTTAACTCATGCCGCATTGTGGGGAAGTACCGAGAGGCTGCTACATGCAGTGGCTAAGAAATCGCCGCTTCATCTACGCACTAGTCCTTGGTCGGACCATATTTAGAATCGTAGTCCGCGGCGGCTGTTGGGCCATTTGCCGATGTGTGCATTTTCAATAGCAATTTAAACAAACACCACCACAAACTGGTCGTTAGAATGATTACTCAATAAGTTCCAATAATTCTCACAGTACTTGGATCTTAGCTTCGACCCGAATAGTGAAATACCTTCTGTAATTGTCATTGATCGCTGGACAATTGAAATCTGTCAAACCGATCAGGACCTGCCAGTGACTGGCTCTCTACTAATGGCATGTTCAAACAAAGTTCAATCTGATGCTTTGATGCAGTTAATAGCTATTGCACAAACACCAGTCACAGTTGCTCCTCCCAAAACAATAAAATAGTAGCAGAGTAGTTTTGATAACCCGCGATATATCCGACTCTTCTGAATCTGATATGTTGGCTGAGTTGACACCACAGGAGTTACTGATGTTTGCAGATTTTCTAAGAAAGTTGATGGATTTTATCGTTTGAACATCCGCCGGCATTGGAGGTTGAAGTATGAAGATAGCTTTGTCTACATATGATCCAAATCCGTGTTTTAAATGCCAGGGGTATGGTCATGGCTAGGAACATTATAATCACGAAGAAACCATATGCGCACGCTGTTCTCTTTCTGGTCATGATCATAAGGATTGTGGTAAACCAAACCAGTGCTCAAACTGTCAAGGTATACATGCTGCAATGGATCGGTCGTGTCCATATGGGACTGTGAATTCAACATTCAATTGTGTAAGGCTGAGAAATATATCATATTTATATGTAAAGAAATAAATGGTGTTCGACCATCAACTCAACCAGTCACATACTCTGCCCACAGGAGCTTGGAATTTGGTAAAAAACCCTCTTTTATTGGCGGAACGGCCACCGGGACCATAGGTCACGGAAGGAACGAAACAAGAAATCGTTGCCACCCATTTTGAACTCAACTGTATTCCTACAAAAAATTTATTTTCACTAAAAACTTTTGGTACCTCTTACACCTTAGATGCCAATCTACAACATTCCATAGGTATATTTTTCCAGTTCTTCGAAAACCTCACTTTATTTCGGTAATGTATTGTAAATTCACCAACGAAGACAAATCTGCGAGTTCTTCATCGCCCGTTCTAGATTCGGAATGACAAACGACACAAAACCATTTTTCCGGAATAACAAAGTCGGAACGAAATAAAATAGAAACCTAAATTTAAAGCCCGCGAAATTCAAAAATATTTGAAAGTGCGTGCGGTTTTCGAACTTAGGCGCCAGAAAACTTAAATCAGTTTATGTTTGCGTAATACTATGCTCATTTTTGAAGATCTAATCCTGATGTTTTGTGCATTTTCCTGAAAATTTCTGTATTTTTCTGTGTCTGCTGTTATCATCTCATGAAAATGACGACTACCCAAGAAGATATTCTTCATTTGACTGAATGGTAATTTGTACAAATATTTCATATATAATTTATTTCTATTTATGGCACGACCACGTGGTATTGTTTTTTTCTTCTTGTTTTATGTTCGTTATGTACCGGTAGGCCTATATATGTACTCCTTGACTTTGTAATGCTACTGGTTGCAATGATTGGTCATAAGGGGACCAAAAGGCTCTCTCTCTCTCTCACTCTCTCTCTCTCCTCCCCCATAGGAGCTTGTGTCGCGCTCCGTTGTATAGGCCTAACATATCCATCATATAATAGTAATAGTAATCAACCCACTGATTACTCGTCCAATATCACGAAGTAGAAGAAAAAGATATATAGACTCACGGGGAGGCCTGGTATATATATGCCTATGCATGAAGCGATTTCTTTGTGCGTTTTGGTGCAGATTCGTTGCCAGAATATCTGAATTATTTCCACATAAAATGCTGTTTTTTACTAGTTCTGACGAACAAATATATGTCTTAGTTGATGAGAGAAGACATTTTTCTTGAGTTAGGTAATGATATTGGCCATGCATATATAGAACGAGTGTTTAGTTTCGCGAAATTCAAAATTGTCAATGTAGGGTACAAAAACTCGCCATTAATATGCCAAATACAGTAACAAAATGTAATAAGATTCTTTAATGTAAGAGCACAAAATTAACCTGCGTATTCTTTACAGTATACGTTTTATGTGTGCGTTTGCAAGTTGTAATGCAAACTGGTTTACCGAATAACTAGTTTATAAATTTGTGTTAGTGATAAACTCGCTAACATAAATTTTATGTAATAAGCAACTATAAGTATTGTCAACTGTACCGGTACCAGGATCTATAAATAGTATACGTCACTCGTGACTCGTGTGTCGTAACGAATCAGCACCAAAACTCTCAAAGAATGGCTTTATGCATATGATTATATAGCCTGTGCTCATGAATTGGAAATTAAATTTTTAAATTCAAGACAGCTAGCCACCATCGGCATTGTTTTTCTCAAAATCAAAAATACCAAAACAATATTAAAAACATTACTTAATGTAACTTTCGCTGATGGGATCATTGTCACAAGGCTCCGCGATCCGATCACATTCGTAGCCAGGTTTTTTAATCGATCACAAATGTAGCCAGCTTTTCTATGGCAATCACATTTGTAGCCAGCTTTTCATATTCAGGCGAGCCCCAATGAATAGTGCTGGGCGATATGACGATATATCGGGTATAGCCGGTTTTAATTTTGGTATCGTCAATAATATCGTCTGAAATAAAAATATCGTAATACCTTCCCAAGTTATAATATCCATGTAGGTTGAAACCCATCATGGTCCCAACAAACAGGGAAGTTAGAGCAAGTATAAATGTATAATAGTCCCAAACTTCCCGGAAATACGCAGTCGAAAAAGTTAAAAAACATCGGAGCACGTGCTTGTCAAGTTGGATATGCTTCGTCGGAAACATCAAAGCGCTAGCATTAGTTGGCGACGTTGTGAGATGATTGGTATGTCGCGCGCATGCGACTGGCACAATGACCTCCTTTCAAGTTGGTGCAGCTTGCTCTATCAACCGTAACCGGTTGCTTGGAGGCGGTTTACGATGTCAGATTTTTATTGACCAAACTAGCTGATCGTGTCAATGTGTGCAAATTTCGAGTAAAATTATTTTGTGGACATGTGCCGTACGGATCATGGCATCACTATCACTTCAACGAACGTAAAATGCACAGACTAATTGAACATGTCTATATTTTTTTTGTTTTTCCTCGGCTAAAAAAATGCTGACGCAAATTCATTTCGCGTCGGCTTTTGCCTCGGCACTGCCCATTGTCGATGCTAATTCCCAGGGCTGCCGTATATGTACATTGAAGTATCACGGTGCTACGAACTACCAATTACCACTAATAAATAGTCTCACAAATGACCAATTCCTCATGAATAAATAAAATGGAAATTTGAAACCGAATGTGGTCCTTAATGTGTGGTGTTGAGCGCTATGGTAGAAGGGATATAACTCTAAAAAATTATGCGAAAATGCACGTGGGCCTTGTTATATGATTATATCCCTTTATTTCAAAGTTATTGTTTTCTCTGTCGGCAAACTGTCAGCGGCCATGTTTTTATGCAAATGAGCCCAAAATGATTCGTTCCCATCTAGACGCCAATGTTATCATCCATCAAAAAGTTCACGATGATCAGTGCATCGGTACGGTCATGTAATAAACATGTAATCAGCGGCTATGTTCGAAATTATAAGCGGTACCTCCATGCTATCCGTCTCCGGATCATAGTTTTAAAGTTTCCGCAAATTTCGGTACCAGTTCCGCTACTCAGATTCTAGAACGGGTGATGAAGAAGTCGCAGATTTGTCTTCGTTGGTGAATTACAATACATTACCGAAATAAAGTGAGGTTTTCGAAGAACTGGAAAAATATACCTATGGAATGTTGTAGATTGGCATCTAATGTGTAAGAGGTACCAAAAGTTTTTAGTGAAAATATATTTTTTGTAGGAATACAGTTGAGTTCAAAATGGGTGGCAACGATTTCTTGTTTCGTTCCTTCCGTGACCTATGGTCCCGGGTGGTGGTTCCGCCAATAAAAGAGGTTTTTTTATACCAAATTCCAAGCTCCTGTGCTCTGCCATTGTATGCATTCAGACATATGATAGTACCATTGGTATATCGCAGGAAACACAAATTGACGAGACTCCCGTTCCAGAACCTGTCACAGGTCATGGAAACATCTACCAAATTTGCCCGAAAACAACCAAGTTGATCCAGTTACTGTGCCGATTTCTATTCGAGTTGATTCTGTTGCTTCGAAACAAAAATCGGCAAAATGTCTCCAATGTTTAGGCTCTCAGAAGAGAGGTTCATATTTAAACTCTCCAGGTTTGTCCATATGCTTGATGAGACAAGATTAACTCTAAAAGGCACCAACCAGTAGTTGTGGATTGCAGCGGTCGGTTGGATGAAGGTGGCCATTGTGTTTCATCCACCCGATCACCAGCTTCACACATTGATAAAGTTTCATGCGCGATTTATTAAATACCGAAATACCTTGTCGATGCAGCCTTGGTAATTTATTGTTATTTAATTGCTATTTATTATCTATTATTGTACTAATGTTATGCATTTAATATTATGCTTGCACACCAGTCAATTCTTGAATTTAGATGCCTGACTCCAAGCGGAATCATTGTCTCTTTCATCTGTACATATCTCATTGTTTTATTCTGATCCACTGTCGGATCAATCTACACAGTTGCTTCACTATGCGTTTTTGTGACTACCTGATTCTGTTTTTGTCGAGATATGGCCTAGTGGCTAAAACGAAGCAAACCCCTCAATCAATCAATCTCACGAACTCCATACAGTCAATTCATATTTTCATGAGCGGCGTGCACCGTATTTATTCTTTTTCCCATGGTAATAAAAATATCCCAAATCTGTCGCTTCAACGAGACGGGAAGAAATATTATGCTGCCGTTTTCTAAAGGAGAGTTTATATAATTTGTACCATTTGCAGCACTTGTAACACATGTCTACGGGCGGTCTATGTGGAATTTCATAACGCTTCATAACACTTTGTAACATGCGCTACACTGGGACGGGAGGAAGTAATATGGATATCAGCATCTTACCACAATACACAATCTAAACGAAGACTTTTTGTTTAATTAAAGTATCAGCTTTGTTATCTATCAGTTCTCCACATCTGGTATCTGATTAGTAGCATATTAATGCTAGCACACATATTTTAATTAGCTTGTTTTCAAGTCAGGGATAGATATATATATATATGCACACGCTTTGTTGGCTTGTAAATTGAGGCCAGCAGTGCGAAATAACCTAAGTGAACATTTAACACCTCGTCACTCAATAGAGCTATAACACAATCTCCACGCAGCTAGGTTAATATATCTCATAGTTTAATCAGTGATTTGTGAACTGAAGCCAGCAATCCCTTAAAGCCCAACTGTTAAATCACACTTGTGTTGACTGCTATCAAAACACTGTGCGATGCTCGAGTCAATAGTATTGGGTGTTAGGTTTCTGGACTGAAACAATTCTGACGTTTTGAAGATGGCAATATGTAATACTGATATATATTGTTTTACTGAGAGTTGTGGCCCTTCATACATATGCTAACTTCTGGTTATTTTACTTTTGATGGAGCCATATGGTTATGTGTTCTTTGCAATCGGCAAAGCAACTTCTACCAATTTAGCCATTGGAACCCTCAAATAGACGATATTGTAAAAGTTGTTTAATCTCAAATTCAAAAACAACATAATCGACAATACTTTGTAACGATAATATATGTAGAATTCTTGATTACAAATACAATACAATTGTTGCATAATGTGTAATCCTTACGAATGCAATACAAATGCAGAATACGATTACCGCATCCCATCAGATGATGACGAAGTGGCCCGGAATGAATATATAGGGGTAAACTGTGTGTATATACTACAATTGTCCAGCTGTTACATCATGTTGTCTAACTGTTTGAAATTCCCAAACTAACACCACCCGTGATTGGACATTTCTAACTGATTGCTATTTCAGTCTTCCAAATTGAACGGGAACAGGAAATTATACAATTAAAATAAAACTTTGACCATTCAATATTTGCTGGCATATCACATTATCACTACAAATTAAACGTTAAATAATGGCGCGGTTATCAAATTATCACGAAAAATTTAACATTTACAAATTAAACAAATTTACAAATTAAACTTTCAATAATGGTTGGAATATCAAAATGTCGGCACACATTGACCCTCTCTATACTAAATGTATTTGTCCAGTCAGTTAAAGGTGTACATCGGAATGGTCTATTATTGATTTGTATTGACGCTAAAGTGATAACAGCAGACGACAAATACATAACAGAGCCGAATGAGCTCTATTTGTTGACATACATGTTTAGGTAATACGTTCAACAAACTGTTGAAGTTATTTTCTGAACATTTCCTGTGGGATAACTAGTGATTAACCCTTTACCCAACAGAAGGGCCCTGTGCCAATGCATTCTCTTATATATGCGAGTCGACCATAGGTCGCCTCGCATATATAAGAGAATGCATTGGCTTAACACATTAAAAATTATAAAATTGTTAAAGAATGTAAGAAAAAATGGTAAAAAGTTTTTAAAAAAGATTTTTTTTAGGCCAATGCATTCTCTTATATATGCGAGGCGACCTATGGTCGACTCGCATATATAAGAGAATGCATTGGCACAGGCATAACTGTAACTATCACAATGTGGTCAAGGAGCCGGTTCCAATGATATCCATATTTGTATGGTTCTATTGAGACAGACCGAAGATATTTTAGGCTGTTGAAGCTTTATTTGGCCGGTTTTGGCCGGTTTGTTGGGTAAAGGGTTAATGATGAATTAGTATCGAAAGGGTTGAACATACTTTTGGATTGAATTATCCAGCTAATGTTGTGCCAGGCATAACATTTCCAACTTGTGAATATCTTACCAGTCTTGGCGTGAGACACATTTCCACGATGCATGTACACATGTACATGCTGAGTACCGATTTAATTTAACAATAAGGAATCCCGCCATTTGTACATAACTACTAGCATATATTTTCCCATCAAATAGACGGACATCGTGATGAATATTGAATGTCACATTTATTCACGGTCGTAGTTAAAAGTTATAATTTAGAAACATCGCCACCATATAAGAGTCTGACACAACCAATGTATACGTTCTAGTTACTAATGGAAAGTGGTCGAGGTGGGAGGACACTGATTGTCTATCTACATGTGGAAATGGCTACCGGCACCGACTAAGGACCTGTACAGAACCGCCACCAAGTCCTGGAGGAGCTCAGTGCGACGGGCCCGCTATGAAAACGGAGGCTTGTGTGAAGGACAGCTGTCCAGGTTTGTTGTGTCTTTACTACTCTGAATTAAACATTCAATAATGGCGGGATTATCAAAGTATCACTACAAAGTAACCATTGAGTAATGGCTGGATTATCAAATGATCAGTATAAATAAAAAAGTCATAATGGCTGGATTATCGGGACATGACAATCTGCGGGATGGGATGGGATATGGGACAAAACGACAATCTGCGGGACAGAATTTCAAATAGCGTGGGACGGCCGATATCTCGAGGAATATAGGGCGTAGGGGGCTCATTGGGGTGTCTAACGAAAGGCCCACATTCGCGCTATCCACACATATTAACCCCACCGCTGACCGGACACCAGAAGTTGCATTATTTGATCGACAACTGACTTAGCATGGGGTGGAATTTGGGATAGAATGACAATCTGCGGGACAGGATTTTCAAATTGCGTGGGACGGCCGATATCTCGAGGAATACAGAGCGTAGAGGGATCCTTTTGTTGTCTAACGAAAGGTCCACATTCGCCCTATCCACACACATTAACCCCGCCACTGACCGGACATCGGAAGTTACATTATTCGATCGACAACTGACCTAACATAAAATGCCACAAACACGAAAAACTGCGTTCCACATTAATGTTTAGAATTTAGATTTCTCGATGAATACGCTAGC
This sequence comes from Siphonodentalium dalli, assembly GCA_032622095.1. Classification (NCBI taxonomy): domain Eukaryota; kingdom Metazoa; phylum Mollusca; class Scaphopoda; order Gadilida; family Siphonodentaliidae; genus Siphonodentalium; species Siphonodentalium dalli. Next base: position 138,462,117 of record CP136069.1, read on the forward strand.
AAACAACAAGTTTTATGTATCAAATAACGCAGTGGAATACTGCGCACTCGTTTTTAGATACAATATGGCTGTTTTAGTGCGAATACTGTAATGGCGAACACGCAAACACGCGCCGATAAAACAGCTAAAAATAGACTCGATGTTTACAATTACAGGATGGATTTCAGCTGGTATATTCAATATAATGGGGCGTTTAGTACATCAAAATGTTGGATTAGGCACAGTGAATGTATTTTTTTCCAAATGGGTCCACTACGCGGTGAAATTGTTGCAGAAATTCGCTCCAGAAAGAGCGCTACTTTTCTCGTAAAAAATAGAATGGCCGACTGAAGCCGTTCTATCGTTCCAACTACACATGTAAGCCGTTCTTAGCAGCACTTCATCCACAAAATACGAATATACACCATGTATCAGAAGACATATCAAATGTAATCTTTAAAAGGTATTTGCACTTTTCATTTGTTATAATTCACACTTATTTTTTATTTTAGTTGTGATTAAAAGCACAAGGCTGGAAGCCGGTGTCCGGCGATTACAAGCCAAGTTACACAATAAATTAACTGGTTTGAATGCATGAATATGTCAATCGCCAGACTGCTCGAAAGAATATTCAAATCAAATAGTGCTTATAGACTTAAAAACTTATGTGTCGACACGCCAGTCATACACGGTGGAAGTTCTCATATTATCTGCTGGTCATACGCGGGGGAGGTTCTCATATGAACATAATATCTGCCGGTCATACGCGGGGGAGGTTCTCATATGAACATATTATACGCCACTCATACGCGGTGGAGGTTCATATTATCCGCCAGTCATACGCGAGGGAGGTTCTCATATTATCCTCCTGTCAAACGTGGGAGAGGTTCTCATATGAACATATTATCCGCCGGTCATACGCGGTGGAGGTTCATATTATCCTCCGGTCATACGTGGGGAGGTTCCCATATGAACATAATTTTTATTATCCGCCGGTCATACACGTGGGAGGTTCTCATATGAACATATTATCCACCGGTCATACACGGTGGAGGTTCATATTATCCGCCAGCCATACGCGAGGGAGGTTCTCATATTATCTTCCGGTCATACGTGGGGCAGGTTCTCATATGAACATATTATCCGCCGGTCATATGCGAGGGAGGTTCTCATATTATCCACCGGTCATACGTGAGGGAGGTTCTCATATTATCCTCCGGTCAATACGTGGGGGGGGGTTCTCATATGAACATATTATCCGCCGGTCATATGCGGTGGAGGTTCATATTATCCGCTGGTCATACGCGGTGGAGGTTCATATTATCCGCCGGTCATACGTGAGGGAGGTTCTCATATTATCCTCCGGTCATACATGGGGGAGGTTCTCATATTATCCTCCGGTCATACGTGGCGGAGGTTCTCATATGAACATATTATCCGCCGGTCATACGTGGGGGAGGTTCTCATGTGAACATATTATCCGCCGGTCATACGCGGTGGAGGTTCATATTATCCGCCAGTCATACGCGAGGGAGTTTCCCATATTATCATCCGGTCATATGCGAGGGAGGTTCTCATATTATCTCAAATCAAATGAGGATAATATGAGAACCTCCACGGCGTATGACCGGCGGATAATATGTTCATATGCAAACCTCCCCCGCGTATGACCGGCGTATGAACATATCATCCTCCGGTCGTACGCGGTGGAGGTTCATATTATCCACCGGTCATATGCGAGGGAGGTTCTCATATTATCTCAAATCAAATGAGGATAATATGAGAACCTCCACCGCGTATGACCGGCGGATAATATGTTCATATGCAAACCTCCCCCGCGTATGACCGGCGTATAATATGAGTACTTCCCTCGCGTATTACTGGCAGATAATATAAACCTCCACCGCGTATGACCGTCGAATGATATTTTCATATGAGAACCCGAGGTTCTCATATGAACATATTTTCCGCCGGTCATACGCGGGGGAGGTTCTCATATGAACATATTATCCGCCGGTCAAATGCGGGGGAGGTTCTCATATTATCCGCTGTCATACGCGGTGGAGGTTTATATTATCCGATGGTCATACGCAAGGGAGGTTCTCATATTAACTGCGGTCATTCGCGGGGGGGGGGTTCTCATATTATCTGCCGGTCATATGCGGGGGAGGTTCTCATATGAAAAAAATCATTCGATGGTGATACGCAGTGGAGGTTTATATTATCTGCCAGTAATACGCGAGGGAGGTTCTCATATTATACGCCGGTCATACGCGGGGGAGGTTTGCATATAAACATAATATCCACCGATCATACGCGGTGGAGGTTCTCATATTATCCTCATTTGATTTGAGATAATATGAGAACCTCCCTCGCGTATGACCGGCGGATGATATGTTCATATGAGAACCTCCCCCACGTATGGCCAGAGGATAATATGAGAACCTCCCTCACATATGACCGGCGGATAATATGAACCTCCGCCGCGTATGACCGGCGGATAATATGTTCATATGAGAACCTCTCCCACGTATGACAGGAGGATAATATGAGAACCTCCCTCGCGTATGACCGGCGGATAATATGAACCTCCACCGCGTATGACTGCCGTATAATATGTTCATATGAGAACCTCCCCCGCGTATGACCAGCAGATCATATGAGAACTTCCACCGCGTATGACTGGCGGACACATAAGTTTTTAAGTCTATAAGCATTATTTTATTTGAATATTCTTTCGAGCAGTCTGACCATTGACATATTCATGCATTCAAACCAGTTAATTTATTTTGTAACTTTGCTTGTAATCGCCGGACACCGGCTTCCGGCCTGGGCTTTTAATCACAACTAAAATAAAAAATAAGTGTGAATTATAACAAATGAAAAGCGCAAATACCTTTTAAAGATTACATTTGATATGTCTTCTGATACATGGTGTATATTCGTATTTTGTGGATGAAGTGCTGCTAAGAACGGCTTAGTTGGAACGATATAACGGCTTCAGTCGGCCATTCTATTTTTTACGAGAAAAGTAGCGCCCTTTCTTGGAGCGAATTTCTGCAACAATTTCACCGCGTAGTGGATCCATTAGGAAAAAAATACATTCACTGTGTCTAATCCTACATTTTGATATACTATACGCCCCATTATATTGAATATACCAGCTGAAATCGATCCTGTAATTGTAAACATCGAGTCTATTTTTAGCTGTTTTATCGGCGCGTGTTTGCGTGTTCGCCATTACAATATTCGCACTAAAACAGCCATAATGTAGCTAAAAACGAGTGCGCAGTATTCCACTGGGTTATTTGATACATAAAACTTGTTGTTTGCTAGCGTATTCATCGAGAAATCTAAATTCTAAATATTAATGTCGAACGCAGTTTTTCGTGTTTGTGGCATTTTATGTTAGGTCAGTTGTCGACCGAATAATGTAACTTGTCCCTTCAGTGGCGGGGTTAATGTGTGTGAATAGGGTGAATGTGGACCTTTCGTTAGACATCAAAAGGATCCCTCTACGCGCTGTATTCCTCGAGATATCGGCCGTCCCACGCAATTTGAAAATCCTGTCCCGCAGATGGTTATTCTATCCCAAATTCCACCCCATGTTAGGACAGTTGTCGATCAAATAATGCAACTGTCCCGCAGATTGTCGTTTTGTCCCATATCCCATCCCATCCCGCAGATTGTCATGTCCCGGATTATCACATTATCAGTACAAATTAAACATTCAATAATGGCTGGAATCACAAATTATTAGTACGAATTAAACTTTCAATAATGGCTGAAATATCAAAATGTCGGCACACATTGACCCTCTCTATAATAAATGTATTTGTCCAGTCAGTTAAAAGTGTAAATCGTCTATTATTGATTGGTATTGACGCTAAGGTGATAACAGCAGACGACAAATACATAACAGTGCCGAATGAGCTCTATTTGTTGATATAAATGTTTAGGTAAACCGTTCAACAAACTGTTGAAGTTATTGTCTGAACATTTCCTGTGGGATAACTAGTGATTAATGATGAATTAGTATCGAAAGGGTTGAACATACTTTTCGACTGAATTATCCACTAATGTTGTGCCAGGCATAACATTTCCAACTTGTGAATATCTTGCCAGTCTTGGGGAGAGACACATTTCCACGATGCATGAACCAAGTGCCGATTTAATTTAACAATAAAGAATCCCGCCATGTGTATATAACTACTAGCATATACTTTCCCATCAAATAGACCGACATCGTGATGTATATTGAATGTCACATTTATTCACGGTCGTAGTTAAAAGTTATAATTTAGAAACATCGCCACCATATAAGAGTCTGACACAACCAATGTATACGTTCTAGTTACTAATGGAAAGTGGTCGAGGTGGGAGGACACTGACTGTCTATCTACATGTGGAAATGGCTACCGGCACCGACTAAGGACCTGTACAGAACCGCCACCAAGTCCTGGAGGAGCTGAGTGCGACGGGCCCGCTATGAAAACGGAGGCTTGTGTGAAGGACAGCTGTCCAGGTTTGTTGACTACTCTGAAGCGTATTACCCGTATTAACGATTCCGGGTGTCATGCCGATACTACACTGGCGGGAAAAGTTTCATTGTGTTTTTTGAAAGCTTGGTACATCTGGCCTTAAAAAACGTATGATAACACGCTGGAGTATGTAGCTTAACACCTCAAATATGGGCGGAAGTAACATCAACGTCTGACTAAGATTAGTGTCTAACTGTTGGGATAGTGTTAATAGAGTGGTCGTTTTTCTCACTTTCTTTCAAATCATGAAGGAATGTGACTTCTGTCAGCTGATTTAAACTCCTTGGCGTGAGGTCATAATATTGAGCTTATTTTGAATGCCAAAGGTCAATGGAGGAACCAGGATCGAAAATTATAATTTCTTCTCATCACTTGTACTTTACGCATATGTAATGTATCTGAAAAAAATGTACAAATAGAAAATTTGAATTTGAGGCACGCGTTTTTTTACAACTTACATTGAGCCTCACTCCTGACACATTTTAAACAATTACATTAAAATTACAAGATAGCAGATATATTTAGCAAGGGAAATGGCATACATAGTGTGTGAGTTGCTGAGGCTGGTGTTCATCCGTATTTCAAACTGAATCTTTTCGAAGTCGCCAAGCAATATGAAGATGGTAGTCAGTTATGATACATTTTTGTTTTATTTGTTATTCTTCTTGATTTGATCAGGGCTGTTCAGAATGCTTTGTTAGCCATGTATGATTGGAGTAATATTACAAAAATTGTATTTTTATTGTTTGGAATACCTTCTGCTCCGTAAACTTGGCGTAAAGGACATGTTTCGAATCAAGTGAATGAAAGCCTTGTTTGCCTAATTTCCTATCAAGATTGACATAATGGTTGGAATCTTCAAAACCTGAATTACAAGTACACACACGAGTTTCATATATATGCATGCGGTTTGTAATTTATCATATTTATGCCCCTTCTCCCAGTACGAAAGTAGGGTGGGGGCTCAAGTAATGGGTGTATTTGAAATCATAATTTGCTGTTTCATTAACTAGGTGTGTTCGTAGTTTGTTCCATCCTAAGACTATTGAGAAGAGAAAAGATTGTTTAAAGTTTTAAGTGTTTGCGACATGGTATGGTATAGCCTATCAGTGAACCTTGAACTATTTGCCCTGCATCCTCCCGATCGTGATGGGAGAAGATTTTTGAGATATCATGGGACGTCCTCGTAGACAAGTATATGAAATTACTTGCAGGCGACGATGTTGCCTGCGTCTCCCATAATACATTTAATGACACCGAACGGTTGACACTGGTGATAATTTGGGCGGCTTCTTTACGTATGTACTCGATCGAGTGTATCCAATAAGTAGTCTGGAGCAGACCCCACAACAACACTGTCATAGTCTAAAATAGGAAGTGTATACATAGTATTTAGTTTTTAAGGGTAATTATATCGAGATAATTTTTAAATGTCCTCAATTGTAAACGTATGGATGCAGCTTTGTTTGCCACATACTCAATATGTTTGTTTCACTTTCAATTAGATTGAAGTTCAAGGCCGATGCGTTTGTGTCGTTTTTCGTTTAGTAAGATAAGATAAGATAAGTTTAATAGGCAAAATATCCTTATAAGGACAGTGTGCAGACATAATAATATATAGTTGTACATTGAACAATATAATAAATGATATAATAATAGATGGTAATATATAACCATTTAAGTAAAGCTGAATGTGCATAGGGTCGTCTCGTCTTCATTTATTCATTGCTTATGAGGTGATGCTCATCGCGTGCGGAAAATAATTTTCGGATTATATGACATATTGAAGTGCATGAATTTGAAATATTGTTGGATAGGATTTTGACAAGCTGTTCAGTTTGTGTCATGTTTTCAAAGTCTGGGAACTGTGTCTTCATAAGAGTTATTAGTTCGAGCCGCGGTGTGCGGTAAGCACTACATTCCAAAAGAAAGTGTTTTTCATCTTCAATAGCATCATCGGAACAAAATATACATAGTCTTTGTTCCAATGTCGTCGGTGGTTGGGTGTGGCGTCCCTTTTCAATAGCCAGTTTATGATTACTTATACGCAGTCTAGTAAAAACGATTCTATTTTCTATTGATGGTGTGTGAAGAAGATACGGTTCTAATTCGTACTTAAGTTTGAATAGTCGGTATGTTCGTAATTTATTACTTCCCGTTTTTGAGCATTCATCAGTAGACTCTGTCTGAAATATATATAATAATCTTCAATAAGGTTTCTTTTGAATTGACTCAGAACTGGACCCGGATTTTATAGGTCTGCAATATTCCACCCAGTGATTCTGCCGTTTTGAAGATTGATTTCTTAACCGATGCCACTTGTTGTTCCAACGCAGCATTACGGAGCAGATTACAGTCCGACCGTGAAATTATCTTAATTACATAAGATGAAAGTCTGCATGCCACGTCAATAAATAATGGGTGGCTCCCTAACTCGGCGCGAACCGCGTTGTTAGAAGAAAATCTGCCGACTCCGATTAACCGCTTAAAATATTTTATGTGTACCTTCTCACATGGTAGGCGATCGTGATTTTTAGTGGTTATTTCCACACCCCATATTTCACTACCATATAACAATATCGGCTTAATTAATCTATCGAAGAGTTTTAAAGACGTCACTAGTGGAATCGGTGCGTCGTTTGTACATGCGTTAAATAAAGAATGCATTGCTTTGAGTCCTTTAGCACTCAATTCTTCCATTGCATGTGAGAATCTACCCGTATTACTAAATTTAATTCCAAGATAATTGTATTCATTAACAATTTCCAAATTTTGATTTCCAATGTGAAAGTCTGGTGAAGTTTTAGTTTTCCTACTTCTAAACACCACACATTTAGTTTTATCAGTGTTCACGGTGAGTTTATTGGTCTTAGTGTATCTATTTAGTCTGTTTAGACAGCACTGTAACCCACTTGGAGTATCCGAAAGTAAAATCAGGTCGTCAGCGAATAAAATGTGATTAAGTGTATCATTGCCTAAATGGACAGCATCGCAAGGACTGTCAAACTCTTTTTTAATGTCATCAATAAAGATTTTGAACAGGTTTGGGGACAATATGTATCCTTGCCTAACACCTATCGTGGATAAGCATGGAGGCCCCAACCCTTTGTTTGTTTTGGTGATATAGTAGCTATTGTCATATAGTGACTGTATTATCCGTAGTATGAGTCCCTTAATGCCCGCGCATTTTAATTTTTTTAAAAGTAATTGTCTGTTTACTGTATCGAACGCTTTTCTGAAATCTATGAATGCAGCATATAGGGGCTTTCCCAATCGTTTGTATTTTTGAATGGTCGCGTGCAGAACAAATGCTCCATCAATGGTGCTCTTCCCTTTCGAAAAACCAAATTGGTTTTCGCTTATAATATTGTTTACATGTAAGAAATCGATTAACCGACGATTAATTATTTTGTTAAACAATTTACCGACCGCCGATGATACTGCTATTGCCCTGTAGTTATTGGGATCACTTTTGTCTCCTTTTTTGTGAATTAAAGTGAGGGTAGATTCGCTCCAATCACTCGGATAATGTCCTGTCTCCAGAATTAAGTTAAACAATTTTACAATTTTATCAATTAACAATGGAACGAGTGACTTCAGCAATTCGTTCGAAATTTGGTCTGGTCCAATCGCCTTTCCGTTTTTTAGTTCTCTTGTAGCGCCAAGAACTTCCTCTGTCGTGATATCATCATTATTAATAGCTTGATTACAAGTTTGATATGTGTCCGAAGATAATCCACAATCTGGATTATCAAGTTTCGGACAATAAAGCTCAGTGAAAAAATCAACTGATCGATCAGCATCAAGTTCATTTTGTGAGACCGGTCTCTGCCGCATTTTTGTTATGATTTCCCAATATTGTTTTGGGTTGGTTGTCTCTAACGTATCTAGTTTACAATATATATCTGCGTAGAATGCTCGTCGTTTAGCCTTCATCGCCTTTCTGTAAGCTTTTCGTTTCACATGGTATCGCGTTCTTAGGTTTGGGTCAAATGGGTTATTCCTCATATCGTTAATGATTTTTCCGAGATCGCGCTTAAATTCCCTACATTGTCTGTCAAACCATTTTCTTTTATGCGGAGTTTTCTTCCTATTAACTACCCGTCGTACACATGCGTAAATGTTTACGTATTTTACTATTTGCATAAGGTCTTTGGTCGCATTTGTGGCACCATAAACATCATGCTGATAACGATACGTTTTATAATCAGATAAGCGTCCGCGAATGGAAGTATTATGCATGGCGTTGCGTAATTTCTCCTCACTATGCTCTGTCCATTTAAGATGTGTTCTAAGTTGGGTATATTTATATTTGTTTTGTGATTTGCATCGTTCATTGTCATATTTTAAATGAAGAACTAATTGACAATGGTCAGAGAATTCAGTTGGAAGTTTAACACAAAAGTAATCAACCGCGCAAAGAAAACTCTCTGTTATAAGGATATAATCAACGACGCTCGACCCATTATATTGATAGCTTGTGAAATGACCAAGTCTATCGCCTGTATACGTCCATTAATTACACGAATACCACTACTTCGGCTGAGATTTATGAGCTGGCGACCAAAAGAGTTTATACGACTATACATACTGGCTCTATTGGGGCACGTGTCAATTATGTAATCAGCTGGGAGTGGCGTGTGCTTATCACTGTCAGATACCACGTGGTCTGGCAATTCACCTATGCGTGCATTGAAATCCCCGCCGATAATTAATAGTTCCCCGCTCTTGTATTGAGCTAAAGCCTTCTCGACACATTCAAATATATCATCGTCTTTATCGTTCGTCTTCCAAAAACTAGAATTGCTGGGAGGAATATACAATGACACAAATATTACTTTTGTGGATTGGTTAAGCATTTGACCATCGAACTCGACACATAGTGCTACCTCGCATGACTTTTTGAATTTTGAGAGAAAATAAAAGGCTATACCACCCTTTTTCTTGGCCTGGGAACGACTTAAATTAAGATTTTGATACCCTTCTAAATGAATATCTGGTGAATCTTGATGCCACGTTTCTACCAGAGTAATAAACTCATATCTCTCTATTTGGTTTCTAAAATCTGGATCTCTTATTTTTTTACGGATCCCTTGCACATTTCAGCTTGTATATCGGATTGTATTACTGTGATCTGTTGAACTAGTGTCAGACATTATTTCAGTGTACTAGCCATGGAGCTGGTAAGATTTCCTATTCTCTCTACAATTGTACAATTTACCTAAATCAAACATTTATACAAAGTATACGTATATAATGCGTTCATACTAATAAAATTTAACAACAATACTTAAAAAACAAAGAGTATACCATTATAGTGCTTCATCGTGCATGGCAACAGCATAATCTACAGAGGGACACATTTTACTTAAGGAATATTTTGAAATCATACAGAAATGAAAGTTACTTATCCACTGGGCGAAATGCTTTTGTTTGTTTGGTTAGTTGTCTATGAAACATCGACAATGCTTTCCTAACACATATTGTTTACACTGATGGTCTGTTATTGTATCCACATTGGTTCGTATACAGATCGTTATAGATAATTGGATAACGAGCTGGTGGTCATCATTTAATTGATACATGGTGCTAACAAGTGAGATTATGCTAGATAATTAAACAACGCGTTCATTGTCGGTACATAAAACGTGCCGACTTAAAGGGTCGATGTCGGATGTTAAACAAGTAATGAAAACGTTATTCAATTTGTATACATGTGCGATGAAACCAAAGTCCATCTTACTGGAGATTAAGCTGTGCCATGCCTACAAAACCACATGGAACTAATTTGTCCCTTTGATACAAGCTCTCAGTTCTGCTATCAAACTACTGAGTTCAGAAGCCATTAAAGTTTGGGAGTCTTTCAAGTCACCCGCTGGGGACTGGTCATTCGTCGCAGGTTGTGAGTGTGACAACCGACCATGCTGATGAAACGAAGGGTCAAAGGTCTGTCGGCTGTTCGTCCCGTGGCGAATGTTTCTGCCCAATCGTTCCACGCCATCAGTGTTGGGATGCCATTTGTCATGGAACAGATGTACTGCTACGCGGGTGGTTCGTGGTTCCACAAATGATTGGGCGTTATCTATGTATTCACACCCAGTTAGCGCACAGATTGATTTGTAGCATTCGTTTGTTTCGAAAATCAAACGATTTGTTCCGTCGTTGTGCGGTGAGGGTAGCACTGATGATATTCGAATTGTCGCCTTAGGGTATCGGCGTTTCACTTCATCGATAACACTGAGTAATAGTTGTTTGTCAGTCACTAATCCATTTCGGCATGAGTTGATGCCTACGTGGAATGTAAATTTTGTCACATTCCCCTCCACAACATTCGACGAATCTGTCAGCCATGCTAGAAGCCCCATTATCCCCATTCCACCGATCGAAACCTTCTTTACGAACTCACCAGGGTGGGAAAGACGCTGCGAATTAACAAATCGAAGTACTGAGTCTCCCACAACAAGGTGTATTTTTCCAAATTTAGACATTTCACTGGGGTTTCTCTCCTTGTGATCCTTTGATGACGTGACACATTTATAATCTACAGGCGATTTTGATTGATCATCAGCCTGAAGCACATGAAATTTGTTTGCAACTGTTACATTGGATGCGACAACATATTCCGAGTCGGTAACTACAACTGGGCTCTCTTGAATCGGCGTTCGTGATTTTCCGTCGCCTGTGTAATTAATTGTTTTGAGTTCCGGTTTGTGTGTCGAGTGCTTTGCACTTGGGGTTTTTTTCAACTTCGTTTTTTCCGGTTGAGGGTGCTGCTGTTGGGGTTTTGTTCAACTTCGTTTTTCCTGCTGATGGCATTTCTGTGGATGCTTTTTTTTGCCACCTTTCTGGGTCTTTTGTTTTCTTCTTTCATCAAAACCATTTCTCGTTCTAGCTGTTTGAATTTCTCATTAACTTCTGAGTCACGGTTGAGTTGTTTTTTTTGAACTCTTCAAATATCTCTTGTAGTTCCGAAATTGCCATTTTAAGCTTTAAACATGACAATTTCTCACTGTAATCTCCACCGGTTTTCTTCTGCTGTCGTTTGAGCATTGGGGTAAGCAGGTTGATAACTTCTTTGGGAATTTGTTTGTTTTCATTCTGCGGCGTGGCTGAAAATGTAATCGGGGAGTGTGCATTTGGAACATCATCGTGTCCGTCATCGTTCTTAGGAGTTGACGCGGTTATTACCTGCTCACACTCCGATGGCACTGTCTTTTCCTCAGAAAAACCTGATTCCCAGATGTTGGGTAGTGTTTTAGTTGTCCACCAAGTGATATTTTTCTTAGATCCTTGGATCATCATTTTGTTTTTAGTCCTATATTCGTGAATTGTAACTTTTCCACCTTTACCGTTCGCGTTCCGATAGACATAAATTCTTTCATCCAATATAACGTTCATTTTGTCTTTTCCTATTATCCAATGTGCATTATTTATTTCCTTTTCCAAGGAGTCATCCCAATACATTGAACACAGTCCACTATAGTATCTATTGTAACTATCAGAGTCTAAATCAATGGCCACGCAACGACCTCCATCTTTGATTTCCGTTTGGTATTTGTTTTCCTCATCATACGTTAACTTTTTCTTTATTCGTTTATCGAGATTAAGAATATAATTCCGATCACTCACTGTTCCTCTGGTAGAATTACTTGAATTTTGCTCGAACAAACGAACCGATTCTGGCACAACAGTTGTTACATCAGTGTCCTCAATAACATCGAATGTGTCATCAAAATCCGTGTAATCGATTGTTTCCATGATAATATCCAATATTTTCGATATAATGATCCAAGCTAACTAAGAATATAACTAATCTAACTAATATAACTAAGAATATAAAATCCAGTATATAATTCCATCTGTCGGCTTGCCAGCTCCATTGTCTTCCTTAATTAGTTGCGCATGACTACTCGCAGGAGTTAATTGTAAATACGTCCGCTCACGTCGAAGGTCAAGAGGTTGTGTTCCTGCACCGTGTGTACATATATTAGTATGTTTTCGTTCTGGAATATTAGGTTTAAACGGTCGGCGCTCAATTAAAAGATAATGTTTTTGTTGTTTTTGTTTTCCGGGGATTAAATCTGAACAGCCATAGTTCGGCCCATAACCTTACACTTTCAAGGTCTTCGTTGACTTATATTTATTTAGTGTTGTATGCAGTTTATACCACAATTATACGCTCTGATGCATGGCGAACGGAATAGTCGTTTAAATCCACTGTTCCAATGTAAAGTCAAGCATGGAAAGACAGTGGCCATTCACAAATCATGGTCACAATATGCCGGTAATTTATCGTAGAATTAACGGTACTGTTATAACAGAGTAGGAGTAGATGACATTGTTTCGTGTACTTATATTAAATGAGTATATTCAATTGTGTTCCTGCAACGTGTGTACATATATTACTGGAGTATATTAGGTTTTGTCCCTGCATCGTGTGCACATATACTCGAGGAGTATATTATGGTTTGTTCGGTATGGATTCATCACGTTGCACTTTGCATATTGTGTTATAATTTTCCTACTACTACATCGTCACCGCAAGGATAATATAGTCTGATGTTTAATTCCGAGGATAGAAGTTTTCAATATAAACGCCACTAATATATAAGAGTCTGACATAAACAATGTCTACGTTATAGATATTAATGGAAAGTGGTCAAGGTGGGAGGACACGGACTGTCTGTCTACAGTAACAAGCGGAATTGGCTTCCGGGTTAGGATAAGGACCTGTACTGAGCCGCCACCAAGTCCAGGAGGAACACAGTGCGAAGGGCCCTCTGTGAAAACGGAGGCTTGTGTGAAAGACATGTGTCCAGGTTTGTTTGTTCTCATTTGTTGTTAGTTCTCTTAGGAAATATTCAGGTAATACGTAAAATAAATGGTTATATTATCTGATTATTCCCCACCAATTAATAGGAATCCTTCGGCATGCGTATGATATGTTCGTATGTCTGTGGTCTTCTTATATTTCCGGAACACACCTCCATATGAAAAATATACCATTATAATGTGTACATTTATAACTGAAGACGATGTCCATTATTCGTTCAACGGTACTAGGAGTGTCACAGAGACTGGACTGAGTTCACATAATGAACACTATAAATTATCGTGTAGAATCCAAGGTTGACAACAAGCTTTGAACCAGAAAAAGTGCACACAGTGTAGTCACTGTGGTATGGACAACATAGTGTTGGTAATTGCATTAATGGACATATTTTCCAAGACAGAAGAGATAGCTCCCATTATTTTGTTTAACAAAAACGACAGTCATTATCAATGGACTTTAAGATACTTAATGATATAAAATTTTACATATCTTAATTAATTAATTAATTCGATTAGTTTCTCTGGTTTCTGCCTTTTGTAAACAGGATGTCGATAGGCTTTTTTAAAATGGTGAGTACCAGCATCCATGTGATCTTATATAGAAAACATGATCAATCAAAGTGTCATTCAAAGAGCACAATCAAGATGCATCGTTCTGAACCAGTGTTTAACCCTTTACCCAACAGAACGGCCCTGTGCCAATGCATTCTCTTATATATGCGAGTCGACCATAGGTCGCCTCGCATATATAAGAGAATGCATTGGCTTAAAACATTACAAATTATAAAATTGTTAAAGAATGTAAGAAAAAATGGTAAAAAGTGTTAAAAAAGATTTTTTTTAGGCCAATGCATTCTCTTATATATGCGAGGCGACCTATGGTCGACTCGCATATATAAGAGAATGCATTGGCACAGGGCATAACTGTAACTATCACAATGTGGTCAAGGAGCCGGTTCCAATGATATCCATATTTGTATGGTTCTATTGAGACAGACCGAAGATATTTTAGGCTGTTGCAGCTTTATTTGGCCGGTTTTGACCGTTTTGTTGGGTAAAGGGTTAAAACGAGAACTACGAGATTATGTCAACCCATCGGACTGGAAAGAAATGTTACAATATCAGCTCGTACTTCCATCCAGGCTGCAGTCGCCACGCATATTACGTCTTACTTTAATTCATCATTTTCAATCGATTGTTCAAAGTGTCGATTTTCTGTTGGAGCACACATTTATATAATATTTCAACTGTGCATCGAGGAATGCAAATAGTTTATCCCTTCTCTTTTGCATATATTAGGATTACCGCTTTGTGATTATTCATTATCAGTAAGATCAGTCCGTGTAAAGCGTGTTGCCTCATTCCGCTCAGCGAGGCAATTGGTGCACTAAAAATCTCAGCGAATTGCTGGAAATCGCCAAAACCTCAATCGCGATTTTGTGTGGAAAGGAATAGTATCGAATAACCACGCTACTGGTTTCACCGCGAATGGTATTAATGCTACAAATAGACAATCCAATTTGTTGGATTTTACTGTGTGGATACAAACATGTAAAGTAGATATGCAGCGCAGTTCTGTGATTGTAAAGGTGCGTAGGTTAGAAATATATGACCGATATACCAACGATATAACCCCCTGACACCAGGATCAATTTCAACCAAACTTCATGTTGTGACCCGGATACCCGGCAGATATTATATCTGCATCAGTTTGTTTTCTTTCAAATATTTGGTTTAAACATGCTATTAAATTGCATAAATCAATCTATATAAAAGAAAAAATTTCTCTTTTCTGAAATAGTTGTTTAGCTTCACGCTAAAATATTTATTGTTTTCATAATAAAAAAAAATAACGCTAGGTACCCCTAGTCACCACACCAAAGTCCAAATATCTGGCAGAAAATTCGCGAACCGACAGAAAATGAAAACATTCGTGCAATGATCAAAGAGTTCCGCGGCAATTCGTGGTGAAGATTTCCGTCAATTGGTAATACGAACTCTGAATGTCCGCTAATCCCCGTCACTACAAATCGCTGCGGAAAAAATGGACGTAGGCGATTCGACACGATTGTCGCTTAAGAAAGGCCCACCACATTGAGCAAAAAGATGTTTCTTCATCCTGGGAGTGCTATGTATGATTTAGGTTATTTACCTGGTGACCAGTGGCGTATCAACTAGTCATTCGTCACGTATACGTTCGAGAATGAATACGCAAATTACTCGAAATGTGTTTCCGAAACATGAGGCCCGACGTCGAACCCAGAGGTAGCGCTTGTATGGCTTAAGATTCCAGGTTGCCATATTTTCCGCAGAATTAATAATGCGAATTAAATACTATGGATTCTAAAGGGATTTCCCCCACCCCAAATCATTGTCAATACAGGGAGGTTAGAAAATAAAACAATTTGTCACATCGGTCAGATTTTTAAAGCTGATTGAATGGTTGTATGGTATTCCCTGCTTGTATAAGCCATGTCGGCTCAAGTCATTGTTAGCACTAAATTAGTATTATTAATGTTTACTGAGAATGAGGATAAATCGTGTTGATAGTTATGAACAGTAAAGTATTACACGGATAGCCGACAACATGGTGTGCGTGTTTGACCAAGGCTAAATTATGTTTGTCTGTTGTATTCACTGTAAGTGTGGTCAACACTTATGTCTCACTATTGGCCGCGCGCAATTGCTAGTGTCAATCGATTTCTAACTAATGACGTCTACATCAAATGTGTGATATGGTGTCATGTGATTCTTCCCCAATAATCGTAGTATCGCTTTCACTAAGAGTGACCCCCTTCTGATATTGAGTGGACGGTGATTGGATAGCTTGGGCTGACTTTGTAAGCTGTTCTGTTTAACAGTGACCATTTCGGATTTCAGTGGACGGTGCTTGGGCAGCTTGGGCTGACTCAGGAATATGTTCTGTTACCTGTGGTATTGGATCTCAAACACGGACACGGCATTGTACAAATCCACCTCCTACCAATGGTGGAGCTAAATGTAATGGAAGTTTAACCAATATTGTCTCCTGCAACGAGACCGTATGCCCAGGTAAGTTTACTTATGTCTTTACATTTTCATTCCTTGTGTAGCACAGTGTTACCAGAATCGCCATGCTGCTTCAGTTTCTTAAATACTCTTGTATTTTGGTAGAAATGACAATTCTCTTGGTTCAATTATAACCCAGCACTATTTCTTGTTCACCCGATGAATGTTAGATTATTATTTTGTCTAAGTAAATCAAGCATCCTTCTGTATCCTTTCCAATGTAAGACGTTTTTACATTAGACGTTCAAACGCACAACGAGCTTCATGGAGACCGAATGGAGTTCCTGTAATGCACGATGTTAATTCTCGTGAAGAATACAAGGTAGACAATAGCTTTGATCAAGACACAGTGAACAACTTTAACCAATGTGGTATGGAAAGATAGTGTTGGTAGTTTCATATACGGACAAATAGTCCACACAGAAGCGATATTTCATATTATATGTTTTAAGCCGTTATCCATGGACTTTAACGGCCGAATTATGGCATCTGGTCTGGAGCAGATTTAACGTAAATTAGTCTACTCCAGGTCCAGACCACGGTGATCGGGAAATGTTACCTAGTTTCGAACCGACTAAGCCGGCAGCATTTGTTCGAGTTGGTCCGTATTCTCATCTTTTAAATTCCCAGGTTTGCCTTCTTGTTGTAATTCAAGCCTCTGTCAGTTCAGTTCTCGAACCTGAGACGAGAATACCAATTTCTGGTTTCGCAGTAACGATGCAGATTAGTAATTTGATTGTAAATCATGCCCGCGTTTAGCAGGCTTTACTGTGGAGTTTCATTTATAATATTTTCGCACTGTTTGATAGCATACTGCCGTTAGATGGATTAGCCCTGCACCAGGTTTCGTGCCCGCACGATTGATTATCGATGGGTGTGGTCGATAAGGATAAATAAAGAATGATTCTATTTTTGTAATGAAAAATCAATGTGCATTGGAAGCAGGGGTCTTTGGTTCGGTGTTTCTGACAAATACATTTAAGTCGGAGCTAATTATGAAACCACTAATTCATCATTTGGGTATAACATATTGCAAGATACAATAATAATTTAAACTAGAGGTCAGATTCCATGGAATCAGATATACTTCCATGGTATCCCATCCCATCCCATCCCATGTGTATTCCTCTTCATGCGAATGCATATTGGTGCTTAATGATCCGATGGTGGACTTGCATTGACATTTCTAAATAATAAATATACTCCAAAGGTTTATGTCATGATGATTAATGACTGTCTAATGCATCATGGTCCTGACCAACTGAGTCACCATTCACCCAGCCAATCAGTTCATTTGTATTCAGTAGGGATACATTTTATGGCTAATTATAACCGCTCCCCTGGATGCCCAAATCCTGTTCTACGGTCACGAAATTTGGTGTGTCTGATTATAGAGTAATCGGCATATATATATATATATCAAAAGGGTGCAAATCATATTAATTTGAGTAATATATTTCACCCGTTAACAATGTTACGCGCTACCAGGATTAAACGGTCCACTCTAAAACTTATACATCGTTCGAAAGTTGCACCTGGATACTTCTGACCACGTCAACACATTTTTGTCTCAAAGTTTTATTTTTTAAGTAATTTTCCACATTTGTTTCCGGTGGAATTTGCCAAGTCTGAACCCACCCGACGCAAGCTCTCCGCTGAGCATACATCTTGGAGGCGTACCTACAGTATACCGACGTACATGCTCCTGCATTAAACTAGATCTTTATTAGCAAGTTTGGATTTGGGGCTACAATTAGGTTAGTGATAGACTACTTAAGTATAAATATTTATATTATACTAGCAGGGTGACCCGACTTCGTCCGTGCTGTTTTCCCTATTGACAATTTTGAAGGTCAAGGTCAGGTCGGGGTCGGGGTCTCGATTTGAACCGTGTAAAACATTCCCACGACAAAATTACCCCTAGGTATCAATTTCATCAAAATCCCGTCGAAAGGCGCGATTTGACCTTGAATTGACCATTTTAAAGGTCAAGGTCAGGTCGGGGACACAGTTTTACCGGTCCAAAACACTCCCCGGACAAGCGTACCCATAGGTATCAAATTTCGTGGAAATCCATCCGTTTTACACGATTTGAAATTGAATTGACCATTTTTAAAGTCATGACCAGGTCGGTGTCAAAAACACTCCCGGGACAAAAGCTTCCCTAGATATCAAATTTCGTCGAAATCCGTCCGGCAGTTTTCCCGGCCATACCTAACAGACAAACAGACAGAAGTCCCAAAATATGTAGTAGATAGCGTTGTCACGAGTAAACCGATCCATCTGAAAATTCGAAAATGGCACTTTAGATGCGCGTGAAAACTACCCATCAGATGTACTCGTCAAAATGTTTTTATCTCGATGTTTGAATTTTGCCCCTTTGCGATTTTCGGTGGAATTTACCAAAAGTCTCAACCCACCCATCTTGCATTCTCCGCTGGGTAGGTTACTTTTAAAGTATAGCGGTCAAGATTTGGGTTGGGGCGTGAATAGAATATCCAAATGTACCTGCTACGGCATTACCTTGCTCTTTAATTAGCCCGTTTGGATTTGGTGGGAAGAATAGGTGCATTTTCCCGTTCCCCGTATAGCGGATAGGGGTATATATAGTCACGCATTTCAATCAGTTTGGATATAAAGTTTGAATATACACAGTTATATGCCTATATATTTAATACTAATATATTTTCTTATAAATTAACAGCGCAGTGCGTAGCCGAGTGGTGAGATCGTCATACCTTCAGTTTGTGTTTTATTGCGACGTGAGTTCGAATCCCGTCTAATTATCTACTATTTTTTTTTTTTTTTAACATGCTTTGGTGTATTTTAATCATCAAATACGAATAATACCAAACTAAAGATAATGTAAAGATGCTTTTTATATTCGACAAATAACTAGAATATAAACGTCGATGTGTTATTGAATCGGATATAAAACAATAAACACGTGGGTCGGTTTTCGCATATATAACATGAAGGGCGCTTAATGAGCGTTCGGTCCGAAGAATATAATGAGTGATTAACAACAACACACAAAGAGTTTGAACGTAATCGAACAGAAAAGAGCGTTCTCTATTAGTAGATTCCTTTATGAATAAGTAACGGATAGCTTGGGGAATGAGATGTGAGCTTGTACAACACTCGTTCAAAGTTCGCGAATTACATTTGGATAGACATATTTATGTTATGTTCCAAGTTTCATCTGATTCGGAGAAGAATTAAAAATTGGTACCACGGACCACCCCTCCCCTGACCCACAACACTGGACCGACACTTGCAAACTTTGAGGGCCCGTAACTCTTGCATTTCTTCTCGGATTACAAAAATCCTTTCCGGTATGGGTTTGTTTTCGTTCGGGGAATCTACATACTTATATAGATGAATGTCAATAAAAAACTACCCATCAGATGTACTCGTCAAAATGTTTTTATCTCGATGTTTGAATTTTGCCCCTTTGCGATTTTCGGTGGAATTTACCAAAAGTCTCAACCCACCCCATCTTGCATTCTCCGCTGGGTAGGTTACTTTTAAAGTATAGCGGTCAAGATTTGGGGGGGGGGCGTGAATAGAATATCCAAATGTACCTGCTACGGCATTACCTTGCTCTTTAATTAGCCCGTTTGGATTTGGTGGAAAGAATAGGTGCATTTTCCCGTTCCCCGTATAGCGGAAAGGGGTATATATAGTCACGCATTTCAATCAGTTTGGATATAAAGTTTGAATATACACAGTGATATGCATATATATTTAATACTAATATATTTTCTTATAAATTAACAGCGCAGTGCGTAGCCGAGTGGTGAGAGCGTCAAACCTTCAGTTTGTGTTTTATTGCTACGTGAGTTCGAATCCCGTCAAATTATCTACTATTTTTTTTTTATTTTTAACATGCTTTGGTGTATTTTAATCATCAAATACGAATAATACCAAACTAAAGATAATGTAAAGATGCTTTTTATATTCGACAAATAACTAGAATATAAACGTCGATGTGTTATTGAATCGGATATAAAACAATAAACATGTGGGTCGGTTTTCGCATATATAACATGAAGGGCGCTTAATGAACGTTCGGTCCGAAGAATATAATGAGTGATTAACAACACACAAAGAGTTTGAACGTAATCGAACAGAAAAGAGCGTTCTCTATAAGTAGATTCCTTTATGGTAGGAATAATGAGCGGTTGTTTCACGTTTGCTTTTTGACAAGACTTAAATGACGGTGTACGAAACTATCAGTGGTGTTTTATTTTGCGAAAGTATAAAAGGAGTCATTTCCAATTCAGCAGACATATACTAACGGAAAGAATTGAATGTCTATCAGCAGTATACTACGGTTTATAACAATATACAAATTGTTCTTACGAAAATGATGATGTTTGCATGTTTCTATGTGTTTATCGTTGTTATCGCAAATGGAATAATTGGCTATACGTCGTCATTACGTTAGTAGAAATATACACCGTATGACGAAGGCTTGTTTGATCAAATTAATGTAATGTTTGTATTTTGTTTGGTTGTATATGATATGCAATGCGTTGAAGATGCGAAAGAAACTACAAAAGTGAAATGCACGCACGCAGATCGCTCATGACACACTCTACACTACACACCATGGGCTACACAATTTACGAATAGGTGGGTTTATATTAAAATCCAAGTTATTTGCTTTATAACGGCTCCGATATAAACTCATACCAATATGCCACTCTGGAAATGATTGTTGGAATTCGACGGGCGTTCTATCAGTTCTCTGGTAGAGGATTGAGACTGGCCCGCGGCAAGAAGGGTGTATTCGAATCGGAGGTAGGTTCCATCCCGCGGGTGATGGGGTAGCCGGAGGAAGGAGAGAGGGGAGTGACAAATTTTTGGCGTATATATAGATAATATATATTATATATATAAGCGGAATTATTTTGAAGAGCACTTTTCACTTGACTGAGAAAAAATAATGTTCTAAGTCCAAAAGTTTTGGTTGAAATATTGGAGCCTTTTTCAAAAAGTGATAACAAAATGAACGACTTTTCTGGAACAGGGCGATTTCGATCCGCTTTGGACTCTGGATTAAAAATTGGTACCACGGACCACCCCTCCCCATACCCACAATAATGAACAGACACTGGCAAGATTTGGCCCACCGCGTGCCCTCTTCAGTCCGCACACGTTGGCGTATCAGTTGACATCCAAACTTCGACATCTTCGGAGGAGATGCGGTCACAAGCACATGGGCCCAAATTGCAAACTTTGAGGGCCCGTAACTCTTGCATTTCTTCTCGGATTTCAAAACTCCTTTCCGGTGTGGGTTTGTTTTCGTTCGGGGAATCCACATACTTAAATAGATGAATGTCAATCAAAACTGTTTTTTCTCGAAAATTTTGCCCCCACCCCAGCGTCAAAATATATGTCCGACCCTGTTCAATTTTCTTTCTCAGACTAAACTGACAACGGTCAACACGACTATGAAATCCAAATGCAGTTATCTGGAATGATACGAGAGTACAGCATAGTAAATCAAATAGAGATTTGCCTATTTATGGGCGGTAACTCCTCAGGGAAAGCGTGGACACAAGTTTTGATGCCCGTGGGCAGTAGGGCATATCTTGGTGTGCATACGGTCCAATTTCCGATGCTCTGCTCCTTATAATTTCCGAGATAATAAAATCACCTTTTTTTATATAAAGGGAGATAACTCCGTGGGATAAACGCGGACAATATTCGTTATAAGCCAAAGGCATAAAACTCATTTACCCCAATATACTTACCAATCTTGAGTTTTCTAATCCTAATACTTTCAGATATTAGGGCGTTGAAAAATACTGTAGTATAATAATAATGAAAAATAATCGAAAAAGGGCAATAACTCTGTTAAAAGATATTGGACCAACATGCGGATACCTTTATTTTTAGTAGACCTTGAATGCCTACAATCGCTAGAGATTTCACGTTCCTACTGTCATTAGTTTCTGAGTATTTCCAAATAAACCGAAAACGGCACAAGTACAAAAACAATATACTTCCTTGGTTACACCATGGAAGTATAATTATGTAAATTTATTTACACACTCAAATAGTCAATGAAACCAATAGGAATATATTCTCAATACATGTATGTTGCCCGAGAAACAAGATTATGCTACATTTGCAATGCACAGCAAAATTATGGGGAACCAAAATAAGCTTATTTGGTTCTACAAGCTGTCCTACTTGCAGAACCAACATAGTTGGTTCTTCGCAGCCGAAGTACCATTTGGTTCTTCGCTGTAGCGAATTAGAACCTAAACGAGAACCAATTGATTCTACACATTTATGGGGGAACCAAATCAATTGAATTCTACATATTTATTGGGGAACCAAACAAAGATCAACTGGTTCCATTCGGTTCTTTGCTGTAACAGAGTAGAACTAATTTGTTCAACACCACATTTATTGGAGAACCAAACATAATCTGAGCAAGATTTAACATTTAAACTATATGATTATGTACTCCAGTTATCCTATATAGCCCTGTGGGGTCCTACTTAAAGCCGACCGCACCCGACCGCACCCGTCCGCTCCCCCACCAGGGGTCCGAGCGTGATTGGGTTTGCACTATCGTGCAGAATAGACATGAATGTACCAAAGTTCCAATCCTCAAGTCGATAGCTCGAGCGAACACGACACTGTTAACCCCTAACTTGCGGCCGGTTCGGCCAGGTACGCAAATTCCCAAAAAAAAGGCACCGACCGCAACTCCACTGGCTGCCTGACCACGGAAATGGACATTATATCATGCAGCGAATACCCATATGTATCCATGGGCGATCGGACAAGTCGCTAGTTGTAGCGGAAGTGAATAAATTAACCCATATACGCTGCTGCCGAATTCGCTATGAATCTACGCAAAACGCACATGCACGGCGTTGTCGGTGAATATGGTACATGACTGTCGCAACCACACCACTAGTTATGTAACAATATTTCGAACTTGTCCATATCTCTCCTGTTATAGGACATCATTGTTCAAAATTCAACTCAGTCTCGATTAAAATGTCCATGTAGAATATTAAAATTAGGCACCGACCGGCCATCCAAATATCAAGTAGTCTGTTTAAAATTGTAAATAGGTCACCTTCTGTTCATATTGCACCTAGCACCCATGTGGCAACAGGAAGATGGTTGGCTAGGACATGACGCACCCGTGTAATAATATAATTGTGTTTGATATTTTGTTAGTGTTTTATATATTACCAGGTGATTGCCTGTCCAAAATGACGGGAGACATGCAGTAACATCGTGTGAAGAATTAGTTTAAGCTGATAATAAACGCTCTTGATTGCTAATTGTTAGTACCTTAAGTCACTTGTAACAACGCCACCTGCTCGTAACATTTTCCGTGTCTTGTTACCTATGTGCACCAATTTCCCCACATATATTATGAGCTGATAATGAACGCTCTTTATTGATCATGCAATTTATCAGTCTCCCTGTAAGTCATCTGAGGTCGAAGGCGCCTATCCCATGACAATCCTCTCGCCGTGTGACATATGTGTGCCAAATTACCTATATATATTCTAAGCTATCAAGGAAAGCTTTTTTCTGCTCATACATGCCTCTTTAAGTCGTCTGATCTCAACACCGACGAGCGACAAACATGTGCAGGGACATATGGTGACCGCTGATAACAAAATAAAGAAAGCCGACAAACAGTGCGGTGAGTTTGTCTGGTATTTAGCTTTGGTACGAACGCCGCTGAAACCACATTCGTCTTATATCAACTTGTACGCGTTATATTAGTAAAAATATCGCCTCAATAACCTTTGGCAAGCCCGTTATATCTCATGTTTTCTGGTACCGATAGGCCTGTATATTTGCGTGTGGTATATATATGAGGGTGAAATATTTTTTAACGCGCAAAATCGTGACAGATAAACACACAGACACTCACTTTGCTTGTATGTATATAGATAGTGCAAATAAACATATCTATCATAAATGAGCTGATCAATAGTATGATCGTACATGACACGTAATGGAGCAACCACAAATGATGTGATCATCAAATTCAATATTACAATAATATGGGATGTTACGTACTACTACGAAGACATGTCTGTATCATCACATTAAAATACCATGCCAGAACGTGGGTTGAGATAATCATATATAATGATCAATGGCTGGGTTACTATTACCTGACGTTTCCCATCTTGTGAACTATTCAAACCCAGCATTAAATTGCTGAATACTTCTGTTCCCACCCAACTACCAACCCTGGGTTACAATTTATTTATAAATTCCAGACAAAAATTATGGTGAAATTGTCCTGGTAGTTTTATATTCCACCAATATTTATGGAGAAATATGTTGTTTTGAGACCAAAAATTCATAGAGGATACCTATGTGTTCTGAGTGAGTACCATAATTATTTCATGAGTGACTAGCAGTGGAAATATATATTTTCAATGAGCAACCTCAGGTTGCGAGTTGAAAATTTAGATTTCCACTACTAGACATGAATGAAATGATATGGGAATCACTCAAAACACCATATGATCTATTTATTATAGGGATTGATTGATCTTGTCGTAGTCTGCTATAGAATGATATATACATGTGCTTTGATGTACATGTATATAACAGCATTATCCAGGTTATGTTCAGCCCAAACATATATATGACTAAAGTTCGAACATCAGAAAGTAACAGCTGAGGACCTGGTGTGAATTGAACTGTGATGGGGTCTCAAGCCTATCTACCTGGCAGAAAATGCCAATAAAAGGAATAAGTAGCATGAGGATGGAAGTGATCCATTATACACACCGATGCACAGTGTATTAATTTCTTATTTGATTGAGTCTCTGATTGAGATCAATTAAAAGGTGATTGGCAATCTCCATATGTACACGTATCTCCCTTCGCAAACCGACCAGAAGACACGTTTTAATTTCGCAAATAAAACGTACACGCAACCAGAATTTGGCCCATTGCTATAGAAAATATACAAAAATATATATGACGTCATCATTCCCCTACAGTACGCTGGCTGGTGGTTGATCTTATTATGAAGGGAGCTGATCCAGACCGCAAAAATCAAGGAATATAACAGTGAATGATGGTTGCGACTGTGTTATCGATTGTCCGTATAAGACAAGACTGTGTTTTTTATGATGTTTTGGGCAAGAAAATTATATGTTCTGGCATTTTTTACTTTCAAGGAAAAAAAGTCATTTCTGTTGGAAATCACAGTACCAAATTTACTCTATGGTAAAGTTAGTCCTTTATAGAGTACCGTAAAATGCTGCCATCCAGTCAAATAGGAAAGAAACGATGACGTGCAACCCGCCATCTCTCAAATAAAGCTTGAAACAGAGAGCATCATCACTGAAACCCAATGCGGCCTTATCTGGTTTAGGAAACCTTCTGTGACTGGGATTCAGATCTGATAAAGATATTTAATTTAAAAGGAGCGACTCCGTACTTTTTCATTGACAAAGTTCACTTGACAACTCAAAGATTTGGTGCAGTCTGGCAGCCAAAATGCATTTTTTTTGCAGATACGTGTTTTCAGGTAGCAATATTATGTTCTTTGTGGATTCCGGTGGTCTAGATTAACTGTCTGAAGAATCCACCGGCTGACCAGCTGGCAGCCTTGTGGAATTTGAGAAACTAAGTTAAATCAAAATGGCGGTTAAAATGGCCATCGTTGCCACAATTAAAACGAGTTCTACTGGAAACGAATCACAAAAGCATATCGCTAGCGCAATAATTATGTTCTTATGAAATTTGTGTGTTAGTTCAACGGAGTTTGTGATCGTGGTTTCAAATGTGGCCAACAAGATGGCAGTTCGAAATCGCGAAACTCCTATTTTTTACTAAATCCGAACAAAAACCGTCAGTAGCAGTATAAATCCTAACGGTCAGATATCGGTGTTTGTCAAAATGGTAGTTCATTCTAACACAAATATCCATCAATTCGGAGCCTTGTTGGATTCTCATATGGAGAACTGACTATATGTCGACTTCAATAAGTAGGTTATATGATTTTGAAAAATAATGGGCAGACATCACAGAACGTTGCTCGGTTACCATGGAAACGGCTTAAAAATAAATGTCAAATATTGAGGTTTCCGACAACTGGAAAGCTTACTATTAACCAGTTAATTCGCATTGATTTATTGAAACTGCGTTCACATATCTAAGTTTGTTTTTAAACATATTTCACTTGTCAGGAAATGCAAGCCACAAGGTGAATGGACATATATAGCACCGTCGTCATGGTAACGATCGAGTACCACTACATATGGTGGGTGCAGATGTTATAACCCTAATGGCTGGGTAGCATAGGGCGGCAAACATATATTGGAAACGACATTATAATATAGAGCACTGACTCTATTTATATTTCAATAAGTGAGGCATGATTTCAAAAATAATTGGGTAGACAGACATCACACAGATTTGCTCGGTTGGCATGGCAATGGCTTAAAAATGCATGCCAAATATTGACGCTTCCACTAATTTGAGAGCTTACATTTAACCACTTATTTCGCGTAGATATTGCAAGAAACATGAGCAAAAAGTTATGGGGCAAGTTTTTCTCCCATGTAGATAGTCTTGGAACAGCGCGGGACAAGCGTTACAAAACCTGAAAGAAGATATTTTTTAATGGTTATCTACATGTCAGTAGAAACTTATAGAAGTGATTTGTATTGGGACAGAAGCTTACAGAATCGTTTTTATTTCTAGAGATTATCTGCGTTCCAGTAGTACCCTTGGGACAGAGCGGGACAGCGACACTTCATTCTTAGTAAACATCTACAAATAAACTAGCTACTTATTGAGTGCAACCTCCACTTCGCTGTGTTTACAAAATACATAACGAGCGGATCAGAGGATGTTTGGCAAACACACAGCAATGAATAGATGATTACTGACAACAATCAAACAGGTCTGCACTTAAGTCGATACAAACTGAAGTGATCATCACAGCGCTGGTGCATGCATTATAACAATGACACGATGTGATAATCTCTTATATCAGGAACGCTGGGCTGTGTTACGTGTTAAATGTTTGCTTGACGGTAATGATCTGTCAAACTCACAGTATTTTCTTACATAAATGTACACATTGTTAACGATTACAGGTAATGTTCTATAAATTTATTTTATTCCATCCCAGAATTGAATTACACTCCTTCGTGGCATGCCGAAAAAAAACAAAATTACGATATCAGGTACTGTCACGCACATTTGTCACTCGATGCATACCTGTACATATCGTCGAGTATTTCGTTGAATGTTGACCAAACTACGAAATCAACAGAATTGTTTAAAGGCACGTGCGACATTTTAATCACGGCATGTCCATCGAAGATATTGTAGCACATCCAGTTATTTCACGTTTAGCACCCCGCGTGAATAGTATCTTCAAAACAATGGAGGAATCGCGATTTGTCGAATTATCCCATGGTACCATCCTCCGTGAAAATACTGAGTGCAACTGGAGCATTTTCGAATGCCATCGTTCGAGTTAACATTTTAGTATGATTAACTGGTCTCCACACATATATGTGACTTTAGATCACAGACCAGATTATTGTTCTAATGGTCTTGGGATTTATGGCCGAATTACACAATAGACTGGCCAGCATGCGTGCACAACCATACACGTACAAGTGAGGCAAAAGTTCCACATGTTTTCATATCGGATGAACGCTTCCGGATGGACGCGATGGAGATAAATAGATAGTGATATTCAGAAGGACAAGGAGGCTTATGGACAGACAGATATTGGCGAGACCACCACAATATACAGCGAATCTACTCTAAGTGTTATGAACATGAACCCCGGTCGCCGATTAGTAATCGATATAGGCCCATACACATTTTCTATGATGGGACCTTAACAGTTTGAACACCAAATTGGAGCCAGTGTGGAGAAAACATTCGTCATCTATACCTGAGTCATGTCCGGGTGGATACACGAGGGTCAAGCTATTCCCAACATCCATATTATATGCCCAGAATCCAAAGGTATAGGCCCATACACATTTTCTATGATGGGCCCTTAAAAGTTTGAACCCCAAATAGGAGCCTGTGCGGAGAAAACATTAGTCAGCTATACCGGAGTCATGATCGGATACATGCTAGCCCAGATATGCCCCAGCATCCATATTATGTGCTCTTCCTGTGTCATGTCCGGATACCGGAGGGTCCAGATAAGCCACAACATCCATAATATATGCCCATAATTCAAAGTTATTGGCCCATACACATTTTATATGTGTCCTTAAAAGTTTGAACCCCAACTTGGAGCCAGTGCGGATAAAACCTAAGTCAGCTATACCTGAGTCATGATCGGATTTAGGAGGGTCCAGCTGTGTCCCAGCAAGCTTAATCGTGTAATGGCACCTTAAAGTTTGTCCCGCTCTGTCCCAAGGGTTATTACTGGGACGCAGATAACGATGAGAAATAAAATCACTTCCACAAGTTGCTATAACGCTTATCCCGTGCTGTCCTGTCCCAAGGATAACTACTGCATGGGACGCAGATAATGGCTAGAAATAAAAACGATTCTGTAAACGTATGTAACGCTTGTCCAGCTGTGTCTCAGATGGTTACTACTGGGACAAAGATAACGACTAGAAATAAAAAACGATTATGTAAGCTTCTGTAACACCTGTCCTGTTCTGTCCCAATGGTTAATACTGGGACGCAAATAACCATTAGAAACAAAAACGATGCTATAAACTTCTGTAATGTTTGTACCGCTCTGCCACAAGGGTTACTACTGGGACACAGATAACGATGATAAATAAAATCACTTCTAAAAGATGCTATAACGCTTGTCACGGGATGTCATACGGGTTACTACTGGGACGCAGATAACAACTAAAACTAAAAACGATGCTATAAACTTCTTTAACGTTTGTCCCGCTCTGTCCCAATGGTTACTAGTGGGACGCAGATAACGATGAAAAATCAATCACTTCTATAAGTTGCTGTAACGCTTGTCCCGCGCTGTCTCAAAGGTTACTATACTGGGACGCAGATAGATAATAGAAATAAAAATGATTATATGAACTGCTGTAACGTTTGTCCTGCGCAGTCCCAAGGGTTACTACTGGGACGCAGATAACTAATAGAAATAAAAACGATTCTATAAACGTCTGTAACGTTTGTCCCGCGCAGTCAGAAAGGTTATACTGGGGTGCAGGTAACCACTAGAAACAAAAACGATTATGTAAGCTTCTGTAACACATGTCCCGTTTTGGCCCAAGGGTTACTACTGGGACGCCGATAACCATCAGAAATAAAAACGATTCTATAAACTTATGTAACTTATGTCCCGCTATGTCCGAAGGGTTACTACTCGGACGCATATAACGATGAGAAATAAAATCAATTATATAAGTTGCTGTAACGCTTGTCCTGCGCTGTCCCAATGGTTACTACCGGTACGCTGATGACCACTAAAAATAAATATGTCTTCTAGCAGCTTCTTTACCGCTTGTTCCGCTCTGTCCCAAGACTTTCTACATGGGATAAAAGCAAACCACCTTATCTTTTTGCTTACATTTCTTGACATATATGGTTTCGCGTTGGTTAGTTAAAACTACGCGCACTTATCAATAAAACTTATCAAACTTGCTAGGAAATACAAGACGCACGTTGTGTGCCATACATGTATATAGCTACGTTGTCATGGTAATGATATGGTGGATACAGATGGGGTGACTAAATGGCTGGTTAGCATCGGATGACAAGCAGATATCGGAAACGACAGTATAATGTAGATAACGGGTTGATATTATATGCCGAAAACTGGCATTCGATTAGGGCAACCGCAGTTGTTTGGATTAAGCAGACGATAACTTGTGAACTGTTCCAAAAGAATGTTTTTCACATATGGCACGTATATCAAATGTGTAGAAAATGAAAATATTTCACCCATCCTTGTTTAAAAAGGGTTACAAAGTTACATTTGCAAGTCGTTTCAAAAATGCGTCGTGTTTTTTGTTACATAGTTATATTTGGAAGTCGTTTAAAATTGCGACGTCTTTTTTGTTACATAGTTACAAATGCTTATCAGAGAATTACTCCAACTCGGAAAATGAAAATGTTTCACCATCCTTGTTTAAAAAGGGTTACAAGGTTACATTTGCAAGTCGTTTAAAAAATGCGACGTGTTTTTGTTGCATAGTTACATTTGCAAGTCGTTTCAAAAATGCGACGTGTTTTGTCAAATAGTTACAAATGCTTATCAGAGAATTATTCCAACTAGGAAAATGAAAATATTTCACCCATCCTTGTTTAAAAAGGGTTACAAAGTTACATTTGGAAGTCGTTTCAAAAATCCAAAGGTACATGTATAGGAATATATACATGTTCTATGGTGGACCCTTAAAAGTTTGAACCCCAAATTGGAACCTGTGAGAATAAAATCTAAGTCGGCTATACCCGAGTCATGTTCGGATTTAGGACCGTCCAGATATGCCCAGCATACATAATAGATGCCCAGAATCCAAAGGTATAGGCACATACACATGTTCTATGATGGGCCCTTTAAAGTTTGAACCCCTCATTGGAGCCTGTGCGAATTTGTTACAAATGCTTATCAGAGAATTACTCCAACTAGTAACTAGGAAATTACTCCAACTAGGAAAATGAAAATATTTCACCCACCCTTGTTTAGAAAGGGTTACAAAGTTACATTTGGAAGTCGTTTCAAAAATGCGACGTGTTTTATGTTACATAGTTTCAAATGCTTATCAGAGAATTACTCCAACTAGGAAAATGAAAATATTTCACCCATTCTTGTTTAAAAATGATTACAAAGTTAAATTTGGAAGTCGTTTCAAAAATGCGACGTGTTTTTTGTCATATAGTTTCAAATGCTTATCAGAGAATTACTCCAACTGGGAAAATGAAAATATTTCACCCGTCCTTGTTAAAAAAGGGATACAAAGTTACATTGGGAAGTCTTTTTTAAATTCCAACGTGTTTTTTGTTAAATAGTTACAAATGCTTATCAGAGAATAACCGCAACTGCAAAAATGAAAATATTTCACCCGTCCTTGTTAAAAAAGGGTTACAAAGTTACATTTGAAAGTCGTTTCAAAAATGCGACGTGTTTTTTGTTACATTTGGAAGTCGTTTCAAAAATGCGACGTGTTTTTGTCGCATAGTTACAAATGCTTATCAGAGAATTGCTCCAACTGGGGAAATGAAAATATTTCACCCGTCCTTGTTAAAAAAGGGTTACAAAGTTACATTTGGAAGTCATTTAAAAAATCCGACGTGTTTTTTTAACATAGTTACAAATGCTTATCAGAGAATAACCGCAACTGGAAAAATGAAAATATTTCACCCGTCCTTGTTAAACGGGGGTACAAAATTACATTTGGAAGTCGTTTCAAAAATGCGACGTGTTTTTGTTACATAGTTATAAATGCTTATCAGAGAATAACTCCAACTAGAAAAATGAAAATGTTTCACACGGCCTTGTTAAAAAAGTGTGACAAAGTTACATTTGGAAGTCGTTTTAAAAATCCGACGTGATTTTTGTTACATAGTTACAAATGCGCATTTATAACCGGGTTACTGGTCGGAGCGAACACACGACTTGTTACTGGTCGGAGCTAACACACGACTTCCTAATGTAACTCCAAATGCCAAAAAAAATTATGGCGCATTTGTAACCCAGTAACTGGTTACAAATGCGTGGTATTTTTTTTATGCACCAATAACTGCCGTATATGCAAATTTGAGACACAGGTGAAAGTTAGATTTTGATCATGGCCTGATGGTTGTTGACGGAGTTATCAGTCGGAGTTATGCCCCCTTTTCAATTTAGAAATTACAAGTGTTGGGTTGGCTGGATGATAACTTGATCAAACATCAACATCATTTATTGATATTTGGTATGTGTTCACATTTGAAGAGACACATGTCAAGTTCGAATTGGTGATGATCCGTTGATTTTTTGGGTTTATGGATGAAAACAAAATTTCTCGATAGTTTGTAAATGGATTACAGGTTTGAGTTATATGTGCCTTTGTGCGAGTTCGAAATTATAATTTGTGTGTTTATAAATGATAACGTGATCAAACTTGAATCTCTTGATAGTTGGTGCATGTCTGTCCACATTTGAGAACACACGGTTCATCTTCAAGTTGGTACCATAATGGCTTTGTTATTGGATTCGAATGTAATAATTATGAAGGATTCGTTATGCTCAAGTATACCCTCATATACAGGACGTGGTCTCTTCCTGGCTTGGTGGTTGAGTGGATGTAGCGTCACAATTGGATATTCCATCAGTACTGCACTCCTAGCTCAACCCAAAATACCTTCATGCAATTCCTAATGGTATAACCACGACGCTTGGGACACGCTACAAAAAGTGGCTCACAGATAAGAAAGGGGATTTGTCGATGGCTTGGAGACCCCCTACCATATTTAAAGTATTTAAAGTTTTGAATACACCATTCCGAACAGAATTATCGTTTGTTATCCCCTTGGTTACTATTGAGAGCATTTTCATTTAGTTTCTGATGAGTTCGCCTTTCTGTAAAGTACCATAGACTGTCAGGAACCATCCCATCAATATAAATGGTTCATTTTCGTACAGTATTGCATTTTGTACACAATGTCATTTAACATTGATTGCACCGCTCTTCAGTTTGTGTCTGATCAATACTTTAAATAGGCTTTGGGTCCACAAAGAATCGACA
This sequence comes from Siphonodentalium dalli, assembly GCA_032622095.1. Taxonomy (NCBI): domain Eukaryota; kingdom Metazoa; phylum Mollusca; class Scaphopoda; order Gadilida; family Siphonodentaliidae; genus Siphonodentalium; species Siphonodentalium dalli. Next base: position 138,495,232 of record CP136069.1, read on the forward strand.
AAGCGCCTTTCATGTTTCTTAGCCACTTTTGTAAAGTGCCCTATAGGCTTTCTGGAACAAACTCATCCATACAAATTGTATATTATTTCCTGATGTCCAGTTGTCCACTTACTCGTTTAATATAGAAAGTATATTCCGCCAGTCCGGGATGTGTTCAAGATTTTAAATAAGGCACGGGTCGCAAAACAATCACAAAAATATAACCCTTCTGTTGGCGTTACTTTACAATGAAACACAATTCTAGCAGTGTGTTCTCCTCACTGAGGTATTCGTGTTCGAATGTTCCGTGCCCGGTTAAGCATGAGCAGAACAGGGTGTTTAAACTGTTAAAAAATGTGTTTCTGTTTCGAAAAGGGTGTTTCTGTGAAGAAAATATTCTATCTCCGAGCATAAAATAGAAAAACAATTACCCCCCCCCCCCCCAAACCTCACAGTTTTCACTCAAATTGCCAGCATTTTTTTGTCAATAAAAACAAAAGCTGGTTTCTATTCGGTATACTCCACATGCCCTTTCAATTGCTGGATATGAGAGCCGGTGACCAAATTCCTCCAACTCAATTTCCCACAAAACAGTGTTTTGGGAGATAGAACATTTCAGCACACGAGTTGAGAAGTAAATAATGTGCAATTTGCGTACGCCAGACGCCATATCTTGTGCATTGGAACAAACGACGTGGACATTTCGGTAATAGCAGATTATTGTTCACACTCTTCCATATTGAACAAATCCTAAGTAATCACTTATCAAGGTGATTCCCATGCAATGTGTCATTGAAATGTAACAAAATACTTGATGTGAACCTCTTTCTGTGAGTCACCACATTTTGATAACAAAAAAATACAACAAAAATGCTCGAACCCTCGTTGGCATCACATCGAATCCTCCGTGCTCACAACGAATTCTGAGATCGATTACATCGTGTGAGTACTCATACATGCGGACGTCTTCTGCCACAAACAATCCTTATTCGAATTCTGGAATTTAGAAAACATTGGGAGCCGACAGTATTCATCATGTAACAGGAAAGAGCTATCCCTGTTAGTTGTGTCCTGATATGGTAAAAAATCTTATCCATTCTTCGAAATAGTACATACAATAATATATAATTTCTCTTCCTCTAATAAATGGATTCTCCCATTCAGTTTTTACTTATACATTGGAATGATCCATTATTTTATTAGATGGGTGTCCATGTAATAGGAACAGACAACAGTATTACGAAAACATAATACAAGTGCAGAAGAAATAATTTTCTTTGGTGGGAAATGTTTAGATAATAAATTCTACAAACGGCCTGACATGTCAGGCTTAGGGAACAAATCGTCAATTGATATTTTGTATAGAAAGGGTCAAACTGATGTGGCTTATTCGTCTCGTAATTTGAACGGAGGTATAAGATATGTTTACAAATACAGGAAATATTGCTATACGGGCTTAATTCATATGCTCTGAAAAATACTTGCAGTCGTCACCAGTGTCGTCCGAGCCTTTTTCCAGTGAAACGAACGCTCTTTATTTCTACCATATCAGGAATAAACTAACACGGAACGCACTTTTCTGTTCCATGTTGTGAAAATGACTGTTTTAGCTTAGAACTCGAATATCTTGTTCAAAGTTTTATTTTTTATGACTTTAAAGGCACGGGCGGTGTTAAAATATATTAAAATATATATAGTTTTGTTCGTTTTCCAAACATAATCAGCGCGTAAATAGTATATTGTCGTCAAGACGTACGACGGTGTACATAAACAAGAGCCTGCTCGTGTTACAGAAGTTGTGCTTCTGTTTATATAACACAGCGCAATTCGATTGGTTAATCACACAAAAATTATATAAACGCTCTTTATTACTTCCATATCGAGAAAACAGTATAAAAGAACGCTCTTTATGTTTACCATATCCGGATCTAAACAAAAGCCAGGAACCGTAACGTGTTTTTGCTTTTGGTTACATAACAAAGGAAAACAATTGACAATAACATACTGTGTATGCCAAATTTCTGATTGGAATAAGAACAAAGTTTGTCTATATTTTACTATTCTTTCTGTTTATGGCGGTTTTTGACGGAGGTGAATATTTTAACAGCATACCCACCGTCAACGCCGCCCGTATCTTTAATGAGTCTTTCTGTGAGATATAATATATTATCTATTGTGTCGCGAAAACCGTCATGTATTACAATGTATAAATGTTACAGATTGTCCTTCTGAGTACGACGAATTGTTCTGCACAAAGCACTATAAAACGCTGGTAGATAATGAAGATGCGAAGTCTGCATGTGAAGACGACGGTGGCCATTTGTTAGAAGTAACTGATTCCGTCGTGTATGATTACATTAAAGGTCAACTCATAGCGGAGAATACAGGTATGTATTTCATTAAAAGTTAACTCATAGCGGAGAATACAGGTATGTATTACATTAAAGGTCAATTCATAGCGGAGAATACAGGTATGTATTACATTAAAGGTCAACTCATAGCGGAGAATACAGGTATGTATTTCATTAAAAGTTAACTCATAGCGGAGAATACAGGTATGTATTACATTAAAGGTCAACTCATAGCGGAGAATACAGGTATGTATTACATTAAAGGTCAACTCATAGCGGAGAATACAGGTATGTATTACATGCTTCTTTAAACGCACCCGTTTCTCCTGTCATCGTGTTAAAGCCGTTCCTTGTGCCACTGGGGTTCAACGATACCTTTATGTCAATCTATTTTTTTTTTCGCTAAAACGCTACCGAAACTTTCAAAATATCGGAATAGAGTCGGAGCCTGATAAAAAAAAAATCGGAGTCAGTCGTTTAGATCCAAAAAACTGCAGGAATCGTTAAACCAGAGTGCTGTGCGTTCGCGGAGTATGATTTCGTTATTTCGTTATATCCTAGAGTGTTTCACCCCACACCTACATCCCATGATTGAATATGTATTGGTTTGTCGGGAGGGGCGGGGTGATTCGAAGTAAACTGAACGAAATCCAAACCTATTTGAAATGTATAATCCACAATAATCACGAGCTTTGGAATGATACCATTGAGAACATTCCACAAACTGTTCACATACATGGATACATGCATGTACGCGGAAAATTCAGGCAATATATGCAGGTTTTGTTAAATCTGTTGTCACGAATGCCAGTTATATTTTATCACACACTTTATGCAATGTGGAATAGTTTCACGTCGGAGTCCGAACACTACCGGAACTTTGAGTGCCTCCTGTATTCTGAACGATAATCCCATTATTACAACAAGAGGACAAATAACCTTAACAGCCGAAACAGTTTATTATCACAAGGAAGAATCTGTTTATCCAGAAACACGTCATCAGTATAAAAACGTTTTCAAATTCGGAGACAAAATGGTTTATATACGCTGATAAATAATGCTGACGCAAGTGATCCGATTGTCAACGAGCATTTGACTAATTGTTCAACAGGAAAATGTAACACCACAAACCATTCAATTAACTTTTGATTGAATGGTAATTGATAGGTAATCATCGTATAGAATGTGGCTCGATTTGTTTGCCTTGGGGTGCGAACCGTTTTATAAATATGTCATAACCCGCTTGGATATCTGTACAAGAAATATCGACCGCGGCTGCTTCGCGGCCTTGGTCTATATTTATTGTGATATTTATTCACTGTTTATGCTTGCATGACAGACTTGAATGACAACGCTATAGTAACATATGAGTTAATTTTTGAAGCATGTACTTCTGATCGGACACCATCTCTTCTTGTTCATACAATTACAGTGCATGAAGTAATTTGTCCACCGCACAGTGACTATTTTCTTAGTCAGTTAGAGTGCATGAAGTCTTGTACACCACATAGTGACTATTTTCTTACAGTCAGTTTGAGTGCACGAAGCATTGTCCGCCACACGGTGACTATTTTCTTAGTCAGTTAGAGTGCATGAAGTCTTGTACACCACATAGTGACAATTTTCGTACAGTCAGTTAGAGTGCCTGAAGCCTTGTCCACCGTACAATGACTATTTTCTTACAGTCAGTTAGAGAGACTGCATGAAGCCTTCAACACCACACGGTGTACATTTGTTGAGGGAGTCATTCCGTTCTCATGCGGGTGACAAATCGCAATGTCTCCCGAGATGAAGGGCAAAAACTGTTTTGTGATCCGATAACTCAATACGAATTCATTGTCATTCGTACGCATGATGTTGCACTCGAATTATTGTTCGGTGATTGCTAAATAATACAACACAAGCACGACTATCTTGGCCGCTATATGACATTTTTGCAATTTACATTATTCTGTGGAAATGGGGAGGTGAATGTGGTGGACAAAAATAAATTGTATCTTGCATTACCAGCTCAGTACTGCCCTTTATACCCTTTGAGTGCCAGGTCCGATTTTGTATCAACCCATATACCCTGTGCCAATGCATTCTCTTATATATGCGAGTCGACCATATGTCGCCTCGCATATATAAGAGAATGCATTGGCCTAACCTTTTTGTTTTTTTGTTTTTTTTAACAATTTTTTACAATTTTAATAATTTATTCTTATATTCTTTAACATACTTATTTTGTAGGTTTAGGGCCGATGAGATTGGCCCCTGGCACTCAAAGGGTTAATTACCTCTTCGCGTTCTCGACATGACGAACTAGTTCCCCTATCAAAAATTAAACTTCAGCCGAAACATCAGTAAAAACATACCTTATTTCTTGAAGTCGTCACCTAGTTCTAAGAACTACTCGGAAAATGAACTTTCCAACGATACCTCATCAAGTTGGGTAATATCCTGAGTTAATATTTCCAAATTCAGAGTTTATATTGAAAATTATGGCTTGGCCAATATAGTGAGTCAGGAATAATGAATCGCATATAATCGTGAATAATATAATCATGAATCATCTAAATTGAATAGATCATGTTACCCATGCCTTCATAAATAACAAGGGAGGCGTTAGTCTTAATTGGGAGTTATTAGCTCTACTTACTCGCGCTGCGCGCTCGCGAATAGATTAAATGACTTCATATCAAAACTAATGCCACCCTTCTTAATTCTGAAGAGACTCGTTGAGATGATGTATCCAATACTTAGTTGCTGGTTTAATATTATAAAACGTAAATAAAATGATCGCAATTGACCAAAAACTTATTCCCACACACGTTACAGACATGAGTGTTTCTCGCTTATAAATTTCCAATCAAAACATGCTTGTTATCGTAATTATCGATTTAGCTGTCAATAGAACGCTGTGGTCCACACTATATGAAAGCATGATTAATTATTTCGATAATACAGAAAAACTACGGCTGCACCACGTGTCTGTACCAGGTTTAAACAAGATATGACGAATGCGTTAAGGTCAATCCACACCGGACGCGAGCGCGCGATTATAACGTCCGTTTTATGTCGTCCGTAGCACTTCAAAGCGCGCGAGTTTTATATTCACACTGCAAGCGACATATTCGCTGACCATGACGCGATCACAGCAGTGATTTTATGCTTCGTCGATTTCTCGCTTTGTGGCAAACCAGCGGGATAATTGGGTCGCTGTCAAATAGGATATTTTACTGCGAAATTACTTCTATTTGAAGGCGACACATGCATTCGTCGTCGCGATAACAAAGGTTGTGGGGGACTTAACTTTAGCGACATGCTGATAGCTGAAGTGCAAGGATAGCAATTGCTATGAGAATTTAGGAAGCCCGTGGACCATTCCACTTGACATATGTTTCGCAAATTCTGATTAAAATGTCCATATACATGTACACAGTATTTGTGAACTGCCTGTAATTGATGCACTCAAACGATTATCTACCCAAACCATCGCGCGCGACGAAGAGATCCAGTCGCTTTCGGTGTGAATATAAAAATCGCGCGCTTTGAACGCTACGGACGACATAAAACGGCCGTAAAAATCCCGCGCTCGCGCCCGGTGTGGATTGACCCTTACTTAGACCTGCGACCTCCGGTTTAAACCACGGATTTAGCTGTCAAATGGCGGTTTGATCCTAGAGGTTTACATATCCCGGGTTTAAATCGGAGATGACGAATCCGGTCACTCGGACTGCCAAGCACTCTATACTTTACGTTTCAGGTGTCGATGTGTGGATTGACGGGTTTGACACTGGCGGAGGCGGTCCCAACGATTACGTCAATAGAAACGGATTTCCCTTGCAATTTGTTGACTGGGCGTCTGGTGACCCGGATGGAGGAAGTGAAGATTGCATGAGGCTGTCCCACGACACATGGTGGAAATTCCAGGACGAATATTGTCCTAACAAACGCCACTTCATCTGTCAGATATAATTCATTCAATTTAGATATTTTTGGTCTTTTTGAGCACACTGCTTGCACGGTAGTGTGTACTTGGCATTCGGAGTCTCGTGCGGTAAGGTGGTAGATCCATGGCCTATATATAATTGTGGACACACAATCTACCCAGTGATTATTTGTAAACTCCCGAAAACTAACTACATCTTGTACGCTATTTCGCTGGAGATTTATATCGAATTATCCATCCAAATTGTATCACGTGTCGGCCTCTTAATGCTCAAAATATGTCACATCACTATATGATGTTATTTAGTTTAAGGACACTGGCTATGGAGAAAGTGGAGTTCTAAAAATATGATAAATAACTTACTTTGCGTTTCAACTGTATAATATTGTTTCTATAGAGAGTATGTATGTAGTGCATATTATCTTGCTAACTCCGTCGTAAGCCTCACTATATGCTTATCTATTTTTAAAACATGCCTTTTCTATAAAACAAAATAATTGACTGTATAAAATTAGCAGAGTATCTGGTCGCTCATATCATATGTAACTTGGCCATTGCTAAGCAGCCATTGCCTCTATATATTGAACACAAACATAAGTATGTAGAACCATTCATATAACTAGGCGAAACTTGAGCGACAATGTGAGTACCGGCTGATATTGTACATGCTTGAATTTCTATCGTCGTCTTTCTCTCCTTCTGATTGTCAGGGAGCAGTATCGCAGCCTGTTCTCCTGAAAATAAGCTCATTATTTCATTAACACAAATAAACCCATCTCTGAATTATGCTCTATATGAACCAAAATGGACAAACTGCTAAACTGATCCCTAAATACTACTGTAAATACCACACAATTTTAAAGGATGCCAATTGGTGGCAAATACGAAAATACAGGTAATGCACAACGTTAAAACCTGGTTAAAACAATGAACGCTCTATAGCATCATTTCACGCCCTGCCATATTGCCACAGGACTGTATGCATCACTAATCTCAGTGAGCGGACCTTTAAATATCTGCTGTTCCATGGTGATGTTTCGTGTATGCGGCGACACCCGTGATGTACTCAAACGCTCTGTATGGTGGAGGGTCCACCATACAGAGCGTTCGCGTTCCTGTGTGGACTCACCGAATGGTCGTGTATATTATGATCCATCACGCATGGGTACTTTTGGTCAGCAGCATAATTGTGCGTGCTTTTCAAAGTTCAGCCGAATTGCATCTGAATCCAGTTATCTATAGCGATCACGTTATCGTTGCTTAGTGCTTTGAAATATTATATTGAGCTGACTTAATGTGCAGTGTGGGCTGTCTCAAATTATTGGCAGATTTTGTGAAAATAAATAATACATTCGAGCACAGCGCCGTATCCCATAATAACATACACACACACTACCTTCATTCTTAAAAATACATTTTGTTATGATCAATATCATAATCACTGCGACCCAACTTGAATTGTTCAAACGTATACGCTCAACGCTCCTCGATTTGAGTGAACATACACTCTGATCCATATCTCATACGGCGATTCCCCGTGCAGCTTGAATTTAATCATGTGACATTGGTATTTTCATTGACGCACACAGAGACCATTTAGTTCCCCGGGGAACCAAAACTGGTTCCCAGATATGTCCCAATAGAGGATCCAAACGAAGAACCAAACATACATGCTTTGGATCTTCGCGAAGAACCAAATCAAAGAACCAAACGAAGAACCAAACGAAGAACCAAAATAAAGAACCAATTCAAGTACACAACAGACATTCAGATCGACCTATTTGAAACCATATTTCTGTAGAAGACCGAATGGCTCCTGATACAAATTAACATTTGGTCACAATCTCAGTTAATATTGAGAGCATATAATTTCAGCATGTGGTGTCGTCAAATATGGTAGGGGGTCCGCAAAACAGAAAATTTGCCTTTCTTATTTGCCAGCCACTTTTCGTAAAGTGCCAATGCTTTCACAACCAAATCCATATCTATATATAAAGTGTGTACTTCCTCATACAACTACCAATATACTCTCTGTTAATCTTGAGAGGCTGTCGTTCCAGTTCCTGGTGTGTTCTAGTCTTAAAATAATTATTGTCCGAAAACAGTAAACAATTTGAATTGCCAGTCGCTTTTTGAAATGTATCACTGGCTGCCAACAATTGTGTATTACCTTATATAATAGCCATATGTACACAACGTCGTTTGACATTGATGGCACATTCATTCAATTTTTGATCCATCAAAATCTTGAAATTCGCCTTTATCGTTAGTCGGCAGCTTTTTGTAAGGTGTCACATGCTTTCGGGAACCAACCTATCATTAAATATTTCATCCACTCTGATAGAACAGCTATTCTACCAAAATGCTGGTGATATTGATAGCATCTGCGTGTCGAGTGTTCTAGACTTCAAATAGGGATTGGGTGTTCCCTGAGACAGTGAAAATTAGCCCTTTTCGCTTGCCACCCTCTTTTTGTAAAGTTCAATAGGATTTCGGGAACCATCCCATCTATAAAAATGTGTATTTCCAGATAAAATACATTTTCCCACACCATCAGTTAATATGGAAATCATATAATTTCAGTTCGTGTCGTGTTTAAGACTTCAAATGGGATAGTGGGGTCCTCAAACAGAACATTCTCTTTTATATTTGCCAGCCACTTTTTGTAAAAATGCCCCAGAATTTCGGGGGGACCAACCCACACATACCAATTGCATGTTCCCCACTAGCACTACCTTTCGTTCACTAACCCAGCTTACTGACATAGCATCCACCTCTCTAAACCCGCAGTTAAAATTGGGAGCACATCCTTTCAGTTCGTAGTGTGTTCAAGACTTCAAATGGGATAGGGGCATCAAAACAAACAAAATTCACATTTCTTATTTTCCAGCTGTCTTTTGTAAAGTGTCCTATGTTTTCTGGAACCACCCATACACATTATATATAATCCATGACAACACCATCTTCCGTTCACTCATTTAATATTTCAGTTTGTGATGTATGTAAGATGTTAGACGGGGTAGGGGCCGTCAGAACAAAGAAAATTCAACTTTCTTATTTGCCAGCCGCGTTTTTTTAAAGTGCCCTATGTGATTTTATTGCATTTTATAATTTGACAAATAGAATCTGAAAAATGACATGAGTTAATCAAAAGGCATGGGAGCACGAGTTATTCAACTTAGAGCATTTCTCCTCTCCCTTAACAATATTGAAACGCATAATAATATTTATATATTGTATTATGTTTGGTCTCAAAGTTTGCTTAGTTGGAACGTAGTACCTAAAAAGGGGATCGAGAGGTCTGGAGTTGTGAGTGGACAAATATCACGGAGGGGGTGTAGGTCCTATCACGAGATGAGCCGAGACTTTTGATAACAATATGGGCGAAAACATAGGCGAAGATATAGGCTTACTGGGATTTTGAAAGTTTTCCGTCAATGGAATCTACCTGACGATGAAACGAACGTTTGCGTGCTGCTAAACAATTCATTATTTAGAGTATTGGATAGGTTGCTTTGACCGAACAGGATATCTTCAACCATATCAACAACAAAATCCATTTAGCCAGATGCGTTGGAGGAATAGTAACCGCCTTTCTTCAAATAATGGGCACTGGAAGAAAAAATGCAAAGCGTCGCCAATATAAAACCCGCATTGACAGTGGGCTGTTATGGAAATATAGTTTCCAAGTTTATCAAAATTGAACATATCTATTGTGACCCACTATATAAATGAAGAATAGTATGTACACCGGGTTACATGAAATATGTTGAACGCATATGCACTGCCTCTCAACAATGTCACAACAATCATGTTTAGCGGCCGATTGGTTGTCTGATAAACAGATCCAAATACAAATTCGCCACCAGTATACACATACCGAACCAGTAGAGACCATTGTATAAATGTTGGCCAAGTACCAGCAATGTGTCTACTGAACAGCCTCTATAAGATATCTCAACATAACTGTAAAAGATAACGTCGATTTGCTCAGTAGTTCGTAACATGAATAGATGTAATTTCAACATTATTACATGAAGCACAATTCCGTAGAGTTGGTATGTAGATGGTATTTAAGAACGCACAATGTCAAAATCGAATTTGGTCCAATGATTTTTCACAGAACTTTGCTGATTGTTCGACTTATAAAATAATTCGCAGTTAATAAGTATCAACACTCTGTCTACTGAACAGCCTCCATAAGATATATGAACACCACTTTAAAAAATAACGCCCATTTGTTCAATAGTTCGCAACGTGAATAGAAATGATTTCTCGTAAATATGTTCAAGTATGAATACAGCCAGTAGGTCGATGACTTACATACACTTGAGCCAAAAGTCCGCTTTTAAAAAGTCTGAACAAGGAAGTTCCTAATACTAAAGCAAAATAATTGTTGCTTGATTTCTTGAAGCGATATTCAAATTGACGTACGTGGTACTTGTGAAAATGGGAGTAACTCGTTTCTATTCCTAACGATTTCGTTAAAAAAACCTGTGATTCAGACTTAAAGCACTCTTGTGTCGAAGTGCTCCAATCCTAATGCTCACTCCGGTGTTACACTTTCTTTTAATCTTAGCACATATTTCCTATGCAATGGGGATAATAGCTCGGTAAGTGTTGTACCCTCTCCTCGTCCCTGGCGGTGACGACGCCACAATGCAACATATGTATCCTTAAAACACAGCATTATACTTTTAGCTATACCATGGAGATGACTACTACACATGTTTGGTAGAAACCGCCAACAATAACACTGTTCAATAACTCTGAGGGAATTTTCCCCACCGTCCCTAATTCGAGCGGTGTGTTATGATCTCGCCAAGACAAACTATCATATGGAACTAAGATGATTTTAATTAAACTCAGTGAAGAATGTGAGACCGAAAAACACGCATAATAAAATTACAACGAACAACGTTTTATCAATTATGTTCACGCATGTCGTAACATCTTAGAGTCCCTCGATCAGTCGCTGGGGTTGACGTCTTGTACGACCGCTCCGTCGTGGAACATCTACCGTGGGTGGAGTTGCCCGTTGAATTAGTACTTTTGTTAGCCGGTGGTGCATTTGGGTGGCTTATCGCGAGGCGTTTTCAGAGGAAATGACGGTTTCGTCGCCATGCACGCCCTGAAGCAAGCTTCACAAGATAATCGCGATTGGCCCCGATTTCAATAACTGTCCCGCATGTGTCCCAACTCTTATGGTACTGAACTGCAACTTTACTTCAAACAGTTAATTCAGGTAAACACCGCGGCCTTCTGTTGTAGTGTTGCTCAAGTTTATTTCGAATTTGAGACGCGTTCACGTCAGCTGTTTTGATCGACACTTGCCATTCTGGCGCAAAAGCGCGTTTATGGACATGAAGCGTATCTCGAGCAGGGTGCCCGAAAACTATATATATCTGCGCAGGGGATCGTGCGTCGTTGCGTGATGTATTTCTCCACTGTAACAGATCTTTTTGCCAGTGGAGTTAAAACACAGGCATTATAAAAGTATAATGCTGTGTTTTAACCGATTTTATTAACCGATTTTTCACCTGGTCGAAACGCCGATTGAAGAAGATGTTTCATTGCTTTGACATTTGCCTCCGCGTGAGAATTTGACTGCGGATAACGCAGTCTTTTAGAAATGTCTGTCAAACACGAGATGCATACTGCGGCTCATTATCACTAGATAAAATTGTCGAAATTGCTGTATCAGTGAATGTCTTTTTGCAAGACTCGATTAGTTTAACTGAAGTTGCTTCTTTCCCTAAGCTAAAGACAGACGGCCAGCCAGACTTGACATCTGTTATTATCAGATACTGACATCCATTTGATGTAAACAAATATGAGCACATGTGTTCAAACACTCGACTAGGAACCGGTGGTATTTTATTGGCTCCTGGCACTGAGAAGGTATGTGTTCACTGCAAATCCTACAGGATCGTACAGTCCTATCTATATCTGCATCAATTCCTGACCGATAAACAGACCTGCGCTTCGAACGTTCAATCCCTTGGTGACTTGCATGCAATTTAGTCACAGTGTTTGTCCTCATTTGTTTTGGAATTACAAGTCGGCAGCCACACACAATATAGCCATTGTCAATTGTAAGTCGATCTTGTACAGCCCAGTATTGACGGAGAGCAAGTGATAAGTCTTTATTGTCGTCTGGAAATCCTTTCTCGACAACTTAATACAGTTCCTGATATTCGTCATCGTCACTTGAAATCGTTTTATAGCTTCAAGCTGAAGATCCTCTTCGAGAATGTCATCAGACATAGGCTGGATCATAATGGATATCAAACTGTACTCAACCGCGTGCTCTAAAATTTGGTCTTCGTTATCAGGGTCCTTTATTATGTTGCGGCTGAGAGCATCTGCAGCAGACAATTTAGTTCCAGGAATCCACGTCGTGTGGAATTGATATCGCATAAGCTTCATTCGCATAGTTTGCAGTCGACGATTATCAATGTCACTCAAATAATAACTATTTGATATTGGCACAAGTGGTCCATGATCCGTAACGAGTTCGAAATTTGACGGTCCTTCCAGGAAAATTCGACATTTCTGAACTGCCCAAACGGCTGCCAACATATAAAGTTCAATCATGGCATACCGAGTTTCCGCTGCGGAGAGAAATCTTGAACCTGATTGAACGACATGCCACGTTTTCTTTGACGGGTCCTGTTGGAACAGGGCGAATCCTGAACCATTCAAGCGACTGGCATAAACATGTAATGCAGTAAGTCTTTGATGATCATAATAGGAGAGAACGATCACTGCACATTTCATCTCGGGATTTTTTGACCGACGTTTCATGAATCGAATCCCATATAAATTCGTTATCGACTTGAGAAGTGGTCGTAAAGGGTCCAAATATTTGGCAATCTGGTTAGTAAATCCAGCCAACTGGTTCACCAGCCCAAAAAATTACCTGAGATCAGTTATGTTCTTTGGAACTGGGAAGTCACTGATAGCCTCCGTAATATCAGAACTGATTGTAAATCCTTTGTCGTTTATTCTGTAACCACAGAACGCTACTTCGGTTTCACCGACAACGAACTTATCAGGATTCAACGAAATGCCCTTTTGTGAACAACGGGTTAGAATCTGACGTACGTGTGCCACATGAGATTCGAATGAGTAATCATATGCCACGAAATCATCAACAGTTTTCCGATGTCTCTGTATTCCAGTGAGAGCTTCGGCCATCCGCCTATTGTAATGCTCGGATATCGAACAAATTCCAAATGGCGCCCGTAAAAACGTGAACCGCCCAAAAGGAGTGATAAATGTTGTCAGTCGTTGACTGTCGGGAGACAAAGGGCACTGCCAGTAGCCACTGAGACAATCAAACGATGCTAAAAAACGAGCGTTTGAAGCTGCCATGTCCGCAACAGCTTCCTGTGGAGACGGAGATTGGTAGCGCTCCCGTTGAACAAACTGATTCAATTTGGTAAAGTCGACACCATAGACGAATATGGTCCGAATTTTTCTTCGGGGCCACCACCATTGGTGCACACCATTCAGTAGGATATGTCACTGGAACTATGATTCCTTTGGCGAGCATACTATTCAGTTTATCTTGAAGTTTATCTCGATATGCATAAGAAATTGGTGCGCGGTGCTTTTATACAGAAAGGAGTGTGATTGTCCTGGAGTTCGATTTTAAATTGTTCACCATAGCGCGGATCTCACGATCGAACACAATGGGAAAATCCGCTATGAACTGCTCTCGAAGAGTTATAGAATCGCTTATTTCGCTGGTCGCATGCATACGGTCTGTGGTTATCGCGTTTACTCCGTAATCGCGTTTGTCACATGCGTATGGCCTGTGGATGCTCCGATATCAACATTGTTCTGATCATTAACAACCTTGTTCCCTTGTACACTGGATAAACTAGTAGAAGTCGTTGCTTCAAAATAACCATAAGGTAAAACGGTAATCGCATGCCAATGGTCGCTCGCTGGTAATTTGTCGTTTTCCCCACTATTAATCGTAGGTTTAACATATTTCCGTGAAAAAGAGATTTTTCAGCAGAAAATAAATGTTTCGGCTCCAAATGGCTTGAAAATCCAAATTAACCAACACTTTTCCTATAAAGTAGAGATACGGTATGATGTGGTAATATTAACACAAACAATCTTGGCAAATAAGTTAGAACTTCGCCACACCGTTCTCCTGACCAAAATCGTTCATTTCTTGAAAAAGTGACTGGTGGGTATCTCTCATCGTCGATTTGACAATAGCCATCACCAATTCCGATATTTTTCACTATCAATTTCTTGAACAATATATGTTTCTCCTTCAAAAAAAATTGTTTCAACTTGTTCTACCCGACCACTTTTGGCGTTTGGCCGCTGCACTATTATGTAATGACGAGGGTAACATTGGAGATGTGATTCGCGGCAGGACATTCCAAGCTGGTTTATATATCGCTGTAACAGTCAGCCAACAGTATTCTGAGAGTAAATTATGTGTCGTTATGAAAAGTACCTTCTTATCAATCCGTCATGATATACTATAATTATTTCGAGCAGTGTGTTAGTTAATGAATGGTGTTATAGTCTGTGTGCATCGCACGTGCATTTTTAGGTGTATTTTATTTTAGAAATTTAAAGATATGCCTCTTGAAATATGTCATACTTTTGGACAGAAGGAATTTGTGGAATATATAATCCTGACATAAAGTGGTATCGCTTCCCCCACTTCGGTTCCCGGTTACCTCAACACAAATTATTTATGAAACCTCTTGTATTAATGAGAGCCATTTATCTTCGTCGCCTTGGGTCCAAAATGTATGTTAACTTTTTATATACTAATTACTCGTTGACGAGTAGTTTCTTAGGATATGTTCAGATAATAAGTTCAACAGAGTTTGTTGAACTTATTATCTGAACATTTCTCACAAATGGATATGAATCCTTCTGCTCTTGTTTGTCGTCTGATTCTGCTTCCTGAACACCCCTCTAAATGAATAATAGACCAATTCAAAGTTCAATTGTATAACTGAGTGGGAGAGTCCTTTGAGTGCAGACAGGCGCGCCACGCAGCACCAAAGCCACCAAACAAAGGTTGGAAGTCGTAACTGCACTGTGTTATTTGGTAATTAAAGAAAGCTAACTGCATGGTTACAACAGTTTTCTAACAAACTATCAATAGAGTTGTCGAACACTATCACTTACAATTTTGAGTCACAAGCAACTAATTATATAGAGTTACGCTTCTTGAATTTGTGTGGGGGGGGGGGACTCGAGTCAGCGTGCATTAAAAATATGGCGGCTGTTTGGTTGATTAGTTGATTGTCTTTTAGGGAAGAGACAATCATAGTAGGCTCATATTCCACGTAAATATGTCGATCATTTTTGTTCAGATATCCAGGAAGTGGCTGGTAGGGTCCCGAAGTTATGGAAGGGGTCTGGGTGTTTTTATGTTGCTGAATTTTGTGCAGTAAATGGGGCAGTTGTGGAAATGCAAGATTTTAGTTTTTTAAAATAATATGAAGGGTGCGTTTGTCGTTACCGAATGGTGTATCGGGTGACGTTCTAAGGGAAAGATTGACCACTTGAAGTTCAGATAGGCTTAACCCACGCCGACGTGAATTACAGTTATCACTGTCGCGGTGGAAAATAATTATTGGTTTTATAACCTTTTCGATGATTCGATCGAAGAAGAATATGACATAAATGTAAAGTGTTGTGGTTAGAATGAACTAAATGTGTTCCATTGCTAGGCCACTGTGTTAATGTTTGGCCACACCAACGCTAAATTCGCCATTTCCGAAGTGCTTTCACGACCAACCACTGCGACATCTTTTGCCATGGAGGAGTACTTTCCGAGCCACGAATTTGTTCAACGTGTCAACATACCTTTTCCACACTACCACACTTATTGCACAACATTGGAAAGGCTGAGGAGACCCAATACCCAGCCATAATATCTCGCCATTGTTTGGACACGGACACATTTAAACTGGGGAAACCCCACAGTTTTACATGCCGTGGGTATTCGATTTCCTGAATTTGTAAATGTGTATTTGAAATATGATACGCCAATCGCGTTCCCGAATTTGTTTAACTCGCATTTGAGATGCCATGTAAAAAACCAAAGGGACGTAATTCTACTTATTTAGTTGCTTAAAGGGATACTGTACTCAAATGTTGTTGTTGATTTCTATAGTCTCCGAGTCGTAGAATAAGGTAACCAGATTTCCTTTTTTGAAAGTATATTGAGTACAAAGTCATGTTACGGGTGGCAGATTGGCCAGAATGCGAAAATACAAATAATCGTTGTCGAGTAATTTGTGTACAGTTATCAAGCTAATGTCTCAAATAAATGTTATATGATATGCATACTAGTCATGTATATACATATTTACGTCCCGTATCAACATATTTGTACACGATCATGTGTGCCACGTGTTGCCCAATCTACTACCCGTCAATTAATCTTATGACGTCTTGAACACGGAAATTCGTAATTTAATTTTAATATGCCTTATATCAAATTATTAACTGATTTTAAGATAACCTATTAACCTGAACGTTTACAGAATACATCGACTCAAATTACTTATTTTTCTACATATTATCGATATTAGATTGTTGTTATTATCGGGAATGTATTGAAAATGACGTACAGTACCCCTTTAAGCGATGGGCAAACATGACGCATCATCATATATAATTATGCTAAATAAAATAGATTTTACACACTTCTTTGTTCTCATTCTCGATCCAGCAATCTTGGTGATTTTAACCCCATTGTGTCCCAAGATGATCCATCTACTGGGGAAATTTTGGCGGCATTTTTCCATGTCGTTGCCAATGATGAGAACATCCGTTCCGCATTCAAAGAACTAATAGCTTTGAAGTTATCAATACCATCTGCAGTTCAATATTAACAATTATGGCTGTCTCGGGGTCACCACATACCAAGATTTGCCATATTTGGGAAGACTCAAAATAGGTGGAAAATTTAGTAAACATTGGATATAAACGAGCATAAGATACATTCAATAGCCATGATGCACAGACATTGAGCGTCACAGACAAAGTGTGCCTGTTCCATAGTATATGCTTCGTTGACCTGAACTGCTGGGTATTTAAATAAATAATCAGATTTTAAACCCCTTCCCTGTGCCAGAAAGATAAGAATATCCATGTGGTGGGCAATTTGGCAGCGACTTGGTTAAAGGCCCACTTAATTTTCGAACCCCCAGATTAAAGTATATAAAATATATGCCTTATTATATACCATTCGAAAGAGGAAGCTCCAAAACATTGTATTATCAACTTATCCGGTGTAATAAACTGAGAACATGTTGTTCTTGTTGAGTTGCCAATTCGTTTTGTCATCTAGATTGCAACAAAAAGCAGTATTATTTTCAATGCAGGGGGAATAACTTTATATATTAAAGATAGATTTCTTCCCCTTCCATTGAAAAAGTTTGAATTATGTTGTATTCTGGGATCCAAAGGGGGGAAGTCATTCTATAATTTCAGCAGTTTTCTATTTCTCTGTGAGCATCTTCTGAGATACAGATGTTTCAAATAGTGATGAATTATAGTATTTTAATCATATTGTATGGCATAGATTGTTATTAAAACCGTATATTAAGTCACTATAAAAAAGGACTCGAAACTTAAGTGGGCCTTTAAAATACTCGAGGCATCAAGTTTATTTTGATGGTCAGATATCCACCAATAGATGAAGATATCGATATGATGTGGTTTCTCTCTTTAAGGAACGCACCAGATACAGAATGATGATACATATGTGAAAATCTCACTGAGGTCATTAAAGGTACTCAATCCGAACAGAGGGTCCCCATCTCAACAGATTCCAACAACAACAATCCGATCAGAGGGTCCTATATTACTATTTCTTTGGCTTTGGGGGTAAAAAATATTTGATTCGAGTCGAGGAACCCATCAAACAAAGCTCAGAGTTATCAGATATTGATTTTTGAAATTTGTTATTAACTCGAGATGAGTACTAATAACTGCCGTAATCTGCTCTGGATGTGTACTCCAAATCTATTCAAACAGACAAGGATGGATAACTCTAAAATCAAGTGGTAATTTTAACGCAATTTTGACAGATAGTATTCCCGATAATGAAAAATAATAGATTTCTAAAATCGATATCTAACAAATGTGAGCTTTGATGGGTGACTTCCTCGACTCGAATCAAATATTTTTGACCCCCGAAGCCATTGAAATAGTAATTGAGAGGAGTTTTATCGGATTGAGTACCTTTAAGTGCATATATTCCAATTCGGGTTTAGTGTAATGTATGCTTCGCAAATCAAACCACAATGCTGTGATATATCGCTATATTTCTTCATCAAAGGCCGATATACGAGAAACTCGCACCATGCATAAGGTCGTGCATGAAGACCAACCATTTCGACATATTTTGCCACGTATTGGAGTACATTCCGAGACACGCTTTATTAAACTTGTCAACATACGCTTTCCACACTACCCAACTGTTTTGCACAAAGTTTGAAAGGCTGACGAAAGCAGATAACCATGCAGCTATATATCTCCCGCCATTGTTTGAACCACGAACGCATTTAAGACTGGGCGAACCCACATTTTTTACATTCCGTGGGTATTATATCTCTTAAATTTGTAACTTTATTTTGAATATTATAAGCCAATCGCGTTCGAGAATTTGTTTAACTCGTATTCGAGATACCGTGTAAAAACCAAAGGGACAGAAATTCTCCTTATTTAGTTCCTCCTAATCATGAGTAACTTTCGTATACCGAATTATCTCAGGAAATAAAGATAGAATCATAGTCCTCATCAATATAACACCGTGTATGAATCGTACGCATCGTATTGTGTCAAATGATTCCGAGATTTTGTATAAGAGAATATTCTATCTTATACTATCGTTTTTCTCATTCAAATACCACTATTCTCCAGTGTCGACACGGGGAGGGTAGTAAACAATTTGCAGGAAGGTGTGCCGTTTTTCAGCATCGGGCATTTTCTGGGACCAAACACCCCCAAACCTGCAAAAAAAACATATTTTTTACTCTCAATCTTTTGACACTCACCACCCAATTTCACTAATTTGGTCTAAAACCGCATAAAACCCTACTGATATATCACTCATATGACTGAAATATTATCTCCTTTAGTTCAAGTGACAGTTTAATCTTGTTTCAGAAGCTGTTTAAATTGTTTAATGCAGTCAAGTTCGACGATGTTTTTCACATACTGACTGATATGCTGTTATTTTGTCTACCACATGTATAAATGCATTGGGGCTTCCAGGTGAGTGTGTGATGAGTGTATGTAAGGTCTACGTGGGTTGTCAAATTCGACAATGCTAAATGGAAATTCTAATGCATCGATGTAGTGGACAAATACATTAACCCTTTACCCAACAGAAGGGCCCTGTGCCAATGCATTCTCTTATATATGCGAGTCGACCATAGGTCGCCTCGCATATATAAGAGAATGCATTGGCTTAACACATTACAAATTATAAAATTGTTAAAGAATGTAAGAAAAAATGGTAAAAAGTGTTAAAAAAAGAATTTTTTTAGGCCAATGCATTCTCTTATATATGCGAGGCGACCTATGGTCGACTCGCATATATAAGAGAATGCATTGGCACAGGGCATAACTGTAACCATCACAATGTGGTCAAGGAGCCGGTTCCAATGATATCCATATGTGTATGGTTCTATTGTGACAGACCGAAGATATTTTAGGCTGTTGAAGCTTTATTTGGCCGGTTATGGCCGGTTTGTTGGGTAAAGGGCTAACCCACCAGAAGCTGATATGTGCACACAAAACACTAGTATAACTTACTGTGTAAGGTGTATGCATCCAATTTTCCAAAATCAAATTATAAATTCCCAGCATATTCACTGCATATCCAGTGAGATATAATTTCCCCCTGCAAGCTATTACATGATCCAAACTGTTTTGACTATTTTGGCTGTAATACATTTTAAGCTGATAACATCTCACGGCAGTGAACTCAGTCTTCTCTTTCGATTCACTGTTGACATTTTCTAGACATATCCATGACATATCAGTTGTTAAGCTCCTTTTCAACAAGAGTTGACATATCTTGAAATAATTACATAGAGAGGATATTTACCAGGCTGCAATTGGAAATATTATTTTATAGATTGCTCTGTATTGCTGATATCTTCAAACCTAGATCATTGTGCACGATACACACAATTCCATAATTTCTAACTATTTCCTGATTAGTCGGTCAATCAGCCCATTATCTAGCATTATTCCATACCAATTTTGTTAGTCATCTGAGTTGATACAAATGCAGATACTTTACTGATTAGCTTGATGATTTGAACATATTTATTGTAACCCACAATATACATTACACAGATAATATATAACAATGATGATATGTGTGTGGGCACAGAGGATCGGAGCACAAGTTGCCGAACTTATCGTAGCTCCTCTCCCCTGGCATTCAATTGGTAATAAATTTAAGTACTCTATCCGATCAGACGGTCCCCATACCATCAAGATACAACAACAGCAAAACATTTCTTCAAAATACGATTTAGTTATCAGTATCGATTTATTGCAACAAAATAATGCTAACCACTGTCAAATATGGTATCAAATTTCTCAAAACTTGTTATTTATAAACATTTTGTTCAACAAAATATGGCCGTATTATCACTAAAGTATCACGAAATTTGACACTATTACCACTTTATTTTAGAGTTATCCATCTTCATCCGCAATTTTGTCTGAGACCGTCCGTTTGACCACGTGTTTCTGGGCCACATATTATTACACATCTCGAGAAATAAAAAAAACTTCAAAAATCGATATCTGATCACTGTTGAGCTTTGATGGGTGGGTTCGGAAGCCATAGAAATAGTAATTTAGGAGCGTCTGATCGGATTGAGTACCTTTAATTGGGCACAAAGTTGTGAGCCAAACATTACGACAATGATTGCGCCAATAATAGGCACTGGGTGTAATTTGTTTATAACAATGAAGCTGTATTCTGACTAATTGGATATCAAATTTATGAAAATAACATACTTTGGCATTACATGATTATTTGTTATTACATTTAGAGCACCTCGTATGAGTGTTTTACATCACAATAAATCTGCAACACCCACCAACATCACATCAAATTGGTATGCCCACTTAACGGGGGTTGGATGTCCAATAAAACGTGTTTCCTGACACGCCTCTTGACATCAAAACAAGCCTTGAAATAGGGTGTCTGTCATTTGCAGAATGAGGTCCCAGAGGGTGAATTTAGTGACGCTACCCCGCATAGCGGGCTAGTATCACCAAATTCACCCTCTGGGGACCTCATTCTGCTTACACCTCAGCAGAATGAGGTTCCAAGAGGGTGAATTTGGTGATGTATCACTAAATTCACCCTCTGGGACCTCATTCTTCAAATGACAAACACCCTATTTCAAGGCTTGCATCAAAATGTATCCGAAGATATCCAGAAACTCCATCCAGAAACTCCATCGAGACTGCTCTGAAACTGCAAATTCGCAGCACACAAGCTTACTAGAAATTGGATCCAATCATTTACGAATAAGTACATGTATCTGATTTGATACTCTCATGAAGTCTCATCTGCTCATCAAATCATACCCAACCGTCTCGTGAATGCGCAATGCAAGGGCGTTTCAATAATCAAAGGCTACCATTGACGGCGATTCCCTTTGGAACAAATGAAAACATCAAACGGGTTGTCGAATTCTTTATGATTGTGGACGCACTAACTTCAATCTCTGCAAACTCATTTTCTAAGCAAGTCAGAGCACTGGCGTCCATCTGATATGTGTCTTCCGTCCATGTGTTCGTACGTTGTCCAGAACCTTTGCGAACAAGTGAAATCACTAGTGGAGTTAAAATGTACATGCAGCATATGACACAGAGTAGTGCTTTGGCATAGATTGGAGGCATATCTTTAGAGATGAGACGAATTGTCCTATCCGCTGCCAGCGCCATACCTGAAATGGGAAGAAACTGAGCATTAGCAGACACCCATGCCTTTATTTGTACGATGCACAGTCGACAATTTTATTTTATGGGCGGCCCATATAACTAGGGACATCGATAACTCACGATAACAAAGTACATGTCGAATTTATAATTCGTCGAATTTATAATTCGACAGTGCATGGTGGCTTAAAACACCAGGCCAGCCCATTCTTATATATCACATCTTTTTCTTCAACAATTTACTGCATAATGACTCAAATAATTTTCTAAGTTAAATTTAGGCATATAGAGATTGAACTCTTTAGTTATGTTTTTGTGATGACAAATATATATTAACTTATGGAATTATCAACGAGATGATGCACCATTGGAGGCCAATTATTTATTTGTATCCATTTCGACGGAGAATTAACTTCTACAAAACATATTCGGGAACTGGTTTTAAGGGGTGGATACACACTTGTATGTAATTGCTGTATGTAAAATGCATACACTATACTGGGTTTCATCAATCATTGGTATCATTAATGATTTTGAGCGCCAACAGGTGAGACACGTGAGTAGTTATAAGCGACTTTCAAACTTATGATCAGTAAGGAAATTAGTGAGAAATGTTTAGGCGGTCATCAGCATGTATGTCTTCTCTTACGGACACATAAATCAATAAAGTATATTTGTTATCTGGCATTCTGTTAATTGTGTATACATGGTTTCATGCCAATTATTACGAAATATGTTTTGCAATTTAATTAGATTCTATATTTTCAACCTGTTCTCCTGATAATACGCTCATATAGAACTTATTTAAAAAATGACATGGTAATTATTATGAAAATGAGTTGATGACTCGAGCCATTTGTGACCCGCCATATCAAATCCAGTCGTAAGTCGGGATTTTTTTACCCTGTGCCAATGCATTCTCTTATATATGCGAGTCGACCATAGGTCGCCTCGCATATATAAGAGAATGCATTGGCCTAACAATTTTTTACAATTTTAATAATTTTTTCTTGTATTCTTTAACAATTTTATAATTTCACCCATACATAGCCCCAGACAAACATGAGCAGACGACACTCTTATATATGCTTCTATATATGTGTGGGGCTCCCTGCAGGGTAATGGATGTTTTTTATGTTATGTCCTAAAAATTGTAAGTAACATTTATTTTTAAAAAATGATAAAAAATTGTTAGGCCAATGCATTCTCTTATATATGCGAGGCGACCTATGGTCGACTCGCATATATAAGAGAATGCATTGGCACAGGGTAAAAACAAACCCGACTTACGACTGGATTTGATATGGCGGGTCACATTTGTTCATTTTAATTATAATTACCATCTTGTTTGTATCGTTCATAGAGCGCATGAGTGTATTTTGCATTAATCCGTGGCTCAAATTCATTCATTTGTTGCATATATCCTGTTGAGTATAAAAGGAGATGTCCAATAAATGGCCGGATTTAGTGTACAGTCCCCTTTAAATTACATTCTGCAATGTAGTAATTCTGAGGCGGCTGACACAAACATGACATGCATAACTTGTGATGGTAAAATCACGTGTTTTGGATGGAATATCAATCACACTATAAGGAGCTTGTTACATGAGCCGGGACAACTCTGTCTGCCATGACAACTCGGTCGACCTGTTACATGAGTCGAGACAACTCGGTCACCCGGGACAACTCGTTTTCACGTGCACAAAACTAGCTGTCAATCACCGCGTCACAGCGTGATGTGGGTGGTCATTATACGTGACTCACATGACGCGAACATTATTGGCTGACGTCGTGAATGTCACAACGAATCGTGTAACGTTCCAAGCTTTCATCCCGGTTAGCCGGGATGACGATTTGTCCCGGCTAACCGAGTTGTCCCGGCTATGCGGGACGTGTTATCCCGGGTTGCCGAGTTGGCTCGGTCAATGTAACAGCACACCATTATTTTAGTGAGAAAGCGCAGATGACCGAGGCACCCGGCAAGCCGAGTTGTCCCGGTTGGCCGAGTTGTCCCGCCTCATGTAACAAGCCCCTTAGAATCAGACCACAAGGCAGTTGAGATTCTCAATATATAGGCCATCACGGGTCACGTATTCCCGTAATAGTTCATATGTTCACAATTTCAGTCATTATGAGGAAGCTGATACGAAAATGACAAAAATGACAGGACCTGTGATGGTCGGCTTACGTGTTTTGGATGGAATGTCGATTGCACTATTATAATCTGTCCATAAGCAGTTGAGATTCTCAAGAAATATGTCATCACGGATCGCGTATTCCTATGATGCATGTAATTCATATTTGCACCAGTTTGGCGACTGACACAAAAATAAGAAGACATCCGATGAACAAACCGAGATGCGTATGTCGATACACGAGATATTCGAGATCTCGAGATAATATATGTATTGACCATGTCGCAAATCAGTAGTGGGAGTAGGGTAGTCTGTGTTTTTTTTTTTAAGCACCATGGGTGCAGTATAAAATATGAAACTCGCCCGATTTTATTTAGGATTTTTTAAATGGAATGCCAAACGGCTTTCGTAAAGATACATATATGAATGCATTGGGTGGTCCTGCGAGCTAGCTGGTGGCCAGAGAGGTGAGATGTGCGGTAAGAAATTTGAGACCCTAATAGTATAGTTTCCTCCAAATATATGGCACTTAATCATCTGACTTAATGTGTTATTTTCAGACCAGTATAGTAAGGATTTGCAACTAATATGATACTAACCGCTGAAAAACATGTATAGCGCCATGAACATCACATGGATAAGACGACTAGTCACAAAACAATCAAAGTGGGGCCCCTTATGCATGCAACGATACACCTATTCTAAACGACCTGCTCTTATATGACGTAAGTTACTTACAAATATTAAAATCGCGATGTTCTGGGTTCCTTTCTGGAGAGATATGTTTCAGCATGCTGTAAATGTATGCGACTAAATGATTCAGATAACAATATTATGACCTCAACAATTTGGAATAATGCTAACATAAAAATCGGAGGCGCCTTCGTTATTTTTCAATTGTGGCGAGATGCTCTGATATGTTTAATGAATGACCTTTTTCAACCAAATTGGAACTTTCACACACCAGAAACATTTTTGACAACTCGACCTTAGCAGTGCCATTCTGCTAAACAGGTAGTTAGTGTCAAATTAGAAATTTCCAACAGTTGGGATAAAAAAAAAACTTGCACAGTGGGTGCAAATGGAATTTATCAGACTTTGGGTCTTGTTCGTGGTATGGGCGTAATTTGACATTATAACGGAAACCATCAAGTGACATACTTGCCAATTTCAATTATGTAACTTCTAGATAGCTTTTGGTAAGAGTTTTTGTAATGTGTTTACACCAAAGGGGATCTAAAGTTGCTAACCAATTGATGCAAAGGAGGCTGATGTAGCATAATGCAGATCCGTAATTATGCAGTTACAACAAACAAATCGTAGCGTAGGAATGCATACATGGCACACATTTATAATTTTACAGGAAGATCACACTTCAAATAGAGATGCTATGCATTTGCTGCGGGGTTCAAGAATTCCAGTTTCATTAATTATCAGTTTAGCAGCATAGCACCGCTATAAACTAGTTTGAAATTCCATTTCCTTCATTTGTGCATGTCTTGGCAGTTTAGCAGAATAGCACCGCTATAATCGAGGTTTAAATTCCATTTTCTTCATTTTTTTTTATTAATTAGTAGTTTAGCAGCAAATCACCACTAGAATCGAGTTTTAAATTCCATTTTCTTCATATTTTTCATTAATTTACAGTTTAGCAGAATAGCACCACTGTTATTTGGGGAAAATAGGTTTCTTAAAAAAAATTGGGGATTTTGGGCAATATATTTTTTCGAAAAGCCCTTTTACTGGAGGCATTGGAAATCAATGTAGACAAGGCTTCTGATCGCTTAGTTGTCTTTAAAATGGTGTTTCCATAGAAAAGGTGTGTGATTTTTGAGAATTCTGGAAAATGATATATGAAGTATATTGGTGATAGCGGTAGAATTACCGCCAGTACTCATTTCAAGGGTTAAGGCCATCGTGATAGGTCAAGTTCATTGTCAAAAATTGCTGTTTTAATCACTTTACTTCATATTATTTATCTTTATGATGAAGTTACCTCAAATTGTTGCATAAAATGGGCCTATACCCACCCCCTAAAATGACAAATTGATCTTACCAAAAAACAATGACAACACTATTAGTTTAGTTTAAACATACTTTATTTTAACCAATATAATGTACAAAGTTCACGGTATGATGAAAGATATTGATGGTTATAATGGGATTTGACAGTAAGCATAATGCTTATCTTAAGCCATCTCCTACACATATGAAATAATGAATGGAGACCGTTTCATACAGACAAAATAGAATGTACATTTCGATGTATATGAATGTATACAGCTCAAGAAATTACTGTTGTTATTGTTAATTATAATGTGCCTGATAGCCCCCCCCCCCTTCAATCGTAGCAGGTTTTGGCAAGGTACTTTTGGGATTGATAATACACTTAGTTTAATTCTGATATTAATGCGTTTTTAATTTGTTCCATACATAGCCTAAGATCGTACACATCAGGTTTGTGCATAATATGGCTTGAATCTGCCAGTTAGTTCTATATATTTCTGAATGTTAGCGAATATCTCAATGTTTTTGGATAAGGGAAATGATTTTGAACCTTCTAAGAGTGTTTTTGTTTCCAAATTATTAAGATTGCTGAGACATATATCTCTCTCGGCTTCAAAGACTGGACAATAGTGCAAGAAGTGTGTTTCAACTTCGCCACATATACAATATTGATTGTCTTGCAAATGATTGAGATATATGTCGTAGTTCAGATTGCTACACCCTTGTCGTAGTCGACAATGAAAAATTTGACTTCGTCTTGTGTAATTAGGCCCGTTCCAAACGACGGATTTTTGTCGACTCGAATCTAATTGTATTAAATCCGTCGGTGATGCGTCTGCGGTCGATTTTGTTACAGACGGACGCATCTTTGTCGCGTCGAATCTAATACATCGGTCGATTTATTTAAAGGTGGATTCCCGGTTACCGTCAAAAAATGGTCACGCATAGATATAGAGGCCTATATATACCGGTATATGTTATACATATATATACTAAAATACAGTATAAATTATGTATATATATATATATATTATATATGCGCGACCGCAGCGCGAATATATGTGCTCATGTATATGAGGATGTATATAGTATACAGATATATGATATACTATAATAGGCGCAACAAATAAATGTTATATCGTGCAACAAATTGCCTTCTATGTGTATACCGTGCATGTAAATACCGGTATACAAGAATTATTATAAATCAGAAACTACCACCCCCTATCCCTTATAATAAGGAATACCGGAATATATTAATTATTATAAATCATAGGCTACCACCCTATATCCTTTATAATAAGGAATACCGGTATATATGAATTATTATAAATCATAGGCTACTATCCCTATCCCTCATAAGTAACACCGGTTTATATGAATTATTATAAATCTGAGGCTATCACTCTGCCCCTTATAATAAGGAATACCATAATATATGAAGTAGTATAGATAAGAGGTTACCACCCATATACCCCTCATAACAAGTAATGCCGGTGTATATGAATTATTATAAATCAGTGGTACCACCCTACCCCTTATAATAAGTAATACCGGTATATATTAATAATTATACATCAGAGACTAACACCCCTATCACTTATAATAAGGAATATCGGTCTATATGAATTATTATAAATCAGTTGCAACAACCCATCAGGCGTAGTGATAAGCATTGGTTTACTTCAGAACTGAGAACTGCTATCCGCAAACGCGATCGACTGAGACGTAACGCCATTCACACAAATAAAACCAATGTTTGGACTAAATACAAATTAATAAGAAATAAAGTTAGCAATATGAAGAAGCATGCTAAAATTAATTATGAAAACAAGTTAGAAAATACTTTTTCATTAAATAACAGTCCTAAATGTTTCTGGCAGACTGTTAAAGAGATATTAAATAAAAATTCAAACGACGCGATTCCTCCACTTAAAGCTGTTGATGGTAACTTAATAACCGATGACTATGAGAAAGCCAACTTATTTAATGAAACCTTTCTAAAGAACTCTTTCCTTGACGACACAAACTGCATGTTGCCAAGCCTTATATATAAATGCTCAGATACGCTGTCAGACATCGATTTTAATGACGAGGACATTATAGATGCTATCAAAAGCCTAAGGTGACGTTCACACATAGCCGGCGAAGCCGTTACCCGGCAAAGGTTGGGCAGAGTGTTTACACATCGCCGGCGAAGATACGCATATATTCATGTGTCTCCATTACTTCATAATAGTTTTCGTTTTAGTTCTCACTGAACTGCAATATGATATTGCTGTACACCTGTAAACATCTAGCCGCTTCCTGTTAGAGATATGGTTGGGCAGTATAGTGAAATGAAACTTTTTAGAAATGGAAATGCCGAAATTATTAATATCCAACTCAAACTTTCAGGTATTGCTATTGGTAATTTTATAGATATTTAAAAAACATTGTTAATGGTTTGTTTTGGTTCACAAACTTCACATACAGCCTGTGAAGTGAGTGTCGCACCAAAAGCATGGCCATTGTCAGTTTTGAGATCTGTTCGTCGCATACATCTACAAATTGGTGTCTAATCATTCGGATTGGATTTTATATTATATATATAAGTTTCAACATCGCGAATCAAATGTGACACATTTTCCGTTTGCACATTATACAATAAAATATGTTTTTCATTTTACTCGGGCGTTCACCATGTCCATGTATATAGGGCCGAGGCGATGGGGGTGTCTCATCCCAACTTTAATCAAAATATTCAAAAGCTGGAAATTTCATACCTGACACGGCAATAGTTGGACATTTGACATCAGCAATATGATGAAATTGTTCTCGTAGTTTTATTTTCAACAATTTGTTATTGGTGATTTCTTTAGGCAACATTTGCTTATTTTTTTACCAAATTGTTGGACTGAAATGACCATCAGTTGGAAATGATCCAACCTTATTAGAGGTGCGTCAAGTTTGGAAAATGTCCAACAATTGGAAATCTTAAGGCTGGATGCTAGGATTTTGCAATTTTCAGGGTTCAGATTAAAAAAAATTCTCACACCTGGCCATAACCACGGTCGGTCGATAAATTCCAAAGATGAACAGTCCCACACCTCCAAATCAGGCCCTCTAGACCCGTCCCTGTGTCAATATGTCCACGGCGCACTCAGATTTAGATTATTGAACTAATTGTCCATTAAGTTTGAATCCACAGAAACGTGCCATCCCATTTCTTCCATATATATATATGGACATACATGTACATGAATTAATTCCCTCGAATGCGCAACAAATGTACCATGCACATGCAGAGTACGTGTACCATCATCGGTTAGTATTTATAATAATAGCTTATAACCAAGGTGCGTGACCACCGACCTGACAGCTGATTAGAGACAATCAAACTGGCACACTGACCAATATATACACAGGTGAAAAGCGGGCTGGTCTATCAGCGATTGCACAATAATATTGTTCGAGTTAATTGTTGAAAGGAAATCACCCATGACGGCATGACCCCAGATAAACATCTAAATTAACCGCAGAGCGAATTAGAATCCATACGACAATCAGGTGCTTGTACTAAAGCATTTTTAACCAAAAGTTGAAAACCGTATAGCTGAGTATCCGGATAGCCGTAATTCTTATCCGGCGAAGTATAAACACTCTATTGTTATCGCTGCCGGCTACAGCGAATGCGATCTTCGCCGGGTAATGTATAAACACCCCCTAAAGGTAGGCAAGGCGAACGGCCATGATGGCATAACATCTAAAATGCTCAAAGAAACGGTGTATACGGTGTTTCAACCACTAAAAATAATCATTAAAAGATCTTTTGCACTTAAATCCTTTCCATCTGAATGGAAAATAGCTAATGTTGTACCGATTCATAAGAAAGATGATCGTTCTAATCCAGGAAATTATAGGCCAATATCATTACTGTCGTGCCTGGCAAAAGTTGTTGAGAAGGTAGTTTTGAAACATTTAATGTTACATTTTCATACTAACGATTTATTATATAAACATCAATCGGGGTTTGTCCCAGGTCACTCGACTACTTTCCAACTAATTGACTTGTACCATTCCTTGTGCCAATCTCTCGATAGTAAACTAGTGACCTGCTGAATATTTTGTGACATTTCTAAGGCGTTTGAGAGAGTTTGGCACACAGGACTGATACATAAACTGAAGCAGTACGGAATCGAAGGTAATATTTTAATGTGGCTTTGCGATTATATTTCGAACCGTAAACAGAGTGTGGTTGTCTCCGGTGTAAGATCAGACTATATGCATCTTAAAGCAGGAGTGCCCCAGGGCTCAATCTTGGGACCTTTTTTATTTCTAATCTATATTAATGATCTGTCAGATACTATACAGTCTTTCACGCGCATGTACGCAGATGACACGTGTTTTACAAATTCTTCACAAACCATAGAAGAGACGCGCTCAAACTTATCTACCGACTTAAATCGTATCACACTCTGGGCAAAACAATGGCTAGTGACATTTAATCCCGACAAAACAAAAGCAATGTTATTTTCTTATAGATCGAACAGAGCAGAAGCTATTTTATCTGAAAATCCCATGACATTGAAATTCAACGACGCTGACATCGAAATTGTTACATCACATCAACATTTGGGCATCGTCATTCAGTCTAATATGAATTGGGACATTCAAATTGCAAATATGTGTAAGAAAGTTGCATCTCGACTGGCCCAGCTGAGAAAGATGAAATATACTTTAAATAGACGTACTTTAGATTTGATGTATAATACATTTGTTTTACCATTAATGGACTATGGTGATATCATATGGGATAATGCACCAGCATACCTCCTTAAAAACCTGGACGATCTTCATTATGATGCAGCACGAATTGTTAGTGGCCTTACCAAATCTGTCTCAAACATAAATTTACTACGTGAACTCGGATGGAACACCCTTTCACAACGTCGAGCATGGCACAAGTTACGCCTTACATACCGAATAATGACACGAAACGCACCCCCATATATATTGGATAAAATTCCCCCAACAACAGGAGAAATAACTAAACAGAGATATGAATTCAGAAACCCTAATTACGTTCGAAATTTTACACCCGGTTCTCAACACACAAACTGTAGTTTCTTCCCTACAATGGTTTCGATTTGGAATAGTTTGGATAAAGTATCTAAACAATGTACCTCGATCTCCATATTCTCAAATATTGTAAACCCCCTGTTGAAGACATTGAGACCACCAAACTCATATTGTATAGGAAGAAGAAGAGATAACATTTTACTATGTAGACTCCGAAATAGGTGTAGTGACTTAAACGGAGACAAGCTAAACAATTATTTAACAAAAAATCCTAAATGTAACTGTGGATACAAAGTCGAAGATGCTGATCACTTTCTGTTTACTTGTCCTTTTTACTTAAATGAAAGAACTATAATGGAAGAAAAAATAGCTGGCATTGGACTACATATTGTCCATTCTGCAGATTTACTTTGTGGATCTCCATTGATTTCCTATAAAGAAAACTGCATTTTCTTCACAGCTGTACAGAAATACATCATATCGTCTCAACGTTTTTGTAATGAGAATATTGATTGGAATAGTAGACCACCAAATGATTCTATATAACCAAATTTATTACCTGCATACTCTGTACGATGATTCAATTACCTTACCCTATTTCCTGACCCAGCCTGATGTGTATATAAACAAAGATTTACTTTTGTAGGAAAATTCAACAATCCGCATTAAATTTATGTTCGTGTCTTTATATTAGGGGAGAGGAGCGTTTTCTAAGTTGAAATAACTTGTGCTCCGATCCCCATTGTACTCCCATCATATGTTTATGTTATTACAGCTTGTGTATTATTACTTATATTATGTTAATGTATGGGATGTTCAATAAAATATGGAATGAATGAAACAACCCATATCCCTTATACCGGTATATATATAAATTATTATAAATCATTGATACTGTATACATTAGTATATGTATAAGATGTGAGTCAGTGACATCAAACTACCGTAATAATTAAAATTTTCACAATGTTACCAAAGCAATTCTTATATATATATCTTTCTTTATAACAAAGAGAGCGTGCGACAAATGACGTCATGTGGGTATTTCCGCAGATAAGGGGAACTCCCTCATTATTATCCCATTATCATATCATTTGCATTCGTTATTCGGCAACTTTCGGCTCTTCTCGTCACATGTATTAGATTCGAGTCGACAAAAATCCGTCGTTTGAAACAAAGACGGATTTCAGACGCATCACCGACGAAGATTCGTCTGAATTGGACGGAGATTCGTCTGTGGTGCGTCTGACACGGATCTAATTGTTTCAAACATCGCATTTTAGACGCATTTAATACAATTGTGGGTCTGGTATTAGATTCGAGTCGACAAAAATCCGTCGTTTGGAACGGGCCTAAGCAAATTCCATGTAACGGGGGCTCACGACAAGGTCAGTATTAAGAATAGATTTGAAGTCCGATATGGTTTCACAATTTTTGGCCTCCGGTGGTAGATCATTCCATAGACTCACAGCTGTAGGTGAAAAGGATTTGTTATATGATTCAGTATTACAAAAAAACGGTTTCATGTCTTTATTATTAGTTTATTAGTGGGGCGGATATAGGACATAAATCGTGAATGTCATGATAAAAGCATCAACATTGGCACACAGGTGCACCACATGATTATAAGTCATTTTGGATATGTCAATATGGAAAATGTACATGGTTGCCATGGCAACCATTTCGGTTTGCCAAAGTTTAGCAATTATGCATTGTTATTTCCTAGTAACCTCATGGAAAACTGTTCATTATGCATCTATTTGGATTGGACATATACTTGTCAGAAAAATACTCGATGATTCTGATATATATGTTGAATTTTAGAGCATACTAACAACTTGACTATAGGCCAGGGAATGCTGCGATGGCGCTGATATATAACGTGCAATTACTCGCCTCAGTGTGTACACATACTTTAATATCTTGTTTGATGATCATATATGTGTAACATAATAAACACGTTCATGACACGAAATTATTTGAGTGTTGATTCTCGGTCTTTCCCCATCCATGATATATCGCCTGCCATATTAGCAAGGCTGTATATATTGTGATGAACGTTATCTGGCTTAAAAAGATTCATTGACAACCGTTGCTGTGGACCCACCCGAGTACTGAAGTGCAACAACATCAGTATTTTTTCAACATGTGATAGGCTGGCACTGAACGGGCTTTCTCAAGCAATATGTATACATTGTATCAAAGTTTACTATTTTACGATATTCATTCTATTTCTTCAAAATATTCACTTATACACAATTATGCATTGTTATGAGTTTCCATGACGCCTGTTAATGGATATTAACAACAAGACAGTGTAGGTTTTAGATATGTGCATGTTTCTCTTACGTTTCTAATTATGGGATGCAAGGTAATCATCCGAATAGTTTACGAAATCTTCACAGACTGGACAGAAGGATGAAACTGTGCACATTTGCACCTGCTTACTGTCGGGATTGGGAAGCAGTAATGGAGGGAAATCGGATCTATGGTGGCTGTGTTATATGTTCACGGTGAAACATTTCCACTGCATGCATAACCACATTAAAGGCCAACTTAATTTTCGAATCACCAGATCACATTATATACAACATATTCCATGTTGTATACCATTTGAAAGAGGAAGCTCCAAAACATTGTATTATTAACTGATTCGGTTGAATAAACTTGGAACATGTTGTTTTTTGTCGAGGTACCAAGGTGTGTCCTGTATATAATTTTGATCCGGACTGTACTATCAAGTCTATTATACTCAATGGAAGGGGAATAACTCTATCTCTTAGTTTGAATTATGATGCATTCTGGGTTGACAAGGGGGGAGTCTTGGAATGAATCTCTATCACTTTGTGGACAGTCCTAGGCCACAGCTGCTTCGTATTCTGGTGGAATATATATATTTTTTGGTTCCTCTTCCAAATGGTATATAATATGGAATAATGTTATGTGGGCATTGGAAAATTAAGTGGGCCTTTATAATCATTATTTTTGGAGGCGATATATGGTGGTGGAAATGCGCGCCCGGCGATGACTATAACTCTATTGAGAAAATTCTCTCTCCCTCGCGTCACCGGGCTGTGTATGCCACCGTCCACAATTATCGGGGAATAATGTGATGCAACCATGTGTAGGGATATGAAATAGTTGAAAATAAAGCATTTTCCTAGCTTGCGACCGATGTACAGATCGATTTACCCAAAACTGACGACAAATTATTATTTTCAGGTAGTCTTTAGTCCAAGGGCTAATGGTTTATCCTTGCACCACCAGGACCCCACTGCTGTAAAATCCTTTTAATTCGTGGGGGTCTGTTATTCGTTGATTTCGTGGTTTTGCTCAACCACGAAATCAACAACCAACGAAATAATTGACTCTTGCATTGAATGAAATGGAGATAGGACATGACGTCTGTTTTCGACATCTCGTAAAATGTAGAAAATGTAGAAATGTCGTAAAATGCAGAAAAACACAGAAATCGAGATGAATTGTAATCTTTTCAACACAATATAATTCATTCACCGAATACAAAATTGATAACCAACATCAAATGATAGTTTGTGCA
The DNA here is from genome assembly GCA_032622095.1 of Siphonodentalium dalli. Classification (NCBI taxonomy): domain Eukaryota; kingdom Metazoa; phylum Mollusca; class Scaphopoda; order Gadilida; family Siphonodentaliidae; genus Siphonodentalium; species Siphonodentalium dalli. Next base: position 138,530,239 of record CP136069.1, read on the forward strand.
ACAATGCTCAATGTATTTGTGTCCTTAAAATGCTATTGATTTACTTGTAACCACGCACAGACTACACAAGGCAATAAATACCTACTTGGCCAAAGTTTGAAATGAAGCGGGTAGCTATTATGGTAATGATTGGGTAACGTGCTTTCAGCACATGAATACCTTGGTGTCTAATTTCTCAATTGTACACAAATATGTCATGCAGTTGCTATTGTAGGACCTGTTGATGTGCATACAAATGATATCTGATCCACGAATTCATGTACCGACGAAAAAGCCTTTTGATGACAGACCACGAAAAATTATGCCAACGAAATCAAGGCCAATCACAGTAATTTTCTTCCTGAAGATCTCCTCTATTTTTTTTGGACATGTTCACAAAAAACAAAAGCCGCCACAGATATAACATTGTATATTTGAAGCATACAGAATAAGAGTCACTACTTGTATTCACCGTGCATTGTTGTGGGAGTGATGCATGGCGGTCAGGGGTGGCGCCACCAACTGTTACGAACCCTGGATGATACGGACCCCGGTTGATAAGAACACTGGTTTATACGGACTCCGGCTGGTATGGACATCGGATGTGACTGAAATGTGTGTTCTTGCGTTTGAGAAATTATGAATTGTAGTTCAATTCAATAAATAGTTGAAATAGGCGTTGTAACTAATACTACTTGCAATTATGATAGATTAATCGTCATTGGTGATCTCTGTAAATGATATATTATATAATTTTATCAATGGATGATAAATAAAGATAAAATGTTGACACTGAAAGTTCGTTTCGTATCAACTTCAGCTTAGCAAACACAATCGGTAAATACATGTTTAGTTATTCAACACAGTGGCGATAACGTTTTGGGAGAGTTATTCACGGTGACCCACTAAACCCAGAAATATCTCTTTACAATCTTTACATATTGGGGCGATTCCATTCATTACGCTGGGCTACGATGGGTAATTTACCCTGGGCAAACGTGAATGGAATGATTTTTTGGTGACCGGATTAATCTAAAAACAGCAAAGTTACAACTGCAAACAAAATATAATTTGTTATTGAGGAAATTTGACAAAACTCACATTGGTCGTGTCGAACAGACGAAGACTTAAGCAAATGAGCAAAAATATCTGATATTCACAATGAAACTAACGAGAATTTTGACATTTATCGAACAAGCAAATATACCTAAGTTTAGACAACCGTGACACTACGTATCTAAAACTTTGGATGAATAATTATAAATGTCGCCCAATTGAATTATATATTTCAGATTTATATAATATAATCATGACAAATTATAAAAAATAAAATTCATTTAATCCATTACATAAATATTTTCCATGTGCTTTCACAGTTGACAACGATATTCGCGCGAAAAGTGACGTCACATTACCATACGCTCGCAGTTACACCATCTCGGCCGTAGGTGTAGCGAGCGTAGCCGGTGTATTTACGCCCCAAAAAAGCGGCCCCATCATTCCATTCATTGCCCATTGTAATTTCATTACCCATTGTAGCTGGAATGGAATCGCCCCATTATTGTATTCCGATCTTGACATAATTTAGTTTATAATTTAGCACTGTGGAGTTGAATTGAACTAAACTCTTGTGTTGAATTTAGTGCATTTGGTGAATGCTACACACAGCACCTTTGTTCTATCAATAGCAGGTATCGGTAAGTGGCCCCTGAATGAGACCACATACAGATCGATCCATACATATTGTACATGTAAAACCTATTATGTCTTATGAATACCTGTGCTCTATAGCTAAGCTTGCATTCACTGTGCCACGACGTGTATATACATGTTTTGTGGTTAATTTCAGGAAGCTCCAGTCATGGAAGGGCCAAGTTAAGTTAACTGTTATTAATCTAGGTGATGGGCTCCCCAGTCAGGGATGTGGCTAGAGGGGGGTGTGGGGGTGTCTCTCCCCCCCCCCCCCCCCCCCAGCACAGAGCTATATTTCAATAGTTGGAAATTTTATACCTGCCACAACGAAATTTCACACCAACAATAGGTTGAAAATGTTCTTGTAGTTTGATTATAAAACAATTTATTGGGGGGAATTTATTGTTTTTTCGACCAATATTTGCATATGTTCCTATTTTTGGTCAAAAATTTTGACAGAAATGGACATCAGTTGGAAATTTTCCAACCTTAGGGGGGTGACAGGTTGGAAATTTCCAACACTTGGAAAGCTTGTGTCCTGGTCCCTCCCCCGTTGCCAGTCAAAAACTTCTAGTTAATTTAAGAAAACAATATTGTCATACAATTGGTCAACATTGTCATTGGAATTGTCATCAGTTGGAAATTTTCCAACATAAGTGGGGGTGTAGTGTTTGAAATTTCCAACAGTAGGAAGGCTTGAGGCTAGTCTAGATGTTAGGATTTTGCGATTTTCTTGTTCATATTTCAAAATTTTCGCACACCGGGCCGAACCATGGTCGGCCCGGTGTGCCATTGCCCCATCCACATGGCCAATACAAAACTGCTAATTAGTTTAGCAAAACAATATTTTACTACATTTGGTCAAACTTGTAGACATAAATGGTCATCAGTTGAAGAATTTTCAAACCTGAGGGGGAGCATGAGGTTTGAAATTTCCAACACTAGGAAAGCTTCAGTTGAGGCCAGTCTAGATGCTCGGATTTGCGATTTTCTTGTATATAGTTTTCAACCATGGTCGGCCCGGTGTTTCCTGTTCTGTTGTCGGTAGCTGTGTGCATTTGTCTGGAATTAGATCACTAGTTGTTTTTTTTTGGGGCAATTTTCAGGTTAAAATATCTTAATGTTCTCATACTGGGAAAATAGAAGCATGGCTTATGAATATATCGGAAATTAGGCCACGACTCAAGGGGGGGGGGGGGTGCAAATGGAATTATACAAAAAGTTGTGTTGGTGTGATTCCGACTCAAGGGGGGGGGGGGGTGCAGTTGGAAATTCCCAAGGTGGACATCCCCCCCCCCCTTATTTACCTAGCTAAACCACCACTGACCACCATTAAATGTTATGGCTGTTTATTGATGTACATGCTTTAGTTACTACAACTACGCATAACATACATATTTACCAGGCAACTGCTCCATATATAACTCTCGCTCAGAGAAACACGCACTAGAATCTATATTAACCCTTTACCCAACAGAACGACCCTGTGCCAATGCATTCTCTTATATATGCGAGTCGATCATAGGTCGCCTCGCATATATAAGAGAATGCATTGGCTTAACACATTAAAAATGATAAAATTGTCAAAGAATGTAGAAAAATATTATAATTTTTTTTTTAATTTAAGAAATAAATCTAAAATTGTTAAAGAATGTAAGAAAAAATGGTAAAAAGTGTTATAAAAAGTTTTTTTTTTAGGCCAATGCATTCTCTTATATATGCGAGGCGACCTATGGTCGACTCGCATATATAAGAGAATGCATTGGCAAAGGGCATAACTGTAACCATCACAATGTGGTCAGTGAACCGGTTCCAATGATATCCATATTTGTATGGTGTTATTGAGACAGACCGAAGATATTTTAGGCTGTTGAAGCTTTATTTGGGCGTTTTTGGCCGGTTTGTTGGGTAAAGGGTTAATCAGCATTAATCACCCGGCCTCCCTCTCAAAATGTCTGATATATTAGTATACAGTTACTAACCAAGTCTGATATATTAGTATACAGTTACTAACCAAGTCTGATATATTAGTATACAGTTACTAACCAAGTTTCGCTACTACTACTGATTTAGTATATTATACTATAACTATGTTATGTGAACTCATCACATATTTGTCTTTCTGCTAAAATCATGGAGGTCTCGGTTTACTTTGTTTATGCTTTCAGGCCCATCACTTACAAATATATTACACATAACAAATTTCCGTGCATGATGTCTCTCATATCATTTAGGGCAACAATATAATTCATAGTATTCACTGTATGGTAACTATAATATTACATACATTTACATATCAATCTACATGAAGTACATGTGCATGTATTCGCATAATTAAATTTACTCCGTATAAATGTATTGAACATAGCAGTATGCATATGAAGAGTACATTCATTAAGGGGGAGACGCACGTTTTGCTTAAATCACAGTAAATCCAGCCAGAAATGGCAAGTGATTTTCAACAAAGAATTTCTCTGGATCTATCTGGTGAAAAATCTTGGAATTTTACATATGATAATTTTCATTATATATAGAATCAGAGCAATTATAAAGAGACAATAACAATAATGGATTTTAATACATTTGAGAGGTTAAAAATATTTGTTTCGTTTCTGTCCCTTTAGGTACCGAGAACTGCCAGAAAAATTTATAATTTCAAACAACATGTCAACCATCAAATAGCTTATTGTCTTGACTCCATGAGAGGAGGCTTCATTTGTATCATAATGTTGAGTTATCTTTTTAATTGCATATTATAGCATCATACCCCATGTATTATAATGAAGAATAAAGCAGTCACAAATATGCCAGCCCAATGAAAACAAATGTTCAAATGTGGTGCTGTCCACTCAAGCAGGAAGCAATCAACAGAAATTAGGCCACAGTGTTAAGAGATATGGTGGTCAGATTTAACTTGGTTATGAACCCATGACCCATAACTCAACTGAGCCCAATTTTTCAATGACCAACAAGCATGGCATGAAAATTCTCAATAATACAAAATTATTTATGGTAGTTGTCTTTCTGAATGAAAATAATCATTAAATTTCATGAATCAAGAAAAATTAAGTCTCCTCTCATGATCTTCAGATATGATATCATGTATATATGAAATGCACTTTCAAAAAAAATCTGTTTTACAATAGTTCTCGGTACCTGAACACAGTGAAATTTTAAAGATTTTTCATGCCATAAAAGTAAAGTAAATGAGATTATAATAACCAAATGTCCAATGGTTCTTATGTATGGTACCACAATAATCTCTTGTACAAAATTTCACAAAGATATTCCTGATAGATTTAGAGAAAATACATTTTGAAATACCAGGAAATTTTGGTCAAACGTGCGTCTGACCCTTAAGAGGATGGTGTTGGGTGACCAATCCCTACTGCTGATCTCCATACATACACACATTCATTAAGAGGGTTGGGTGTTGAGTGACCAATCCCTACTTCTGATCTCCATACAAACCTCAGGAGATAGATTTGATCCATTTTGCATTATAGTTAATTTTACGTTTTTTATTATGAGTAGATACAAGTGCTTTGCCACTTCTTTAGTGCGACTATCTTGGTTCGCATTTTGTATGGCGATCACCAACATGATCCGTCACCCCACCCCCCCCCCCCATGTTCATGATTATGCTTCTGTGGCTGAGGTTATCAACAAATTTATATTAACATAATATACTGAGTTTCAGACTGCCTTGTAGAGTGCCGTTCGGTCTTGACATCCACATCTTGGTGCGGCACACACCCAAACCTCTGTGTTTCTGCGAATAGTTAATTGTTCGTAGTCATATCTATCTATATATATTTAATAGTGTACGTTAGTACTTGCTTATAGTACATTTAGATATATGCCAGGAAAAAAGTTGACTACACAACTTATTAAATAAATACCATTGTTGGTTGGCAGTTCATACAGCATGGCACATTCCATCCGTTGGTGCTTACATTGACACTACTAATCCAATAACTATCTGTGTTTTTGTGGAAACAAGTTATTGGGCTGATGTTTAGACTTATTGTTGATGCTATGCTCATTGCATAACTTTGTGGTACACCAACAGGGTTTATGTGTGTACCTTTATGGTAGTGTGATATATGGTACACCATCAGGGTTAATTTGTGTACCTTTATGGTATTGTGAGGGTTTATTTGTGTACCTTTATGGTATTGTGAGGGTTTATTTGTGTACCTTTATGGTATTGTGATATATGGTACACCAACAGGGTTTATTTGTGTACCTTTATGGTATTGTGACATATGGTACACCATAAGGGTTTATTTGTGTACCTTTATGGTATTGTGATATATGGTACACCAACAGGGTTTATATGTGTACCTTTATGGTATCGTGATATATGGTACACCAACAGGGTTTATTTGTGTACCTTTATGGTATTGTGACATATGGTACACCATCATGGTTTATTTGTGTACCTTTATGGTATTGTGATATATGGTACACCAACAGGGTTTATGTGTGTACCTGTATGGTATCGTGATATATGGTACACCAACAGGGTTTATTTGTGTACCTTTATGGTATCGTGATATATGGTACACCAACAGGGTTTAATTGTGTACCTTTATGGTATTGTGATATATGGTGTACCATATATCACAATACCATATATTTGCTGGCAATATTGTACTGCAAACTGCAAAAATGCCAGCTGCAAAATTGCCAAAATGATTAATTTCTGCCAGTTGTCAACTAATCAGCGTCAGTGGTGATCATGTGCGACAGCGGTTTTTTGCATGATTGCTGATATCGCTGAGCTGTTCACAATATATTAAGAGCACAGTGCGTATCATATATTCTTAGGCCAGTCAAAATAATGTCATGCACTTGATATGTTGGATTGTGAGATCACCGGTACCAGCTCCATCGATGGGATGCTGCTGATATATGTGAAGCATAACACCCCCTGTGGTTGAAAATTCTCAATAGGAATTATTGTTAGCCACGATGGAGCACGAGTTGGTAGACAGTCGGCAAAATTGCCAGCTAACTAAATGATCATCGGGCATGGCATTTTTGCAGTTTGCAGTGCAATTTTTCCAGCGTATGAACGTACCCTAAAAATCGCCACGGTGTTGAGTGTTATGCTTATCGCTCACTGTTTACATGCTGCGTATAAACAAACGCTCGGCTTCCACAAAGTGTGTTTTGTGGATAATATGGCATTAATACTATCAGTATACTATCCTTTAGTATATTCTTGAGGAAATTTTCACAATTTGGTGACTGTTATTTCTTTATTGTAACCTACAACGAAGGTCGGAAGTGCCTTTAACGACAAAGACACTAAGGAGGGATAGAGGTGGTTATGTAATTAACAGAACAACACTCACCTGCACACGTTATAACACCCCAATTTCCAAGTATTGAAATTTCTCTGAATTTCCAGTAGACTCTCAGTTATATGACCGGATTCCGCGGTGACTCAAACTGCGTGTATGTTAAATTGAAGCTCAATCAATATTGACCTGAAATGTTGAAACATGACACAAGAGCGAACACAATGGAATTACACTAAATAACTATATGCACGGGGTACTTCTTGAATGCATTTGATTCCCATTGTGTACATTTGTGGTATACAAATCCCCATATGCACACACTGGTGATATTAATCGCGACCATCCGTGACGCGATCGATTTCAAAAGCCTCTACCTGTCCAATGGTGTCTCAATTATTAATGTGTGCGGCGATTCTTAATTTAAGACTGCACTATCATTCAGTTTCAATAGAGAGTTCAAATGCATATTTTTAACGCCAGCACGGCGAACAAAGCAGAGCATCTGAACCCGTATAGAGGCAGCGTCTAGAAAAGTCGATCGCGTGATAGCATGTAACTTGTCAGTTAAAGGGGTACTGTACGCCACATGTTGTTGTTGGTTTCTATAGTCTCCGAGTCGGAGAATAAGGTAACAATTTTTCCATTATTTGAAAGTCTGTTGAGTACGAAGTCATGTTACGGATGACAAATTTACCGGAATGCAAAAATACAAATTGTCGTTGTCGAGTAATTTTTGTAAAGTTTTCAACCAAATGAATCAAATAAAAGTTATATTATATGCATACTAGTCCCATATAATCATTTAAGTTATTGTATCGTCGCTAGTCAGTGAGTGGCTTGAGTGTTCTCCCCGTATCATCATAATATTTTAAGCAATCGTGTGTGCGATCGGTTTAAAAATCCAGTATCCCTCAATTACTATTTTTGATTACTGTAATTCGTAATTTAATTGACGCCATTTTATGGCTCCAGTCATCAATTCAATTTATATCAAATTATTAACTTTTAAATTATTAAATTTTAAGATAGCCTATTAACCTGAGCGTTTACAGAATACATCTTCGACTCAAATTACTTATGTTTCTATATAGTATCGATATTAGATCGTTGTTGTCACCGGAAATTTAATGAAAATGGCGTACAGTACCCCTTTAAGTATCTCCCATTTGAACACGGAAGTAAAAATTGGAGACGAGAATCTGAATGTTTCGATTGGTATAAATTGTATTAAAGGACCACTTAATTTTCGAGGGATTGATTCTTTTTTATAGTGCCTTGATATACGGTTCTAATAACAATATATGCCATAAAATATGATTGAAATGCTATAATTCATCACTATTTAAACGTCAGTGTCTCAGAAGATGCCCGTAGAGATATAGAAAACAGCTGAAATCATACTAAGAAAACCCCCCTTTTGGATCCCAGAATGCAACAGAATTCACACTTTTTAATTGAAGGATAATAACTCTATCTTTAAGATTTAGAGTTATTCCCCCTCCATTGAAAATAATACAATTTGAACTACAATCCAGATGAAGAACTCACGTCAGTAACTCAACAAAAACAACATGTTCACAGTTTATTACACCTGATAAGTTGATAATATAATGTTTTGGAGCTTCCTCTTTCAAATGGTATATAATATGGCATATATTTTATATAAAGTAATCTGGGGGTTCGAAATTTAAGTGGGCCTTTAAAGAGACGGGCGGTATTCGTATGTTATAATTTATAAAAACAAATTATCAAATTATGATAATTTCATCAAAAATATACTAATATTATAGCATAATGATGATATGGATACGATATTATTCACAAAACGCGCTTTGTGTCAGAGAAAATGCAGGTCGAGTGTTGTTTAGTTTCTCGCAAAAAGCACGGTGAATTGTTTATAAGCATATTTCTCTTTATTGCCTCCACTATATGAAGAGTAGAAACTATGTAGAACAGCACACATGCGTACAATAACAGGATACACTGAACATAACATGAACATATAAACATAAATACACCATTGTCAGTGCGGGCAAAATACACCACGCGATATATGTATACACGTGTACGCGTGCATGAACATGCACATATATGCATATATACTTGCAACATACATGCATTTATAGATGTACGCACACACACACAGGCGCACATGTACACATGCAGACTGCTAGACATCATCCACGAAGGGGGAGGGGCAACACTGTTACAAATTTGTCAGATTATAATCATAAGGGTTACCTATTATCCACCCACTATTTTTTTTTTAAACCAAGAACATCTTGATCCCAACAACTACCATTCCATTCTTATCCAACTATATGGAACAACTTAGATAACGAATTTACATCATACCAAACCAGACACACATTCAAACGGCGTTTACATGCCGATTGCATTAAAAAATATGCTGCAACAATTAAATGCAACAATCAAAGATGTCCCGACTGTGTGGTAGCTCGTCAATAGAGTTACCTCCCCTATACCACAATCCACAACCCCACTCAGCACATTCCTACTCGACGTTCAATGAACATCCCACTGACAAGAAAGAGACAAACCATCGAGTAATCAATAAGCGATTTATTTATAGACGTATACCCTCCATGCATATAATCCATTTAAATGCAACCATTATGTGATACATAATTATATAGCCGTGCATTGTACAATAAATCTATAAATCTGACCGCCTATCGTAACATCTTTTCACCTTTAAGGGGGTGGCAGTAAGACAGTCTAGCCTGATTATACCACCCCCTCGAATATACAATATAATATTTGTCAAATGTTTATGCATTAAAACATGGCTATGACGTCACGCCTTTATTCACCGAGTCCAGTTTATAGGATAATGGATGGTTATTGTCGAGATCGTACATTATTTTTCAAACAACTATTCATTATTTTAATATTGGATGCTCAATATCCAATTTAATGAACAGTTATTTTGCTGCGGACGATTTAATTTAATATGACATGCATGTATGATACCATAATATATGCATGCAGCTATCTATAGACACCAGTTGTCAAGTATAATATCGCTCTGATTGATTGCCAGAACAGGACAGGACTGACACTCGGGTTGGGTGATATGGTGGGCGGGGTGTACAATCCTGAATACCAGTTAATTTTGGGGGGGGGGGGGTGAATCCTGAATACCAGTTAATTTTGGTGGCTGAATCCTGAATACATGTTAAGAAATAATATGCGATAAATGACATACAAATTGATGCCGGTCGCGTTGTGGGCGTTATGAGACCGTTATGATACGAGTAATGATACGTTATGATGGCATGGTGGTCGAATATGCCCAAGAAGCTATTCTACCCACTCATTCATACAGATAACTAGCACAAAAATATTATTTTGCGCCATCAAAACCTGCGTCCAAGATGTTTTGCTTGAACCTGAATACCAGTTAATTCGGGGGTATGCATCCCGCGTACTGCTTCAAAACACCCTGAATCCCGCGTACCGAAAAGGGGGGGGGGTGATACCCTCATGAATAGGCAATGAATTTGCAACTGTTAAAATTTCTCGAATCTGATTCCGTTCCCGTATGGCATGTTGTAGCACCATTCACGATAAAACGTAAAATATATATAGCAATTTACATGTAAATGTAGTCCTTCGATCTTCAGTATTACCCGCGATCTCAAACTCACGGTGGGGAATCACGTGGTTTCGAAAATGGCGGAGGCGACAGAAAACACATCGAGAAATGAAGAAAAAGGTAATAAACTAGGATATGACAGATTACATAGTATTTTGGTAGCTACGAGCATATGCTACACTATTTTTCAAACAAGCTGATACCTCATGTGTGTCCAAACTCACATTTGTTTGCTCAAACATTGTGACAAAAAGTAGTCAGTCGAAGGATTTTCCGCGATGTGTTACTGGTGTATTCCACGAACATTTTCTATTTTCATGCTTTTTCTCTGCTTGGACCGAAAATATTGTTACTAATGTTAAGTTTATTGAAAAAAAAGCACATTTAGTCGGCAATATATTGAACCCTGCTTTTAAAAAATGTATTTTTCCTTGTGAATCGTGGCGTTTTCATTAGTGATGAGTGTACACGCACCATAATTAAGTGATGAGTTACCACGAACTTGTTCAGACCAGACTGAATAACTAGAGGATACCAGATATCAGATCCATTTGTCCACAACACACTGCATGTATAAGCATCTACACGTTTCTAAATTTGCCATGTGGACTTCTTTCTTGATGTAGGCCAAAATGCCAGTGAGTCAAGTCGGGTCATGATGGTTGCAGGATATGCCTCCAACAAAACTGATTACTTCCTGCAGATATAGTAGCCAAGTAAGCATCATAGTTTCATATTTGAAGTATATGCACTTCATCTAAAAGAGCATGGGATGCAGGCATTCTGTTATATTTCCCAATTGGCACTACATGGTTTAGCCCCGTGTTTACATTTTACGTTATTCCGATTGTGTAGTAGACATCGTGCTATGTTCATTCTTGACTTGAAACGTATTTTATTTGCATATAATACAAAAGGGATCGAGGCACAAGTTTTTTCAACTTATGAAGCCCCTCTCCCAATACAATCGATTTAGATACAAAATGTTTACAAGATGACAGCTGAACATATTTACATGCAAGATTTTGTGATTTTATGGTGATTGGTGTAGTGCCTTCCAGAGCATATTGCTATATATGGGTTATGGATGATTTGATAGCTATAATATTTGGTGGGGTTTATGTGATTTTTGGTTCGTCTTAACTGATGTTGGATCAGGGTTTTGTCAAAGGGATATTTTCTTCATATAAATAAATATATATATACATACACACACATACATACACATATATATACATACACACATACATGCATACATATACATATACACACATATACATATACACATACATATACATACATATACACACATATATATATATATATAGATATGCACACACATACACACCCTCATACATATACATATACACATATATATACATATGTTAGTCAAGTGTTGGTCGGCTACTCTGGAAGACAGTACATACGGTAGATCAAAATTACAGAGAACTGGTGATTGAGTGGGGGAGTAGGTCCATGAGTGGGGAGCCAGTAGATTACTAAACTGCGTAGTTCATATATTTACCGGTGTATATACTAAGGCAATTTGAAGTCCTTCCTTGAGGATATATTTTGTTTTAAATTCAGTTATCGAAACGCTTTGTTGCTACAAATATATTGCTGAATTATATTGAACAGTTTCTTATTACTTTGGGACGAGATATTTGGTATTCCGAACAGAACTTCGTTAATGTCGAGAATTTGGAGGCTCTCGCGAGTCAATTTATCAGCGAGGACGGCTCGCTCAGACTGATACAAGGGGCAACTAAAGAAAACATGAAAGGCGTCTTCGGATGGATTTCCACAGAAGCACACAGGGCTATCGTGGATATAATTATTAAACATATCAGAGCGGAGTTCGCTACATCTATTTCGGATGCGACAGTGTAGGTTACTGTTTTTTCGTTGTCCTGTGTAGAAGTACAAAGGAGGGGCAGGTGAGGGGTCCAATAGCTGCAAATTAGTTTTAAATATAGAGAATTAGCCAACGTTAGTGATTATTTTGGGAAGTTTATTCCACTCAGTGGTTGCCGACGGAAAAAAATACTTTTTGTAATGTTCTGTATTACAGAAATATGAATAAAATTTGCCGGGTCGCCTCAAGTTGTAACCCGACACCTCGTTTGCTCTAGGGGGAAGTGTAGATGATAGATAGGATGGGGCTTGTTCGTTTACTATTTTATAGACTAGTTGCAGTTTGTGTATCTGTCGCCTTCTATCGAGAGAAGGCCACCCCACTTCCTGCAGAACTGTGTTATTAGATGCAGAGCGAGTGATGCCACTGACAATCCGCCCAGCTTCAATGTGTAGTCGATCGAGCTTATCCAGGAGATATTGCGGTGCGCTGTCCCACACTACGTCTGAGTAATCAAATAGGGGTAGTATATACGTTTTATAGATAATTTCAATTATTTTTCTGTCAAGTTGGTACTTCAGGCGCCTTAGTTGAGCTAGTCGAGATGCAATCCGATTTACCAGGCCGTCGATATGGGCATTCCAATTGAGGTTTGACTGTAGTTCCAGACCAAGGTGTTTATGCGTGTCAACAAACGATATTGTTTCATCGGCGAACTTAAGTTCTGGGTGTTTTGTTTTCGGGGTCATTAATGAGTAGAAAATTCCAACCGTTTTTGTCGGGTTAAAGCTGACCAACCATTTTCGGGACCATGTCGATATTTTTTCAATATCACTATTCATAGCGGTTTCTAATAATTTGATGTCATAATGGCTGTTCGTAATGCAAGTGTCATCGGCATACATTCTAGTATCAGATTATATATTGTCGGCTAAGTCATTGATATAAACAAGGAACAGGAAGGGTCCAAGGATCTAACCATGTGGCACACCGGAAGGGATGACCTCATATTCGGAATAAGCATCATTGACTAATACTCTTTGTTTTCTATTGTTTAAGTAGTCTTCGAGCCAATATAATGTGTTTCCTTCTAAACCATAAGCGCTCAACTTATGAATTGTGCCAAGACAACCCCAGGGACATAACTTTCAACCCGGGAAGAAGACAGGCAATCTCTAAGCCGCGGGGGCGCTCGGTTACCACACATATCAGCGCCACTGTTGGCCACATCTAGATCGCAAAATACTGGACACCAAAACGAATTAGCGGACGTCCATGCAATAACCATCCCCGACACATACATAGGGAAATGATTGGGGAGTAAACAGAACGATCTTGGGATTAGCGAGACCAGATATCTCGCCTAGAAAAGCTACCGAAACCTAACGCAGCGTGATGGATAAGGAGAAGAGTCTAAAGGACGCATAGGAAAATGACGATCGCCCGATTACCCTAGGTACGCCTAGAACCGATTCGCCGTGAAGATGCACCGGGCTGTCATTAATGCCCTCTGTGTATTTAGTAAGAAGAAAGTCGACACCGATAACCAGTTCTATCTGACCACACAGCGAGTATCAAGAATTCTCGGACGCTAGGAAAAACAGCAGAAAGTATGGACGTAAACACAAGGTAAACATTATGACTCTTGTGGTTCTAACAACGTCCCACTGATGCGCCGACGGAAGAAGAAGAGCAGACGACAGGAAGACAAACTCAACCGGAACTCAACCGAGTAGAAGACGAGCAGACACGCCCAACCTATGAAGACAGAAGAAGACCCTAAACCGAGCAGACGACAGGAAGATAAACCCAACCAGGAGAAACCCAGATGCCGACGATTGAACATTATTGACTTTGTTGTAATTAAATAATCAAACCGTTCTGATAGTCTTTAAGAGTTGTGTGTACCCGTATTGGCACAGAATCAGTCCCCTGTGCCAATGCTTTAGAGATATCGCAAAAAAATAGAACAAGTAAATAAACCTTTAGATGTAGATGTAGATGTAGATGTTTATTTGTACAATAGATAAGAATAGATAACAAAGCATTGATATATGAATTAATGGTATTGTACAGGAGCAGCATGACCTACTGGCCGTCTTCCTGCTGCCCCTCAATCAATAATACAATAAGAAAATATGATGGCATATGTAGTTTCAGGTTTGCTGGTTGGTGTTAAATGTTAAATAATTTAACTATATTGATAATTTTAATTGAAAATGGTATAAATTGTGAACTTAAGAGTATATATCTGATAAACTATTGCGTTTGATGGGCAAGTTAGAAAAGCTAAATCGGAATAACATTGTGAGGTCGCGACGGCCCTATATAATGTAGTTTTTGAAATAATCAGAGTGGACGGCGGATACCAGGCAATAAGTTAGATTTTTTATGACAGCATAATGCCGTACATAATTTGCCTTATCATATATAACATTTCAATTTAAAAATTCACGGACGCCGCCGTGTATGTCACAGGGCTGTCTGGAAGGGCGGGTGTTCAGGTGATAACTCTTAAGTTGTAAGTTGCTTGAGGCAAGTGATATGATGATTATCTATCGCAAATGTAGCATGATTTGATGTTACATGTAGCCGAATATTTACCTATTAGTTCAGTAGATAATAATTTTTTGAATACATAATTAAACTTACAAATTTTTATTTTGGAGTTAATCGAATTCCACACATTGGGAAAAGTATGTGTTGGTAGATTTTCTGAAAAACATGTTCTCGGTGTTTTGCTTCTTAGTTTATTCGCCTGTCTTGTATTTACACCGAGGGAGAAAGTGAACATTTTTTCAAATGATTTTGGGAGATTTCTTTTAGACCAGTTGTACATAAAGAGCGCCGCGTGCATGGTGTAGAGATCTTTGAACATTAGAATATTCTCTTGTTTGAAAAGGGGTTCTGTGTGGCTATTATATTTAGATTTGCATAGAATACGAATTGCTCTTTTTTGTAAGGTTGATAACACATTAGCATGACATGAATGTCCCCATACTGGGAGACAGTAAAGAAGATGGCTATGGACTAAAGAGTGGTATAGAATTTTTCGTGATTCTTTTGGTAAAATGTTTTTAACTTTGTTCAAGCAGTAGAGGGTGTGGTTCAGCTTCCTTTGTATCATTGATATGTGGGTTTTAAACGTTAAGTTTTCATCCATGATAATACCTAGGAATTTGATGGACTGTACTTGCATTTGATTCCCTACCCTAACTAATTCTATGCCATTCATTTTAAGTGTAAAGTTTCTCCACTTTTCTTCATTGCCTTTAGGGTGGATTAACATGAATTTACTTTTAGCTGTATTGATTGACAGTTTGTTACAACAACACCATTCAAATATGTGTTTTAATTCGGTAATCGATGTTTTTTTTAATTTTTTTTTATCGTAGCCAGATGAATATAGGGTGGTATCATCAGCAAATGACAGCATATTCATTTTTGTACATTGGGGCATATCGTTTACATAGAGGAGAAAAATTGTCGGACCGAGAACTGACCCCTGGGGCACGCCACACGTTATCCTTTTTAATGCGGAAGTATGTCCTTGACAGTCAACATATTGTTTTCTACCCGTGATTGGCACAGGTTATGATATAAATCTACTAACTGATATGTTGTGTTATGACCTTGGGGAAAGCCCGATTGATGGAAGTACAGGAGTTTGTTTTCAATAAAGAATTCGCTCATCTGTTTAAGAACCACTTTCTCGAAAATTTTGGCGAGGCACGGTAAAAGGGAAATTGGGCGATAGTTTTTCGAATCAGCAGGATCATCTTTCTTGATAATAGGAATGACGTTTGCAAACTTCCATGCTGCAGGGAATTTCGATGTGTTAATTGATTTTCTAAAAATAAGAACCAGTGGGCGTGCAATAGATTTTGCTGTGTCGCGGAGCATTCTAACACTTATCCCGTCATGTCCATGGGCTTTGTTCAGCTTGAATGATTTGATAGCCGATTCTACGTCGGTTTCTGTAAAAACCAAATTTGGCATTATTTTTTTGCAGCGCTTCGGAAAGATTGTGATGCTATGTTTGGAGTCATTAATGGTTGAATTTGCAATGAAGCTCTTGTTTAGTATTACTGCATTTTCAGCATCACTAGTTGCATATGAGTGGCCGTTTGCTGTTATGCTGCCTGTGGAGCTATATAGTGGAGGGATAGTCTTAGATCTTTTCTTATTCAGGAGGTAGTTTATTATTCTCCAGAAGTCTCTCGGGTTGGAGGATTCTCTTATTCGCTCTTCCAAATTTTCGTCGAATTTGATTTTCGCGTGTTTTTTCATGTTGTTTATTTTATTTCGGATATTTTTGTACTCTCTCCATAATATCGGTTTGTTAGTTTTCACGGCTTTTTTTCTCACTCTGTCACGCTTTTTTATCTCGCGTCGAATGTCTGAATTAAACCAAATTTTGTCTGATGTTCTCACTGTTACAGTTGATTGTGGGATTGTTTTCTCCATTATAGATAAGAATTCCGTATGGAAATTATCGACTGCTTTATTTACATCTGTTGTGTGATTTATGAGATCATCCCAGTCTACTGATTCGAGTAAGCTATTTGCATGTGAAAAGTTAGCCTTTATATAATTCCACACCTTTCTTTCGAATGATGGTGCCCGGGTATTATCGAACGATATTGTAGCGTAAACACCTAGATGGTCTGAAACCCCAAGGTCTAAAGTATCAGCGTCTAGAACTTGCATAATCTTGGAGGTAATAATGGGATCGAGGAGAGTACTTGATGTGCTGGTTACTCTGGTGGGAACCGTAATGACATTTTTCATACTGAAACCATCTGTTATTTGTTTGATCTTCGAGGAGCTGTCCAAAAAATTGGCATTAAAATCGCCAGTGATGACTACATTTTCTGAATTATCAAGTGCATCAGAAATTTTGGATTCAAGTAGTTCCCAATAATTTGTGGCGCAGAAGTCTTCAGATCTATAGGATACCCCGAGTATTATGCGGGTTTTTCTAGAGTGGATTTCAAACCATAGACACGATGAGTCGAATTCTAGTTCAGTTTTCCGATTGAAAATGAGATGATCAGCAAACATTACGCAAATGCCCCCTCCATTAGAGTCACGGTCTTTGCGGATGGGAGAACTATATCCAGGGATTTCTAGCTGGTTTGATGGGTATGACGGGTCAAGGTGGGTTTCCGTAAAACATAACACATCATACTCGTTTATTAAGTCTGAAATTTTTCCTAATTTATTACGGATACTGCGCACGTTGTAATGGAAAATGGAGATTGTGTTGTTGACTGTCGATAGCGGAGGCCCAGGGTTAATTTCAATGTCTCCTGATAACATTAATATTAAAAGAGTAAACATAAATATATATCTAGGACTCAATAGACTGAAAGCTCCAAAATTCAGACTGCCGTTTTTTGCAGTTGTGATATGTGACTTTCTTTTTGCTGAATCGAAGATACCAATAGCTGCCCTATACTGATTCAGGGCACACGTCATTTTTCAGACGGTGGTTCGAAACCAGGATAGGGCAGGAACTGGACTTCGACTCTGCAAACGTTACAATACTGATATGAATATATTTTGGCAACCCACAAATGGACCAAGGGGTATGGTGCTTGATCTGAAAATGTTCAGAAAAGGTTTGGCAATTGGAATCAATGGTTCGAATTTGTGCAGACATGTAGGAAGTATGAAATAAAGAAAACATAATGAAGGCATAGAATATGAAGCAAATATATACATAATGATGATGGATGATGGTATTCGGCATGATAATTCATCGCGATTTGTTTTCGGCCTACAACGGGTATTTTGTTTGGATTAATTTTGACAACAATATTATAAAAGTAGAATAAATTTGTCCATTTGCTATTTAGGTCAGGGGAGAAAACAGCTGAAACGGGCATGCACAACCGCCACGGACGTAGTATATCCTCACAAATATCGTCATTGAAGAAACTTAAATTGATATTTAGTGTCGTGATGTGCGAGGTAGCTTTCGGGATAATGTATTTACACATATATACCCTCAAAGGGGTAGAGATCTTGTCATCCATATAGTGGTTTCGACTTTATACAATCTTATCTTTATTTGGTCAGATTTGAAATGATCGATTAGAAAGAAAAAAATAGTCAGGAGAGATATCTTATTCAGCGTAGATTTCCCCCTTTCGTATAGATTGACAACGTTCGATAGGAAATTATTGTCATCACGGTCTACCATACTACGTTTAACAGATTGAATTGTTTTGATTCGAATTTAATAGCGCGTGAAAAGTCACAGGATCGTGAACTGCAGGCAGTATGGTTTAGTTAAGATTAATGTAGGTCGCGAAGACCCGGCTTGTCGCATCAGCTGAAATTCTCCACTATGATTATATAGGGACGTTTTCTAGGACAGTGAACATGTGATCGTGTTGCTAACATTTCTTGTGCTGTGAGCGGTTCATTCATTAACTGTATTTTCGTAAAGAGAGATGTGAGAAAGTTATTGCGGCGAAATCACGGATTGGATGGCATTAGCAGGTACACTACACAAATGGTATATCATAATGATTTTATCTGGTAATTCCACATGTGTATTTTTTTTTTTTTTTTTTTTTTAAAGGCGAGATCAATCCGAAATACCCGACAGGGACATAGAGTTCCGGGGGGGGGCAGAATTTAATAGAGTAAGTTGACATTCTTGAATATTTTCATTTTGTCATGTTCGGGACTGAGCTAGATCATGCCATGAATCTCTACTCTGGGCATCAGCCAGAGCAGAGATTCATGGCATGATCCAGGGCTGAGCCTGCGGTCCCAATTTAATTTTTTTGACAAACCAGGATTACTAGTAACATGTCAGTATGAATTGGAATGGCATTGGGGAGGGGTGGTCAAACAGTTCTCTTTTATATTCCACATAAGGTTTTTATTTTATTGAGTGATGACTAATGTCTTGTTTACTGTTCTTGTTTTTGAACTTTAGTTTGAGGCTAAGCATTTTTAAGTTCCATAACTATATATAGTTATAGTTAACAAATATTAATTTATTATTGTTTATTATTGTTATTATTATTATTAATTTTTATTTTTTATTACCGGTATATATTTTTTTTTTTTTTTTTTTTTTTTGTAGAAAATTCAGGGTTTTTCCAAAATCATTGCAATTTGGAACAACAGTTTGACCTCCCCTTCGCAAGACATACATGAGGTTAATATGATAATTGATATAATTTTATCATTTTGGAAGACAAAAACAGGGTTGTTAGCATTTAAATGTCAAATTCATAGTTGTAGAAATAAAAAAAAAAATTAAAAATTAAAAATCAGGATTCTTCCAAAATTGTTGCAATTAAGAATGACAGTTTGACCTCCCCTTCCCAATATATACATGATATTAATATGGTAATTGATAAAATTTTAACATTTTGCAAGGCAGAAACAAGATTATTATCATTTGAGTATCAAATGCATAGTGGAAGGTTCAGTAGGCTATACATACTACAGTGCCACTGGAGTGTAAAGCCAATTAATAAGGATTTGTGACACATTTATACAATAAATGTAGGCCTATATCAGCCCGGTTCATAATACATATGGTAATAGAGATTACTAATAGTTCATAATTTGAGGCGAATCCTGTGCTCCAGTTTTCAATTTAGGGAGGTTCAACTATGAGAAGTGTAATAGCATTTATTTAGTGCTTACTAGTACTGGTACGAGTGCATTGAGCGGTTGGATTATTTGAACCAATGTGAACTGTGCCCCTTTGAAAATTTATGTGGTGTAGAATAGTTTTCATATCTGAAATGATATTTATGATGGGTGAGGTGGGTCACAGGGTTATACTTTTAAGCAACCGCCCAGGAAAGGGTACCAAGTTTACAATGGGATGTCATATACTATTATACCAGCTGATCTGTGAGCATTTGATTAGAATTATTTTTGGATTGCTAAGTATAATTCATAAAAAACATTCTAGCTTAGGGCTATGATATGGATATATGAAATAAAATTTTCCTTAGGTATTAGTAGGTTTTAAAGATGTATTTATAAATGGGTAAAGGGGCATTTATGTTCAAGATGACTGATATCAAATGCTTGGCACGATTGGACATTTCATATGATGAATACAGCAAACAAATGTTCAATTCTTATTGAAATGTCATCTTATAACTTGGATTTGTTTGAATTCAGTTAAATCAGTTTCTAAAAATTGGAGCGTTAAGGAAGAGTTGGATCAGTGGAAATGTTTATTGGGACTCAAACACTCAATGGGAAAGTTTAGCCATTTCCTTAGGTATTAAAGATGTATTTATAAATGGGTAAAGGGGAATTTATGTTTAAGATGACTGATAGCAAATGATTAGCACGATTTGACATTTCATATGATGAATACAGCGAATTAATGTTCAATTCTTATTGAAATGTCATATTATAACTTGGATTTGGTTGAATTCAGTTAAATGAGTTTCTCAAAATTGGAGCGTTATGGAAGAATTGAATCAGTGGAAATATTTATTGGGACTCAAACATTCAATGGGAAAGTTTGGCTATTGTCAGACTGTGGAGTGGAGAATCTGTCTCGGATGATATTTTAGAGGGATTTAAATGTCTAAAATTTGGAGCGTTATGGAAGAATTGAATCGGTGGAAATCCATAATGGGACTCAAACATTCATTGGGAAAATTTGCCTATTGTCAGGCTGTGGGGTGGGGTAACTGTCTCAGATGACATTTTAGAGGGAAATTATCTTATTTTGGCTTCGGTTAGTAACGAGATCAGTGATAAGGTCTAAACTAAAATGAATCCATGCCTATGTCAAACTCTGATAAGGTGCTGTTGGCAGAGGCAAGGATTCTCTTTTTCTTTTTTTATAGCCAATATACTTGTGTATTTCGGATATACTTTAATTAGTGTGGTGGGATTGACACAATATCATGTACATATGATTGGATGTTTCTAAATGATAATATAGGAGGGTAGGTCAATGGATAATATGGACAAGCAAAAGTAATAAGTTTACACAAGCTTGAGGGACTTTGCCTCTTCAAGCGAATTCACTTTAAGAGGCCTGGCAGACTCAGTTTTCTTGGCAAAGATGGTCCCTCGAATTGTCCAGTAAGAATTCAGTTTCTTGTCCTTCTTTAGGGTGGCTAGCTCCCTGACTATATCATTTCTGGCTTTTGTTAGGTCCTCTGTGATATAGATTTTGCTCTGACCTTTCAACAATTTCTTGCTGTCAAAGACTGCTTTGCGAGCATACCAATTGTCAAAACGCACAATCATATTGCAGGACTTTGATGTTTTGTTTGACATCCTCTTGGGGTTCCTTGACTCATTTTGATTAGCACTAGCTGCTCCCTTCGACACTGTTTGTTGGGACTCAAAGACAGTGTCCACTTTCCTCAGAGGAATCAGAGGAGTTTCAGGCACTGTGTATATACCCCCTAGGGGATGAGCATTAGAAATATCTCTGGGGTGGAGTTTAACATGCAGGAAATGTTCACAGATGTCCCTGATTACACCATTTGCATCAATGTTACGGGGGTCAGAAATGTCTTCTGGGACTGGTACATTGTGGAAGTGAAGGCAGTTTATTCTGCTATACATTTCACCTTTCTCTACCTCGGTATCGGTGTACTTCATGGCCTCTTTGAATTTATTTTCGACTAGTTCCTTTACCCATTCAGTATTAGGAGAATCAGTACTAGTAGGGACTGCATTGGAATTTTGCTTTGTCAGTTCTGTAAGCTTTTCATTTTCTCCTTTTAGTTGGATCACTTCAGTTTTTAATGATTCAATTTCTTGTTTCATTGTTAACATACCATTTTTGACTGTTTTAACTTCTTCCTGTGTATTTGTTATGCTGGTCTTAACAGTTTCTTCAATAGTTCTGTTCATGGTGGAGAACATTTCAGTCAAGATTTTCATTTGGTTGCCTAAGGTATGGAATTCTTCCTTCATGCACGTGCTTATCTGGTCCTTAATTGTTCGGTTGATGTGCTCATCTAGGGAATCTTCATCAGTAACTGGTGCTCTGCGTCTTTTATTCCTTTCTCTTGCTCGAAAGGAGCGCATTGACACAGAGGCAGAATTAAATTTGGAACTGAAGCTGTTAGGAGAGCAGAGAGCTGAGTCTTGTGGAGTTGGGTTAAGACTGGAGTGTGCATCAGACAGAAAGTTTATGTTGAGATTATGCTGTCCAGGAAAAATAGAATTCTTGGCAGGGGTCACAGGCAGAGATTGACTTGCAGAAATATCATAATGTATATCAGCTACAGTGTTTATTGCTTCCATGATGTTATCAGATTGTGAAGCTGATTCAACAGGCTGGATGCTTGCATCATTTTCAGACATTGAGATCACATCTGTCTGTTTTACATTTGATGAAAGTATTACATTACTATTTGTTGAATGACTTTTGCTTTCATCAGTCTTTTCAGAAACATCGTTTTCCTGTGAGTTATTGATGGAATTTACTTCGGTTGTTTGAAATTCACCGACGTCCGCCATTTTGGGCCGAAAATTGTGTACAGTTGGAGCACAAGTATAAAACGATTGAAATTAAGAAAATGTCAAATTATCAAATGGAACAAACTTCTCTTACAAGTCTATGCATATATATGCTGCATGTTTAACGATTGTGTCTTCTTAGAAGCTTCCCTCTTCCCGTTGAAAACCCGAAAAATACGCGGAGCGAAAATTAGGCGTCTACTCCTTTGCCGCCATCTTGTATTCGTTCTATGTTCATTCTACGTGACTAAAGCCATATTGTTACCATTCATTATTTTTAATCGAACAAAACCACCCATTTTTACTTTCAGAATCACACATTCGACACCGAAGAAAGAAGAAGACTACCGGTATCTGGGAGGCAAAAGGAAAGCACCGTATCAACCGATCTGAATTCATTGATAAAAGGGTCTCTTGGAGTCCGCTGGGAAAAGGCTCGATGCAACGAATCCAAAATGTTACCACAAAAGAAGATGGGCCTTTAAGACGAGTGTATAACGGTGTGACCAATTAACAAAAACAATAAAACAATGTTACATTATTTGATGTTTATTTAATATAAAAATGACCAGAAATCTTAAATCGACTTTCCTATGGCCACGTGTATGAGGCCTGACTTCGACCCAAACTGTTTGCCACAGTGCTACACGACATAACTGACTTGTTCTCAGGCATTTCATCTGAAAAATAAAATCACAAATCCTACGTAAGAATATTTTTGTGACATTATTTCGTGTTATTTTATTATCAAACGTTTCTTATGGTCATTACACTCATTACAAAATGGTGATCAACGACCATTAATAGCGCTGAATTGGACAGTCTCGTCGGTTTTTGTGATTAAGGTTCACAGGTTCTGAAAATTGTGATCAAGCTAGAAACCCAGGTTGGGAGAAATCGTGATAAAGGTACCCAGATTCATCTGCTGTCGACGGTGTATTTTTGTGTTACACAACATGACAACATATCAAAGGATACATTAGTTAATTACATTCTTTCAATGTATATACTGGTAGCAGTTCAAACAATTTAAAACTAAAAGCAACAGCTTAAAACCAAACGAATTTCCAGCAAAGAAATTTAAATCTCGTTTAATTGGATATTCGATGAACATGGGTACCTTATTACGATTCCCCCCAACCTGGGTATCTGTATCACAATTTTCAGAACCTGGGTACCTTTATCAGAAAAATAAAATTAGAGTGACCAATTCTATTACCCCAAATTGAAGAGTACCGTAGTTTGGCGGTTTGCTTGGGCCATACAGCAATATATAATCTTAAAGTCGATTCAGTTTATAGCGAAATTCCAGTAAATTCGGCATGCACCTTGCCTATATGGACGGTTCAGACCTAATTTGCTGAACTCAGTTCGTAAATTTCGGTGTAAGACGATTGACTCGTTTGGTATCCTCTCGTCACTTAATTGCGGTGCGTGTACACTCATCACTAATGAAAAAGCTACGATTCACAAGGAAAAATACATTTTTTAAAAGCAGGGTTCAATATATTGCCGACTAAATCTGCTTTCTTTCAATAAACATAACATTAGTAACAATATTTTGGTCCAAGCGGAATAAAAGCATGAAAATAGAAAATGTTCGTGGAATACACCAGTAAACACATCGTGAAAAATCCTTCGACTGACGACTTTTGGTCAGAATGTTTTAGCAAATAAATGTGAGTTTGGACACACATGAGGTATCAGCTTGTTTGAAAAATAGTGTAGCATATGCTCGTAGCTGCCAAAATACTATGTAATCTGTCATATCCTAGTTTATTACCTTTTTCTTCATTTCTGTTGTGTTTTCTGTCGCCTCCGCCATTTTCGAAACCACGCGATTCCCCACCGTGAATCTACAAGATCGCCATATCTCTGATTTTGCACACCACTCACACCAATCTGCCATTCAATGTACATATATAATTCTCCGCAAAATCCGAAAGATGCCGCATAAATAATTTAAGGCTGAAATGTAAGGGCAAAACTTCCGATGATATTCGTAAATCTATCGCGGAAGGAACTCAGTGTCGGTACGTCGTGTTCATTCAACGGTCGGAAACGCAATTGTGTGCTGCCTGTCCGTTAAGTTGACAATGGGTTAAGATGTCACGCCATCCGTGCAGCCAATGAGCGAGTGGATATGGCCGAACACATGGTACAGCTCAGGTGTCTTGACCCAATTTCGGGTTAATCCATTCTGATAAGAGGTGACGCATCCAACAAATGGACTCGGCCATGTTTTAACCCTTTGCCCAACAGAACGGCCCTGTGCCAATGCATTCTCTTATATATGCGAGTCGACCAAAATCGCCTCGCATATATAAGAGAATGCATTGGCTTAACACATATTAAAAATGATAAAATTGTCAAAGAATGTAGAAAAATATTATAAAAATTGTTTAAAAAATGTAAGAAAAAATTATAAAATTGTTAAAGAATGTAAGAATAAATGGTAAAAAGTGTTAAAAAAGATTTTTTTTTAGGCCAATGCATTCTCTTATATATGCGAGGCGACCTATGGTCGACTCGCATATATAAGAGAATGCATTGGCACAGGGCATAACTGTAACCATCACAATGTGGTCAAGGAGCCGGTTCCAATGATATCCATATTTGTATGGTTCTATTGAGACAGACCGAAGATATTTTAGGCTGTTGAAGCTTTATTTGGCCGGTTTTGGCCGTTTTGTTGGGTAAAGGGTTAAGTCAGATAATAGCTTCAAACCGTACATTATTTCAGCGAATGGAACGATCTCGATCGATCCATTCCCTGAAATAATGTACAGTTTTCAGCCATTATCCTATACTTAATATGTGTATATTGAAATAAAATATCCTATCCTATCCTATCCTTATCTAGTCTAAACTATCAGATACCCAAATATTCCAAAGATCGTCAGTATGACTAATGAAAACATGTATCAATTCAACGCCACCTCCTATTTTATTTATGATGACGTCTGGAATGTTTCCCATTAAAAGAGTGATTTTGTAATTTTTGGGATAAGCTCTCTAGTTCATGAAACATGTTGACACCAAAGCGATCTAAGCTAGTAAACCAAAATGCATTTATATGCTCCTCTAAGACGGAACAGTCGCAAATAACATGTTCTGCAATATTTGTGTAACTACGCAGGGGGGGGGGGGGCCGTAAAAAAGTTGCGAGACGTGGGGGTGTTTTTTTTTACATTGCCATTTTTTTACACCCACCCACCCTTTCTTGCATTTTTTTTCATAAAATGTAGACACCCACCCCCCAAAACCCCAAAACTTTATGTTGGTCCCCTCTGTAACGACCAACCGCTCTATATTGGTCCCTTCTTTGAAAGACCAAATTAAATGTTACTTCCTCAGCTGACTTCCTGTTACAAACATGTGCAAAATTGAACTCTAAGCAATCGAACAAAGGTAGAATATGATGTGATTATATTGGTAAATTTATAACCCAGCCTATTCATCTGTGTGAGTAGATGAAAAATATGTTGAATCCCCTGGAATGACAACAAAAAATAACTAGGGCCAGTGTTAGGGGCTATAATAGAATAAACAATTACACAAAATTAAATTTAACTTTTTTCAGACATCAACCAGCATCAACTAGTAGGCCTAGAGCCTATAGTAATACCAAAAAGGAAAATGTGCATATGAACCAGTGTACGAATTAGCTTTTATGTATGCCTGCATGACCACCGACCCGACCTCGCATTACGACTTAGGATTGGCTAGGCCTAAAATAATGTTTAACCCTTTGAGTTTGAAATCCATATACACGGATGTGCACTTTAGTGACGTGACCGTGGAGACGAGGTCACAGTAAGCGTAACGTCATTGTGTTGGTGTAGGGAAGATAACTCCAAATTGGTCTTCTGTTTACAGTATACCGGCTGTACTCTTGATTTACTATTATATGTCTACCTGTGTCTACTATATATTATTAACTATACATTATTCTGATACATTATTTCATACATTACACTCATGCATCAGCTAACTGTATGAGTAAAGAGACTGTCATGAAGTATAAGAATTATTGTAATATTCTGTCACGAGTTGTTAGCTGATATTGTCAGGCTGCATTAAGTTCACCCTACCCTAGAGCTATCTGAAGTATTGTTTTATTGAACTACACCGTGAACAAGACAATTTTCGATATAAAAACTGCCAAGCAAGCTGAAACAGACAATAAAAAAAATTTGCGCGCAAAAAAAATCAATGAAAATTTTGGGACCCACCCCCACAATATTCACTATTTTTCCATTTATATCAACTTATGTGGGTAATTATATCAATATTGAATGTATTAGTGCTTCTCATATTGCAACAAGCCACAACATATAAACAAATATGTTTAAAACAGTTGAAAATATGTCAATGAAATAAAAATGCAAAAAAAGTGGTCAAAGACTGTTACCGGCCTCGGGTATCCACCCACCCCCCCCCCCTACCTCACGTCTCGTAAAAAAAAATTCGGCCCCCCCCCCCCCCTGAAACTACGGTGACATTTTGAACAAATTGCATCACAAATATCAGACTGTGAGCAAATCAGCTGAGCTACCAAATAAAATGTTGATTTCTCTTCGGGATATTTTTGACAGAGTGTCCACATATTTGACATACGAATATTGTTGCGTATATATATATATCTACTAAATGAGGGGTCATTTCCAAACCGAGTCTGCCATGCATATTCAAATACGGTCCGCGAGTGGTTAATGATTTGCTTCCATGCCAGCTGTTTTGGAAAGTTTGATGACGAAACGTAGTCTTTCAAGTAATCCAATAGTTGACGATTTTCTAGAACGGTGATAACATCATGCACCCAATTGTGAGTGACTGTTTGGTTATGTAAGTAATCTAGAACCCTGTATACAAAACCAGTTTAAACAATTTTCTGTTCTCAGGTTGCACAGTAACAGGGCTCTAAAAGTCTAAGCTTCCTATCGTTGATGATTTCTTTTATCGGACGAGAGCCATATCTGTGCTTGTTTGAATGTGTATACCCTGCAATACTATCACAGTAAATTCCTTATTTGGTGTGTGACGTAATTACCATATATAGGTTAGGAGAAAATACTAACTGGATCAGGGTGGGGTCGGAAAAAAGTGCCATGACAGTAGGCTGAAATTTTTTTTTCCGCCTTTTGTGTACCCACACCCCCCTATTTGAATGAAATTTTATTTTTCCAATTTCATGCGAGGTACCCACCCACGTTTTACCTAAAAATCGGTAGTCTCACACCATTTAGGCTTGGTATTTGTTTCAGTTATAAAGTCTGAGAACAGATAAGAATCGTATAAACCTGCAGCACCCATTGTTATCCTGTTTGTTTTTGTTTATCAATTGATTCATGACTTGTAAACAAGTTATATGAACATTTTACCATATTTCCAATGCTTGTCTGTAGTCACTTTAAACACAACTGTATCGAAAATATAAAATACAAATTTAGGCAAAACATTTATGCTAAATAGTAATGGACCCACACGATCTTATACCATCTGACAACATGGCGTTTAACAGATTGATCAGGATTCATATGGCTTTGATGTGAAATTGTGTCCCAAAAAAAGAAACAATAAATTAAACTAAAAAATCCAAAAAAAATCTGGATGTGGCTTTAAATAGCATTCAATACTTTCTAGCATGATGGGATTTGCATGTTTTGCCTCTTATGCTGTCTGATCAGGTCTTAGGGTGGATACACACATGCATGTAATCTATGTAATTATCGTGTATTTGGCGTTTTACGTGGATCATACAGACAATGCAATATGTGTCCACTGACAACCCAATCATTGCCGACGTGTTGACCGCACTTGGTTCTAGTTCCAATTAAGTCGGAATATAGATAAACCGCAATCTTAGACCGAGTCGCCAGGCCACTTAAAATATTTGTTCGTGGGATAACCCATATGGTGGACGTTCTATTTAAATAATTACCAATCCTCTCTTGATATTCATAGCAGTGGTGGATCAGGATTTCCACCAACTTGGGGCTATATGTGATCCCGAATGCTACCTGGCGGTATGGCTAACTCTGAGCTATTCAACTAAAACATATTATATTGTACCTTTTTCCCAGTTTATTCCGACCGATGCATTCAATTAAGTCCCTTAGCGATTTGAAGCTTTCACGACCCCACGCCAAACAAGCATCATGGTCGAAATTGTTCAATATCAAGCCTGTATATTCCAGACGTGTCGCTTCTGTTGTTTGTGCATTAATAAAATGCCAGATATCACATAGACTTGGCTAATTTCCGCATCCGTAAGAGAAAACATGTTTTGGATTGGCCTTAAATGTCCTGATAGCAGACAGTTTTACTTCGCTTATCACTACTCACTTGTCTGGCCTGTTAACAATGAACCTCTTGAGCGCAGGTGACTAATGTTGTCAATTATTGGTGTGGCCATGTAAAATACATGTATTTTACATACAGACATTACATGCATGTGTGTAACCACCCTATTGCATAATGAGTAAACATTAAAGGTACTCAATCCGATAAAACTCCTCTCAATTACTATTTCAATGGCTTCGGGGGTCCAAAATATTTGATTCGAGTCGAGGAAGTCACCCATCAAAGCTCAGATTTGTTAGATATCGATTTTAGAAATCTATTATTTTTCATTATCGGGAATTCTTTCTGGCCCAGAAGACAGTCAAAATTTCGTTATTATTACCACTTGATTATAGAGTTATCCATCCTTGTCTGTTTGAATAGAGTTTTGGCGTAAAATCTCGAGCAGGTTACCAAATTGACGGCAGTTATTAGTACTCATCTCGAGCAATTAACAAATTTCAAAAATCAATATCTAATAACTCTGAGCTTTGTTTGATGGGTTCCTCGACTCGAATCAAATATGTTTTACCCCCAAAGCCAAAGAAATAGTAATATAGGATCGGATTGTTGTTGTTGGAATCTGTTGAGATGGGAACCCTCTTTACGGATTGAGTACCTTTAATGATATAAATGAATAGCTTTATTCATTTGTATTTACTTTAATCATGGGTGTCATAACTGTCCATTCTCATCTTGAACCAGTGGCGTTGGTACTTGACAATGTGATCTGATGCAAAAGACGAAATTGGGAGTGTTGGTTTGTAACCGGGATTTCTGAGAAGCATTATGTCTATATCCACACTAACTACCCCCCCCCTAAGCCCTGACATAAGTGTCATACATACCATAACAATGATGCTGAACACTTTGATGCAATTATATTGCAGAAATGTTGTAAGAGGAAAAAACTGACCACTTGGAAAAAAGTGACTTTTTTCGCGGCTGAACCACACACCCTAACGGCCTACTGTATGTAAAAAAGTTAATGAACCCCCCCCCCCCCCCCCCCCCCTGACTGGATTGAAAAATATTCATCTTTTTGCAAGAACAATTATATTATGTACGCGTTTTCTGTCTGATGATTTCCCAATTATGAAGTAACGTTGATTAGCTGGATTTTGAACTGACAGCGTGTAGTATGTGTCGATTAAAATTAAATCCGGTGTGATTTGAATGCGATTGTTGGTGGCGCCAATAATTTAGTATTTGCCTTCCACAGCGCAAAGGCATATTTTCATTGGACGATACAGTTGTTCTGAGTGTTTGTCTATAAACATATGGTTATGTAACGGTCTCGATGTTTGTTTACACAACAAAACGTACAGACGTGACAATAACATGCAATATTCGCAATATTTATGATTGGTATAAGAACAAAATATGTCTATTATATAATAATCTTTCTGCTTATGGCGGATGTGACTATTCTAACAGCAATACCCTCCGTGAAGGCCGCCATATCTTTAAAGGATTACACTGATAAACGCTCTTTATTACTTATGTTTGCCCCTTCAAGTCTTCTGTTGTCAACGGAATCTATATATTCTCTATACTCTACGGGGTCAATTTATATCCGTGTTTCAATTTTCACCGACCAGATTTCAACAATTTTGGGTTAATTAAATAGTTAATTAAAATAATTACTAGTTCCCTTTTAAAACATCTGATGTCAACGGGACCTATCTAATAAGATTACCCGGGTCAAATTACCCCTATACATACACATTTTCAACTCCGAGGGTCCAGTCGTTTCCGTATAAACAATCAGTTATTGATTACCATCGGTAGATCAAATCCAATACCTGGTCCGCCTGTGAGGTCACAAGAGAGAATATTTGTTTTGGACGTTTCGCAGAAAAGTACAAAACTTTTGTCTGAAGCGTAACGTATGAGTACACTTGAGTCGTTGTTCATTGTCGATCACATGCTAAAGGCAGGTGATTAGTGTTAATGAGTGTAAGCCGTGGTCGGGCTTACTGGGTGAGCTAATGTTCTGGTCACTTTAGCCGGTCTGGTCTCGCAAGGTGCACGTATCAAATTTTAATTTTAATTAAAAGAACATGTGGATATTTCAAATAAATGGAACTCACGTATATGTCTTTGTCGGTACCAAGGTCGTGTATACAAAGCAGAACGTTTGAGACGTTTTTATCATGAGTAGTCATCATATATAAAAATTCACAGTTATAATATGTTCGACCGATAAACGACCGAAGTGTATATATTTTATTAGGTAGAGTTTTCTTAATTTTGGAATTCAGTGCGTTGCTGGAATCAAATTATTACGAATTGGAACTAATCGCGTAGGATGCATATTGATCATGTTTATATATGCATATAATGTATCAATTTTATATGTTTGGTGTTCTACATATATGCAGGCAAGAGCATTCAAAGCTTTCAGAGTTGTTTTCTCCACACAGTGGTTTTATCTCTGTTTTAATGCCTGGATGCCTTCTGTAAACGGCTGTCAGTTCAATCAAGTTGTTTGAAAATATTGGTTTAAGAAGATATTTACCAACTACATAAGTATACTGCATTAGCATATAAGACAGTATGAGGTTAATAGCCATGCTATTGGCACGAACATGAAAAAGTTTCTGCCTCCAAATGTTTCGGACGGCCGTTGCTGGAATGTCTGTTTTCACCTTGTCAGCAATAAAGCCAGCGGCTATCTGCTACAAATGTGTTGTATTTGTACTTAGTCTAAAGAAGACCATTAACGATCCAGACTGGATAATCCATGATGGAATATCCAATCGAATGAATCGGCATAACATCAGTTACGGGTGGCATATCACAAACCCATTTTCTGCAACGTGCTCAGTGGATTAGTTGGCATCGATATTGAATGAGAAAAACTACACCGGTATAATTCCTTTCGCGAACCCTACAACTCAAAATGGCAAAATGATTAAAATCGCATTTCTGGTTCGATTTCCCCACACTAAACGGCATTGTAGGGTGACTGTTGACGAATAATTAAAATTCCACCCAAAATATTTACCACCGAACACACTGTGTTCCCGAACCCTACACCCCAAAATGGCAAAATGACCACATTCGAATTTTTGGTAATATTTTCCCGCAATAAACAGCCTTGTAGAATGACCGTTGACAAATAATTAAGATTCCTCCAAAAAATGTTACCACCCGACCCACTGGGCTCCCGTACACTGAAACCCAAAATGGAAAAATACCTAAAATTGCCAAAAATACCCAAAATTTCTCATCCAATTTTCTCACAATAAATGGCATTGTAGGGTGGCCGTTAGCCAACCCAACAATGCCGTTTATTCCGACAAAATCTGATTTTTGGCAGTTTGGGTTTCAGGGTTCGGGAATCCAGTGGGATTGGTGGTATTTTGCCGCCGTTTATTGTGGGAACATTGGACGAGAAATGCGATTTTTGGCATTTTGGGTAGTAGGGTACTGAACCCAGTGGGTTAGTTCAGCTGGTTGGTTGGAGTCTTAATTGTGCGTCAACGGCTACACAATACTGCCGTTTTTATCTGGAAAATCTGACGAGAAATGCGATTGAAGGCATTCTGTCATTTTAGATTGTAGGGTTCGGGAACCCAGTGGGTTGAACGCTAAAAAGTTTGGGTGGAATGTTCATTATTCGTCAACGGTCACCCTATAATGCCATTTATTCCGAGAAAATTGGACCAGAAATTCTATTTTTGTCATTTTGGATTGTAGGGTTCGGGAACACAGTGGATTGGGTGGTAACTTTTGTTGGTAGAATCTTTTTTATTTGTCAAAGGCCACCCTGCAATGCCGTTTATTCCGAGAATATCGGACGAGAAATGCGATTTTGGTAATTTTGTCATTTTGGGTTTCTGGGTACGGGAACACATTGGGTTCGGTGGGTGAAATCTTAATTGTTCGTCACCTTAAAGGTGGATTATCTCTTTGTAAACATGTATTATATAGTTACCGGGGTATAAAATATTTGATCTGAATCGAAGACTCCTGTCCGGAAATGCTTCTATCGATTAATATTCATTTTATTTCGAATATTTTCTGGTCTAAAAAGGTGTGGTTGTTTAGCTAACGAACAATAGTGGTTACTGTTAACAGAGACCAGAAATTGTATGGTGTAATTTTGTCACAAATAAACATTAATTATACTCATTATCGCTTATAACTATGGAATAAAACAACACAACCAATCAATCTGGGGCATGTGGCGTTCGGTACGTAGCCATAGGAACAGCCTAATGCTCCCTATCGCTATATGGTATCACCCGAATGGTCTGTTCTAAAAATAGACAAATAAACGGTCCCAATAAAATATTCGAAATAAAATCAATATTAATTGATAGAAGCATTTCCGGACAGGGGTCTTCAGTTCATATTTATTATTTTATACACACGCAACTATTTCAAATTTGTCATTTAAAGAGATAATCCATCTTTAATGTCGTTTATTGTGATAAAACTGGATCATAACTGTGATATTTGGTATTTTGCCATTTTGGATTTCAGGGTACGGTGGTTAATTTTTTGTACAGAATCTTAATTATTCTTCCAAGGGCCACCCTACAATACCGTTTATTCCGAGATGTGACTATAAATGCAATTTTGAGCATTTTGCCATCTTGTGTTATAGGGTTCGGGAACCCATTGTGTTGCGAAAATGTTTGGGCGGAATCTTAATTATTCGTCAACGACCACCATACACTGCCGTTTATTGCCAGAAAATGGGACGATAGATGCGATTTTGGACATTTTGCCATCTTGGGTTGCAGGGTTCGGGAATCGAATTGTGTACAACATGTTTCCAAGTATTGGGACTCATACAGCTGCATCTGTGATCAAAATATGATGTGTTGTATGCAAATCAACTACATAAGGGTCCGTATGTTATATATACTTGAAGTTGTATAAAGGTTCCTGTGTGGGATAGTTTCGCCATGTAGTTGAGCATGTCAGCTTATATACAACCACACTTGGACAGTTCTGCACGAAACGTAATCAGGTAACATTTACGTATATACATTACAGTACACTGTATATACATGGGTGCAGGCTATGAAATTGGTGTATGCAAATACTGTCTACATGCATACAGTATCTGAGAACACCATGTGCAAAATATCGACCACAATTTGCGTGGACTATCTATGCTAATAAAAATCAATTTAATGTTTGCCTGTTGGCCTAAGGGCGACCAAACGGCTTGACCCTCGGAGCTGAACGTGTGTACACAGGGGTCAATTGATCAGGGGAGTGTCATGGGATAGATGCCGTTGACATCATAATGATGTCTTAAATGGCAAGGTAAAACCACAAGTTATCTTACTGCCACTTTATATGACGTTCTCTATGCCATTGGTAATGTTTTTCGGGGCGTTCCACATAGCGTATTGTTACCAGAATAACGGGGCGCGGGCCGATAATGAACATCTCTGTTCATTATCGGCCCATGCACTTACGTGTTTATTTCAATAAAATAATCGAAATATGTACCATATTTTCTCGACACTGTATAGTGGTATGATTGGAAATCACGGTATATGGTTGAATTATTTATTGTATCAAGCGTAAATATGCATTAATAACTTTAGCTGCCAAACTCCCATCGTTTGTCACTCGTCTTCAATGCTGGTTTTTCTCTCTCCTATTTTCGAAAATCCTTGTCAGCTGACAAGTCTAAATAAACATGCAATTGCACAAAGTTTCATTCCTGTGGCCACATTTCACCACAGCATAAGTCACATGCACTACACATGATTGTTAACTTACATGTAGTGTTAAAGTTTAATTGAAATTAAAAGGTTCTTGGAAATATATATCTCTTTTAATCTACTTCATTATTCCACTGGCATTTGGGTTAATTGTCCACATATGTGGTAATAATAGTAATAACATGATCATATCTGGCATTATGGTTTATTATTACCACTTTATAGGGCGTTCTCTGGGCCATTGATAATGTTTTTCGGGGCGTTTCAAATAGCGTATTGTTACCAAAACAGCGGGCCGCGGGCCGATAATGAGAAGCCTAGTTCATTATCGGCCCGCCGCCCGGAAACTATAGATCTCGTTTATTATCGCGAGAGTTACGTCCCTTCAACTTCCGATCTGGCGTGTTTATTTCAAGAAAATAATGGGAAGATGCATCCGATTTTCTCGACACTATAGTGGTTTTATGATTGGAATTCACGCTATATGATTGAATTATTGTATCAAGCGTAAGTATGCATTGACAATTTTAGCTGTCAACCTCTCATTGGTTGTTACTCGTCTCCAATGCTGGTTTTTCCCCTGTCCTATTTTCGAGACTCCGTCAGTCCGTGTCAGCTGACAAGTCAAATGATATCAAATTTAAATGTTCTTGAAAATATTTCTCTCTTAATCTACTTCATTATTCCACTAAATCCTCAAATGGGTCAAATGTCCAAAACTGTGGTAATAATAGTAATAACATGATTTCATCGGGCATTATGGTTTATTAACGGCCCTCTGGAATGATTAACAGCCCACGGGCCTATTAGCGTCCCTCGACTTCGTCTCGGGCCGCTAATAGGCCCTTGGGCTGTTAATCATTCCAGCCGGGCCGTTAATAAACCATAACGCACTCAA
The DNA here is from genome assembly GCA_032622095.1 of Siphonodentalium dalli. Lineage (NCBI taxonomy): Eukaryota > Metazoa > Mollusca > Scaphopoda > Gadilida > Siphonodentaliidae > Siphonodentalium > Siphonodentalium dalli. The sequence continues at coordinate 138,566,120 of CP136069.1, forward strand.
AAATCATGTTATTGTTATATTATTACCACTTTATAGGGCGTTCTCTAGGCCATTGATAATGTTTTTTCGGGGCGTTCCAAATAGCGTATTGTTACCAAAACAGCGGGCCGCGGGCCGATAATGAGAAGCCTAGTTCAATATCGGCCCGCCGCCCGGAAACTATAGATGTCGTTTATTATCGCGAGAGTTACGACCCTTCAACTTCCGATCTGGCATGCATGTTTATTTCAAGAAAATAATGGGAAGATGTATCCGATTTCCTCGACACAAAAGTGGTTTTATGATTGGAATTCACGCTATATGATTGAATTATTGTATCAAGCGTAAGTATGCATTGATAATTTTAGCTGTCAACCTCTCATTGGCTGTTACTCGTCTCCAATGCTGGGTTTTCCCCTGTCCTATTTTCGAGACTCCGTCAGTCCGTGTCAGCTGACAAGTCAAATGGTATCAAATTTAAATGTTCTTGAAAATATTTCTCTCTTAATCTACTTCATTATTCCACTAAATCCTCAAATGTGTCAAATGTCCAAAACTGTGGTAATAATAGTAATAACATGATTTCATCGGGCATTATGGTTTATTAACGGCCCTCTGGAATGATTAACAGCCCTCGGGCCTATTAGCGTCCCTCGACTTCGTCTCGGGCCGCTAATATGCCCTTGGGCTGCTAATCATTCCAGCCGGGCCGTTAATAAACCATAACGCCCTCAAAAATCATGTTATTGTTATATTATCGTAAGCTATTTAACCTTCGTTTAACCTCGACCTGCAAAGAATGTTTCGTGTTGTCTTCTCATAATGTATTTTCGGTTTCTATATATAGGGAGCATGAGAGAGAGCCCACTCTGGTTCCTTTGACCTCGACCTGCTAAGAATGTTTCGTGTTCCGAGAAAACTGGTTCCCTTCTCAGAATGTACTTTCGGTTTCTATATATAGCTGATATTAATATCTATTTATCCATACTAATAAAAGGAAATGTTTTACACATGGCTCAGTTGACCCGTGAGTGACAATGGATATGTGCCGTTGACATGCAGATGTCTTAAAACGGGACTAATGGTCAATTTAACTAAAGTAACAACAATTATGTTATCATATAGATGCGCAATGACGCGTGTTCCTGATCAGTTTAGACGATATGACAAACTGTTGAATTTTGACACCACCCACCCCCCCCCCCCCCCACTTGTCGCCATGCCTATGTGTTATAACAGTAAATACATTACTGGTGATCCACATTTCCAGCAGTCAAAAATTCCGGCGATGTTTAACTGGGAATTTCCAATGGACCCCCTCCCCAACATGAAGCAGACCACAATTCCCTAGTCTAATAATTTCCCATATGCAACATTCCTTGATTTCACTTACACGTGTATGTAAGATCAAAAGTCCGATTTAACAACTAATTTGACAAAATTTCAATTTCAGGTTACCGTGCCAAAGAATGAAAGTGTCAATGACACTGTAGATGAACTAGGAGAGGGTATAATAGCATACCTTACAGTAAATAGAGCAATAATGAATCGGAAAGTTCTAATGTTTAAGTAATACCAGGGATCAATCCGAAGAATCATATAAAGTTTGGGATCAATTGAATGAAAAATGTTGGGTGTAGGGCATGCCTGAGTATTTAGTCATGCAAAGAATAGAATCCAAGATGGCTGCCGACAGCCATGTTTTGATGGAAAATCAGTCTAGATGTTATCGTAAACATGCCTGTAAATTATCAAATTATTTCTCCGAAATAAATGTGGGTTTCTGGGTGTGCAGATGGATTCAAATTGAAACCAAAGATGACTGCTGTTGGCCATGTTTTTCAACGAATTACAAAACAAAATCAATGTCCCCCATCTAGAGGTCACAATGTTGATCCTTGTGAAGTTTAGTTGCGTTCGGGTGAGGGATGTGACATGTACGGTGTGCCAAAGGATTTAGTGATGCAAAGAATAAAATAATCGGCCATGTTTTTCATCGAAAATCGTTCAACAGATCCCATCTAGAAGTGATCCCAAACTTGCCTGTAAATTTTCAAAACATTTCACCGATAATTGTGGGCACCATGGTGTGCCGATGGATTCAAATGTAAAATCTAAGATGGCCGCTGGTGGTCGTTAATTAACACAATTCAGGGGGAAATGGTACGCTTCCATCTGGGGGTCACTCTGAGGATCCATATGAAGTTTGGTGCCGATCGGATGAGGGATGTGGCTTGTAGGGTGTGCCAAAGGATTTAGTCATGAAACGAGTAAATTCAAAGATGGCTGTAGGCGGCCACGTTTGTCAATAAAATTCAGAAAAATTTATCGAAAATCATTAAAATTCAATAACTGCCTTCCAGAGGTGATTCTAACATGCCTGTAAATTTTCAAAACATTTTGTAAATAAGTGTGGGCGGCAGGTTAAATACATGATGGCCGCTAGCGGCAAAAACGGTAAGCTGACATCTAGAAGCCACCCCAAGAATCCGTATGAAGTTATGGTGACGATTGGATGAAGGGTGTAGCCCGTAGGGTGTGCCAATGGAAAGTGTTGACGGACGCACGCACACATGGAGCTAACAATGAAAAATACTTGAACATCGATATCATTCGTAATATATCGTAGATAGATAGTTTAATGACATAAAACGTCCACACGAGACCGATGTCAAAATAACAAATATACATAACAATGTCAACAATGATTCAACATAATACATATACTGCAGTAACTATTTCATTATTATATCAGCAGAATCTGACCTTTCTGTGAAAAATGTCCGGAACATGTTGCAGATTATGTTGCATGTATGAGGCTCGTTATTTTGCATTATGTATTGGAATTTTTGGCCGTCATTCAATCCAATAAATTTATCACTCATCATCCCTATATCATAAAAGAAGTGCTTACGCATCTTACCATATGTGTTGCAGCGCATAAGGAAGTGTTCTTCATTCTCAACCTCCATGTTACATTTCCTACAAATTCTTTCATCAAGTGACACTTTTGGCTGTTTATGGCGACCCTTTTCAATTTCCAAGTTATGATTACTAATTCTTAGTTTACAAAACATAATTTTTGTGTCGATATTCTGAACAATATTAAGATAAGGTTCTTGTGTATAATGTTGTTTGACTACACGGTACGTCGTTAACTTATTCGCGCCCGAACATTTGTCATCGTTGAAAATATGACACATGTATCGCGAAACTCCACACAATTGCCCATAAGTTATACATCGGAACCAATCACAGGTGGTCATAGTTTGAGGACGCTCTTTATTATTTGTCGCTTTGGTGGTAGATCATGTCATGAACCTTATTCTGGCTAACTCCAGTAGAGATCATATTTCACTAGTACAAAACCTTGGAACTTTTTTGAAGTTTTGACAGGGAACCTTATAAAGTCGAAAATATAACGCGGGGAATATATTTCTTAGTTATTATCTGTTCCTTAATAATGTACTTAACTGCAGGTGAGTGTTCCAATTCAAAATTGCATGCTTTTATGTTGTACTTGTGAGCCGATATCGCAATAAACTAATTAACCAGGATAAATTCCACAATTGTAAGCGACGCAAAGCAAAATCGATCAAAGATTTATTTAAATCGTTAAAGTTCGAGTTGGGATCTTCACCAACAGTGAAGTAGATTTATCAAGGAACACATAATAACTGAGAAATATATTCCCCGCGTTATTATTTCGACTTTATAAGGTTCCCTGTCAAAAGTTCCAAGGTTTTGTACTAGTGGAATATGATCTCTACGGGCGTTGGCCAGAGTAGAGATTCATGGCATGATCTACTTTGGTGGCAAAACCATGGACGCTCTTTATAAGAGACGATCATTAAAATTACGCTTGACGACAACCTACCAATATTTCCCTTTTGTCGAAGAAAGCCATATAACATGATGTTTTTCGCTTTCGTCGGTTGATTTTTTCGCTTCCTTCGGTTCCTTGGAGGCAAAGAAACCGAAATAATTTAGATTAGTTCGCTTGCTTCGCCGCGAAGGAACCGAAGCAAGCGAAGAAACCAAACGACAGAAGCGAAAAAAGTATGTGGGGGAAACAGGACACAATAAAAAGTTTAAAACCTCCTGTCAATCGCATCGTACAAACCTTCGTACAATAATCCAGGCGTGTAATTGGACACGGCAACACGTTTTCGTTGCAACTCGCACGTGTATTAATTACACTGTATGCGTGTACTAGCAACCTTGATAGCGATCACATGGTGAGTGTGTGTGGACGTTTACCCAGTGCAGATCACGAGCTGTATAATGTATGTCTGGATTAGCATTGTATTCAACGCAAGCAACTGCAACACGCATAAAATAAAAGATCCATTCAATATCTTACACACAAACACATACAAAATAACTGACGCGATTATATTTTGCATAGGATGCTGTCGTTGTGTATCTCATATGACATGTCATGTGCCAGCTGATCTTTTCATGCACATTAACACCCAAACATGAGATCGAATCCATTGGGGGGGCAAGAACATATCGATAGGATGTCGGGTCTCGACATTGCACAAAATTGAACATACATACACGCGGTACCTGAAAAGGTTATTTAACATGACCATACATTTGTTCATGTATTTGAGATTCATCAACCAGGTTTGGGCTTCAGCCATAGCAAAACCTCAGGTCTACTAGACTTATACCTATATCCACACTGATGTAATACTATAGGCTAGAATGTTTCAACTGCAAGGCACCTTGAGCTTTCAAAATGATGGAAATTTCGAACCTGATGTTACCTGATATCTCCATGTGGTTTATATTTGTAACTGATGATCAATTCATTCCAACGAGTTTAAATATGTTTTGGAATTTTGGTCAGGTGGATATCCAGAAACCCAGAAAAGACATGTTACTCATGTTGAATTGGTCATTGTTGCATGGTTTCGCATTATCCCTTCCGTGACTGGAGATTCCTGCAATTTTCGAAAACCCTGTGCCAATGCATTATCTTATACACGCGAGTCTCTCATATATATGGAGCCTCGCATTGGCCTCGCATTGGCCTAACAATATTGACCACGACCTTGTAAGCCAGTACATTATCTGATATATGCGATGCTCCCTGTGGGAGACTCGCATATACAGAGAATACGCTGGCTCATGATTATAATGCTGCACCAGCACAGTTCATGCCATGAAAGATACCCAGGATCTCCTAAACATGCAATAAGACACCAAGAATCGCCCACATGTGCAAAAAGTCACCCAACGTATCAAAGTTTCATAAATAAATCAATTTTAAATTAGTCACATGTTAAAGGTACTCATTCCGATTCGATGGTACCCATATCAGATTTCAACAACAACAACAACATATTTTTAAATGCCGCTTCAGTTATCAGAATCGATTAATTGCCCAAAAATAATGCTAACCACAGTCAACTATATAGTATAAAATTGCCCAAAATCTGTTATTTATCAACATTTTGTTCAACCCAAAGCCACTTGATTTAGAGTTATCCATCCTTATCCGCAAAATTGTCCGAGACCGTCGGCTCTTCGACTTTTTACCAGGCCACTAATAAGTCTCGATGGTGAAAAATAATATATTTCAAAAATCGATATCTGATAACTCTGATATTTGATGGGCGGGTTACCCACGAAGCCAAATAAATAGTAATTGAGGGGCGTTTAATCGGATTATGCATCTTTATTATTATTGCAGCAATTATTTGTTTGTGAATTTCGAGTGGAATTGTAACGGAATTTTAATTGGTATTCAACCCGCGTTGCGTTTGACTGTCGCATACGAACGAGATGCCTGGTGTCTTTTTAAATATGTGGGAGATCTTTGGTGTCTTTTTGTATATTTGGGAGATCTTGTGTGTCTTTTGAATATTTGGGAGATCTTGGGTGTCTTTTTTGCATATATGGGACATCTTTGGTGTCTTTTTGCACGATACCATGCGACAATAATCAATTCAGCTTTAGTCATGTCGCTACAGATTCATTTCGTTCTCCAATAATCAATTCAGATTTAGTCATGTCGCTATAGATTCATTTCGTTCTCCAATAATCAATTCAGATTTAATCATATCCCTATATGTGACCCGCCATATCAAATCCAGTCGTAAGTCGGGATTTTTTTTACCCTGTGCCAATGCATTCTCTTATATATGCGAATCGACCATAGGTCGCCTCGCATATATAAGAGAATGCATTGGCCTAACAATTTTTTACAATTTTAATAATTTTTTCTTGTATTCTTTAACAATTTTATAATTTCACCCATACAGAGCCCCAGACAAACATGAGCAGACGACACTCTTCTATATGCTTCTATATATGTGTGGGGCTCCCTGCAGGGTAATGGATGTTTTTTATTTTATGTCCTAAAAATTGTAAGAAACATTTATTTTAAAAAAATGATAAAAAATTGTTAGGCCAATGCATTCTCTTATATATGCGAGGCGACCTATGGTCGACTCGCATATATAAGAGAATGCATTGGCACAGGGTAAAAAAAATCCCGACTTACGACTGGATTTGATATGGCGGGTCACATATGGACTCACTCAATTCTGCAATAATCAACTTTGCACAACTTTAGCAGATTCACCGGAATAATCCATTTTACCGGACGGGTATGAAGGATAGCTCGGGAATTAAATGGGTACTGTACACTAAATCTGTCATTTATAGGATCATCTCCTTTTATACTGAACAGAATATTTAATAAATAGAGGATGGCTTGGAGTGAAATACGCCGATATAGTGCATAGTGAGGTTGTGTAGTTCACGACGCGAAGCGGAGTGAACTACACAACCGCACTATGCACTATATCGGCGTATTTCACGACAAGTCATGCTCTAATTATTATATTGTATCGAACAAATGCAGAAATTAAAGACAAACCAGTGGGCAAACACCATTTTTTTTAAAAGATATGTAAAAAAAAAAAAAAAAAAAAATTAAATTCCTCTTTGTTCAGGTTTGTTTGTTTTTTTTTTTTTAATTAATTCTTTGTAATTTTTTTTTGTTCAATGTTTGTTTTCCTGTTTTTTTAAAAACTTTGGCTGCCTGTTTGTTGTTTTTTTTAATTATTTTTGGTTGTTTTTTTTAATTATTTTTATTTGTTGTAAATGTTTATTTATTGTTTGTTTATTTTTCATGTTTGTTTTCCTGTTTTAAAAAAAACTTGTTTTTTTTAAATTCCCCTTTGTTCAGGTTTGTTTGTCTTTTTAAATTAATTTTTTTGTTGCCCGACCTGTGCCTGTGGTGACCAGTGACCAAACTCAAGAACATTTAGACCAATGTCAACACATTTCAACCACTTACCCACTCTTTAATTGGTGCCCGGACGAACGAAGAATGTATTAAATTTGGTCATTTATTAGTATAAGTCGCTCTTGTACACGGAAATATCAGAATAATTGAGCCGCGAAATTATTGATTATTTTCGAACCGAGCGGTCACGTGACTCTGATCGGAAGCAAAGAATTTACGGCTACAAAAAAAAGTGTACCCAACTCCGGAAACATGAACGTATGATTGGTGTTATTGGGCCATGAAAATCTGCAGTAGCGTGTTTTTTCAACGCTTAGTATACAGCATAGGGGTATTATTTATTTACAAGAGACAGCTAAAACAAGCTGTAATCGGCCAATTGTATTCTCGGTTCATTTTATTAGTTGTTCGGGTACGGCAACCGATCACACGTTTTAGTGTTACCGGTAGAGGAATGGGGTATCGCGAACTTAGGAAACGCAACGGGACTCCAGAGAAAACTTTTGTAATTTTGATTTAGCAGTAGGAAACTACTATTTTCAACTTTTACTAAGTTCAGACAATTGATGTTTGCCTTACTGAAGCTTTAATTTGGATCAGCGGCGAAATAACAAGTAGTTTCAGAACAAAGTTTGATGTAGTGTTCGTTACTATTTTTAGTAGTCAAAACTACATATGCATAGTGCACGATGGGAGAGACTTGAAGGCGTAGTATACAACTACGACTAATAGAGTCGAGTAGCCAACCAATCGGAAAGCTTGATTTCAATAACAAAGTCACGTGAGATACAATATATGCAACTAATGCATGAATTTGAGCCATCGATAACTGCAAAATACACCCACATAGACTTTTGAACATTACGGGTCGGTCCGCGCATTGGTGGCCATGATATTGCTTTGGCCCCGTAAACGGATGCGCCCCGTGTGTGCAACAGAACTAGTACATTGACGGAATAACGCAAATTGTAAACAACACGGGTGGCGGGGCTATCTAAAGCAACATGTGTAGTGAATATTGACATTACAATATATACGCTTTACTTACTTACCTGTTTGGTTAAAGAGATTTAAGACAAGGATGTTATTAATCCTTCACAAAATTGAACAGACTGAACATTCCGAACTGTTTGAAAACAAATCTTCAAATTTTGGCGCCAAATAACTTTTCCCGCCAAAAGCTGCTTCCGGTGTATTGTGTATTCAAATTTCGCGCCAAAATGGTTTCAAAAGCCACGAAGATCAAATATAGATCTTGTGTCGGTTTTTAACAAAGATTATAAGTGGGACAGTTTATCGCATTTATGGTATACGCTTACTTGTTAATTTTTAAAAGAAATTATAGGCCATTATAATGAGGTATCAGTTAGAAAAACCCTAAAATGTGAGTCCGTCACATTGTTTCTATGTGAGTCTGTCACGCTATTTAAAAGAATTCTGGTGAAAACTGGCACAGTGCCGATGGCATATGCGATCGAAATGAATATCTTGCATTAGAAAGTTAATACAATTTTAATATAAACGCCCATGGACTGCTACAGAAAAACTTTGTGCCCGAAATCCGTGACGGACTCACGGGACATCCAGCTGCCAAATGCCAAAATGGTGAGATGTGATCGGGCTCTCGTAAGAAATAGCGCTAGAATAAATCAAAACAATCAATTGAATCGAGCGCACCTGGTGCTACTAAACGTCCTCTGCGGTGGATCGCTATAATTTGTGGTTCAGCTAATTCAGCTATATACAGGTCGATAAGAATAGTACAACACACTGTAATGATTTATCTAGAATGCTAAAAATATCGAAAAAATTCACCATATTCAATACCAGACAACAAAATTATACATTTTGGTTTACCGAAAAATATTTTAGGCACCTTAAAATTCTTTATATGCTTGTTATTTTGACTATAAAATGTTGGCGGGAAAATAAATTTTTTTTTTTTTCGCGTTTTGGGCACGGTTTACGTGGAATTCATGCCGTGTGCTCTATGAAATATGCTAATAACATGGTAATTATAATGAAAATGAATTTATGACTCCAGCCATAAATTCATTTTCATAATAATGACCATTCTATTTGCATCGTTCATAGAGCACACGAGTGTATTTTTGCACTAATCCATGGCTCAAATTCATCATTTGTTGTATATATTCTGTTGAGTATAAAAGGCGATGGTCCAATAAATGGCTGGATAGTGTACCCCTTTAAGCTGTACAACGAACCAAAAGTTCGGCCGAATGACAACGTAAATTTACTTGTTGGTCAGACGTAATAAATGGAAGAAATACAAGGGATGTGCGACCGAATGCTCACAGAATGCATTGGGCGGGCCTTTTAAACCACTTGCATTATAGAGGTCAGTAATCGCATGGATTTTTGAGGTACGTACATGTAATCGCACGCATTCTAGAGGTACGTACATGTAATCGCACGCATTATAGAGGTAGGTACATGTAATCGCACGCATTATAGAGGTTCGTACATTAATCGCACGCATTATAGAGGTACGTACTCTCAATATTCGGCCAGAATTATTACGGTTGTGGAGTTTTGCCGTTCGTTGATAGATACACATCCACACACACCTTGTAATCTGACAACTCACCGCGGAGGACGAATTCAGCACGAAGGACATCGATTATTCCCAAAATTCGTTAAAAAGCATGGCTGCCAGCGGCCATCTTTGATTTTACTCTTTCGGCAAACCCTACAGGCCACATCCGTCATCCAATTGTCACCAAACTTCATATGGATCTTCGGGGTGTCCTCTCGCCATCGATTATTTCCGAATTCGTTATAAAATATGGCTGCCAGCATCAATGTAGAGGTCACTCCGAAGATCCATGTGAAGTTTGGTGACGATCGGATGAGGGATGTGACCTGTATATGGTATGTCGAAGGATTTAGTCATGCAAAGAGTAAAATCCAAAATGGCCGCCCGCAGCCATTTTTTTCAACGAATGTCCAAAAAAGAAGCAACCTAGAAGTAACCATGAAGATCCATATACAGTTTCGTGATGATCGGATGAGGGACGTGGTTTGTATGGTGTGCCAAAGGATTTAGTCATGCAAAGAGTAAAATCCAAGATGGCTGCCGGCGGCCATATTTTTCGTCGAAAATTGGTCAAATTCCATGGCTCCCATCTAGAGGTGATCCTAAACATGCCTGTAAACTTTCAGAACAATTTTCCAATAAATGCGGGCTGAGCCGATGGATTCAAATTTGAAATCCAAGATGGCTACTGGTGGCCATGTTGTTTGTCGAATTTCCGAGAGAAAAAAATGGCACCCATCTATAGAGTTCACCCCGAAGATCAATATGAAGTTTTGTGGTGATCGCATGAGGGATGCAGCCTGTAGGGTGTGCCGAAGGATTTAGTCATGCGAAGAGTAAACTAAGATGGCTGCTGGCGGGCATGTGTTTTATGATATTCGGAAATAATCGATGGCTACCACTTAGAGGTCACCCCAAAGACCCATACGAAGTTTGGTGATAATCGGATGAGGGTCTGTAGGGTGAGCCAAACTATTTAGTGATGCAAAGAGTAAAATCCAAGATGACTATCGGCGGACATATTTTTCATCGAAAACTGTACAAATTCGATGGCTCCCATCTAGAGGTGATCCTAAACATGCCTGCATATTTTCAAAACAGTTCTCCAATAAATGCGGACTGAAGACTGCGGGCTGAGCCGATGGATTAGAGTTTGAAATCAAAGTTGGCTGCTGGCTGTTGGTTTGATGTTCAAAATCGGGGCACAATCCAGCACAATCGATAGGGACTGCACATTTCTCATGTGACTTTCAGTTATAAATATGAGGGTTTTTTTAGCGATTACTGATTTTTAATGTGCATTGTGAATTTCTACAGCCCATGTTCTAGTTTATCCCGCCAGACAAACGTTTATATATGTTTTAAATACATTTAAAATCAAAACAGCTTTGGGTTAGAGACTTGATTGGTGACGTAGGTTCCTGGCCCTGATCTCACAAACGAACTCAAAGTCTCGCTCAGTACGTGACGTCTCACAACATCAATATGGTACGGTATTGAAACCTCTCACAAGAATGGTGTCACCACCCCCCCCCCCGAATACTGAATACCAATTTACAAGGGATGGGTGAATCCTGTGTATACCGGGTTAGAAAATATATTGTACTTTTACAATATTAGTCAGGTTCAGCCGCACTTACGTGTAACTTGTAACCTGTCTCGTGTGACCATTCCGCTTACACGTATACACTGTTAACCCGTTCAGAGGTTATGTATCAACCGTATATAGCATTAACAAACGTGTAGCAAAGCAGAGCATTGAGGAATAATTCAGTCTATTACCGAACGAGTGATCAACCTCAGCCACTCAGGCCGGATTCGTCATATCCGGTTTAAACCTCCGAGTTTAAACCTACATTGGCGGTCCATCCGGTTTGGATGGACCGCCAATGTAGGTTTAAACCAGATTTCTAAGGGTCTAATGGGCCGTTTTTGTCGTTCAGTTACCAACGAATTGACAACTCGATTTGGTGATATGACGTTGCAGTCAAACTACCCTCTTACCTATCGGACAAAAAGACAAGCCGATATAATGGTTATTGACATGTCATAAATCATCGCGAACGCGTGCACGATTTATTCATTGAGAAATGAGTATCGCTCATGGACCATTAATCCGATCTCTTTGTGGGTTTAAACAAATCTGACAAAGGGCATGTCTCTCAACACGAGCTTCACGCGCTTTTAAATGTAATTAAAAAAAATGTTTAATTAAAATGTTCAAATGATCAAAATGTGCGCAAATGTGACGCACGTTCCTGTCGCACGAAGTACGCTGAATAAAGGCTCCATAATAGAGTCAATCCTGGACCAAGAGATCAGTCAAGTAAAAGCAATTTGCTCATGAGTACACACCAGAAGCGGTATCTGAACTGTTTGAAGTGGGCAACTATACAGAGGCACAGCTTTTAATAAATAAATATATTACATGCGTTGCTTTTTTTCAATATAATAAATTTTCCGTCATGCAGAAAATCAAAAAGTTTCCAGGTTTTGAACTGGTGGAATATTATTACTAGAGTAGCTCATGGTGGTTTTGTATGCACTTGTATGTCCAGAGCTAAACTCTTCATGAATGCACTAATTGAAGGTCCAGGAACAATATTTGGTTGGTAACACATTTCACATTGAGGGCGAAATGGGTCAAATGGCCACGCCCTTTTTGTGCGAAGTACTACCATCCGACGTGACTATATCTCCAGAACCGTTGGACATAGGAGGTTGTCTGACCACTCAAAATGTGCGGAATGGCCACATTATGGGCGGTCAGTAATACATTTTCATATCCAAAAGTCAATAGTTTTTAAGACAATTGCCAAAAACCAAAATAAATCCATTTTTAAGGGTCTGAACCCCAATTTTGGGGTTCAGCACATTTATCTCAAAGTTGAGCCCCCAATTAGAATTGTATTGACCTATATCCATCGGTGCCACATACATGTATCATTTCTGATATGTTCTGTACCATTATCGGATGGGACTGACCTTCAAGGAGCTCTTGATCCTGAAAATAAGGTTTTTGAATGCAATATATTGGTCGTAGAATGAAAAAAAACCAGACATTTTCCCAATAACAATGATGTTGAGGAAATCATCAATTATGGGTATTTGATCAGTCACCTAAAACTCCTGAAAAAAGGTTACCTGGTGATATAATTGGATATAGTTCATATTTTGTTATCTAGATTTCATGGCCTTTGATGTGAGATGGCTGCCAAAATGGTTATAAATGGAATGACATATATCACATTATCAATATACTAGTAAATGAGTTCAATGTGTTATTTTCTTTAAACTTATGGGAGAACAGGATGTTGTTATGGTATTCTAATGTTGAATTGAATTGTACTCAGCCAACAATTAGGTTTAGTATATGTTGAGTTACTACAATTCGATCAATCAGTATGATTCGGTAGTCGAGCAGGTTGTGTCTTTTCAGTCCCACAGCAATTTTGATTGGCTGCACCACCATTTTGTGTAAAGGTTTTACAATTTCCCTAACACGTACCTTATTTTAGAACAAATAATGGCTAGCCTGGCATGATTGCCTATATTTATATCCTGATATATGTATATGTACACGTAGATGTATATTTGCCCTAAATTGTTTATGGTTCAGATGCAGTTGCAGTAATATTAAAATATATTGTCCTGTTCAAAACTAACAAATGCATGTCTATTGGTTATTGGTGTGATGTCCAGTAATAAAGACTGAAAATAATCCTTCAGATTATTTTATAAGGGCTTTAGTCCAGTTATAATAAATCCACACATTAAAAATATAGGGCTTCCATACATACAGAATATCTTCCAACTTGACAATCGTTCCTTGTGTTCAACTGAGTGAGTTCATGTGAGGTTCATGGAAATTTATTTGGCAAGCTTGATTCTAAAGTGTCTAGCTTTATGGGCTTGAAATTCCGAATGCAATCCTGTTGCGTTGTGAGTTCAGAGTGAGTTAGAAGAAAAATAAAGCATCAGTTGATATGCAGATATAAATCAATACAAATCTACATTCTGCAGGTAGCCATGCTATGCAATACTCCCTCATGTTTCAACTTATCAAGGAAAAATGATCACATTACCAATGACTATTTAATGCTGTTAAATTTTATAAAGTACAGCCCATTTAAAACTGGTTTGCTGACCCAGAAAAACTTTGTCTTATGATACGAGACTGGCCATGAGAAAAAACACATAAACGACATGGAAGTCAGTGACTAATCACAAATAGCCATCCACCATATTTTGTCAGACGTTTTTGTAGATTCGTGGATGTTGTAATGCAATATAGATCTCCATTATAGTTGCACAATTTTATTTTTCATTTCGTCCCTTTAAATTGACTTTTATTTTTTGTTATGTATGTATATGTGCCACTCCAAAAATGTCAGTAAAAGTACTGTAAACCGTTTGGTTTGATGTTATAGGCACAGGAGATATATATATACTTTACATGTCAAATATTGTGAACCCTGCAGGTACATGTATGTGTGTCAGTCGCTTTAGGTGTGTGGTGTATATGCAGTAACTACATGTATATTTTAGTGACATTTATGGTCTGCACTCTGCAGTATTAAAAAAACATGCTATGGCCATGCCTACATATACATATGTACACTGATAATAACACTATGATTGTCAGGTTATAATCTATGTTTGAGGAAAGTTACTATGTATTTTTCATTTGTGTTGCATTTGTCAATAGTAATGGGTCCCAGAAGCCCAGATGTTACTAGTGCAGAGCCCATTTAATTTCCATGAGACCGGTGGACTGCATGTCCATACTCCTATATAAACATGACTCTTATCAAACCAAGACGGTATTGTGTAGGTTTTACTAGAATTATATTTAGAAAAAACTCAACCATTATTTTCCACTGCCCTATATATCACAATATATTCATTTGGCAGTATTCATCCCAAGTTTAGTGGTGATGCTAATAAATTTGGTATGATACTCAGGTAGAGCAAAACGATCTGAACAAATCGAGGATAAGCCACTCTGTGTAGAAAACATTAAAAAACATGTATATTGTGAAATATTTTAATAATGGCTGCTGGTTTTTACAAACTGGCCATAATTGAGATGACTATTCCTGTTGTTTACCAAACATCAGCGTACACTTTAAATATTTTGAAATATATATGTCCTTGGATGTTTCATACAGACACTGACTTTTGCACAAATTGCTCGGATTAGCCAAACAATGCAAAAATAACCAACTTTATGTAAAATGATGGTACTCTTTCTTAACAGAATCGCTTTGACCTACAAACATCATAGCAATCCAGTATAGTACCCATCAGCATGATATAAAATTATCAGGACCACTTAACCTGGGGTGGTATTGAAAATGAAAATATTTTTAAATGGTAAGTTATGAGGGCTATTAGCTATTATGAAGAATTATGTTAGTGAAATTATAGACCCTCATCTTCTTCAACCTGCAAGTGCTGCAACTAACATGGCCAATCAAAACTAATGTGGGACTGACAATTGCTCATTCTACTATTGATTGAATAGTGATGATTCCATCATTTAATCTTTTTGTGAGATGAGGTATCCTTTTGGAAGAATTGATTACTTCTGAAATATATACTGGTATATATGATCATCTCTTATCTGATTACAACATGTTTTTACTATGCCCAGATGCAATACCCATTTTAATATCGCAACATGTGGCTGCTGCATGAAGCAAACAGCTGGTCATTCCATTTAGTAAAAGTGTTTAGCATGTTTCATAGCTTTATTGATAACAAATTATGAAAACCTGTTTTGTTCAATCTGTACATTTCTGTTGATTAGAGCACAAATGTTACCTGATTTTTGGTAAAGCACACCAGTTTCCAAGGCATGTTCAAAGTCGGGAAGAGCATATGTTGTATATCGGGGTCAACACATTCTCAGCAGCAATTTCCAGCTAATCCCATTGTGTGTGGTCAATTGTGCTCTTAAGTCGGTCAGAGCATGCGGCTAGTTCTTTAAAAGGTGTCATACATATGTTGTGGCCTTGGTGGTATTGTATACTTGTGGTGCGTAACATGCTGAAATCGGTTTTTGGCAATTATCTTAAAAACCATTGACTTTAGGATATGAAAATGTATTACTGACCCCCATAATGTGGATTTTCAGGGTCAAGAGCTCCTTGAAGGTCAATCCCATCAGATAATGGTACATAAATTATACCTGTATGTGGCACCGATGGATATAGATCAATAAAATTCTAATTCGGGGCTCAGCTTTGAGATAAAAGTGCCCCAAAATTGGGGTTCGGGCCCTTAAAACTGGATTTGTTTTTGGTTTTTGGCAATTATCTTAAAAACTATTGACTTTTGGATATGAAAATGTATTACTGACCCCCATAATGTGGCCATTCCGCAAATTTTGAGTGGTCAGGCAACCTCCTATGTCCAACGGTTCTGGAGATATAGTCACGTCGGATGGTAGTACTTCGCTCAAAAAGGGCGTGGCCATTTGACCCATTTCGCCCTCAATGGGAAATGTGTTACCAACCAAATATTGTTCCTGGACCTTCAATTAGTTGATTCATGAAGAGTTTAGCTCTGGACATACAAGTGCATACAAAACCACCATGAGCTACTAGAGTATATGGGAATTTATGGGCGGAGCCAGAGTATAGCTTTGTGGCATGATCTACATCAAAATAAGTTATCAAATTTGTCTCATATAGCAATATAAGTTTAGGATTGCAAACTATGTGTATAGCATATCTGGTCATGCAGTAGCATCGTTTTGGTGTCAAATTTAAAACGTTGAACCATTCAAATTAATTTGCCAAAAACAACCACAAGATAGTTGTAAAAATCATACTGAATGAACATGTCCATATCTGAGCAAAGCTCGCATGCGAATGAATCAACTGTGACATAACACCTGTCGGCAGCCGCCACTTAGATACGCCCTCACTCGAGATAATTTATAGCTCCGCCCCTTGATTGATTGTTTGACAATTCTAAACCGCAATGAAGAAAAGACGGATTCGTCATCTCAAGTTTAGCCTCGTTAAAGCTGGTTTAGCTGGACCGCCGAATTAGATGGTTTAGTTGCCGGTTTAAGCCTATAAAACGCAAACAAAATATCGAAATTGAGAAAAACTTATCGCCACACGCTTTATATGCGTGAGTGCTTCTCGCATATACATTTCCAATCAAAATATGGTCGCTGTCGTAATTATTGATTTTCGCAATCAATAAAACGAGGCGGTCCGCATTAGGAAAGTACGACTAATTATCTCGACGATACAGAGACACTACTGCTACACCACTGGTCCGGCTGGACCAGGTTTAAACCAGATATGACGAATACGTCACTTAAACCTGTGGTCGCGGGTTTAAACCACGGATTTTGCTGACTCACGGCGGTTTAAACCTAGAGGTTTACGTAGACCAGGTTTAAACCTGAGACGACGAATCGGGCCCTAATGTCGGCGGCGGTCACACTTCGGACAGCTCGTCTCCACCACCGAGCATTATTTACATGCCCCACCACAATTCGGCCCGATATCTCAAGACGTGTATCTTTGGCGCGGTAAAATCACATGACTTTCCCCACCAAATGTATGTATCCATAGCAATATACCATAGTAACACACGTTACAAGTTACAATTACGCGTGGCTGAGCCTGGATATTATCATAGTTTTCGCATATTTGCTAAAGTATCCATAACTTCAACATAGCAAGAGGTGTCAGACTGAATTACATCAGATACCTAGTTTGTGAATAAAATACACATAAAAGTGATGATGGTGCATATTATTTGTCTATAAAGGCATAATAAAGTGGTTTATATCGATCGTAATTCGTGGTAAATCTCTTAGCCGATCTGAAATTTTCCGTGATTGAGGCTGCTAACAAGATATAGAGTTCTCTTTCTTTGTATGCTTTTGGTACGCTCCGAACCGAAAAATAGCCCCCAAAACTGTCCAACGAATGTCATAAGAAATTCCAACTAAAATTGATATTGATAGAAGCTTTCTCGCACAGATTTATTCTTTTATTTTATACCCTGGAATCTACAAATTAAAAGAGTGAGCTCCAATTTCAGTGTATTATCAACTTATACGGTCGAATAAACTGTGAACATGTTGTTTTTGTCAAGGTACCGACGTGTGTTCTGTGCTTAATTTTGATCTGGTCTGTACTGCCAGTCTATTATTCTCAATGGAAGGGACCTCTATATCTTAATTGTGAATTATGATGTGTAAATAAGGGGGAAGTCTTGGTGTTAATCTGAGCATCTCTGTCACTGGTGGGCACTCCTATGCCGCATCTGCTCCGTATATCGGTAGAACATATATATTGTTGGTTCCTCTTCCAGATAGTATATACTATGGAATATGTTGTATATAATGTGATCCGGGCATTCGAAAAGTAAGTGGGCCTTTAAAGTTTAAAGTGGGCAGCGCGGTCGTAATGTCTCATGAGAGCGCCCCCTATGAGATGAAATGAAGGTAACTTCTCCCAGCATGTCCACACAGTACACGAACCACTCAAGCCATGACATTTACACTTTGTAATAATGCTTTGTATTATATCCTGCAAAGAAATAAAATACCCCGATCAAAGAAGGTTTATCTCTTCCTATAGCAAGTTTTATAGTTTATAGTTTCCTGGGTATAAAATAATGTGCCTTTAGATGACCGATCACTGAACCGCCGAGCTCGAATTTTCCCATGTGTCACAATTCAACCAGCTGTTCTCAGAACAACAGTTGGGACTATTGTGCGGGTCACAAATTACTGTCAGAATAAACACTGCATATACCACAATGGAATATTGGTCTATAGCCACGGCGTCCCATCTTCCAAGTGAGAATCTGTTTTAAATTTGTAGACGACACGGTGCTAAATCGCGCATGCCACGACGCTCTGCCGGTAAGAACAGTTACTGACTCTCAAGGAGTTGAATGTAAAAGAACTAAAGGTAAGATTATTCAGAATTTAACCCTCAAATTTCTCCTCCACATTCCTTATAGTAGTGAATCAGTGGCTTGTATTACGTATTATTTGAGAATGTGTATATTTTGCCACGTTTACAAAGAAATTATCCCCAAGGTTTTTTTCAATGGAATATTCCCCGACTACGTCCTGTTATAATAATGCAAAATGGAGGGGCATTTTATTTATATTAAAGTCATTCAAGAATGTTAATAAGTATTACATTATTACGTAGGAAAGGCTGATGGTGTCCCCTAGACAGTGAACTGAATTGACAAATGATGAAGAATTATTGAGGTACATGTACCTCTAAATAAAACCGAAAAAAAAATGATTCATTGAAAAACATTATATTTGTAAGCTGGTGCTTAAATCGTTTAAATTTAATAGTTAATGATACTGTTCAGCAAATACAGTGATCGAAGTTGACAGGCAATACAAAATTATATACATGTGTATATGATGCATGTTCATGTATTTATATTTCCCCCAGCAATCTTAGTCTTGAAGTGTGTAAATTATAAATGAATTCTTTCAATGTCAGTAACATATTTTCATCATCTACTGCCATCAGCCATCCAAGTTTGGTAACTGACTCAAGTTCGTTGAAGCCGGGGTATAGTTTTCCATTTTTCGCAAAAATATTTCTCTCAAAGCAGGCTCAATGGTGGGGCATTCTAACAAACAGTGTATTTCTGACTCAACATCGGTATTACATAGCTTACATGTTCTTTTGTCTTCTTCTAGATCTATATTCCTACCTCTTTCAATTTCTAGTTTATGAGCACTTATTCGAAAGTTTGTCTTAAGGACAGTGACCCTATATGGGGCTTTTAAAGATATGGTTCTAGTCTAATGTCATTTTTAAATAATCTGTACGTTCTCAGTTTGTTACATATGTTTCATTTGGTCTGTCATCTTGTAGTTCTTTTCTCCGTTTGGGAATTTATTTTACGTTTGAGACCACCATATACCGATGTTTCAATTTCCCCTTTGGATTTAATAATCAAATCCTCTGACTTAATATCCAGGTAATTCAGCAGATTTATTACATTTACAATTGTCTGGTGTTCCATTGACAAACTAAGAGCATCCAATAGTAGCGGATCGTTTGATTTAGAAATTCTTACCCAGTATTTTATCATGTTGTACAAGGCATCAAGCTCCCCTAAAACTGCAGCGTTCGTCGCATTTTTCCTAACTTGTAAGATGTATTTTTATATTTAATTTGTCCATTGCCTGATCTTTACATGTGATAGCGAGTTTGCGATTTCAAACGGGTACGGGTACCGGTACGGGTACTGGTAGCTACCCGTGCCGGTACACGTTTTGAAATCGCAAACTGTTTTACGGGTAGAATTAAGCATATCGACGGGTAGTGTATGGTGAGCCAATTGCAGCACAATATATATGATATAGAGAAATTGTTATCCGCATTCGCTTTCTTGGCCGACGTTATACTTGCTGTTATGGTTATATGATGGACATCTGCGTGGATAATGGATTGCATTAACAGGGACGAGGCGAAAGTGGAAGGGGTTGGCGTCTTTCTTTGACTCATTTTGGTAACATTTTCAATAATTAGCTTTCATAAGTAATTTCAAGTTCAAGATGGCGGATCGGCTGGACACTCGCTCAAGTCGACTGTGCAAGATGCCTCTTTTTCACCGCTAGATGACATGAGCTTCAGTAATGATGGCATGGACATGAGTGGTGAAGTATCTGCAAAATCACCGTTCGTTTATATTCTTTAAATTTTGAACATTTCACTTGTAATAGGACATGTTTGCATTCTCTTTGAAATTTTGTTATTCCCAGCCGGGATTGATGTAAAAAAATTGGGACGGACTTTTGGAAACACTGCCATGACTCTCTGTGTCGAAACTTCAGCCCAATATTTTCAGAACTATCCCAGTTTAGCTGAAACGCGCACAAACTTCATAGGAGCGTGATGAGCGACGCACAAACATTCCATATCGGCGTTGACCAACGGTCATTGGCCGAGTGTCGACTAACCGTTTAACGTAATTACTCCAGCGTGAAGATATCAACAACACATTGTGACAACTGATTGCAGTTTTCACCTAAGTGCTTTGTTGTCAATAATGGATGGTCTTATCACTTCCTCGATGGATCTTTTGAATAACCCTGATATTAATATGACTCAACTTGAAAACTCTACCCCTGGTGCTGACAGCAATTTCCAAACATCGCCAAACGATCATAAGGATAACAAATGTACAAGCATATATGAACTGTCAAAACTGTTAGACTCGCTTGATAAAGAGCTGAGATGTATAGATTTCTCATCAGAGTCAATAAGCACATATGATGAATATGTGGCGCTACAAATTTTGGCCCGAGTTAAAAATGCCTCACACTGTCTTCCCAGGGAGGAAATCGTGGACACCATTTTGAATACAATTCCAGACGAGGAATCTCTAGAACGTATGAGACACTTTATATTTATTGAAGTAAAAAAGTGTTCGTTTTTCTCACTTGATGTCGATTCCCTCCTTAAGAAAAGAATCAAATCAACTCAAGTTTCCGCTAAATCAGTGTCGTCTAAACTTGCATCCGACATTTATTATCTAGTATGTTTCTTGGTGGATGGTGACTCCGAAGTTTTATCAGAAATGATCAGTAAAAGCAAATCACGCCACAATCCATCAAACTTTTCAGCATCGCAGACTGACACTCCAGTCAGCATTAACTCCTCACAAATGCCATCTTTGGCTTCATCTCTACTTGAAATTCAGAAGGATATATTACTGATGAAGGAAGATCAAATCTCCACGACTCAGGCTGCACTGCGCGAGCTTCCACTTCTTAGAGGAATGATTACTAACTTTGAGTCACGTTTAGTTTCCATAGAAAATAAGTTATCAACAGTCTCGTCGATCCCTGCTCTCGTGACGCGCGTGGATACTCTTGAAACCAAAGTCAATAACATTTTTGAAATATATGATGAACATTATAGATTCGCAAATGGAATTTCATCTGATTTGACCGATTTTAAAATGTGCAATAAACGTGATAACAAACATGTATCCAAGGATGTAACAGAGCTTGAGCTAAGGTGTAATGAGTTAGACAGGAAAATAGCTAGCCAATCTGGATCGATTGCTTCACTCAGTGACACAATGAAGAAAAAACTAACACCTACGGATAGAGCTACACAGGAAGCAACAAAGGAATTTCTAAAATTCACGGAAAAGGCCGTCGATGTTTTAAGTACAAAAACATTTAATAAAATGAGTGAATTCGCTGACTCGCTACAAAAGTCTTTGTTGTATATAAACCAATGTCAATCTGACATATCCCGTGGCATCTTGCAATTTTGTGACTCCTCTGCAAACAACACTTTTGATGGGAAATCACCTACTTCTCGGCAATCCCCGAAATCATCGCCTATCTCGGTAAAGGAAACAGCCTCTCAGACAGCTTATCGTAAGGAATCGTACTTGGAAGACATCACTGTTGAAGATTCCCCTGGTGAATCAAGGGGTGCTGCCACAAAATATCGCCACACCAATACAAGTAAACCTGAGGAAAACTTTGATCGACGACGACGTGCATCTGACAGCAGTGATCGTTCTCATTATTCTCATAATCAACGCTATCGGAAATTTATGCATCAAAAACATGATAATCCCATGAAGACAGCTCGTCTCTTTGTTACTAACCTGCCATTAAATTGTGATGCTAATGTTTTGAATTCCTATTTGGAAAAGTATGACATTCCGTACACCATCATCAGAATTTTCAGGACACGACGTTCTAGTTACACATCGGCAAGAATCAATGTGTGTGTAGATAACGTAGGTGACATTCTGGAACCTCACTTTTGGCCCAACGACGTTCAATGTAAAGAGTGGGTCGAACACAAAGTTTATAAATCTACAACACAAAAGGGACAGTACTCTAGTTAACTCATTTACAGAATGGGGTTATCTCTCTTTTAACAGTTTCGCATTCCTCAGCGAGACATGAAGGCAAATAAGTGCAGAATTGTTACTTGGTTAATGTATTTGATATGTATTTTGTCGCTATTATTCTGTGTCTCACATTTTCAGTATTTATCAAAGAAGGATGAGCTTCCTGCGGTGGCTCAAATGTATGATTTTCCACTGGTGCAAAGTATCTTGATCCACAAAATGCTTTCCTTTGGCACATGGAACGCGACTGGTATTCTTTCGTCTGCGTGTTATCTCAGTAATTTTCTTGACAAACTGAACCTGGATATCTGTGGCATCAGCGAGCATTGGTTATGTGATGCAGATTTACCTTACTTTCGCCACATTAACTCAAAATATGACTTTTTTGCTGTTAGCGATTTTTCTCAACGCCTCCCTTGGAAACGCGGGCGTTACTCTGGTGGCGTATGCCTCATGTGGAATCGCGATAGGCTCGGGAGCAGAGTAACCCCTCTTGATATAAATGATGATCGCATTATCGGCATACAAGTAAACATGGGAAGGAGATATATTTTCATATTCCAAGTTTATCTTCCGTCTACGAACTATACTGTTGCATTTTTCCGGGAGTACATCCAGAAGTTGATTGACCTCCGCGATACATATAGTGTTCTCGGCAAAGTGGTTTTTATGGGCGACTTCAATGCAAGCCTTCAGCGTGATGATGCGCGTGCCAAATCATTTAAGAAGTTTTTAGACAATAAGTTTATCTCTGTCAATGTCGTGTCTTTTCCCCTGAATATACCTGCAACACACGTTCCTGCCATGGGTTATCCTGGTTCAGTGATCGATCACATTGTCGTCAACAAAGACGACACTGATCTTATTTTTCATTGCGAAATTCTGGATGATGATGCAATCAATGTGTCCAACCATAGGCCCATTTACGTCATGATGAAGTACGATGACTATACATATACACCTCGAAGTAGTACAATTCCAAGCCATAGTACATGTAAGTTCAGTTGGAAGAAGTTTAAGCTAGACACTGTAATGCAATTGTCGTATCAGTCAGATTTAGCTACATCGTTACCACGCGATGACGTAAATAACAAATCTGAGTTGGATACATTTTATGAAAACATAGTTAACTCTATCACAGTTTCCGCTCAGAATAATATCCCAAAGAAACGTTTTAAGAAGTTTCTTAAACCTTACTGGTCGAAAGAATTAAGCTTACTTCACAAGAGTATGCGATATCACAGATCTGTTTGGATTTCGGTTGGTAGGCCAATTAATGATGCAACTGGTTTATATCGCTGTTATAAAGATGCCAAATGCTCTTTCAGGCGCGAATACCGGAGGGCATCAACTAATTTTCTTCGCTCTTTTAACGATGACATAGATAAAAGCGCTGAGTGTGATCAAGATACTTTCTTCAGACTCTTCAACGCGAAACGCAAATCATTAGGGACACTTGGTAGCACACACTTCTCCTTTCAAAATTCGATAGTACGAGAAACCCCAGATATTCTTGAAGCTTGGGCTGAGTACTATTATAACATTTTTTCCACACCGCTAACGGATCCCAAGTTTGACGAATCACATTTTAACCATGTCAACCAATTTGTAGAGACCGAATCGATGAAAAATTCAACATGCCCATTAGACGGATTGTTAACTTTTCCAACTAATATGAAGGAAATCACATCTCTTTGTCGCACTTTAAACCTCAACAAAGCAGCTGGTACAGATGGTGTAAATTATGAGCATATTATTTTTGGTGGTGAGGCTCTTGCCCGCTGCATTGCTACCTTGTACAACTATTTCTTCCAATTTGAACATATACCACTTGGTGCTAAGCGTGGTTGTATAATATCTCTATATAAGGGACATCCTAAACCAAAAGATTCCTTTGATAGCTACAGAGCAATTACTCTGCTACCAGCAATATATAAACTTTTTGAGAAACTTTTATTATCGAGAATGGAGAAGTATACTGCCTTTGCAATTGAAGTTGATTCCTTGCAGAATGGGTTCCAGCGGGGCATAAGTTGCAACATGTCTTCTTTTCTTGTAACAGAAAGTATAGCGTATACATCCGAGAGACAGAGCAAACTGTTTGCCTGTTTCTTGGATGTATGGAAAGCTTTCGATAGTGTTTGGATAAACGGTTTATTGTATAAACTGCATAAGAGGCAATTACAGGGAAAAATTTGGAGGCTATTTTACCACTTGTTGAACAATATCAGCTGCTGCATTAAATACCAAGGTGGTTGCTCTAGGTGGATCCCTATGCTGCAAGGAACAAGGCAAGGAGGTACATTATCTCCCCTCTTTTATATTATATATATCAATGATCTTTTGTCAAATCTAAAGTCATCGGGATATGGCCTTTCGATGCAAGGTGCAAATTGCACATGTCCAACGCATGCCGATGACATGGCACTTTTCTCTTTAACTGCATATGGACTTCAGTCTCTTGTCGATATATGTGTCGAATATAGCTTGAAATGGCGTTATAGATACAACACAAACAAAACCCATGTCATTGTTTTCAATGAAAGTGCTAACGCAGCACTTAAACGTCATAAGAACTGGCACATGTCTTCTCATGGCCTAACAGAAACCGACAGTGTTACTCATTTAGGTATTCCGCTTGAGAAATATAATTTTCGCTCAAAACTTGTTGACAATATTTGTACAAAAACGAAGAATGCTTTCTTCTCTTTGGCTAATGCTGGCCTGCATGCAGGCGGTATTACCCCAGCGAGCTCTCTCAAGATTTACAAGTCCGTGGTCTTACCGCGAGGCTTATACGGTAGTGAATTTTTGTGTGGTCTCTCTCAATCGGACACTGTTCAACTAGAGAAAGCACATCGTATGTGCCTCAAACTTATACAAGGCCTCAAAACTAGGACTAGCACAGACATGGTCTTGGGTCTGCTTGGTATTCCTCCTTTAATCACATTCATTAATTGTAGAAAAGTGTCCTTGTTTTCGTCATTTTGTTTACTCGAGTCTAAAAAAACTGTTAAAGATGTATTTATTATCAGATTACTGAGCTTTTCATATGAATCCAACACTGCATCGAAGAATGTGTTTTTTCAGGACCTATCCAGTATTCTTTATAACTGGAGTTTGTCCTCCTATATGTCTCAATACATATCAACAGCTCTGTTTCCAGAGAAAACAGTTTGGAAAACCCTATCGAAACAGGGCAGTCATGTTTGGAAATCTGAATGGTCTCACAGGGTGCGCACGGAACCCACCTTTGATAGATTTCGTTTGGTTCACAGCAGTCCAGAATTATCGTTTTTATGGAAAGTCTGCCAAAAGTACCCAGCTGAGAAGGAGTCATTTTTCATCGCGACACAGCTACTGTGTTACCGAAATTTTGCTGGCGAAACTCAGTGCCTGTTATGTGCGCGAAGTTATATAGACCTACCGCAACACATTATAGCGGTTTGCCCAGAACTTGCAGCGTCGCGTAATAATTTTTGGTATCACTTTATAGATATGTTGCCTTTAGGGGCATTTCAACTTGTGGAGTCTTTTGATCAGCAGAGACTTATTGCCCTCTTTCTAGGCTATTTGCCTATTGAACTTTTGGACATTGCATGCATTCCACCTCAAACCATATTGAGATACTTCTTGAAGGCGACTAGGGCGCTGTGGTGCGAATGGAACCATCGTTCGTCATTGGCGTCATAATTGTTTGTCACTTATATGCATGTAGTCAGTGGGAGAAGAAAGTCACCATTGTTGGCAAATATAAATAATTGGTAGCCCTCTTATATACAATGGTGTTGTGTTGGGTCTACTATTTGTTTGTAATGTCCAACAACGGTGTCTGACAACTGTGATGTGAGCGAACATCTGGTCGTGTGGTCGGCTGGGTGCTACAGTTCTCCATGAATTTAGGATTATCTAGCTTCAATTAACCCCTCTCTGTTTCTCCCCACTTTTCTCTAACTTAACTCATTTCATTCTATTTTCCCATACTGTCTCTATCTGTATCCGGCGCTCTCTCTCTCTCTCTATCTCTCTCTGTCTTGTTCGTGTGCCCGGCCGATCTGTTTCCATCTATATTCGTTTTGCTTTGCACATACATAAAGTGTGTACATGTATATATGTTATGTTCTCGTTCCTATGTTCTATTGTTTTTGTATGTTCTTGTATTACATGTGTATATCATATCTTCATTTATATGGAGGAATTAAAGATATATATATAATTAAATCATCTGGCTTAATATCCAGGTAATTCAGCAGATTTATTACATTTACAATTGTCTGGTGTTCCATTGACAAACTAAGAGCATCCAATAGTAGCGGATCGTTTGATTTAGAAATTCTTACCCAGTATTTTATCATGTTGTACAAGGAATCAGTGAATAGTGGAAAGTTCAAAAGCTCCCCTAAAACTGCAGCGTTCGTCGCATTTTTCCTAACTTGTAAGATGTATTTTTATATTTAATTTGTCCATTGCCTGATCTTTACATGTGATAGCGAGTTTGCGATTTCAAACGGGTACGGGTACCGGTACGGGTACTGGTAGCTACCCGTGCCGGTACACGTTTTGAAATCGCAAACTGTTTTACGGGTAGAATTAAGCATATCGACGGGTAGTGTATGGTGAGCCAATTGCAGCACAATATATATGATATAGAGAAATTGTTATCCGCATTCGCTTTCTTGGCCGACGTTATACTTGCTGTTATGGTTATATGATGGACATCTGCGTGGATAATGGATTGCATTAACAGGGACGAGGCGAAAGTGGAAGGGGTTGGCGTCTTTCTTTGACTCATTTTGGTAACATTTTCAATAATTAGCTTTCATAAGTAATTTCCCAGACCGTTCGAGTGTCGTCTAGAACAGATGGAATTTTCTGACTGAGAAAATATGTTATGATAGCACAAATATACAATACGCTAATTTAATAATCCAACCATTATTCGGTGTAAAATGTGTTGGTTTAGACCCAGGGTCCAAGAATGTCCTACATGCATGCACTTTTAGTCAGATATAAGACCGAAATTGCCCCTTATATTAGTTGGAGAATATTTAGTCATACAACTGGTAATGGGTTGGAATCTTTCGAAGGGTCGGGCAAGGGAATATTCATCCCAAGAACTTGGATATTTGTCTGGGTCTAAACCCGGATGTAGGTAGAACAAGAACTACACTGGGCGTGCAAAATACCCCCTCTCTTGGGTCGGCGGAAACTGGTAAAAAAGGGGCATAACTCTGGTAAAAATTGGTGGACGGAACTCAAATTTGAACTTGACCTGTGTTTTGGTGGGAGAAAGTAATATACCAAATTATCATTGAATCCGATAAGCTCTAGTAAAGTTATCATCCGGACAACACATTTCAGGCATTTTCTAAGTCAAATTACGTCAAATAAGGGGCATAACTCCGGTGAAAATTGGTGGACGGAACCCAAGTTCGAACTTGAGCTGTCTATTCTCCTAATAAACCCACATACCAAATTTGATTGAAATCGGTTCACTCTAACTAAAGTTATCATCCGGACAACAAATTTCAGGGATTTTCTAAGTCAAATTACGTCAAAAAAGGGCCAATAACTCTCGCAAAAATTATCGGATTAAAACGAAATTCGGACTTTAGCTGTATTTCGATATATGTAATCCACCAAAAAACGGGTTTTGCGTATAAACATTCCAAAATCGAGTTATCATCCGGAAACCAAAAAACATAAGAAAAACAGAATTTTCTGAGTCGAATACTTGTGGGATGCGATCTTTTGTTTGAGTAACTTGTGGGGTGCAACCCACAACTGACGATTTTTTAAAGAGCGTATTTTTAAAATGCGCCATGTCCGTTCAAAAGTGAAATATCTATATTAAAATGAGAAATCAGTCACCACCACATACAAAAGGGGCATAACTCTGCCAAAAATGGTCGGACAGAACCCAAGTTCGAACTTGACCTGTGTTTTGATGGGAGAAAGTAATATACCAAATTTGGATTCATTCCGATAAACTATACTAAAGTTATCATCCGGACAACAAATTTCAAGGATTTTCTAAGTAAAAAAACGTCAAATAAGGGGCATAACTCCGGTGAAAATTGGCGGGCGGAACCCAAATTCGAACTTGAACATACTTTTCGGCTAATAAACCCACATACCAAATTTTATTGAATTTGGTTCACTCTAACTAAAGTTATCATCCGGAAACCAGGTTAACGGACGGACGCCCGGACGCACTGGCCAGAGTATACTTGTGGGGTGACCGCACATACCTATGAATACTTGTGGGATGCGATCTTTTGTTTGAGTAACTTGTGGGGTGCAACCCACAACTGACGATTTTTTAACGAGCGTATTTTTAAAATGCGCCATGTCCGTTCAAAAGTGAAATATCTATATTAAAATGAGAAATCAGTCACCACCACATAAGGTACAATAACTGAACGGTTGTGTTCAATCGTGTAACACATTCACGCTGTACTTATGCCCATGCACAAAGGGTCGATAGGGGACGTGGCGAGAGGGTGGGGTGTATCACCCCAACTTTTGTCAACAGTTGGATATTGCATATACCTAACACACCAAAACATACGTTGAAATTATTCTGTCATTCAGTTTGATTTTCCAAAAATGTATTAGTGGGGATTTTTTTATATAGTTTTAGACCAACATTTGCAAATATTCCTACTTTTGGTAGAAAAACATTCGGGCTATATGGTCAACAGCAGGTTGGAAATATCCAACAAATGTAAAGCTTGAGGAAAGTCAATAATTTATCAATTTTCATGTTCAGATTTCAAAACGTTCTCACACCAGACCGAACCATGGTCGACCCGGTATGCCCTGGTCTAACCACATTCAGTGGCTCGTCAATACTGATCATTAATTTGTGAAAAACAAACCAGGGCGTGAATTTGCCTGGTGTTAAGACCACTAGATGTTATGATTTTGCAATTTCCAGGTTCATATCTACAAAACTGTTCTCGTACTGCATGGTCGGCAAGGTGGACCCCCCCCCCCCCCCAATCACAGGACTTCTGCAACAAGACTACTGATCCATTTAGAACAGTCCACAATAATGTTCAGGACAGTGAAGGATCAGTTGGGGGGAATCAGAGCCCAACGGCGTGCACAATTTGAATTACGCACAAACCTCTGTTTGGTGTGGTTTAAGGGGGTGTATAGTTGGGAATTTGAAGGTGGACACACCTTCTCAACGCGGAGACCCCCTATAATTACGTCCCTGTGTCGAGACTGCGTATAGCACCGCCAACTCACTCTCTTAATCATAACATGTCATTACTTGAGTGAAGACAGTTGTCAGTAAACAAATCGGCGTTCCATAGTTATCTTAGTGTTAGAAGCCGCCTCGATACTTTGAACATAAAACATGGCTTAAATGACAAATGTATCAATGAGATTTGGCAATGAAATCGTGCAATAAATATATTAATGCATAGCTGACTGTTATTTCGTAGAACTAATGTACTTTTGAGTGAGAAAACTTTAGCGAAAGACTACCAGTCAATGGGATACATCTACCCGTTCCAAATCCCTCTCGCTTTATGTGCTGCATTCAAAGTACGCAAATGACCGTGACGATTTTCACCGATCTACCTGGATCTACCGGTACCCGTGCCCGTCCGACGGGTATCGCAAACTCGCTATTGTACAGAAAGTTGTC
Source organism: Siphonodentalium dalli (assembly GCA_032622095.1). Classification (NCBI taxonomy): domain Eukaryota; kingdom Metazoa; phylum Mollusca; class Scaphopoda; order Gadilida; family Siphonodentaliidae; genus Siphonodentalium; species Siphonodentalium dalli. The sequence goes on from CP136069.1 coordinate 138,596,489, forward strand.
TGACAGCTTTAGTGGTTTTTTATATGTGAATGTTGACCAGATTTCCGACCAGTACAACACAATTGGCTTAATGGTGTGTTCTAGTATATGTAACATGCTTTGGTTCTAGGGCACTGATCTTGGAAATATGCTTTGACTTTGAAAAACGCTTTTAGCCCTTTGTTGTGCAGAGATTATTTAGGCTGGATAAACTTACATGATCGTTTGAATTCAACTCCAAGGTAACAATATGATTCTACGATTTCAAGTTGATATCCATTGTAGGATAGGATTTCCGGAGAGGGGTCATCAGTTTTCACACAAAATTAAGACCTTAGTTTTGTCCATATTTATCTCTAATTTCCATTCATTGCAATAGCCTTGTAATTCATTAAAACAACTTTGCAGACCATGTTTAATTTCTGACCGCAGAATGAGATCGTCTGCATATATATTTAAAGTTTTCAATATGAGACAGTGTAGCATCGTGTTTTAAAGTTCTCCGGAAGATCATTGCGATAGATAGATTTCTGAATAATGTGGGGCTCAGGTTGAAATCTTGTCTAACTCCAATGTTTGATGTAAAATGTTTAGTTATTTCCCACGGTTTGCACCGAACACACAACTGGGTTTTTTCATACATGTTATTAACAATATTATAATAGTAGTCACTGACACCGAGTGTCCTTAATTTATAAAATAATAAGAATCCTACTGTACTTGCATTATATGTTCGCTGTGTCTTATCTGCATATAATTGACATACCTACTGATTCATAATAAATAATTCCAATGTATACTTTTATAACTATCTGATGGGAGAATACATTGAGTATAGAAAGGGTTTAGCGAAGTGCACTTGTATCTCTTTTTTTTAACATACCTTTTTCAAACACAAAAGACATGCACATAAAGACAAAACACGTGCAGACACATATAAGACATAATATATTGAGACAAGTACAGTTGTCATAAAATTGTTGCTGTTATATGTTCGTACCGGGGACGATACTAAACTATGTTTGTAATGGTCGTTCCTCCTATACAGTTGATGACACCCAATAAATATTCTTAAGATGGTAATGTGTATACGATATCTTGGTACCACGCCGTCTCATGAATACCTCACTAAAGCACATAGCACCAATATAATTATATTGCTATTTAGTTTGGTATTTAGTGGCTGATTGACTATGTGTTCGTTAATTAATTGAAATAGTATGATAGGTCTTTGCCGAGAGGCGTGGCCGTTAGGAGGGATTGGAACAGAGCTGCATGAAGGAGAGATCGAGAGAGAAAAAAAGAGAGAGGAGAATTACGAATAGGAGGGGGATATAATGCATATTAGATATACGTGACCAGTGTAGCCAACGCATAGTTAAATACTACATGGAGTCGATGCCACACAGGTAAACTGGGGGAGTTAAGGGAAACGTCTTCTTCTGAGTATATGTACTTCTGGAACTCTTCACAAATGTCTTATCTCTTTGCAGATAAACGACTGTGATTATGACTTCTTTAGCGAGTCGCTCAGCGATATCCGTATGGAATATTTTCGTCCTATTCCAACATCAAATTTTAGGACACCGGATACTGTTAATTCCAACCATCAACTGCTACAGTCACTGCATACACTCTGCATATGTCGGCCAAGAGTTAACAAGACGAGGACACGAGGTATATGCTTACATGCCCGGTCAATTAGATTCAAATCGCTGCTTCGGCGAAGATACTTCCATCAAAATGCTTAAATACCACGTGGAAGATAGATATTGGATTCAGTTTTTGGAAGGGCAGTCTATGGCATCACGTGATTCGATATTTAAAAGTTACAAGTCCATGATCGTGAACATGTGCGGAAATATGTTTTCGGAAATTAATAAGTATGTAAAAAGTCTTGAAGAATATGGTTTTGATCTTGTTATCATTGACCTAATTCGTCCTTACGAGTGCTATGCAGCAATTCCTCGGAAGCTGGAAATTCCTTATATATCGATGGCATATAATATTGATTGGTGGAAAACTGGCAAACCGTTCGCGCCACATATGGAATCGGATTTGAAAAACCCATACCCTATGGAAATGTCGCTGCACGAACGAATCATCAACGCGTTATATTTCATCGGACTATACGCAACTGAGCATATGTATTTGAGACAAAACGTAGAAAACATGCTGGAACCTGGGGTGGATTTCGATCAAATGATCAAAGGGGCATCCCTTTTTATTAATGACGATTCTGTTATTTTGTCTGGACCACGGTTAACATTGTCCAACACTGTTCTCGTCGGTGGTTACACACCGAGGCCTCATAAGCCACTAACTGAGCCATTTAGCTCTTTTGTGTCGGAATTCAACGAGGGAATCATCATCATTTCTTTCGGAAGTTATGTAAATCCAACAGAAAATGTAAATGAGGCCATCAGAGAGTTCGCACGGAGCACCAATTATGGTCTAATTTGGAAATCAGTGAAAACAAATCGGCTCGGCAACGTTCTGAAATCAGAATGGATCCCTCAAAACGATATCCTTGGATTACCAAAAATAAAGGTGATCGTGTCGCATTGTGGAAGAAACAGTTTTTATGAGGCGGTGTATCATGCTGTACCGATAATTTGTATCCCAATTAAAAGCGATCAGTTTTACAATGCCGCTGCTGTTCGACGACTGGGAATAGGAATTACTTTGTTCGCCGAAAGAGTAGACTTTGATGCTTTAAGGTTCGCGATATCTGAAATGACATCTAATCATTCGTGGGTACAGTCGGCTAAGAAGATTTCTGCTTTGTATCGCGACATGTATCCGGGTCCGGCAGAGAAGCGAGCAGCCAACGCGATAGAGCACGTGCTTTCGTTTGGTGGAGATCATCTCCGCCCAGCGTCCCTTCGTTTGTCTCTGACTTCCCTGTTGTTACTGGACGTTTGGGCCTTCGTATTTGGTATACTGTTCTTTTTTGTGATAGTATTGAGTTGGTGTATGACTCACATATTCAGGAAGATGAGATGCAAATCGGAAACGAAGGAGAAATCGTCTTGAATGAGGACGTGACACATTAAAGATAGAGGATATATAAATATATATAATTTGTAGTTGTTGTTTCGGAATCTGAAGATTGCATCATCACCAATATACTCCACTTCTACCGCTACTAAACTGATGGATACAGTTAAATAAACTCTTGATCGCACGCCTCCCACAAGGTGATTTTCTTGGACCCTGACTTTTGTCTGAAGCGTAAAATTAAATTATAGCAACAATCATTGAATCAAACTTGCTATGATGTTAACGTATAATCGGCAAAATCATGCAAAGTATGTGAAATTCGGTCAAATATTGTTCAAATTATCATCTGGACAACAAAATGTGACCGGCCATATCAAATCAAGTCGTAAGTTGGGATTTTTTTTACCCTGTGCCAATGCATTCTCTTATATATCCGAGGCGACCTATCTCGCATATATAAGAGAATGCATTGGCACAGGGTAAAACAAATTCAGATTTAATCATATCCCTATATGTGACCCGCCATATCAAATCCAGTCGTAAGTCGGGATTTTTTTTACCCTGTGCCAATGCATTCTCTTATATATGCGAGTCGACCATAGGTCGCCTCGCATATATAAGAGAAGGCATTGGCCTAACAATTTTTTACAATTTTAATAATGTTTTCTTGTATTCTTTAACAATTTTATAATTTCACCCATACAGAGCCCCAGACAAACATGAGCAGACGACACTCTTCTATATGCTTCTATATATGTGTGGGGCTCCCTGCAGGGTAATGGATGTTTTTTATTTTATGTCCTAAAAATTGTAAGAAACATTTATTTAAAAAAAATTATAAAAAATTGTTAGGCCAATGCATTCTCTTATCTATGCGAGGCGACCTATGGTCGACTCGCATATATAAGAGAATGCATTGGCACAGGGTAAAACAATCCCGACTTACGACTGGATTTGATATGGCGGGTCACAAATATGCAACAAATTCTCAGTCAACAAGGACCATAACTCCGGTAAAATTGGCGTACATCACCAATATTCAAATTTGACTAATATTTTCATGTGGGTGTAATGCATATACCAGATTTGAAAACAATAGTCATATAAATAAAACTAAGTTATCTTCCGAAAACCAAAATAATCGGCCAATTCTAAGTCGACAAGGGCCATAACTGTGGTAACAATGGGTGGACCAAACCCAAATTGGACTCGGCTTGTATTTTCTTTTTGGCAATCCATATACCAAATTTGAAAACAATCGACTGACTATAACTATATTCTTCCGGAAAACACTTGGGATGGACGGACACACGGACGGACGCACGGGCCGAAGCGTGCGCTTGTCAACACCGGTGATTTCTATACTTTCCAGAATTGTGTTCGGGGTACTATAAGTACGGCCTTTGGCGAACTGCGCCCACTTCCACGATTCAATGTCTTAATATGATCTTAAGATGGACTTAATGTAAGATGCAATGTGAATTATATAGCCATTTCGTGTTTCGGGAATCTGACACAAGTACGGTGTTGGATTAACCCTTCCATTACGGGAGCTGCGCTGGTGCAGCATTAAATAACACGTGCTAGTGTATTCACTTTTATATGCGAGTCTCCCTTTGGAAGCCTCGCATATATAAGATAATGAACTAGCTTACGAGCCAATGTAAATATTGTTATATGCCAATGCATTCTCTAATATATGCGATGCTCCCTATATGCGATGCTCCTCATGGGAGACTCGCATATATAAGAGAATGCATTGGCACAGGATTTTCACAAATTTTAGGAAGTTCCAGTTATGAAAAGGTTAAGGTCACTCGATCCTCTCTAATTATACAATCATGGCTTCTGGCCAAAACCCAACCCACCCCACCTCACCCCAACAACAGACCATCCCACAGCATCCATGGAGGAATGACGAAGTGAATCAGTGATTAATACAATTTATATATTCTATTGGTAACACCTGTAATGAGGCCGCATCCACACTTGCTGCATTTTCATCAAAACAATTAAACAAATTATATAGTTATGGTCAAACGATACTTGTATAGACCAGATACACGCTCAGTTATGAGATCCAATAATAATGATAAATCTGCATGGTTATCCGTTCACTTTATTTACCATTTTATTCTCGATATTAGTGTATTTAGTTTCGCCTATTCCGAACATTTTGTTCACGACAGAACAGTTTTGTAAAACGTGGGTGGTTATGTGGGTGCGCCTTATGTGTAATTATATATCTATTGTGCGTGTTTGAAAAGCATCACTGCGTACTAGTATCAGTATATATCTTAAATACCATGCTTTTTTGGTTAAATGAGATTAAAGAATTACAAATTAAAGGAATGCGTTTCATAAAACAACCTTAAGATGGAGATGTACGTTTTCCAAAAATACAGCCAAATATGGCAACAAAGAGTTTCTCTGGATCTATCTGGCGAAAAATCTTGAATTTCACATATCATCATCTTCATTGTTTGCAGAATCTGAGCAGTTACTAAGAGGTCACAAAGACAATGGATTTTAATACATTTGGGAAATTGAAAATATAATTTTCTCTGTTGTCCCTTTCGGTACCAAGAACTGCTAGAATAATTAATAATTTCACACAACACTCCAAACACCAAACAGCTTATTGTTTTGGCTCCATGAGAGGAGGCTTCATTCGTATCATTATGTGGAGTTAGATATATAATTGCATAATATAATGCCATACCCCCATATATTATAATGAAGAACAAAGCAGTCACAAATATTTCATCCCAAATGAAAACAAATGTTGATATGTAGTGCGGTCCACTCAAGCAGTGGACAATCAACTGGAAATTAGGCCACAGTATTAGGAGATATGGTGGTCAGCTTAACTTGGTTATGAAGCCATGACCCAGATCTCATCTCAGCCCAATTTTCCATTGAACAACATGAATGACATGAAAATTCTCAAATATAGAATATTATTTGTGGGTAGTTGTCTTTCTAAGTGAAAATAATCATAATATTTCACGAATCAAGAAAAATTAAGTCTTCAGATATGGTACCATGGATATATGAACTGCACTTTTGAAACAATCTAATTTACAGGAATTCTTGGTACCTGAAATCGGTAAAATTTTAAATATTTTCTATGCCATCAAAGTAAAGTAAATGATATGTTAATAACAAATTGTTTGATGGTTCTTAAATATGTTATCACAATAATCGCCTGTACCAAATTTCACAAATAAATTCATGACAGATTTTGAAAAAATCCATTTAGAAATATCGGGGAATTTTGGCCAAACGTGCATATGACCCTTAAGATGTTCTTAAGTAGGGAAGTTAGTTATTTAGACTGTTTGGCGTCATTTTTTACAGCCATGGACAAGAACAAGTGGTTATATTTATGGTTTCTGCATATATGTAAGGTGTCTCACAAAGAAGTAATAGGACGCGTCTATTTATAAGCATAATTGGTATGGACGGCCATTTGGTCTCAATATTCGTCAAATAAGCCAGGTGTAGTCTTCAGCCTTAGCAAGACTTCAGGTCTACACGACGTATGCATGTTTGCACACTGATTTACATGCATGACCGTTTTATTTCATTAAAATCAATGTTGGCAAGTGTTGCAGAAATAGCAACAGTAATTATGTCGGCAACCTGAAAATATGTCACATGAACGCAATTTAGAAAAAGCCTAGGCCTGTTTTCACCCTTATTTGAGCTGTTTTTCTCCAATATTGCCAATATCTGACCCTTAATTGTTTAAATACGGGTTACTGTATTTCACCGGAAATTTAGGAAAAGATGCAACATGAAATATACTTTGAAAATAAGACACAAAAAGTATATGTTGTCCGTTTACTTTTATCACAAAATCCTCACGTGCATGACACTGCTGGTTCATAGAATGATTTCAACGTCGAAAAACAATAGATCTCTCGCTGACTTGATATCTCACTGACTTTACAGAGGTCAAGTCATCAAAATAGCAGAAATCAGTATGTAAGCTTATTTGCCATTACAGAACCAATTAAATAAACCGATTTACATACCCTGGAACAATAAGCATGATCAAATATTCATTTCTGTCAAAAGTACTGTCTAAATATAACATGTTTCGTGTATATAGCCAATGACTCATGCGTGGGGCGCGACTGATTATTGTAACACCATACATGATGGATCATGTTCTGACTGAATCCAGTGATTTCGTGATTCTTCGAAAGAAATTTGAATCTCCCCATGCAATTGATGTCCAGTCAAGCATACAAACACTTCACCTATCGTTAGTCATATTAAGTGATTATCTTCCCAACGGTTCATCACTTTCCGTCTACTACATCCAAGCCTGAGTTGAGCACGCCTGTCGGTTGCAGAATTAGGTCAGCAGGGAGTAAATTACCCTATGTGGACCTCATTCTGCATGGCCTCATATGCTAAGGAGACTCATATTGAAGTTCCCAAATGGTAAATATTGTGATGTACACACATTGGGAACCTCGATTATGCAATGTGTCGTCTGCAAATTTGGGGATATAGAGAAACTAAAAAAAGAAATAGAATCTATGTGAAGAAGTTTCTATAGAAATTTATAATAAAGAAACTTTCCAGAGAAGATGAGGCCTAAGCAGAATGAGGTCCCCAGGGGTGAATTTAGTTATGCTAGCCCGCTATGCGGGATAGCATAACTAAATTCACCCTCTGGGGACCTCTTTCTGAAAATGACAGGCACACTAAACTCAGACTTGACCATATCTACCAAATATCACATGGGAACTTATTGTTTTTATGTGTTTATAACCGGTCACCCTTAATCCATATTTATAATAGGCTATTATATTATTGATTTTGTTATTAATATTATTAATATAGGTATGTGTTGCTCGTTTCGAGATCTTCTGTATGTTATTGTATTTGGCATTTCGTGTGATCCATTTGCATGCAATAAAGAGAACAAGATGTATACGCATTATAGATTTAGCCCGAAAATTCTGAAGAGCGTGTTTGAATTTTAAAAGTTGCGAACTGCTAACTGAAGATGCCCTGCCAAATTTGACATAGTAAAACCCATCGTTACGAGGGTGTCATACCCCATGCACCCCGCAAAACCCATCGTTACGAGGGTGTCATACCCCATGCACCCACTCCTAACCCATCGTTACGAGGGTGTCATACCCCATGCACCCCCCTAAAACCCATCGTAACGAGGGTGTCATACCCCATGCACCCACTCCTAACCCATCGTTACGAGGGTGTCATACCCCATGCACCCCACAAAACCCATCGTTACGAGGGTGTCATACCCCACGCACTCCGTAAAACCCATCGTTACGCGGGTGTCATACCCCATGCACACCCTCCTTTGACATCGTAAACCCGTCGTTACGCGGGTGTCATACCCAATGCACATCCTTCTTTTTGGTACGCGGGATTGAAGCCATTTTCAGGAAATGCGCGGGCTTCATACCATGCACGCTGGTACTCGGTGTTCCGGATTTTAAAAGGTTGGCACTTTGATGGTGACAACTTGTGGAATTTGCAGGTAACGAGTCGAAACGTTATGTGACATGGGCTTAGCATGGCATATAGTCAGCAATCTGCAACTGATGATGATCTTATCAAAACAAATTGGCATCTTTTTAACTCATTGGGTGTTTATTTTTTTAATTAATAAATTCTACTTTTGGTATTAAATGAAATATTGTTTTTGTGGGGTACGTTCTAAAACTATTTTCAAAATTCCAATAAACCGCTCCAGGATCCAGCTTCCACCTCAAAATTCATGTCATCAGAACGAGGAGTAATTTGTCTGCGAGAATTGGGACCTTGGTCATCATCATATTTAGCCTCGAATCTTCTCTAATATGCCAAGCAGATAATCTCCCCTTTTCTTTTGACATCCATACATTTATGCACCACCTTCATTATGTGGGGAAATTATATGACGGATATATCAGTATATCAATTGTCCGAAGTGTTGCAGACGACATATAATAACATGCACAAGAAATACGACCCGGTTCTATTGGTATAAATACATTTTTTCGCAAAAAAGGCAATTTGACTGTTTATCATGTGATTATGGTTTTAAAACACGATTGTTTATAAGTAAATATATACACATGTATAGCGATTACTCACAAACACTAGTGTATATCGGAAAGCATAACACGTGCTTACTATTATTATATTTTTATCTGTGTATTTCTGAAATTTTTCCCCTGCCTCGGGCACATTAAAATTAAATTCTTTCAAACAACTTATTTATTTACCCCGCACCTGGAATATAATATTAACGACTGATCATGCGGATCTCACATTGAGGTTACATGTGCAGCGGTCGTATAATGATCAAACTTAGGTAAACTCCGCGCTGCATGTGTGACAAACAATTTAGAGTATTGAGTTCTGGTAGGATTCTCTATTCCGAACGTTCTCTATTCCGAAAGTTCTCTATTCCGAAAGTTCGCTATTCGGAAAGTTCATTATTCCGAAGGTTTTCTATTCTGGGCGTATTTATTCGGAAATGCACATTAAAAAATACACCCCCCCCCCCAAACCACACATGGAATTAAATATACTATTACACTATAATATTAGCATAGTGCATTAATACGCTCTATTCTAATTTCTTAATTGTTCCAGATTTCGGTTGTTAATAGCAGGAAGACAGAATAAGTTAATCGTTTATTATGGAAACATGGTGACTCCATAACTGAAACAAAATAAGGAATAGAGTCCTGTCTTTGGAAGAAACATCAAATGCCAATACAATGCCACAATTGCATGTGGGTTCATCTAGTCAGCGATATTCCACAATGCAGTACATTAGAAGGAAGACAGAATAAGTTATTATATATATATATACTAGCAGGATTACCCGGTGTTGCCCAGGTTAAAGTGATGTGAACCCCTCTGCTGTGGAGATTTTGTGGGAAGAGAGAATACTCTTACTCTCGTGCGATCGACGTGGTTTAAATTTTTTTTTTTTAAATCACAATACTTCGCAAAATAAAAGACAATTGGGTTCTACATAGAGATGTATAAATCAATCTAGTGTGTTAGACTAAGATGTTGAGGTCACCGGCATGGTTGTCATATACCCATGAAGATTCGGATGTTTTAAAGAAATGTCCAGGTGCTCCTCTATTCGTGGTGCTATACTGGCTAATTATTCTCAGTTTAAAAGAAATGTTGCTGTATATCAGCTACATGTGCCCGACACAGAGCAAGAATTTAAGTTGTTTATGTTAGGATAATCTGTATCGGGCAGATAAGATAAGATAAGATTTTAATGCAAAATACACCCAATGGGCAGTTGCACATATAATAAATACATATATCAACATATGGAATAATTTAACATGAGTAATCACATACGATATGCATATACGCTCGTGAATTTACTGTCATAAAATCTCAGATATACTTGCTTTTATTAGACATTAGGTATATTGTCTCGAATGGTGAAGAAAGACCGGATCATGTCGCATATAACGTTAACGTTTATGTGGGCAGTAGCCTCTATACGGGCGCCTGTGGCGCATAAGATACTATGGGTGGTGGGTGGGATATAATTAGACTACTTATTTATGTGGGCAGTAGCCTCTATACGGGCGCCTGTGGCGCATAAGATACTATGGGTGGCGGGATGGGGTGGTGGGTGGGATATAATTAGACTACTTATTTATGTGGGCAGTAGCCTCTATACGGGCGCCTGTGGCGCATAAGATACTATGGGTGGCGGGATGGGGTGGTGGTGGGATATAATTATACTACTAACGTTAGGCAGGGGACCTCTACCTTCCACACGTTTCTGAAGCTGAAAATTGAGTCTTGATTCGATTTCTAGGACATAATTATGAACCCCGATGGAGAGTGGCTAAAATGCAAGCTTTGTTGTTTTTGAGGTAGGTGACTAAAAGACAAGCTTGGCGGTTTGAAATTTTTAAAAGCCTTTTAAACGCTTTTTTCGCGGGAATTATGTTAGAATAGCACCTGCCAATTACTTATATGGCCAATTATCGTACATTAATCGACAATATTGGCAGTAATGTCCCCGATTGGTTGGTTAATAGTGTCACAGAATGAAAACATCGCTTTTTTTTACACAGATATCTTGTCGATTTTTTGCCTATTTCTCTTTTCAAACTCCAGTTATACCAAGTTTGTTTATTCGAAACATGTTCAATGATTACCATTTATAACTCTCATAGTCGAGCTTGGCGGTTTGGACAATATATACTGAGAACTTTTCACCTTTAGATGACCGATCACCGAACCGCCAAGCTCGAATTTTCCCATGTGTCACAATTCAACCAGCTGTTCTCAGAACGACAGTTGGGACTATTGTGCGGATCACAGATTACTGTCAGGATAAACACTGCATATACCACAATGGAATATTGGTCTATAGCCACGGCGTCCCATCTGCTACGTGAGCATCTGTTTTAAATCTGTAGACGACACGGTGCTAAATCGCGCATGTCACGGCACGCTGCCGGGGTAAGAACAGTTACTGACTCTCAACGAGTTGAATGTAAAAGAACTAAAGGTAAGATTATTCAGAATTTAACCCAAATTTATCCTCCACATTCCTCACTAGTGTCGAGTTCATGGCTTGTATTACGTATTATTTGAGAAAATGTGTATATTTTGACACGTTTACATGGAAATTATTCCCAAGGTTTTTTTTCAATGGAATACTATATATACCCGACTATTCAAAGCTAATTCAGAGTAATTATATATGCTGAATTTCTGTGTACAGTTGCTCAGTGTTAATTCCGTATATTTCCTAACTCACAAACCAAATGTCACGACAACACAATATAACAGTACTTGTCATGACATTATTTAAATTTTGTGCCACAAACAATATCTTTTAAAATGACCGGAAAATGTTATGGGCATGCCCTTGTGATCAAATTTTAACAGCTGTGTTCGCATCAGATGAGATATGCCCCAGTTCCGAATCTGTGCGTATTTATTTGTGACATCAGTGTTATCATGTTCGCGGGAGTATAATGACTCGTATTTTATTTCCAGCTGAAGTAGTAATCAGTAACACAATATAACACTAGTTATTATTATTTCTGTTTAGGGTGCGTTGATATGGTGGTGGCTATTAATCAATCGGCGGGGTGTGGTCTTTGGTCCTAAAGCCATCGACGTATCGTTGACACACCACCCACCGATGTTCCTTGTATCTCACATCCTAAAGCCATCGACGTCTCGTTGACACATCACTACCCAATGTTCCTTGTATCTCACATCCTAAAGCCATCCACGTCTCGTTGACACACCACCCCCATGTTCCTTGTATCTCAAATGCACGGTGGTGAATCACGTGGTTTCGAGTTGATGAGTACCACGCATTCAAAATGGCCGAGGCGATCGCAAATGCGAGCAGAAACGAGGAAAAGGGTGAGATAATTATATATTACATGGTATTTTGGCAGATACGAGCATGTGCTATACTATTTTTCAAACAAGCTGATACCTAATTTGAGTCCAATCTCAGTTGTTTGACCAAAGTTGTCAGGCGAAGGATTCTCCTAGAACTATGGTCTTGTGTGTTCCACGAACCTCCGACTGGAAACTTTTGTCAGAATGTTATAGAAAACTACTGAGTATTTCCTAACAAATAAGGTATCAACTTGTTTTTAAAATAATCTAGCATATGCTCGTAACAGTCAAAATGTTTTGTGTCAATTCCTCATATATTATGTTTTTTTGCGTTTGCACATTTTGATTGCGTGGTACCCACCAACGTCGAAAACACGTGATCTCCCCACCGTGACATGGTTTAACACAAAATCGGAAGACGCGATAACTAAGTTTTCCACTGGGACTTTCCACCACACCACATTTCAGCAAAAGCACAATCTCTTTATCTATCTGGGTGATTATAGCACCACGCGAACCACTTTGCTCGTTCCTGTAGTAGAAACATCTATATATACTCTTAAATATGAACGAAAATGTTAAACTTGACAAAAGCATATGGCAATATAACTATGTTTCCTCAAATACACACGATACACCTGTGCGGTTTCCGATATTGTATACTGCATGACAATAAGTCGTATCCTGGATGTTGATGTTGTTTTTATATTATCGAATAATATCCTACTGTCGGACAGATTATGGATTGAAATGACCCCCAGTTGGACATTTTCCAACCACATATAGTATAAGGGGGTGTTCGGATGAAAATCCCACTTATAGGTATGTTGAGGTAATATTTTAAAAATTACAACCCAAAGGCGTACAAATGGAATTCATAGTTTCGGCCTTCAAACCTAAGAATGTAACACAAAGGAAATAGAAGAGATAATTATGATTAAGTTCATTAGTGAGAAATAATAGTATAAAAATTAATCCTCACCTGCCGTCTATAACATGCAGTGCGAAAATGTTAAATAGACAGTGTTCAGTTGAGTGTAAGCGACCACAATTCGTACGAATAAATCATCAATTATGGTTGCTTATACATTATGACTAATTTTAGGAGTAAAAGGTCCTGCGATTAGTGTGATAATAATGCAAAATGGAGACGCATTTTATGTACGTGAAAGTCATTCAAGAATGCTAAATAGTATTACATTATTATGCAGGGCAGACTGAGTGTGTCCCCTAAACTTAGAACTGAATTAACAAATGATGAAGAATTATTGAGGTACATGTACCTCTAAATAAAACCGAAAAACAATGATTCATTGAAAAACATTATATTTGTAAGCTGGTTCAAATTTAATGTTTGATGGTACTATTCAGCAAGTACACTGATCGAAGTTGGCAGGCAATACAAGATTATATACATGTATTTATATTTCCCCAAGCAATCTTAGTGTTGAAGTGTGTAAATTATAAATGAATTATTTCAGTGTCAGTAAATTATTTTCATCATCTACTGCCATCAGCCATGCAAGTTTGGCAACCGACTAAAGTTCGTTGAAGCCGGGGTATACTTTTCCATTTTTCGCAAATACTATTTCTCTCAAAGCAGGCTCAAGGCTGGGGCATTCTAAAAAAAAGTGTATTTCTAACTCAACATCTGTATTACAAAGCTTACATGTTCTTTTGTCTTTATCTAGATCTACATACCTACCTCTTTCAATTTCTAGATTATGAGCACTTATTCGAAAGTTTGTCTTAAGGACAGTTACCCTATGTGGGGCTTTTAAAGATATGGTTCTAGTCTAATGTCATTTTTAAATAATCTGTACGTTCTCAGTTTGTTACCATATTTTTATTTGGTTTGTCATCTTGTAGTTCTTTTCTCCGTTGGGAATTTATTTTACGTTTGAGACCACCATATGTGACCCGCCATATCAAATCCAGTCGTAAGTCGGGATTTTTTTTACACTGTGCCAATGCATTCTCTTATATATGCGAGTCGACCATAGGTCGCCTCGCATATATAAGAGAATGCATTGGCCTAACAATTTTTTATCATTTTTTTTAAATAAATGTTTCTTACAATTTTTAGGACATAAAATAAAAAAACATCCATTACCCTGCAGGGAGCCCCACACATATATAGAAGCATATAGAAGAGTGTCGTCTGCTCATGTTTGTCTGGGGTCTGTATGGGTGAAATTATAAAATTGTTAAAGAATACAAGAAAATTATTAAAATTGAAAAAAATTGTTAGGCCAATGCATTCTCTTATATATGTGAGACGACCTATGGTCGACTCGCATATATAAGAGAATGCATTGGCACAGGGTAAAAAAAAATCCCGACTTACGACTGGATTTGATATGGCGGGTCACATATACCGATCTTTCAATTTCCCCTTTGGATTTAATAATAAAATTCAGCAGATTCATTACATTTACAATTGTCTGGTGTTCCATTGACAAACTAAGAGCATCCAATAGTAGCGGATCGTTTGATTTAGAAATTCTTACCCAGTATTTTATCATTTTGTACAAGGAATCAGTGAATAGTGGAAATTTCCCAAGCTCCCCTAAAACTGCAGCGTTCGTCGCATTTTTCCTAACTTGTAAGATGTATTTTTATATTTAATTTGTCCATTGCCTGACCTTTACATGTGTTGTATAGAAAGTTGTCTGACCGCTTAAAAGTTTTTTATATGTGAATGTAGACCAGATTTCCGACCAGTACAACACAATTGGCTTAATGTTGTGTTGCAGTATATGTAACATGCTTTGGTTCTAGGGCACTGATCTTGGAAATATGTAATGACTTTGAAAAACGCTTTTAGCCCTTTGTTGTGCAGAGATTGTTTAGGCTGGATAAACTTACATGATCGTTTGAATTCAACTCCAAGGTAACACTATGATTCTACGTTTTCAAGTTGATATCCATTGTAGGATAGGATTTCCGGAGAGGGGTCATCAGTTTTCTCAAATATTAAGACCTTAGTTTTGTCCATATTTATCTCTAATTTCCATTCATTGCAATAGCCTTGTAATTCATTAAAACAACTTTGCAGACCATGTTTAATTTCTGACCGCAGAATGAGATCGTCTGCATATATATTTAAAGTTTTCAATATGAGACAGGGTAGCATCGTGTTTTAAAGTTCTCCGGAAGATCATTGCGATAGATAGATTTCTGAATAGTGTGGGGCTCAGGTTGAAATCTTGTCTAACTCCAATGTTTGATGTAAAATGTTCAGTTATTTCCCATGGTTTGCACCGAACACACAACTGGGTTTTTTCATACATGTTATTAACAATATTTTAATAGTAGTCACTGTCACCGAGTGTCTTAATTTATAAAATATGTTTGCTGTGTCTTATCTGCATATAATTGACATACCTACTGATTCATAATAAATAATTCCAATGTATACTTTTATAACTATCTGATGGGAGAATACATTGAGTATAGAAAGGGTTTAGCGAAGTGCACTTGTATCTCTTTTTTTTAACATACCTTTTTCAAACACAAAAGACATGCACATAAAGACAAAACACGTGAAGACACATATAAGACATAATATATTGAGACAAGTACAGTTGTCATAAAATTGTTGCTGTTATATGTTCGTACCGAGGACGATACTAAACTATGTTTGTAATGGTCGTTCCTCCTATACAGTTGATGACACCCAATAAATATTCTTAAGATGGTAATGTGTATACGATATCTTGGTACCATGCCGTCTCATGAATACCTCACTAAAGCACATAGCACCAATATAATTATATTGCTATTTAGTTTGGTATTTAGTGGCTGATTGACTATGTGTTCGTTAATTAATTGAAATAGTATGATAGGTCTTTGCCGAGAGGCGTGGCCGTTAGGAGGGATTGGAACAGAGCTGCATGAAGGAGAGATCGAGAGAGAAAAAAAGAGAGAGGAGAATTACGAATAGGAGGGGGATATAATGCATATTAGAGATACGTGACCAGTGTAGCCAACGCATAGTTAAATACTACATGGAGTCGATGCCACACATGTCAACTGGGGGAGTTAAGGGAAACGTCTTGTTCTGAGTATATGTACTTCTGGAACTCTTCACAAATGTCTTATCTCTTTGCAGATAAACGACTGTGATTATGACTTCTTTAGCGAGCCGCTCAGCGATATCCGTATGGAATATTTTCATCCTATTCCAACAGCAAATTTTAGGACACCGGATACTGTTAATTCCACCCAACAGCCACAGTCACTGCATACAATTTGCATATGTCGGCAAAGAGTTAACACGGCGAGGACACGAGGTATACGCTTACACACCGGATCAATTAGATTCAAATCGCTGCTTCGACGAAAATACTTCCATCAAAATGCTCAGATACCACGTGGACGATAGATACTGGGTTCCGTATTGGGAAGGGCGGTCTACGGCATCACGTGATTCGATATTTAAAAGTTACAAGTCCATTATCGTGAACATGTGCAGAAATATGTTTTCGGAAATTAACAAGTATGTAAAAAGTCTTGAAGGACACGGTTTTGACCTTGTTATCATTGACCTATATCGTCCTTACGAGTGCTATGCAGCAATTCCTCGGAAGCTGGGAATTCCTTATATATCGATGGCATATAATATTGATTGGTGGAAAACTGGTAAACCATTCGTGCCACATATGGAATCGGATTTGAAAAACCCATACCCTATGGAAATGTCACTGCGCCAACGAGTCACCAACTCGTTATATTTCATCGGACTATATGTAGTTGAACACATGTATTTGAGACAAAATATAGAAAACATGCTGGAACCTGGGGTAGAGTTCGATCAAATGATCAAAGGAGCATCCCTTTTTATTAGTGACGATTCTGTTATTTTGTCTGGACCACGGTTAACTTTGTCCAACACTGTTCTAGTCGGTGGTTTCACACCAAGGCCTCCTGAACCACTAACGGAGCCATTTCGTTCTTTCGCATCGGAATTCGAGAGAATCATCATCATTTCTTTCGGAAGTTATCTAAATCCAACAGAGAATGTAAATGAGGCCATTAGAGAGTTCGCACGGAGCACCAACTATGGTCTAATTTGGAAATCAGTGAAAGCAGATCGGCGCGGCAACGTTCTGAAATCAGAATGGATCCCTCAAAACGATCTCCTTGGATTACCAAAAATAAAGGTGTTCGTGTCGCATTGTGGAAGAAACAGTTTTTATGAGGCGGTGTACCATGCTGTACCTATAATTTGTATCCCAATTAAAAGCGATCAGTTTTACAATGCCGCTGCTATTCGACGACTGGGAATAGGAATTACTTTGTTCGCCGAAAGAGTAGACTTTGACGCGTTAAGGTTCGCGATATCTGACATGACATCTAATCATTCGTGGGTTCAGTCGGCTGAGAAGATTTCTGCTTTGTATCGCGACATGTATCCCGGTCCGGCAGAGAAGCGGGCGGTTAACGCGATAGAGCACGTGCTTTCTTTTGGTGGAGATCATCTCCGCCCAGCGTCCCTTCATTTGTCTCTGTCTTCCCTGTTGTTACTGGACGTTTGTGCCTTCGTATTTGGTATACTGTTCTCTATTGTGATAATATTGTGTTGGTGTATGACTCACATATTCCGGAAGATGAGATGCAAATCGGAAACGAAGGAGAAATCGTCTTGACTGACTTAGTTCATATTATATAATACGGCGGCCATATCGGACGCCATCTTTAGATTGCAGGAAATGCTCATGTTGAGAACTCCACACTCACCAAGCAACTGATGCACATATGCCATCAAGAATCACAATCCGCTGAGAAAAAAAACTTTTAACAGAGAATTTTTATTTCACCGCTGCTACATCAAAAGCAATTAACGGGGTCATAAAAGTTATTTACTGCAACAATGAGAATCCGCAAAGATACATCCGCGAATACATACATCGTGCAAAAGGTCCAACTGGTATGGAATATTAATCAAGGAGTAAGATAAAGTTTCAGTTATATTCAGAACAAAATTAAATTGATATTATTTAGCCAAATGTAATAGTGATGGTTATTTGTATTGTGTTGTACATGTACGTTTAGCCAGTATTTCCCAAACTGTGAGTAGATATAGTCCTTAAGAACTGTAACATACCCGTAACAATTTATGCTCTGAATGTGCACTGATGACTGCGCCACTTCGGGGAATTAATTTGACACTATATAATAAACGCATAATATGCATAATGGGTGTTATTTTACCGGGATTGGGTTTTCCTGCATATTCAGTAATACGATATCATATTGTTGGCTGTGTAGTTTGTTCAGTTATTTGGGGAATAACCCAGGATTTGCAGCTGTGGTGAGGTGTCATTTATTGTCCCAATATTATTGGAAATTTATTTCATTGTAGGAACTTATCCCCAGGATAACATAAAATTCTCCCTCCGGGAATCGGAATTGCCCAAGATAACATACCATTCTCCATTCGAGAATCGTGATATGTCCGAGGTCATACCAAATGTACCCGTCCAATGATAGAAATACCCTAGTTAACTTCAAATACTGTCACGAAAATCCAATTTAATGCCAACTTCACCTGGCGGATAATTGGTATTCAAAAGCTAACGACAAAATAAACTGATACTGGTACAAATTATTGAATGGGCGACATAGTACTGTATATTAAACTGATATAACTTGTGCCCCAGTCCCTTGTAACCTTTTTTGGCAATAAATATGTGAAACCAACACTATATATAAATCTACATGACCGAGGATAGATCTAGGCAATCACCAGGAGTTAATGGCTGCGGACACATGTATCACAGTAGCGATGGCATAGTAGGTGTGACAATTAATTATGGTGCAATTTTGGTGACAATTGGTCGTCATATTCCTGTGCCATAGCGAGACATGTCGCCCGCCGCACATTCACACAATGAGTCTTTTCCAAGCTCTATCAGCGTCGAGATCGACATCTCAATGATTTTTGATCGTTACTCAACACGCAATGCTATATGTTTAATGCTAACACACAAGACAATTCTGGACGATCGGTCGTGCAATTTTATATTTTATGTATCGTAGAGAATACAATGTGGCTAAACGTAATGAGTAGAGGTCAACCTTGGTGAAACTCAATGGGTTAATTGGTCAGTCGACTCACTGTGCGAATATGCGGCGCGCGACACGACTCCCTATGGCATATAAATTGTGTTGACCAATTGTCACAAAACTCTACCATAATTAATTGTCACATCTACTATGCCATCGCTACTGTGGTACGTGTGTCCGCAGCCATTATCTACACATGCTGATCTCCAATAATGAATATGAGAATACAATCGTTTAGTTAATGGTTAAAGTTAAACCAACCTTGAATTCATATGTGTCGCAACTCAACCACCTCTCCTGCCGGTCACATACTACTGGAAGGATACAGATATCATGGGTATAAACAGCGTGTGACATAATGCATATACTACAACGGAGTATTGGTATATAGCCATGGCTTCTCATCTGCCACGTGGGAATTGGTTTTAAATCTGCAGACGACACGGTGCTAAATCGCGCATGTCACGGCGCTCTGTCGGTAAGGAAAGTTACTGACTCTCACCGAGTTGAATGTAAAAGAACTAAAGGTAAGATTATTCAGAATTTAGCCCAAATTTATCCTCCACATTTCACACTATAGTAACGAGTCGTGGCTTGTATTACGTATTATTTGAGAAAATGTGTATATTTTGCCACGTTTACATAGAAATTATTCCCAAGGTTTTTTTTCAATGGAATAATACCCGACTATTCAAAGCTAATTCAGAGTATTTATATAATTATGCTGAATTTCTGTGTACAGTTGCTCAGTGTTAATTCCGTATATTTCCTAACTCACAAACCAAATGTCATGACAACACAATATAACAGTACTTGTCATGACATTATTTAAATTTTGTGCCACAAACAATATCTTTTAAAATGACCGGAAAATGCTATGGGCATGCCATTGTGATCAAATCAGATGAGATATGCCCCAGTTCCGAATCTTATTTATTTGTCGCAGTTGTGACATCGGTATTATCATGTTCGCGGGAGTATAATGACTCGTATTTTATTTCCAGCTGAAGTAGTAATCAGTAACACAATATAACACTAGTTATGATTATTTCTGATTAGGGTGCGTTGATATGGTGGTGGTTATTAATCAATCGGCGGGGTGTGGTCTTTGGTCCTAAAGCCATCGACGTATCGTTGACACACCACCCACCCAATGTTCCTTGTATCCCACATCCTAAAGCCATCGACGTCTCGTTGACACATCACTCCCAATGTTCCTTGTATCTCACATCCTAAAGCCCTCGGCGTCTCGTTGACACACCACCCCCATGTTCCTTGTATCTCAAATGCACGGTGGTGAATCACGTGGTTTCGAGTTGATGAGTACCACGCATTCAAAATGGCCGAGGCGATCGCAAATGCGAGCAGAAACGAGGAAAAGGGTGAGATAATTATATATTACATGGTATTTTGGCAGATACGAGCATGTGCTATACTATTTTTCAAACAAGCTGATACCTAATTTGAGTCCAATCTCAGTTGTTTGACCAAAGTTGTCAGGCGAAGGATTCTCCTAGAAGTATGGTCTTGTGTGTTCCACGAACCTCCGACTGGAAACTTTTGTCAGAATGTTATAGAAAACTACTGAGTATTTCCTAACAAATAAGGTATCAACTTGTTTTAAAAATAATCTAGCATATGCTCGTAACAGTCAAAATGTTTTGTGTCAATTCCTCATATATTATGTTTTTTTGCGTTTGCACATTTTGATTGCGTGGTACCCACCAACCTCGAAACCACGTGATTCCCCACCTTGACATGGTTTAACACAAAATCGGAAGACGCGATAAATAAGTTTTCCACTGGGATTTTCCACCACACCACATTTCAGCAAAAGCACAATCTCATCTATCTGGGTGATTAGAGCACCACGCGAATCACTTTGCTCGTTACTGCAGTAGAAACATCTATATATACTCTTAAATATGAACGAAACGGAAAATGGTAAACATGACAAAATCATATGGCAATATAACTATGTTCCTCAAATACACGCGATACACCTGTGCGGTTTCCGATAGTGTATACTGAATGGCAATAAGTCGTATTCTGGATGTTGATGTTGTTTTTATATTATCGAATAATATCCTACTGTAGGACAGATTATGGATTGAAATGACCCCCAGTTGGTGCCCATGGTGCATATGGAATGGTTGGCCGTATTATCGGGTAGAAATTTATGCGCATGCGCATAGCATATAATCTACAAAAACATATGATATTTTAAGCGAACTGTGGCGCTATATTTACGGCATATAATATCGTGTTCCCCGTGTGTGTACAGAACAGATATAATTTAGACACACAATTTCAGTTTAAATTACCCTCGCGTATATTAATCAGTGTTCTGCTACATATGGGGAAGGGTCGATCGCATATCAAGTTGATTTATTCGCGCATGCGCAGACCATCGCAATGACAAATAAATGGTTTATAACGTACTTATACACGACATACCCACTAATATATATCTTTATATGGGCCTATTGAAGTCAGCGCTAACAAAGGTGTGTATATGGATTGGTTGCCCGCTAGAAACAGGTAGGAAAATATGCGCATGCGCGCAGGCTATAATTCATTTTTTAAATGCGTTTAAGTGAAATGTGGCGCTATATATCATGGTTGCATGTTTCACATGTCAGTAAAGTAGACACAATCTAGACAACTTACTTGAACAATGGGGCCGCGATATGTTACGGGAAATTACGTTGTTTCTGGTCTCTGTAATATAAGTCTCTGTTATGCCACATGCGGAAAAAAGTCTATCGCATATCAAGATGACTTACTCGCGCATGGTCAGTTATATCTTAAATTTTACATTAGGATATTGGTTCATCAAAACGCAATTCGCTGATGTATAATAACAACGTTATAAGCTATAATTCATTTATCGGGTAGTTGCATAGTAACCGTTTCTAAGGAGAGATCGGGTGGCAAAGTCTCCCGATCTTACAATGATCAGTGGTCCATGCATAGCATAGGTCTCCCTTTTGAACATAACCAACACCATGCGACTAGACACGTACTGTCTAAATTAAGGCAAACATACCACTGAATGGTTAGTGCAATGATGTCATTCGATCATTTGTGGTAATTGCTTAGCAACCGTTGCTACCCTTAAATCGGATATTTGGTTCACTATTCAGGTCGGGTATATCTCAAATTTCACGTTAGGGTATTACCTGCATCAAAAACGCAAGCACTGGCGTTGAATTACGACGCTATAAGCTATATTTACGTTTTCCGGTCAATTCCGGGTAGTTGCCTAGCAACCGTTACCAAGGAGTTGCCGCGAGGCATGGTCTCGCGATCTTATAATGATCGATGATCCACGGGGGACAAACCTGTAAAGTTTCAGACCTGTTTCGCAATTCGAACATAATCAACACCATGCGACTAGACACTGTCTAATTTAAGCGGAAATACCACTGGGAGCCCCGGGTCAGGGTGTCGATCATTGTGGGGCATCAGGGTCCAATGGGTTAAGTTCATTAGTGAGAAATAATAGTATAAAAATTAATCCTCACCTGCCGTCTATAACATGTAGTGCGAAAATGTTAAATAGACAGTGTGACGTTGAGTGAAAGCGACCACAATTGACGAATACATCATCAATCATGGTTGCTTATACATTATGAATAATATAAGGAGTAAAAGATCCTGCGATTAGTGTGATAATAATGCAAAATGGAGACGCATTTTATGTGCGTGAAAGTCATTCAAGAATGTTAATAAGTATTACATTATTACGCAGGGAAGGCTGAGGGTGTCTCCTAGACAGTGAACTGAATTAACAAATGATGAAGAATTATTGAGGTACATGTACCTCTAAATAAAACCGAAAAAAAATGATTCATTGAAAAACATTATATTTGTAAGCTGGTGCTTAAATCGTTTAAATTTAATGTTTGATTATACTATTCAGCAAGTACACTGATCGAAGTTGGTAGGCAATACAAAATTATATACATGTATTTATATTTCCCCAAGCAATCTTAGTCTTGAAGTGTGTAAATTATAAATGAATTATTTCAGTGTCAGTAAAATATTTCCATCATCTACTGCCATCAGCCATGCAAGTTTGGCAACTGACTAAAGTTCGTTGAAGCGGGGTATACTTTTCCATTTTTCGCAAAAACTATTTCTCTCAAAGCAGGCTCAAGGGTGGGGAAGTCTTTTTAAAAAGTGTATTTCTAACTCAAGATCGGTATTACAAAGCTTACATGTTCTTTTGTCTTCATCTAGATATACATACCTACCTCTTTCAATTTCTAGATTATGAGCACTTATTTGAAATTTTGTCATAAGGACAGTTGCCCTATGTTGGGCTTTGTAAAGATATGGTTCTAGTCTAATCTCATTTTTACATAATCTGTACGTTCTCAGTTTGTTACCATATTTTTGATTTGGTATGTCACCTATAGTTCTTTTCTCAATTGATAATTTATTTTAAGTTTGAGACCGCCATATACTGATGATTCAATTTCCTCTTTGGATTTAATAATCAAATCATCTGGGTTAATATCCAGGTAATTCAGCAGACATATTTTATTTCCATACCAACTGTCTAGTTTCCAATTGTAATGTTCCATTGACAAATTAAAAGCATCAATAGTAGTTGATCGTTTGATTTAGAAATTCTTACCCAGTATTGTATAATGTTGTACAAGGCATCAGTGAATAGTGGACAATTTCCAAGCTTCCCTAAAACTTCATCGTTAGTCGCATTTTTCCTTACTTATAAGATGTGTTTGCACATTATTATATTTAGTTTGTCTATTGCCTGACCTTTATATGTATTGTATAGAGATTTGTCAGACCCCTTTAGTAGTTTTTTATATATGTGAATGTAGACCAGATTTCTTACCCGTACAACAAAATTGGCTTAATGGCGTGTTCTAGTATATGTAACATGCTTTGGTTCTAGGGAAATATGTTTTGACTTTGAAAAAAGCTTTTAACCCTTAGTTGTACAAATATTGTTTAGCCTGGATAAACTTACCTGATTTATTAAATTCAACTCCTCCGAGGTAACAATATGAATCTACGTTTTCAAGCTGATATCCATTGTAGAATATGTTTTCCGGACAGTGAGCATCAGTTTACTCAAATATTAAGACCTTAGTTTTGTCCATATTTATCTCTGATTTCCATTCATTAAAATCATTTTGTAATTCATCTAAACAACTTTGCAGACCTTTTTTAGTTTCTGACAGCAGAATAAGATCGTCTGCAAACAATAAACAATTGAGATTTAAAGTTTTTAATGAGACAGGGCAGCATCGTGTTTTAGATTTTAAGTTTAACGCCTTGTCTAACTCCAATATTTGATGTAAAATTTTCAGTTATTTCTCATGGTTTGAAACGAACACACAACTGGTATTTTTCGTATATGTTTTTAACAACATTATAATAGTAGTCACTGACACCGATTTTCCTTAATTTATTAAATAATAAGAATCGTTCTGTACTTGTAATATTTGTTCGCTGTGTCTTCATCATCATCATCATCATCATCATGTTCTTGGAACAAGTCTTGCGACTTTTTGTTCCTGTACTAATGATAATACATTTATTTGTAATCAATTAATTGGGAGACAGAGTCGAGTGGACTCTTATCCCAATTTTACAATGTGAACATTAACAATTTTCAATTTGTCACAATAGGTAGTAAGTCATCGACATTCGACAATGTCCATGTCTTGGATAAAAAATCTTTATGTTTGTTCATTTTCTCTCTTTTTCTTTAGTTCAACTCTGAGTTTATAAAGTTCTTCTATTTCCTTTCTTGAATACTCTCGATTAAAATATATTTTTAGTTGTCCCTTTAATCCGGTTTCTTTTTTATTGAATAAAATCGCTTCTTTTATCATTTGGTCTCGTGAATGTTTAGAATTTAATAACAATTTCACTGGTCGATGTTTATTTTCAGTTTTGTGACCAATCCGCTGGTATGACAGTACTTCAGTCGCCTCGTATTTTGTCATTTTTATTACTGTTTTTGATATTTGAGTCAGATCTGCTTCTTCTGTTGATCCCTCGGGTATGTTTGCTACTATGATGTTGTTGTTTCTGTTTTCTACTATGTTTTTGTTTTTTCTAACACTTTTCAATGTCTCGTCTATGTTCATTTCTAACATTTCTTGTCATTGCTTATCTCAGTTTTCTGTAGTTCAAACGATTGCGCTTGCTGTTTTTGAAATTCCTTGATTTGATTGTCCGTTTTTCTTTTCAAGGCGTCAAGTTTTGTTTGAAACTCACCTCTCTCGATAGCTTGTATGTCTTCATGATTTGATAACCGCTTTTCTACTTTGAATATCCTGGTTTCCATTTTCAACATAATACTGCGTATTTCTGTTGTGTGCGTTTCCATTCTGGTCTGTTGTTTCTTCTCAAATCGTTCAAAACGCAAATCATATTGTTCAAGACTAAGGACTACTTTTTCTAATAATACTTCCATGCGCTCCATTCGTTTTTCTACTGCTTTCATCGTGCTATGTGTGTCTTTACATCAATGTGTCTTTTGTTGTACTTGTTGTAACTTAGTTTCTTGAAGGTTCAATCGCAGGAAAAACACTTATCTGTGCACACGTTGGAGTTACTGTTTTGTTTTAACTCTTCCATCGTCGTTTCTAAGGCTAAATTAACAAGAATGTTCCTGTAGGTGTATTAAGGGAATTAGAATCGAATAACTTCCAAACAACAACGAATTTTCCATCAGAATTTCACATATAAGTTCCATGCTATATAACAGTCATTTTTTAAACGTTTTTCGGCATCATTTCTGTCGTTTTGTGTAGTTTTTCGCGTTATTTTACGGAGCTTATTTTTTCATGACTGGCTGGTTATTGTGACGTCTTATCTGCATATAATTGACATACATACTAATGCATAATAAATAATTCCAATGTACACTTTTATAACTATCTGATGGCAGAATACATTGAAAGGGTTTAGCAAAGTGCACTTGTATCTCTTTTTTTAAACACTTTTTTCAAACAAAACACATGCACATAAAGACAAAACACGTGCAGACACATATAAGACATAATATATTGAGTACAGTTATACAATTGTTGCTGTATCTTCCGGAGATTTGGAGGCATGTTATATGTTCGTACCGGGGACGATACTAAACTATATGTTTGTAATGGTCGTTCTTCCCGTACATTTGATGACAATCAATACATATTCTTAAGATGGCAATGTGTATACGATATCTTAGTACCATGCCGTCTCATGAATACCTCACTAAAGCAGCATGGTACCGATATTTATTGACCGTGTGTTCGTTAATGAATTGAAATTGTATGATATGTAGATGTCCAGAGGCGTAGAGAGTTGGATGGGTTAGAACAGAGCTGCATGAAGGAGAGATCGAGAGAGAGAGAGAACAGAGAAAGAAGTGTGATGAGTAATGGGGAGATAATGCATATTAAAGATACGTCACCAGTGGAGCAAACGCATAGTTAAATACACGAAGTCGATGTCACACAAGTAAACTGGAGGGGAGTTAAGGGAAACGTTTTATTCTGAGTATATATACTTCTGGAACTCTTCAGAAATGTCTTATCTCTTTGCAGATAAACGACTGTGATTATGACTTCTCTGGCGAGCCGCTCAACGATATCTGTATGGAATATTTTCATCCTATTCCAACATCAAATTTTAGGACACCGGATACTGTTAATTCCAACTATCAGCAGCCACAGTCACTGCATACAATTTGCATATGTCGGCCAGGAGTTAACACGACGAGGACACGAGGTATACGCTTACATGCCGGGTCAATTAGATTCAAATAGCTGCTTCGGCGAAGATACTTCCATCAAAATGCTTAAATACCACATGGAAGATAGATATTGGATTCAGTATTTGGAAGGGCAGTCTATGGGATCACGTGATTCGATATTTCAAAGTTACAAGTCCACGATCCTGAACATGTGCGGAAATATTTTTTCGGAAATTAACAAGTATGTCAAAAGTCTTGAAGGATACGGTTTTGACCTTGTTATCCTTGATCTATATCGTCCTTTCGAGTGCTATGCAGTAATTCCTCGGAAGCTGGGAATTCCTTATATATCGATGGCATATAATATTGATTGGTGGAAAACTGGCAAACCATTCGTGCCACATATGGAATCGGATTTGAAAAACCCATACCCTATGGAAATGTCACTGCGCCAACGAATCACCAACTCGTTATATTTCATCGGACTATATGTAGTTGAACACATGTATTTGAGACAAAACATAGAAGACATGCTGGAACCTGGGGTGGATTTCGATCAAATGATCAAAGGAGCATCCCTTTTTATTAGTGACGATTCTGTTATTTTGTCTGGACCACGTTTAACTTTGTCCAACACTGTTCTCGTCGGTGGTTTCACACCAAGGCCTCCTAAGCCACTAACCGAGCCATTTCGCTCTTTCGTATCGGAATTCAACGCGGGAATCATCATCATTTCTTTCGGAAGTTACCTAAATCCAACAGAAAATGTAAATGAGGCCATCAGAGAGTTCGCACGGAACACCAATTATGGTCTAATTTGGAAATCAGTGAAAGCAAATCGGCTCGGCAACGTTCTGAAATCAGAATGGATCCATCAAAACGATCTCCTTGGATTACCAAAAATAAAGGTGATCGTGTCGCATTGTGGGAGAAACAGTTTTTATGAGGCGGTGTACCATGCTGTACCGATAATTTGTATCCCAATTAAAAGCGATCAGTTTTACAATGCCGCTGCTGTTCGACGACTGGGAATAGGAATTACTTTGTTCGCCGAAAGCGTTGATTTTGACGCTTTAAGGTTCGCGATATCTGACATGACATCTAATCATTCGTGGGTACAGTCGGCTGAGAAGATTTCTGCTTTGTATCGCGACATGTATCCAGGTCCGACAGAGAAGCGGGTGGTCAACGCGATAGAGCACGTGCTTTCTTTTGGTGGAGATCATCTCCGCCCAGCGTCGCTTCATTTGTCTCTGTCTTCCCTGTTGTTACTCGACGTTTGGGCCTTCGTATTTTGTATGCTGTTATCTAGTGTGATAACATTGTGTTGGTGTTTGACTCACATATTCCGGAAGATTAGATGCAAATCGGAAACGAAGGAGAAATCATCTTGAATGAGGACGTGACACATTACAAAATAGAGGATATATACATATATATAATTCGTAGTTGTTTTTTTTTCGAATATTGCATAATCACATATATACACTGCTTCTACCGCGACTACACTGATGGATATAGTTAAAATAAACGCTTGATCACACAGCCCCCACAAGGTGGTTTTCTTGGACCCTGACTTTTGTTAGAAGCCTAAAATTAAATTATAGCAACAATCATTGAATCAAACTTTGATATGATGTTAACCCTTTACCCAACAGAACGGCCCTGTGCCAATGCATTCTCTTATATATGCGAGTCGACCATAGGTCGCCTCGCATATATAAGAGAATGCATTGGCTTAACACATTACAAATTATAAAATTGTTAAAGAATGTGAGAAAAAATGGTAAAAAGTGTTAAAAACAGATTTTTTTTAGGCCAATGCATTCTCTTATATATGCGAGGCGACCTATGGTCGACTCGCATATATAAGAGAATGCATTGGCACAGGGCATAACTGTAACTATCACAATGTGGTCAAGGAGCCGGTTCCAATGATATCCATATTTGTATGGTTCTATTGAGACAGACCGAAGATATTTTAGGCTGTTGAAGCTTTATTTGGCCGGTTTTGGCCTGTTTGTTGTGTAAAGGGTTAACGCATATTCGCGGCAAAATCATGCAGTCTATGAAATTCGGTCAAATATTACTCAAATTATCATCCTGACAACAAAATATGCGACAAATTCTAAGTCAACAAGTACCATAACTCCGGTAAAATTGGCGGACATCACCAATATTCAAACTTGACTCATTGGCATAGGGTTTTCACAAAATTTCAGGAAGCTTCATTCATGATAGGGTTAATGTCACTCAATCTACTCTAATTACACAATCATGGCTTCTCGCGAAGATTGTTTGATTGGGGTTTAATGTCGCTTTCAGCAACTAAGGCCATGTCACGACATTGTCAGTTTTAGTGGTGGATGAAATCCGCACACTGACGGCTAAACAGTGATTTCATGGTTGATAAACTCGTCAACCATGTGCGGCAAACCACCGGCCATCGGCGAGTAATTGGCAACTCCACCAGATAACGATTTCGCGTTACAAAGTCCACGATGGAAACATGTGGATTTGAACACTTATCACCAGCGCTGGAGGGCGAAACGGCTTGGAGTTGTACCCCTAACCGATTGAGCCACCGAGGCCCCGTCTCGCGAAGAAGTCACATGACGTGTGTTTACATATAAGCATACTTAGTATGGGCGGCCCCTTGTCTAAAAAAAATACGTTAAATAAGCCAGGTTTAGTCTTCAGCCATATATAGCAAGACTTCAGGTCAACTAGACGTTTGCATATTTGCACACCGATTTACATGTATGATCATTTTATTTCATAAAAAATCACTGTTGGCAAGTGTTGCAGCAGTATTTATAGCAACAGAACTTTTTGACCTGCTGACCTGTTCAGATGGGACACTTTATAACATTGAACAGACAAAGCATGCATGCAGGGAATATATTTCTTTGTTAATACTTGTTTACTATTTACCAGTATTTGTGGTCGCAGTTTGAGATTGCATGATTTTGTGACTTTTATGGGTCGATATCGCTATATCATTGAATGATTTTCCCGGGAGAAATTCCACGATTGTAAGCGATGTAAATCAAAATCAGCTAATTATAAATCATGCAATCTCGAGCTGGGACATTCGTGGACCTATCGCGAAATACATTATTAAGTGCTTTGTCAACCCATTTCCCCCAAAATTTGATGGAGTAAAGTAAAGGATTTTGTTTATTTATATTAGTAATCACAGTAACCAATCCAATAGATGCACCATTTTAAGAGTATAATTCATGATGGGTTATCTTAGATAAACAAAATGTGAACTTTATAGAGGTTTTAAAAAAAAAAAAAATTCGAACCCAAATACAACAAACATAAAGTCCATATATAAGAAAAAATATGGGAATGTGTACTGAACACTATGAAGAATGATGAACAATAAAAATCTATTCATATCTACCAAGCGTTATTTGAAAAATTTACTCAGAACCACTTGTATACAAATGGTAGATTTGCTTGCTCGGTAATGCTGTATAGTAGATGACGCTTGGTGTGTGTTATCTGGGATTGTTATCTGCCAGTGTGTCAGCCTGTGGCCACTGGACCATAAGGGATTAGTCCATGATTGGTGACATATTTAGTGGTTACAGGGTGGTGTGCTAAATTAAAGCTTAAGAAATTATTTTATAAACTCACACTGTCAATAGTTAACCACTTTCTGCCAGCTCTAGTCAGAAATGTTGTTGGAAGTAAATCTATCATTACTAAACAACTGGTTCTAAGTAAATTTTTCAAAGAACACTTGGGAAATATAAATATATTTTATTGTTCATCATTCTTCACAGTATTTAGTATACATTTCCATATTTATTTCTTAGAAATTGATTTTGTATTTGTTGGATTTGGGTTCGAAATTTTTTTTTGAAAACCTCTATAAAGTTCACATTTTGTATTTCTGAGATAATCTGTACATATTATACTCTTAAAATGGTGAATCAATGGATTTGATTGGTGTGATTACTAATAAAAGTGAACATAATCCTATAGTTTGACTCCATCAAATGTGGGTTGAAAATGGGTTAGCAAAATCCTTAAGGAACTGGTATCGACTAAGAAATATATTACCTGCACTGTTTGTTCTAACATCAAAAAGATCCCAGGTGTTTAGAGTCAGACTCATGTTTTGCCAAAATTTCCTGGAATTTCAAATTGGATTTTCACAAAATCTGTCAGGAATTTCTTTATGAAATTTGGTACAAGCGATTGTTTGTATATAAGAACCATCGACCCATTGTATATTATAACCTTATTTACTTTACTTTTATGGCATGGAAAATATTTAAAATTCACTGTTTTCCGGTACTAAGAACTTTTGTAAAATATATATTTTTTTTCAATTTCAGTTGATATCCATGATATCATATCTGAAGACCATTCGAGGAGACTTAATTTTTCTTGAATTATGAAATTTAATGATTATTTCAATCAGAAATTCAACTGCCGATATAGTTAATTTTCTACGTTTGAGAATGTTCATATCATTCCTGTTGATCAATGAAAAATTGGCCTGATATTAGTTCTGGGTCATGGTTCATAACCAAGTTATAGCTGACCACCATATCTCTTAACAATGTGGCATAATTCCAGTTGATTGATCCATAAGTTGATTGATCCATGAGTAGACCCACTGCCTATCATTTGTTTTCATTTGGGTTGGAATATATGTCACTGCTTTATTTTTCGTTATAATATATCGACCGAGGCCTGGTAAAAATTTGAAAGTTTGGCATCTAAGGCGAAAAGTTGGGCAACGAAAATCGGTATGATGCTATAGTAAGAAATTAAAAATCTAACTCAACATTATGATACAAATGAAGCCGCCTCTCATAGAGCCCAGACAATAAGCTATTTGGTGATTGGAGTGTTGTTTGAAATTATAAATTATTCTAGTAGTTCTTGATAGCGAAAGGGACAAAAAAAGAAAATATTTTTTTTAACCTATCAAATGTATTAAAATCCATTGTTTTTTCGTCTCTTTATAATTTCTTCAGATTACAATGAAGATTACAATGAAGGTAATGGAATATGTGAAATTCAAGATTTTTCGCCAGATAGATCCAGAGAAATTCTTGTTGAAAATATCTTGCCTTTTTGGCTGAATTTATGCAAAACATAAACTGGTGGCGTATGATTTATACGGGTGCAGCCAGAGAGCCGGATTACAGATTAATGGCGTGATCTAGACATATCGATAATCGATTAACAGTGTAATACGCAAATTCGCTAGATGTTCACCACCATTACAGATTTGTGTCTCTGCACTACTGTGCCCATCTTTGAACTAATTATACAACAAATAATATGAATAAATTATCGGTCTGCTACAACAATGCAGACCGTCTGCCACAACATCAAATGCCAATACAATGCCATAATTGCATGTGGGTTCATTTCGTCAGCGATATTCCACAGTACGTTATTGAGTTCCAGTACCGATTGAGTGTTATAGCGCCTCCATTGTAATCTTCCTTTATATATATTGTATATATGTACTAGCAGGTTTACCCGGCGTTGCCCATGTTAAACTGGTGTGACCCACCCCCCCCCCCCCCCTGCTGAGGACAATTTGGTGGGAATAGAGAATGCTGTTACTCTCGTAATCGTATAGAATATGGCTAAATTTTGTTTGCCTTGGGTGTGAACCGTTTTATAAATATGTCATAACCCGCTTGGGTATTTGTACAATAAATAAAGACCGCGGCCACTTTGCGGCCTTGGTCTATATTCATTGTACAGATACACAAGCGGGTTATAACCTATACGTATAAATCAATCTAGTGGGTTAGACTAAAAAATTTGGGACGCCGCATGGTTATCATATTTCCATGAAGATACAGATGTTTTAAAGTAATGTCCAGGTGCTCCTCTGTTCATGGTGCTATACTGGCTAATTATTCTCAGTTTAAAAGAAATGTTTCTGTATATCAGCTACATGTGCCCGACACAGGGCGAGATTTTAAGTTGTATTGGTTAGGATAATCGTCTGTATCGGGTAGGTATACCCTTGTCAGATGACAATATTGAGGATCCTGAAAAGGCCAGTGCTGTGTTTTATTTTTTTCTCTCAGAAGAAACACTATTTGACTGCACACAAAGAGACACATACATGAAACAGATTCAATTGTGTTATAATACGTGAGCCATTCTAACATGCCATCAAATTCAAGGCCCCTCATTTTGCAAGGATATGTGTATCTCTTAAATACAATGATAAACATACTTCTAATGCTTTCTTCCCTGTGTCTGTTTAGTTAGCTCACAATATCAATGCCCTGATTCTCGTCTCCATATAAATTTGACAGTTGAGAAGATATAATTGTCCAAGTGACTAAATTCGATCACTATTTGTCGAGGTTGTGAAATTTGAACGCCAAAAACTTCTTAGAACGAATTATGGAGATGACCATATATGACTTTGGCGGATATCGGCGACTAAAACATTATTATTAATGTTAGAGGCCCTCCTCTCTCCATGCCTGACCCAAAACGGTACTAACATATATAATGTGGCGTCATTAAATCACCTGATTTGATTCCGGGTATCAGTGGACAAGAACGTTTATTAATTTGGTGGACATTAGTGCTAAAAAATATTTGTATCAGCTTTGGTGCCACTCCTCTCCCAATTCATGACTCGAATTGCGCCAGTTTTGACCTATTTAAACCACGACATTTAGACTCATGATGGCATGGAAATGATTATGTATAAGTTTGGTGGTAATCGGCAACTAAACAATTTCTTATAAAACAGAGTGCCCTCACACTGATCTCTCACCCAAACTGCACTAACTTGACATGTTTAAATCACACAATTTGATTCATCGAATCGTGGAGAAGAATATGTATCAATTTGGTGGAAATTGGCGCTAAAATGTTATTGCTTTTATCAATTTTGGCGCCACTCTCCCCTCCGTGCACCCTTCCATATCCATATCATGGATATGATTTGTATAAGTTTGTTGGAAATCGGCGACAAAAATATTGTTGCTGCCCTCCCCTTTTTCTGCCATTGACACCAACAGCGTCAATTTAGAACATTTTAACCCGCACCATTATCTTCCTCTTAAAACTTTACCCCTGTTATACCCCTTTGGTCTAGATGGCCCATGTGAAGTGATATAACACAGACAGACATTCGCAAATATAGGCACCGAAATGTGACATCTTTAACTTACACGATTTGATTTCTCGTATCCTTGGATAAGAACGGGTTTGATTTGGTGGAAATTGGCGCTAAACATATTTTTATAATTTTTTTGTGACCCTCCCGTCCCTATATATCACTGAGTCAAGCGATGCCACTTTTTACATCTTTATAACACACAATTAGACTAATAATGAAGGTGACTATATAAAATTGGTGGAATTCAGCGACTAAACAAATTTGTATCAAATTTAGTGTCCCATCTCTGGCCCAAATGGCATCAATTTGGCCTATTTAAACCACACGATTAGATTCCTCGTATTACGGAGAAGAATCTGTATCAATTTGGTTGTAATCAACGCTAAAAATTATGTAAACGTTTGGTGATAATCGCCACTTTTAACATCTTTAAAACACAATTAGACTCATTCTGAAGATGAATATATATATAAAATTGGTGGAAATCGGCGACTTAACAAATTCGTATCAAATGTAGTGGTCACATCTCTCACCAAATGCATCAATTAGAAGACTAGATATCTTTCTTTTCTTTTCTTTTTTGAAAATCACCGATAAAACTATTTTTAACAATTTTTGTTAGGGCACACCTCGAATGGCGCCACTTTTGACAGCTTTGAACACACCATTAAACTCCTGATATCATGGAGATGACTATGTATAAGTTTGGTGGTAAAAAGCGACTAAACAAATTCTTGTCAAATTTAGTGTCCCAATCTCTCACCAAACGGCTCCAATTTGTCATGCTTAAATCACACGATTAAATTCCTCGTACACGTATCATGGAAAAAATATTTGTATCAATTAGGTTGAAATCGGCGCTAAAAATATTTTTTGTCAACTTTTGTGACTCTCTCCCCTCCAGTGCACTCATGACTCGAATGGCGCCAATTCTGACAGCTCTAAGCCCCACCATTAGACTCCTGATATCATGGAGATGATTATCTAAATGTATAAGTTTTGTGGTAATCAGCGACTAAGCAAATTCTTATCAAATTTGGTGCCCCCCCCCCCCCCGCCATCTCTCTTCCAACGGCACCAAATTGTCGTGTTTAAATCACACGATTAGATTCCTTGTATCATGGAGAAAATTGTGTATCAATTTGGTGGAATTCGGCGCTAAATCATCGTTATCAATTTGTGTGCCCCTCTCCCATTCAGTGCACCCCTGACTCGAACGGCGCCACTTTTGACACATTTTAACCACACAATTAGATTCCTCATATCGTGGAGATGATTATGTATAGGTTCGGTGGAAATCCGCGACAATTTTTTTTCCTGGCTTCTCCCCTTTTCTGCCCCTGACAACAACAGCGTCACTTTAGAAAATTATAACACGCACCATTATCTTTCTCGTAAAAAGATACCCCTGTTAGACCCCCTTCGGTGCATCTAGATGGTCGCCCCGTGAATTTCTACAGAACAGACAGACAGACAGACAAACATACATACCTTCGCAAATATAGATATAGTTGGCGTATTCTTGCCTCCAAAATCCTCATACTCGGTCTTGGTGGTCGTTCAATGTTTTGTTTTCGTGTGTTCCCATAACATGTTCAATGTCATTACGTATGCCGTTATTTCTCAATACCTATTTACGTCAGCCCACACACGGGCCATGAACACTAGTACGTCCATACTAAGATGGTGTATGTTAGTAACGCAGACCGTCGAGGAGGAAAGGTCCTCGTTTATAATAGAATAAAAAAAACCTTCGGAATAGTGAACCTTCGGAATAGTGAACATTCGGATTAGCTAACCTTCGGAATAGAGATATGACCCCGTTGAGTGCTGTTCGTATTGCGTATCGAAGTATTTATTGGTCCAATGCGCTGTCAACAGGTGCAGTTCAAATACTGTGTGGGCATTGATTTATAATAGCTATTGCATACTTGCGTTGGTGTTTTTGGTAAACTGGCCTTGGTTTTGAGAAACCCAGTGATTCACACTTGGGTGTTCCTCACGTGATGTGGCTGATATCGGGCCTAATATCAAACAGACCAAGTAATATCCTTCCATTATCAGCCGTGGTAAAGTGCAAATCGAAGAGACAGAGTTCAGTCCCTCACACCTCTGGTCTGACCACTGCCATCATGTATATACATATATGCGTAATTAACTCTAACATAAATTATGTTTATTTAAAAGTTTTGCCGCTGGTTGCCGATTAAAATTCATTCTCATTTCATCTGCACAATTTCCAAATTAATATGGACAGTTCGGTATCTCCTAATAAAGAATATGGACAGTAATGGACAGTTCGGTATCTCCTAATAAAGAATATGGACAGTAATGGGCAGTTCGGTATCTCCTAATAAAGAATATGGACAGTAATGGACAGTTCGGTATCTCCTAATAAAGAATATGGACAGTAATGGGCAGTTCGGTATCTCCTAATAAAGAATATGGACAGTAATGGGCAGTTCGGTATCTCCTAATAAAGAATATGGACAGTAATGGACAGTTCGGTATCTCCTAATAAAGAATATGGACAGTAATGGGCAGTTCGGTATCTCCTAATAAAGAATATGAACAGTAATGGGCAGTGCGGTATCTCCTAATAAAGAATATGGACAGTAATGGACAGTGCGGTATCTCATAATAATGAATATGGACAGTAATGGACAGTTCGGTATCTCCTAATAAAGAATATGGACAGTAATGGGCATTGCGGTATCTCATAATAAAGAATATGGACAGTAATGGGCAGTGCGGTATCTCATAATAATGAATATGGACAGTAATGGACAGTGCGGTATCTCATAATAATGAATATGGACAGTAATGGACAGTTCGGTATCTCATAATAAAGAATACGGACAGTAATGGGCAGTGCGGTATCTCCTAATAAAGAATATGGACAGTAATGGGCAGTGCGGTATCTCATAATAATGAATATGGACAGTAATGGACAGTTCGGTATCTCCTAATAAATAATATGGACAGTAATGGACAGTTCGGTATCTCCTAATACAGAATATGGACAGTGATGGACAGTTCGGTATCTCCTAATAATGAATATGGACAGTAATGGACAGTTCGGTATCTCATAACAATGAATATGGACAGTAATGGACAGTTAGGTATCTCCTAATACAGAATATGGACAGTAATGGACAGTTCGGTATCTCCTAATAATGAATATGGACAGTAATGGACAGTTCGGTATCTCCTAATAAAGAATATGGACAGTAATGGACAGTTCGGTATCTCATAATACAGAATATGGACAGTAATGGACAGTTCGGTATCTCCTAATAATGAATATGGACAGTAATGGACAGTTCGGTATCTCCTAATAAAGAATATGGACAGTAATGGACAGTTCGGTATCTCCTAATACAGAATATGGACAGTAATGGACAGTTCGGTATCTCCTAATAATGAATATGGACAGTAATGGACAGTTCGTTATCTCCTAATAATGAATATGGACAGTAATGGACAGTTCGGTATCTCCTAATAATGCAAAATGAAGTGTAACCGAGCACAGTCTTAAATAAAACAATTTAAGATTTCCTCATGTTGTGTATACGTGATGGCAGTGGTCTTGATGTTTGAGTAAAGTGTTCCTGATAATTTGCTATGGCGTTGGTGGGCCATGTGGATCTAGCAATGACATTGTTGACCTAGCTATGATGTGGGTGGGCCGTGGTGATCTAGCTATGACGTTGGTGTGCCTATATATATGATGTTGGTGGGGTAAAGCGATGCTGAAGGGGTCACTCTCACATAAAAAATGTGCTGAAGTGTACACAGGTTCTGAAAATGTGCTGAAGGGTACATATAATGAAGATAATGATATGTGAAATTCAAGATATTTCGCCAGATAGATCCAGAGAAATTATTGAAAACCTCGTGCTGAATTTTGGCTGAATTTATGAAAAAACGTACGTGCGTCTCCACCTAAACTGGTGGAGTATGATTTCTACGGGTTCGACCAGAGAGCCAGAGTACAGATTCATGGCGTGATCTAGACATATCCATAATCGATCAACAGTATAATACGCAAATGTTCAACACCAGTAAAATTGTTCCTATTTCAACGATTTGTCTCTTCTCTACTGTGCTCATCTTTGGACTAATTATACAAAAAATAATATGAATAAATTATCGGTATTATACAACAATGCATACAGAATGTTAATGAAGTACGATAGAGCAGTAGTGCAAGTGGGATGTTTGTTTCTGATCGCACATCATCTGTGTTGATGTTAAGGCGAAAGCGAAAGTACAGTTTTCTCTCGAGAATCACAGACACATGAGACATAATGGAGCGGACGGAACCGATTTCAGAAAGTTTAGTCCATCGGCACCACACACGGGCTTGTGATACATCATTTTGAAGGTTATGACATTCTGCATCGGATAGGACCCGGTGTGAAATATACAAATGATGCAAAAGATGATTTTTAGCTGATTAAGTGCCAAAATTCGGCAAAAATCCCTGTTTTTATAAAATTCGGCAAAATGAGAAATAAAAGTATAGAATCGCGAACATTTTGCGCTAAAATATTGTAGTCTACATACCTCTAGATATTTACTATGATAGTTGTACGATTTCTCTGATATAAAGAAGATTATTTTTAGATTTATTGTAAAAATAGACAAAACAGCGCAATTTTTCATTTTTTTTTGCCTCACTTAATGGGCGATAGATCAATATTGTTTTGACCAAGGATATCGTATATAGTCTAGAAAAGTGCGGATATATACACCGCATACGACAATATGCTGAATATGCCATCATATTTAATACGTGATGTGTTATGTAAGATTATTTCAACCCTCACCCCAAAGTTCAGCAAAAAATCACTGTTTTAGGGAAATTCGGCACAAATGAATACAAAAGCAGATATTCGGGATATGTTTGTGCTATGATATAGCAGGTTACACACTTATAAATACAAAGTAATGAAAAGCCATGATTGCGGTGATAGATGTAAAAAAATCTTAAATTTACGTGGAAAATAGACAAAACATCATTCATTTTCAGTTGTTTCGCCCCTCTTAATAGGCGATTATTCAGTATTGCATTGAATGGACATACAGTATATAATATAGAAACTTGTGGAAATATATACTGCATATGACTGTAAGATAATGATGTCATTCTTTGCCATAGATGATATGTGGTGGTAGATTGTGTCACCCCCCACCCCAAAATTCAGAAGAAATAAAATCAGTTTTAGAAATTTCGGTATGGCAGAATACAAAAGCACAACTCCGATTATTTTGTGCTATTATATTGTCTACCCACTTCGAGACATACATTCTGATAACGTCAGGGTATCATTTACAGATGGCAAATTTCTGAGTTTTCTGATGAAAGTAGACCGAAAATCGTGAAATATAAACTTGTTTTGCCCCTCTTGCCATCTGTAAATGATACCATGACGTTATCAGAATGTATATCTCGAAGTGGGTAGACTTCAATATAATAGCACAAAATAATCGGAGTTGTGCTTTTGTATTCTGCCATACCGAAATTTCTAAAACTGATTTTGTTTTTCTGAATTTTGGGGTGGGGGTGACACAATCTACCACCACGTATCATATATGGCAAAGAATGACATCTTTATCCCACAAACATATGCAGTATACATTTCCACAAGTTTCTATACTATATACGGGATGTCCATTCAATGCAATAATGAATAATCGCCTATTAAGAGGGGCGAAACAACTGAAAATGAATGATTTTTTGTCTATTTTCCACGTAAATTTAAGAACTTTTTACATCTATCATTTCATTACTTGTATTTATAAGTGTGTAACCTGCTATATCATAGCACAAACATATCCCGAATATCTGTGCTTTTGTATTCATTTGTGCCGAATTTCCCTAAAACAGTGACTTTTTGCTGAATTTTGGGGTGAGGGTTGAAATAATTTTACATAACACATCACGTGTTAAATATGATGGCATATTCGGCATATTGTCGTATGCGGTATATATATCCGCACTTTTCTAGACTATATACGATATCCTTGGTCAAAACAATATTGATCTATCGCCCATTAAGTGAGGCAAAAAAATGAAAAATTGCGCTGTTTTGTCTATTTTTACAATAAATCTAAATAAAATCTTCTTTTTATCAGAGAAATCGTACCACTATCATAGTAAATGTCTACAGGTATATAGACTACAATATTTTAGCGGAAAATGTTCGCGTTTCTATACTTTTATTTCTCATTTTGTCGAATTTTACAAAAACAGGGATTTTTGCTGAAATTTGGCACTTAATCAGCTAAAAATCATCTTTTGCATCATTTGTATACTTCACACCGGGACCTATCCGATGCGGAATGTCATAAACTTCAAAATGATGTATCATAAGCCCGTGTGTGGTGCCAATGGACTAAACTCCTACATCTAGTGAGCTTTTTGAGTTTGTCCGCTCTACTAACAGCTCCAATTGTATTATATCATCTATTTATAAATCTGATTTGAAATTTACGTCTCAACTATTCAGAAACTGGAATATTCTAT
Source organism: Siphonodentalium dalli (assembly GCA_032622095.1). Taxonomy (NCBI): domain Eukaryota; kingdom Metazoa; phylum Mollusca; class Scaphopoda; order Gadilida; family Siphonodentaliidae; genus Siphonodentalium; species Siphonodentalium dalli. Next base: position 138,637,337 of record CP136069.1, read on the forward strand.
TGTATACCTAATATAACAATTGCATGTGCTAACTTTTTTGTGTATATATAATGACATGTAGTTATATATCACTATAACTTGTAATACGATAGGGACATATTATGTCTGAAATAAACTATAGTATAGATAATAATAGCCTTTTGTGGGGATAATATATGTCCTCTATTTTTACAGACATCACACAGAAATGTTCCATGCAGTCTTGTAACTCTCCTTAATTCTGGAAATTGTGATAGAAAATTAAACGGGAATTTCCCCAGCCTCTGGTACATTAAAATTAAATCCTTTCAAACAGCTCTTATGTATTTACCCCCCGCACCTCGAATATAATTTTAACGACTGGGCATGCGGATCTCCCATTGAGGTTACATGTGCAGCGGCCGTATAATGATCAAACTTAGGTAAACTCCGCGCTGCATGTGTGGCAAACAATTTAGTGTATTGAGTTCGGGTAGGATTCTCTATTCCGAACGTTCTCTATTCCGAACGTTCTCTATTCCGAAAGATCGCTATTCCGAAGGTTCATTATGCCGAAGGTTTTCTATTCTGGGCGTATTTATTCGGAAATGCACATAAAAAATACTCCACCCCCCCCCCCCCCCCCCCAAATCACACATGGAATTAAATATTCTATTACACTATAATATTAACATAGTGCATTAATACGCTCTATTCTAATTTCCAAATTGTTCCAGATTTCGGTTGTTAATAGCAGGAAGACAGAATAAGTTAATCGTTTATTATGGAAACATGGTGACTGCATAACTGAAACAAAATAAGGTATAGAGTCCTGTCTTTGGAAGAAACATCAAATGCCACAATTGCATGTGGATTCATCTAGTCAGCGATATTCCACAATGCAGTTCATTAGCAGGAAGACAGAATAAGTTATTATATATATATAGATACTAGCATGATTACCCGGTGTTGCCCAGGTTAAAATGATGTGAACCCCTCTGCTGTGGACATTTTGTGGGAATAGAGAATACTCTTACTCTCGTACGGTCGACGTGGTTTAAATTGTTTTTTGGGTTTTTTAAATCACAATACTTCGCAAAATAAAAGAAGACAATTGGATTCTACATAGAGATGTATAAATCAATCTAGTGGGTTAGACTAAGATGTTGAGGACACCGGCATGGTTGTCATATTTCCATGAAGATTCGGATGTTTTAAAGAAATGTCCAGGTGCTCCTCTATTCATGGTGCTATACAGGCTAATTATTCTCAGTTTAAAAGAAATGTTGCTGTATATCAGCTACATGTGCCCGACACAGAGCACGATTTTAAGTTGTTTATGTTGGGATAATCTGTATCGGGCAGATGTACCCTTGTCAGATGACAATATTGGAGGATCCTGAAAAGTCATGTGCTACTGACTGTGTTTTATTTTTTCTCTCTCAGAAGAAACTATATCTGACTGCACACAAAGGGACGCATGCATGGGACAGATTCAATTGTTTTATAATACCCTGCCTCGAACAGTGCCATATCATGGATATGATTTTTATAAGTTTGTTGGAAATGGGCGACAAAAGTATTTCATCACTTTTGCTGCCCTCCCCCTTTTCTGCCATTGATACCAAACAAGTGGAAACCGGCGCTAAATCATTGTTATAAATTTTGGTGCCCCTATCCCATTTCGTGCACCCCTGACTCGAACGGCGCCACTTTTGTCACATATAAACCACACCATTAGATTCCTAATATCGTGGAGATGATTATGTATACGTTTGGTGGAAATCCGCGACAAATTATTTTTCTGCCCTCCCCCTTTTCTGCCCCTGACAACAACAGTGTCACTTTTGAACATTGTAACCCGCACCATTATCTTTCTCGTAAAATGTTACCACTGTTAGACCCTGTTGGTGCCATCTAGATGGTCCCCGTGAATTTCTATAGAATACAGTCAGACATTCGCAAATATAGATATAGTTGGCGTATTCTTGCCTCCAAAATCCTCCACTTCCTACTCGGTCTTGGTGGTCGTTCGATGTTTTGTTTTCGTGGGTTCCCATAACATGTTCAATGTCATTACGTATGCCGTTATTTCTCAATACATATTTACGTCGGCCCACACACGTGCCATGAACACTAGTACGCCCATACTAAGATGGTGTATGTTAGTAACGCAGACCGTCGATGAGGAAAGGTCCTCGTTTGTAATAGAATAAAACAAAAAACTTCGGAATAGCGAACCTTCGGAATAGAGAACCTTCGGAACAACATTGAGATTAAATTTTGATAGGGGTATGGAAAAATAACACGAAAGATACTGGTCCAGAAAGTTTGTAAATTCATAAAAACCTCACATGATCACATTTTGTCAACTATTTTATGGCTACCAAAGGCTGATGAGTGAGACTCACGTTTACAGGGAGTGATTTTCTTATTTTGTAGCGCATTTTGTGACACTAGACACAAATGACGATATATACAGCTTCGGACACTTCATATTTGATAATTGTTTTAAGATGGCATCCAAAACGGCCACCAATTTCGAAGATTTTCAAACTTACCGACACAAATTTAATTGGGGATAAGGAATTGTTCATGAAGAAATGCATTCACTGATGCTCCTCAACAAACGAAAGAACTCTAATATCTTGTCTCAACTCATGTATTGTGATGAGTAATTCATTGATGAAAATGCCCAATAACTGTGCTCGTCCTCAGGGTAGCCATTTAAGTCAAAATTGGCACTACTTCGGTTATTCCATGTATATATCCTCACATTTCATACACCAGTACCTCCTGACATGTCGGCGGCCAAATAACAACAAATCGCATGAATCATTGTAGTCAATTGCAAATCTCAGTAGTGCCATGACTGCATTTTGGATAGGGTTGAAGTGTCATCGATGCGTTGTTGATGTGTGGGACTTTCGGGCCCCTCACGCAGCGACCACCGATTGCCGTCATGGAAAACCAATCCCATATAATCCCATGCACCCATATATCTCATACACGGTAACTATGCTTTCTATACCGGTACTTCTGTTGCGGGCTTATTTTAGCCAGACATTGAGGGAGACAAGCAGAACTCCCATGGCTTGATTATATATTAGCGCTGGGGAACGGTCCGGGCCATCCGGGGCGATCCGATACACTACATGTCAAAAGGTTCAGTATTTTATAGGATTTTTAGGAAACATTTTGACTCTATTTAGCTGTTATAGTTCTGCCAAGCTTGTGGGTATATATTCTGGGTCAACTGAAATCTTTTGGGTTTGTTAACAATACGAAGATTATAATAGTAACATGGCGTTGATCTATGCTACGAACCCGACGGGCATGAAAGCGACAATGAGAGTCGACTGGCAGTACATGATTACTCCTGAATCTTGCTACATTATTGGTTATAGATTCGTTCTTATACACGTGCATCTTGTATTTACCGTATTTACATGACACTCAAACGGGCAATAGGTAAAGGGACATACTTTAGGAACAACTCATATCGCTATGCCTAGTGTTGTTATCATATAACCATAAACACTTATCTCGTGCATTATAGACGGGCTATGACTATATATGCCACACAACGTAGGGCTATATATGGAGCACAAGTTGCATAGTGTTATAAGGACACGGCATTCCATAATGGGTGTAAGTTATTGTGCCAAGTAGTTGCCTGATAGTTTGCACGAAAAATGTCTTGCTTCAGAAGTCTGCATTTGGTGTTATTGTTCTCGTTTTACAACAGGAGAAAATGTATCGTAATTTATTAACTTGAATACATGTCGGATTGTCACATAAAGCACATACAAATTATTGGGCTTCACACATATTCTGTGTCCATAACACAGTTCCAGACAATGCCAAATATTTATCAGGTGGTGATAACAAAGACTCCTTGAGATGCTTCTAATTTTCCGTGAATGGTCGAGAGCAGAATCTACATGCTGTTCCAAAAACACTGAATTATGTTTGCCATTGGGTCGAATGTCACGTGATACGGTCCGTGAATGTCGACGTTCGCTTAGAGTTAGTTCCTGATCTCTTGCTAGTATGTTACCATGAGTAAGCGGATACATGTATGCTGTTACATGCAGACAATGCAGCACGCTTCGGTCGGAAGCAAGTTATTGTTTTTATTCCCCTGACATACATGTCGAAATACTAAAATGTTATGTTTCTCGATGAATAGGAGCTAGAATAATTCTTCATACTGAAAACAAAATATATCGGACAGTATTGTCCAAGAGGTGTGTGTAAACCTTGCCTCTAATTCACGAGTTGACGGGCTACGACATTCACAAACACATATAAAATGAAGCCGTTTGACTTAATAGTCAAAAGCAGTAACATATGATGCGAATTTTTTACCAATTTGTGCAATCAATTAATGTTGACGATGACACTATATATCCTACCAAGTTTGCATGTGAGCTATATTAGTTAGCCATAATGTCGTCAATTCGACAAATTAACACACACGTTCTTATGTTGTATAACCGAACACTGGAACACATCTTCTGCCGCCATCAGCCACAGACTCCTTAAGACATCACATTAACACATCTTCGTGCGAACTATATCACTGATTGGCACATCATACTAACTCCCCAGCCTGGTGTACCATGTCCTGGCAGCCATGGCTGGTCGCTCTTTGATTGAGTCCTACAAACAATGTCGGATTATACTTCCTCCCGATCTAATGTGACTACTGAGCTATCAGCTTTGGCTTTAAAGATTCATATGAATCTAACAAATGATCTTGTTTCACCACAGACTAACCATGTAATGATGTATGTGAGAATGTCTACAATAACCGAAATAGTGTAAATTGTGACAACTCATATGATGAGCAGAGTGAGAGAACTCAACTTATAGAATAGGTAGTAGCCTGCCTTGAAAACTGTTTGGCAACACAATATTATATGCTGCAAAGGTCATTTCTTTATTGACAAAAAATCCTCTGTATAACAACTAATTTCATTAATATAATATATTTCACTTGAACACATCAGATAGGCAACTTGAAATTGGAGGCCGGTAATTTGGGCATACAATTTAAATTTCTTCTGAAAAATTATATTATATGATATTACTTATCTAAACTGACCCAAAAGGCACATGTTGGTGATGATTGTTTGAATATCTCTATATATTAAATTTTATCAAGTTATAATTGAGTATCTATAGTCCTTAAGACAATCAATTACTCATTATGTTAAATTAAATGAAACAATAGTAGGGTTATTCGGTTTGTTTATGGTTACCAGTGAACTCATGATTAACAATTCCATTGTCCCCAGATAACGAACTCAGTTACGTCTGTGGCGGAAAGTGTGCGAAACTTCGATTTTGTTGGCCGTTTTGGATGCCATCCTAAACTTATTGTCAAATATGGAGCGTATGTAATGCCATATATATTGTCAGTTGTGATTACTGTCCCGACATGCGCGGCACAAATAAGAAAATACCGTTCTGTATAACGTAAGTCTCACTCATAAGCCTTTGTAGCCATATCTGTTCAGTTGAAATATATATATATACTAGCCGATGAGCCCGACGTTGTCCGGGCTATTCAAAAACCAAATTTCAAGTCGATAGCTCTACCCAGCCCGACGTTGTCCGGGCTATTCAAAAACCAAATTTCAAGTCGATAGCTCCACCCGTTTTCGAGATCTGGTCTGCGCGAAGCTGGTGTCGCACGGGCTCGGCGACCCGATAAAATTCGTATCCGGGGCAAGATACATTCACATACCAAATTTCAAGTCGATAGCTCCACCCGTTTCCGAGATCTCGTCTGCGCATGCGCGAAGCTGGCGTCGCACGGGCTCGGCGACCCGATAAAATTCGTATCCGGGGCAAGATACATTCACATAGCAAATTTTAAGTCGATAGCTCCACCCGTTTCCGATATCTCGTCTGCGCATGCGCGAAGCGGGCGCCGCACGGGCTCGCCAATACGACAACGTCCACCACCTGGTCAAACTACACACACGCACCAAGTTTCGTCCCGATCGGTCGAGAATCGTAGATTTGTATTAATGACAAACATACAGACAAACATACAGACAAACATGCAAACATACAGACAGAGGTCTTCAAAATATATATGACTAGCCGATGAGCCCGACGTTGTCCGGGCTATTCAAAAACCAAATTTCAAGTCGATAGCTCTACCCGTTTCGAGATCTGGTGTGCGCATGCGCGAAGCTGGCGTCGCACGGGCTCGGCGACCCGATAAAATTCGTATCCGGGGCAAGATACATTCACATACCAAATTTCAAGTCGATAGCTCCACCCGTTTCCAAGATCTCGTATGCGCATGCGCGAAGCTGGCGTCGCACGGGCTCGGCGACCCGATAACTTTCGTATCCGGGGCAAGGTACATTCACATAGCAAATTTCAAGTCGATAGCTCCACCCGTTTCCGAGATCTCGTCTGCGCATGCGCGAAGCGGGCGCCACACGGGCTCGCCAACACGACAACGTCCACCGCCTGGTCAAACTACACACACGTACCAAGTTTCGTCCCGATCGGTCGAGAATCGTAGATTTGTATTAATGACAAACATACAGACAAACATACAGACAGACAGACAGACAAACATACAGACAGAGGTCTTCAAAATATATATGAGATATATATATATATATATATATATATATATATATATATATAGCTATATATATATAGAGGTACGATTTTTCACGAGGTGAATCGCGACGCGATCAGGCGTACAGGCGATCAGGCGTACAGGCGTACAAATTTGCGGTTTTTATATACTAATTCAGAACTCGAGAACCGTTTGACCGATTAGGCTGAATCTTCGTATGTGGAACTATTTTGACCCGGGGCATATTTATACGCTACATACAAGTTCGTGCTGCGTGATCTTGGCCTTCAAGCACTTTACATTGAACGCACATTCCGTGGAGTAATGGGGATATCCATTTGAAATTTAGTTTGTATAGGTATAAGAGGACGGAACACTTTTATCTGCATGGTCACATTTCAAACAGTATTCCCATCACGTGCAGTTTTGAGAATTTTGGCCTGACCGGTTCACGAACTAGTGTCGTGACCCGGAAAATTCACATATTACGCCATTTAAAGTGGCGACGAGTAAATATCACGGCATAACTCGTCGTGATTTTGATAACGCAGTCATAGTGAACCATAGCAAACAGGATTTCCTCTACCAGCAATTCAGATTTCAAGAAATGGGATCAGGACGGGTCACGAAATAGGGATGGGGCCCCGAAAATTCACATATTACGCCATTAAAATTGGTGACGAGTAAGTATTACGGCCTAACTTTTCGTGATTTCGATATCACAGACAGGGGCAGGCAATTATGAATAGGATTTCCGCCACACGCAGTTGAGATTTTAAGAAATTGGGTCAGGACGGGTCACGAAATAAAGACGGGACCCCGGAAATTCATATATTACGCCATTAAAATTGGTGACGAGTAAGTATCACGGCCTAACTCTTCGTGATTTCGACATCACACACAGGGATGGCGATTCTGTACAGGATTTCCACCACACGCAGTTCAGATTTTGAGAAATTGGGCCAGGACGGGTCACGAAATAGGTACGGGCCACGGAAAATTCACATATTACGCCATTAAAATTGGTGACGAGTAAGTATCACGGCCTAACTATTCGTGATTTCGAGATCACAGACAGGGGCAGGCAATAATGTATAGGATTTCCGTTACAAGCAGTTCAGATTTTGAGAAATTGGGTCAGGACGGTTCACGAAATAGAATCGAGACCCCGAAAATTCACATATTACGCCATTAAAATTGGTGAGGAGTAAGTATCACGGCCTAACTCTTCGTGATTTCAATATCACAGACAGAGGCTGGCAATTATGTATAGGATTTCCGCCACACGCAGTTGAGATTTTGAGAAATTGGGTCAGGACGGCTCACAAAATAGAGACGGGACCCCGGGAATTCACATATTACGCCATTAAAATTGGTGACGAGTAAGTATCACGGCCTAACTCTTCGTGATTTCGATATCACAGATAGGGCAGGCAATTATGTATAGGATTTCCGCCACACGCAGTTCAGATTTTGAGAAATTGGGTCAGGACGGGTCACGAAATAGAGTCGGGACCGCGAAAATTCACATATTACGCCATTAAAATTGGTGAGGAGTATGTATCACGGCCTTTCTCGTCGTGATTTCGACAAGACAGGCAGGGAAGGCAATTTTGTACAGGATTTCCGCCACACGCAGTTCAGATTTTGAGAAATTGGACCAGCACGGGTCACGAAATAGAGTCGGGACCCCGTAAATTCATATATTACGCCATTAAAATGTGTGACGAGTATGTATCACGGCCTTTCTCGTCGTGATTTCGACAACACAGGCAGGGAAGGCAATTTTGTACAGGATTTCCGCCACACGCAGTTCAGTTTTTGAGAAATTGGGTCAGGACGGGTCACGAAACAGAGTCGGGACTCCGAAAATTCACATATTACGCCATTAAAATTGGTGAGGAGTAAGTATCACAACATAGCTCTTCGTGATTTCGATATCACAGATAGGGCAGGCAATTCTTTACAAGATTTCCGCCACATGCAGTTCAGATTTTAAGAAATGGGGTCAGGACGGGTCACGAAATAGGGATGTGGCCCGGAAAATTCACATATTACGCCATTAAAATTGGTGACGAGTAAGTATCACGGCCTAGCTCTTCGTGATTTCGATATCAAAGACAGGGACAGGCAATTATGTATAGGATTTCCGCCACACGCAGTTGAGATTTTAAGAAATTGGGTCAGGACGGGTCACGAAATAGAGACGGGACCCCGGAAATTCATATATTACGCCATTAAAATTGGTGACGAGTAAGTATCACAGCGTAACTCTTCGTGATTTCGACATCACACGCAGGGAAGGCAATTCTGAACAGGATTTCCGCCACACGCAGTTCAGATTTTGAGAAATTGTGTCAGGACGGGTCACGAAATAGAGTCGGGACCCCGAAAATTCACATATTACGCCATTAACATTGGTGACGAGTAAGTATCACGGCCTAGCTCTTCGTGATTTCGACATCACACACAGGGAAGGCAATTCTGTACAGGATTTCCGCCTCACGCTGTTCAGATTTTGAGAAATTGGGTCAGGACGGGTCACGAAATAGAGTCGGGACCCCGAAAATTCACATATTACGCCATTAAAATTGGTGACCAGTAAGTATCACGGCCTAACTCTTCGTCATTTCGACATCACACACAGGGAAGGCGATTCTGTACAGGATTTCCGCCACACGCAGTTAAGATTTTGAGAAATTGGGTCAGGACGGGTCGCGAAATAGGGACAGGGCCCCGAAAATTCACATATTACGCCATTAAAATTGGTGACGAGTAAGTATCACGGCCTAACTCTTCGTGCTTTCGATACCACAGACAGGGGCAGGCAATTATGTATAGGATTTCCGCCACACGCAGTTCAGATTTTGAGAAATTGGGTCAGGACGGGTCACGAAATAGAGTCGGGACCGCGAAAATTCACATATCACGCCATCAAAATTGGTGACGAGTAAGTATCACGGCCTAACTCTTCGTGCTTTCGATATCACAGACAGGGGCAGGCAATTATGTATAGGATTTCCGCCACACGCAGTTGAGATTTTAAGAAATTGGGTCAGGACGGGTCACGAAATAGAGTCAGGACCCCGTAAATTCATATATTACGCCATTAAAATGTGTGACGAGTATGTATCACGGCCTTTCTCGTCGTGATTTCGACAACACAGGCAGTGAAGGCAAATTTGTACAGGATTTCCGCCACACGCAGTTCAGATTTTGAGAAATTGGGTCAGGACGGGTCACGAAATAGAGTCGGGACTCCGAAAATTCACATATTACGCCATTAAAATTGGTGAGGAGTAAGTGTCACAACCTAGCTTTTCGTGATTTCGATATCACAGATAGGGCAGGCAATTCTTTACAAGATTTCCGCCACACGCAGTTCAGATTTTGAGAAATGGGGTCAGGACGGGTCTCGAAATAGGGATGTGGCCCCGAAAATTCACATATTACGCCATTAAAATTGGTGACGAGTAAGTATCACGGCCTAGCTCTTCGTGATTTCGATATCAAAGACAGGGACAGGCAATTATGTATAGGATTTCCGCCACACGCAGTTGAGATTTTAAGAAACTGGGTCAGGACGGGTCACGAAATAGAGACGGGACCCCGGAAATTCATATATTACGCCATTAAAATTGGTGACGAGTAAGTATCACAGCGTAACTCTTCGTGATTTCGACATCACACACAGGGAAGGCAATTCTGTACAGGATTTCCGCCACACGCTGTTCAGATTTTGAGAAATTGGGCCAGGACGGGTCACGAAATAGGGACGGGCCACGGAAAATTCACATATTACGCCATTAAAATTGGTGACGAGTAAGTATCACGGCCTAACTATTCGTGATTTCGAGATCACAGACAGGGGCAGGCAATAATGTATAGGATTTCCGCTACAAGCAGTTCAGATTTTGAGAAATTGGGTCAGGATGGTTCACGAAATAGAGTCGGGACCGCGAAAATTCACATATTACGTCATTAAAATTGGTGAGGAGTAAGTATCACGACCTAACTCTTCGTGATTTCGATATCACAGATAGGGCAGGCAATTCTATATAGTATGTCCGCCACACGCAGTTGAGATTTTAAGAAATTGGGTCAGGACGGGTCACGAAATAGAGTCGGGACCCCGAAAATTCACATATTACGCCATTAAAATTGGTGAGGAGTATGTATCACCGCTTTTCTCGTCGTGATTTCGACAAGACAGGCAGGGAAGGCAATTTTGTACAGGATTTCCGCGTAACTCTTCGTGATTTCGACATCACACACAGGGAAGGCAATTCTGTACAGGATTTCCGCCACACGCTGTTCAGATTTTGAGAAATTGGGTCAGGACAGGTCACGAAATAGAGTCAGGCCCCGTAAATTCATATATTACGCCATTAAAATGTGTGACGAGTATGTATCACGGCCTTTCTCGTCGTGATTTCGACAACACAGGCAGGGAAGGCAATTCTGTACAGGATTTCCGCCACACGCAGTTCAGATTTTAAGAAATGGGGTCAGGACGGGTCACGAAATAGTGATGTGGCCCCGAAAATTCACATATTACGCCATTAAAATTGGTGACGAGTAAGTATCACGGCCTAACTCTTCGTGATTTCGACATCACACACAGGGAAGGCAATTATGTACAGGATTTCCGCCACACGCAGTTCAGATTTTGAGAAATTTGGTCAGGACGGGTCACGAAATAGAGTCTGGACCCCGAAAATTCACATATTACGCCATTAAAATTGGTGACGAGTAAGTATCACGGCCTAACTCTTCGTGATTTCGACATCACACACAGGGAAGGCAATTCTGTACAGGATTTCCGCCACACGCAGTTCAGATTTTGAGAAATTGGGTCAGGACGGGTCACGAAATAGGGACGGGGCCCCGAAAATTCACATATTACGCCATTAAAATTGGTGAGGAGTAAGTATCACAACCTAGCTCTTCGTGATTTCGATATCACAGATAGGGCAGGCAATTCTGTACAGGATTTCCGCCACATGCAGTTCAGATTTTAAGAAATGGGGTCAGGACGGGTCACGAAATAGGGATGTGGCCCCGAAAAATCACATATTACGCCATTAAAATTGGTGACGAGTAAGTATCACGGCCTAGCTCTCCGTGATTTCGATATCAAAGAAAGGGGCAGGCAATTATGTATAGGATTTCCGCCACACGCAGTTGATATTTTAAGAAATTGGGTCAGGACGGGTCACGAAATAGAGACGGGACCCCGGAAATTCACATATTACGCCATCAAAATTGGTGACGAGTAAGTATCACGGCCTAGCTCTTCTTGATTTCGATATCAAAAACAGGGGCAGGCAATTATATATAGGATTTCCGCCACACGCAGTTGAGATTTTAAGAAATTTGGTCAGGACGGATCACGAAATAGAGACGGGACCCCGGAAATTCATATATTACGCCATTAAAATTGGTGACGAGTAAGTATCACTACCTAACTCTTCGTGATTTCGACATCACACACAGGGAAGGCAATTCTGTACAGGATTTCCGCCACACGCAGTTCAGATTTTGAGAAATTGGGTCAGGACGGGTCACGAAATAGAGTCGGGACCCCGAAAATTCACATATTACGCCATTAAACTTGGTGACGAGTAAGTATCACGGCCTAACTCTTCGTGATTTCGATATCACAGATAGGGCAGGCAATTCTGTACAGGATTTCACCACACGCAGTTCATATTTTAAGAAATGGGGTCAGGACGAGTCACGAAATAGGGATGTGCCCCGAAAATTAACATATTACGCCATTAAAATTGGTGACGAGTAAGTATCACGGCCTAGCTCTTCGTGATTTCGATATCAAAGACAGGGGCAGGCAATTATGTATAGGATTTCCGCCACACGCAGTTGAGTTTTAAGAAACTGGGTCAGGACGGGTCACGAAATAGAGTCGGGACCCCGAAAATTCACATATTACGCCATTAAAATTGGTGACGAGTAAGAATCACGGCCTAACTCTTCGTGATTTCGACATCACACACAGGGAAGGTGAGGAGTAAGTATCACAACCTAGCTCTTCGTGATTTTGTGACCCGTCCTGACCCAATTTCTCAAAATCTGAACTGTGTGTGGCGGAAATCCTATACATAATTGCCTGCCCTGTCTGTGATATCGAAATCACGAAGAGTTAGGCCGTGATATTTTCTCGTCATCAATTTTAATGGCGTAATATGTGAATTTTCGGGGCCCCGTCCCTATTTCGTGACCCGTCCTGACCCAATTGCTCAAAATCTGAACTGCGTGTGGCTGAAATCCTGTACAGAATTGCCTTCCATGTGTGTGATGCCGAAATCACGAAGAGTTAGGCCGTGATACTTACTCGTCACCAATTTTAATGGCGTAATATGTGAATTTTCGGGGTCCCGACTCTATTTCGTGACCCGTCCTGACCCAATTTCTCAAAATCTGAACTGCGTGTGGCGGAAATCCTGTACATAATTGCCTTCCCTGTGTGTGATGTCGAAATCACGAAGAGTTAGGCCGTGATACTCACTCGTCACCAATTTTAATGGCGTAATATGTGAATTTTCGGGGTCCCGACTCTATTTCGTGACCCGTCCTGACCCAATTTCTCAAAATCTGAACTGCTTGTGGCGGAAATCCGGTACAGAATTGCCTTCCCCTGTCTGTGATATCGAAATCACGACGAGAAAGGGCGTGATACATACTCGTCACACATTTTAATGGCGTAATATATGAATTTTCGGGGTCCGACTCTATTTCGTGACCCGTCCTGACCCAATTTCTTAAAATCTCAACTGCGTGTGGAGGAAATCCCATACATAATTGCCTGCCCTATCTGTGGTATCGAAATCACGAAGATCTAGCTCGTGATACTTACTCCTCACCAATTTTAATGGCGTAATATGTGAATTTTCGGAGTCCCGACTCTATTTCGTGACCCGTCCTGACCCAATTTCTCAAAATCTGAACTGCGTGTGGCGGAAATCATATAGATAATTGCCTACCCTGCCTGTGATATCGAAATCACGAAGAGCTAGGCCGTGATACCTACTCGTCACCAATTTTAATGGCGTAATATGTAAATTTTCGGGGTCCCGACTCTATTTCGTGACCCGTCCTAACCAAATTTCTGAAAATCTGAACTGCGTGTGGCGGAAATCCTGTATATAATTGTCAACCCTACTTGTGTTGTCGAAATCACGAAGAGTTAGGCCGTGATACTTACTCGTCACCAATTTTAATGGCGTAATATGTGAAATTTCGGGGTCCCGACTCTATTTCGTGACCCGTCCTGACCCAATTTCTCAAAATCTGAACTGCTTGTGGCGGAAATCCGGTACATAATTGCCTTCCCTGCCTGTGTTGTCGAAATCACGACGAGAAAGGGCGTGATACATACTCCTCACCAATTTTAATGGCGTAATATGTGAATTTTCGGAGTCCCGACTCTATTTCGTGACCCGTCCTGACCCAATTTATCAAAATCTGAACTGCGTGTGGCGGAAATCCTATACATAATTGCCTGCCCCTGTCTGTGAAATCGAAATCACGAAGAGTTAGGCCATGATACTTACTCGTCACCAATTTTAATGGCGTAATATGTGAATTTTCGGGGCACCGTCCCTATTTCGTGACCCGTCCTGACCCAATTTATCAAAATCTGAACTGCGTGTGGCGGAAATCCTATACAGAATCGCATTCCCTGTGTGTCGAAATCACGAAGAGTTAGGCCGTGATACTTACTCGTCACCAATTCTATGGCGTAATATGTGAATTTTCGGGGCCACATCCCTATTTCGTGACCCGTCCTGAACCCATTTCATAAAATCTGAACTGCGTGTGGCGGAAATCCCATACAGAATTGCCTGCCCTATCTGTGATATCGAAATCACGAAGAGCTTGGTCGTGATACTTACTCCTCATCAATTTTAATGACGTAATTTGTGAATTTTCGGAGTCCCGACTCTATTTCGTGACCCGTCCTGACCCAATTTCTCAAAATCTGAACTGCGTGTGGCGGAAATCCTATAGATAATTGCCTGCCCTGCCTGTGATATCGAAATCACGAAGAGTTAGGCCGTGATACTTACTCGTCACCAATTTTAATGGCGTAATATGTGAATTTTCGGGGCCCCGTCCCTATTTCGTTACCCGTCCTGACCCAATTTATCAAAATCTGAACTGCGTGTGGCGGCAATCCTGTACAGAATCGCCTTCCCTGTGTGTGATGTCGAAATCACGAAGAGTTAGACCGTGATACTTACTCGTCACCAATTTTAATGGCGTAATATGTGAATTTTCGGGGTCCCGACTCCATTTCGTGACCCGTCCTGACCCAATTTCTCAAAATCTGAACTGCGTGTGGCGGAAATCCGGTACAGAATTGCCTTCCCTGCCTGTGTTGTCGAAATCACGACAAGAAATGCCGTGATACATACTCGTCACACATTTTAATGGCGTAATATATATATGAATTTCCGGAGTCCCGTCTCTATTTCGTGACCCGTCCTGACCCAATGTCTCAAAATCTGAACTGCGTGTGGCGGAAATCCTATACATAATTGCCTGCCCCTGTCTGTGAAATCGAAATCACGAAGAGTTAGGCCATGATACTTACTCGTCACCAATTTTAATGGCGTAATATGTGAATTTTCGGGGCACCGTCCCTATTTCGTGACCCGTCCTGACCCAATTTATCAAAATCTGAACTGCGTGTGGCGGAAATCCTATACAGAATCGCATTCCCTGTGTGTGATGTCGAACTCACGAAGAGTTAGGCCGTGATACTTACTCGTCACCAATTCTATGGCGTAATATGTGAATTTTCGGGGCCACATCCCTATTTCGTGACCCGTCCTGACCCCATTTCTTAAAATCTGAACTGCGTGTGGCGGAAATCCCATACAGAATTGCCTGCCCTATCTGTGATATCGAAATCACGAAGAGCTTGGTCGTGATACTTACTCCTCATCAATTTTAATGACGTAATTTGTGAATTTTCGGAGTCCCGACTCTATTTCGTGACCCGTCCTGACCCAATTTCTCAAAATCTGAACTGCGTGTGGCGGAAATCCTATAGATAATTGCCTGCCCTGCCTGTGGTATCGAAATCACGAAGAGCTAGGCCGTGATACTTACTCGTCACCAATTTTAATGGCGTAATATGTGAATTTTCGGGGCCCCGTCCCTATTTCGTTACCCGTCCTGACCCAATTTATCAAAATCTGAACTGCGTGTGGCGGCAATCCTATACAGAATCGCCTTCCCTGTGTGTGATGTCGAAATCACGAAGAGTTAGACCGTGATACTTACTCGTCACCAATTTTAATGGCGTAATATGTGAATTTTCGGGGTCCCGCCTCCATTTCGTGACCCGTCCTGATCCAATTTCTCAAAATCTGAACTGCGTGTGGCGGAAATCCGGTACAGAATTGCCTTCCCTGCCTGTGTTGTCGAAATCACGACAAGAAATGCCGTGATACATACTCGTCACACATTTTAATGGCGTAATATATATATGAATTTCCGGAGTCCCGTCTCTATTTCGTGACCCGTCCTGACCCAATTTCTTAAAATCTTAACTGCCTGTTGCGGAAATCCTGTACATAATTGCCTGCCCTATCTGTGATATCGAAATCACGAAGAGCTAGGTTGTGATACTTACTCCTCACCAATTTTAATGGCGTAATATGTGAATTTTCGGGCCCCCGACTCTATTTCGTGACCCGTCCTGACCCAATTTCTCAAAATCTGAACTGCGTGTGGCGGAAATCCGGTACAGAATTGCCTTCCCTGCGGGATTATAATGACTCGTATTTTATTTCCAGCTGAAGTAGTAATCAGTAACACAATATAACACTAGTTATGATTATTTCTGATTAGGGTGCGTTGATATGGTGGTGGTTATTAATCAATCGGCGGGGTGTGGTCTTTGGTCCTAAAGCCATCGACGTATCGTTGACACACCACCCACCCAATGTTCCTTGTATCCCACATCCTAAAGCCATCGACGTCTCGTTGACACATCACTCCCAATGTTCCTTGTATCTCACATCCTAAAGCCCTCGGCGTCTCGTTGACACACCACCCCCATGTTCCTTGTATCTCAAATGCACGGTGGTGAATCACGTGGTTTCGAGTTGATGAGTACCACGCATTCAAAATGGCCGAGGCGATCGCAAATGCGAGCAGAAACGAGGAAAAGGGTGAGATAATTATATATTACATGGTATTTTGGCAGATACGAGCATGTGCTATACTATTTTTCAAACAAGCTGATACCTAATTTGAGTCCAATCTCAGTTGTTTGACCAAAGTTGTCAGGCGAAGGATTCTCCTAGAAGTATGGTCTTGTGTGTTCCACGAACCTCCGACTGGAAACTTTTGTCAGAATGTTATAGAAAACTACTGAGTATTTCCTAACAAATAAGGTATCAACTTGTTTTAAAAATAATCTAGCATATGCTCGTAACAGTCAAAATGTTTTGTGTCAATTCCTCATATATTATGTTTTTTTGCGTTTGCACATTTTGATTGCGTGGTACCCACCAACCTCGAAACCACGTGATTCCCCACCTTGACATGGTTTAACACAAAATCGGAAGACGCGATAAATAAGTTTTCCACTGGGATTTTCCACCACACCACATTTCAGCAAAAGCACAATCTCATCTATCTGGGTGATTAGAGCACCACGCGAATCACTTTGCTCGTTACTGCAGTAGAAACATCTATATATACTCTTAAATATGAACGAAACGGAAAATGGTAAACATGACAAAATCATATGGCAATATAACTATGTTCCTCAAATACACGCGATACACCTGTGCGGTTTCCGATAGTGTATACTGAATGGCAATAAGTCGTATTCTGGATGTTGATGTTGTTTTTATATTATCGAATAATATCCTACTGTAGGACAGATTATGGATTGAAATGACCCCCAGTTGGTGCCCATGGTGCATATGGAATGGTTGGCCGTATTATCGGGTAGAAATTTATGCGCATGCGCATAGCATATAATCTACAAAAACATATGATATTTTAAGCGAACTGTGGCGCTATATTTACGGCATATAATATCGTGTTCCCCGTGTGTGTACAGAACAGATATAATTTAGACACACAATTTCAGTTTAAATTACCCTCGCGTATATTAATCAGTGTTCTGCTACATATGGGGAAGGGTCGATCGCATATCAAGTTGATTTATTCGCGCATGCGCAGACCATCGCAATGACAAATAAATGGTTTATAACGTACTTATACACGACATACCCACTAATATATATCTTTATATGGGCCTATTGAAGTCAGCGCTAACAAAGGTGTGTATATGGATTGGTTGCCCGCTAGAAACAGGTAGGAAAATATGCGCATGCGCGCAGGCTATAATTCATTTTTTAAATGCGTTTAAGTGAAATGTGGCGCTATATATCATGGTTGCATGTTTCACATGTCAGTAAAGTAGACACAATCTAGACAACTTACTTGAACAATGGGGCCGCGATATGTTACGGGAAATTACGTTGTTTCTGGTCTCTGTAATATAAGTCTCTGTTATGCCACATGCGGAAAAAAGTCTATCGCATATCAAGATGACTTACTCGCGCATGGTCAGTTATATCTTAAATTTTACATTAGGATATTGGTTCATCAAAACGCAATTCGCTGATGTATAATAACAACGTTATAAGCTATAATTCATTTATCGGGTAGTTGCATAGTAACCGTTTCTAAGGAGAGATCGGGTGGCAAAGTCTCCCGATCTTACAATGATCAGTGGTCCATGCATAGCATAGGTCTCCCTTTTGAACATAACCAACACCATGCGACTAGACACGTACTGTCTAAATTAAGGCAAACATACCACTGAATGGTTAGTGCAATGATGTCATTCGATCATTTGTGGTAATTGCTTAGCAACCGTTGCTACCCTTAAATCGGATATTTGGTTCACTATTCAGGTCGGGTATATCTCAAATTTCACGTTAGGGTATTACCTGCATCAAAAACGCAAGCACTGGCGTTGAATTACGACGCTATAAGCTATATTTACGTTTTCCGGTCAATTCCGGGTAGTTGCCTAGCAACCGTTACCAAGGAGTTGCCGCGAGGCATGGTCTCGCGATCTTATAATGATCGATGATCCACGGGGGACAAACCTGTAAAGTTTCAGACCTGTTTCGCAATTCGAACATAATCAACACCATGCGACTAGACACTGTCTAATTTAAGCGGAAATACCACTGGGAGCCCCGGGTCAGGGTGTCGATCATTGTGGGGCATCAGGGTCCAATGGGTTAAGTTCATTAGTGAGAAATAATAGTATAAAAATTAATCCTCACCTGCCGTCTATAACATGTAGTGCGAAAATGTTAAATAGACAGTGTGACGTTGAGTGAAAGCGACCACAATTGACGAATACATCATCAATCATGGTTGCTTATACATTATGAATAATATAAGGAGTAAAAGATCCTGCGATTAGTGTGATAATAATGCAAAATGGAGACGCATTTTATGTGCGTGAAAGTCATTCAAGAATGTTAATAAGTATTACATTATTACGCAGGGAAGGCTGAGGGTGTCTCCTAGACAGTGAACTGAATTAACAAATGATGAAGAATTATTGAGGTACATGTACCTCTAAATAAAACCGAAAAAAAATGATTCATTGAAAAACATTATATTTGTAAGCTGGTGCTTAAATCGTTTAAATTTAATGTTTGATTATACTATTCAGCAAGTACACTGATCGAAGTTGGTAGGCAATACAAAATTATATACATGTATTTATATTTCCCCAAGCAATCTTAGTCTTGAAGTGTGTAAATTATAAATGAATTATTTCAGTGTCAGTAAAATATTTCCATCATCTACTGCCATCAGCCATGCAAGTTTGGCAACTGACTAAAGTTCGTTGAAGCGGGGTATACTTTTCCATTTTTCGCAAAAACTATTTCTCTCAAAGCAGGCTCAAGGGTGGGGAAGTCTTTTTAAAAAGTGTATTTCTAACTCAAGATCGGTATTACAAAGCTTACATGTTCTTTTGTCTTCATCTAGATATACATACCTACCTCTTTCAATTTCTAGATTATGAGCACTTATTTGAAATTTTGTCATAAGGACAGTTGCCCTATGTTGGGCTTTGTAAAGATATGGTTCTAGTCTAATCTCATTTTTACATAATCTGTACGTTCTCAGTTTGTTACCATATTTTTGATTTGGTATGTCACCTATAGTTCTTTTCTCAATTGATAATTTATTTTAAGTTTGAGACCGCCATATACTGATGATTCAATTTCCTCTTTGGATTTAATAATCAAATCATCTGGGTTAATATCCAGGTAATTCAGCAGACATATTTTATTTCCATACCAACTGTCTAGTTTCCAATTGTAATGTTCCATTGACAAATTAAAAGCATCAATAGTAGTTGATCGTTTGATTTAGAAATTCTTACCCAGTATTGTATAATGTTGTACAAGGCATCAGTGAATAGTGGACAATTTCCAAGCTTCCCTAAAACTTCATCGTTAGTCGCATTTTTCCTTACTTATAAGATGTGTTTGCACATTATTATATTTAGTTTGTCTATTGCCTGACCTTTATATGTATTGTATAGAGATTTGTCAGACCCCTTTAGTAGTTTTTTATATATGTGAATGTAGACCAGATTTCTTACCCGTACAACAAAATTGGCTTAATGGCGTGTTCTAGTATATGTAACATGCTTTGGTTCTAGGGAAATATGTTTTGACTTTGAAAAAAGCTTTTAACCCTTAGTTGTACAAATATTGTTTAGCCTGGATAAACTTACCTGATTGATTAAATTCAACTCCTCTGAGGTAACAATATGAATCTACGTTTTCAAGCTGATATCCATTGTAGAATATGTTTTCCGGACAGTGATCATCAGTTTACTCAAATATTAAGACCTTAGTTTTGTCCATATTTATCTCTGATTTCCATTCATTAAAATCATTTTGTAATTCATCTAAACAACTTTGCAGACCATTTTTTAGTTTCTGACAGCAGAATAAGATCGTCTGCAAACAATAAACAATTGAGATTTAAAGTTTTTAATGAGACAGGGCAGCATCGTGTTTTAGATATTAAGTTTAACGCCTTGTCTAACTCCAATATTTGATGTAAAATGTTCAGTTATTTCTCATGGTTTGAAACGAACACACAACTGGTAGTTTTCGTACATGTTTTAACAACATTATAATAGTAGTCACTGACACCGATTTTCCTTAATTTATTAAATAAGAATCGTTCTGTACTTGTAATATTTGTTCGCTGTGTCTTCATCATCATCATCATCATGTTCTTGGAACAAGTCTTGCGACTTTTTGTTCCTGTACTAATGATAATACATTTATTTGTAATCAATTAATTGGGAGACAGAGTCGAGTGGACTCTTATCCCAATTTTACAATGTGAACATTAACAATTTTCAATTTGTCACAATAGGTAGTAAGTCATCGACATTCGACAATGTCCATGTCTTGGATAAAAAATCTTTATGTTGGTTCATTTTCTCTCTTTTTCTTTAGTTCAACTCTGAGTTTATAAAGTTCTTCTATTTCCTTTCTTGAATACTCTCGATTGAAATATATATTTTAGTTGTCCATTTAATCCGGTTTCTTTTTTATTGAATAAAATCGCTTCTTTTATTATTTGGTCTCGTGAATGTTTAGAATTTAATAACAATTTCACTGTTCGATGTTTATTTTCAGTTTTGTGACCAATCCGCTGGTATGACAGTACTTCAGTCACCTCATATTTTGTCATTTTTATTACTGTTTTTGATATTTGAGTCAGATCTGCTTCTTCTGTTGATCCCTCGGGTATGTTTGCTACTATGATGTTGTTGTTTCTGTTTTCTACGATGTTTTTGACATTCCTTGATTTGATTGTCCGTTTTTCTTTTCAAGGCGTCAAGTTTTGTTTGAAACTCACCTCTCTCGATAGCTTGTCTGTCTTCATGATTTGATAACCGCTTTTCTACTTTGAATATCCTGGTTTCCATTTTCAACATAATACTGCGTATTTCTGTTGTGTGCGTTTCCATTCTGGTCTGTTGTTTCTTCTCAAATCGTTCAAAAGCAAATCATATTGTTCAAGACTAAGGACCACTTTTTCTAATAATACTTCCATGCGCTCCATTCGTTTTTCTACTGCTTTCATCGTGCTATGTGTGTCTTTACATCAATGTGTCTTTTGTTGTACTTGTTGTAACTTAGTTTCTTGATGGTTCAATCGCAGGAAAAACACTTATCTGTGCACACGTTGGAGTTACTGTTTTAACTCTTCCATCGTCGTTTCTAAGGCTAAATTAACAAGAATGTTCCTGTAGGTATATTAAGAGAATTAGAATCGAATAACTTCCAAACAACCACGAATTTTCCATCAGAATTTCACATATAAGTTCCATGCTATATAACAGTCATTTTGTAAAAGTTTTTCGGCGTCATTTCTGTCGTTTTTTGTAGTTTTTCGCGTTATTTTACGGAGCTTATTTTTTCATGACTGGCTGGTTATTGTGACGTCTTATCTGCTTATAATTGACATACATACTAATGCATAATAAATAATTCCAATGTACACTTTTATAACTATCTGATGGGAGAATACATTGAAAGGGTTTAGCAAAGTGCACTTGTATCTCTATTTTAAAAACTTTTTTCAAACAAAACACATGCACATAAAGACAAAACACGTGCAGACACATTTGTCACCCGCTTGAGAACGGAATGTCTCCCGAGGAGCGAAGCTCCGAGGGAAACATTCCGTTCTCGAGCGGGTGACAAATCTCAATGTCTCCCGAGAAGAAGGGCAACAACTGTTTTGTTATCCGATTATACCACAGAAAATATACTTGCCATCCACACGCACGATGTTGCACTGAGTCACGAGTGCTTTCATTCCCGATTATATATTTTTCAGTAACTACTTATCGTCCCATAGGATTTCCGTTCCATAAACAATAGTCAAGTCGTTAAGCGTGTGATAATCCGCGTTTATTTACGATCATTTTGGTGGTTAAATCGTCAATATAGGTCCATGCAATGTAAACCAATAAGCCATATAGGTATGTTCTCGTCTTCTGCAATGTGGCATATTCAATGTCGTCTTGTGTGCGCAATTTACTCGCTATGTTCATTTTATAACGGTCTTCCCCGAAAGCTATTGGGAAGTTGTCAACTTCATTAATGTACATTCATATGTGTCAGTGCTCATGGCGATCCTCACATAAAATACTTCTATGATCACATTGCAGACATCGCGGAGGATACGCGTACAGTACTGTTCATTCGCGACAAACGTATGCATTACGTTGTCTACCAGCAAACATATATAACCAACCAACTTCAATGGATCCTCTCTTTCAATCTTGCATCATAATGTCGACATGAACAAATTGAATCACCGAGATGTTTCGATGTAAAAAGTAAATAATAACGTTTGTCCGATAAAAGTATCAACTACATTCGAATATTAGTGTTCACTAAATATATGCAAATTAGCAAACACCACAACTGGTGTGTATTGCGAATCCGTGGGGTATATAAGATCTATGATTTTTTAGTACGTATAGCGATGTGAAATAGATGAGTTACTGCAGTGTGTGTATTCTTGCAATACAACATCAGGCGGGCGACAAAAACAATGTCTCCCGGGTCAGCGGGCGACAGTGTGATTTGTCGCCCGGCACGTGACAGGACATGGGCCAATCAGAAGGGTGGAAAATAGGGAGGAGGATAACAAAATATATTGAGTACAGTTATCATACAATTGTTGCTGTATCTTCCGGAGATTTGGAGGCATGTTATATGTTCGTACCGGGGACGATACTAAACTATATGTTTGTAATGGTCGTTCTTCCCATACAGTTGATGACAATCAATACATATTCTTAAGATGGCAATGTGTATACGATATCTTAGTACCATGCCGTCTCATGAATACCTCACTAAAGCAGCATGGTACCGATATTTATTGACCATGTGTTCGTTAATGAATTGAAATTGTATGATATGTAGATGTCGAGAGGCGTAGAGAGTTGGATGGGTTAGAACAGAGCTGCATGAAGGAGAGATCGAGAGAGAGAGAAAGAAGTGTGATGAGTAATTAGGAGATAATGCATATTAAAGATACCTCACCAGTGGAGCAAACGCATAGTTAAATACACGAAGTCGATGTCACACAAGTAAACTGGAGGGGAGTTAAGGGAAACGTTTTATTCTGAGTATATATACTTCTGGAACTCTTCAGAAATGTCTTATCCCTTTGCAGATAAACGACTGTGATTATGACTTCTCTGGCGAGCCGCTCAACGATATCTGTATGGAATATTTTCATCCTATTCCAACATCAAATTTTAGGACACCGGATACTGTTAATTCCAACCATCAGCAGCCACAGTCACTGCATACAATTGGCATATGTCGGCCAGGAGTTAACACGACGGGGACACGGTGTATATGCTTACATGCCCGGTCAATTAGATTCAAATAGCTGCTTCGGCGAAGATACTTCCATCAAAATGCTTAAATACCACATGGAAGATAGATATTGGATTCAGTATTTGGAAGGGCAGTCTATGGCATCGCGTGATTCGATATTTCAAAGTTACAAGTCCACGATCGTGAACATGTGCGGAAATATTTTTTCGGAAATTAACAAGTATGTCAAAAGTCTTGAAGGATACGGTTTTGACCTTGTTATCCTTGATCTATATCGTCCTTTCGAGTGCTATGCAGTAATTCCTCGGAAGCTGGGAATTCCTTATATATCGATGGCATATAATATTGATTGGTGGAAAACTGGCAAACCATTCGTGCCACATATGGAATCGGATTTGAAAAACCCATACCCTATGGAAATGTCACTGCGCCAACGAATCACCAACTCGTTATATTTCATCGGACTATATGTAGTTGAACACATGTATTTGAGACAAAACATAGAACACATGCTGGAACCTGGGGTGGATTTCGATCAAATGATCAAAGGAGCATCCCTTTTTATTAGTGACGATTCTGTTATTTTGTCTGGACCACGTTTAACTTTGTCCAACACTGTTCTCGTCGGTGGTTTCACACCAAGGCCTCCTAAGCCACTAACTGAGCCATTTCGTTCTTTCGTATCGGAATTCAACGGGGGAATCATCATCATTTCTTTCGGAAGTTATCTAAATCCAACAGAAAATGTAAATGAGGCCATCAGAGAGTTCGCACGGAGCACCAATTATGGTCTAATTTGGAAATCAGTGAAAACAGATCGGCTTGGCAACGTTCTGAAATCAGAATGGATCCCTCAAAACGATCTCCTTGGGTTACCAAAAATAAAGGTGATCGTGTCGCATTGTGGGAGAAACAGTTTTTATGAGGCGGTGTACCATGCTGTACCGATAATTTGTATCCCAATTAAAAGCGATCAGTTTTACAATGCCGCTGCTGTTCGACGACTGGGAATAGGAATTACTTTGTTCGCCGAAAGCGTTGGTTTTGACGCTTTAAGGTTCGCGATATCTGAAATGACATCTAATCATTCGTGGGTACAGTCGGCTAAAAAGATTTCTGCTTTGTATCGCGACATGTATCCAGGTCCAACAGAGAAGCGAGCGGCCAACGCGATAGAGCACGTGCTTTCTTTTGGTGGAGATCATCTCCGCCCAGCGTCGCTTCGTTTGTCTATGTCTTCCCTGTTGTTACTCGACGTTTGGGCCTTCGTATTTTGTATGCTGTTATCTAGTGTGATAACATTGTGTTGGTGTTTGACTCACATATTCCGGAAGATTAGATGCAAATCGGAAACGAAGGAGAAATCATCTTGAATGAGGACGTGACACATTACAAAATAGAGGATATATACATATATATAATTCGTAGTTGTTTTTTTCGAATATTGCATAATCACCTATATACACCGCTTCTACCGCGACTACACTGATGGATATAGTTAAAATAAACGCTTGACCACACAGCCCCCACAAGGTGGTTTTCTTGGACCCTGACTTTTGTTAGAAGCCTAAAATTAAATTATAGCAACAATCATTGAATCAAACGTTGATACAGAACGGCCCTGTGCCAATGCATTCTCTTATATATGCGAGTCGACCATAGGTCGCCTCGCATATATAAGAGAATGCATTGGCTTAACACATTACAAATTATAAAATTGTTAAAGAATGTAAGAAAAAATGGTAAAAAGTTTTTAAAAAAGATTTTTTTTTAGGCCAATGCATTCTCTTATATATGCGAGGCGACCCATGGTCGACTCGCATATATAAGAGAATGCATTGGCACAGGGCATAACTGTAACTATCACAATGTGGTCAAGGAGCCGGTTCCAATGATATCCATATTTGTATGGTTCTATTGAGACAGACCGAAGATATTTTAGGCTGTTTTGGCCGGTTTTGGCCTGTTTGTTGGGTAAAGGGTTAACGCATATTCGCGGCAAAATCATGCAGTCTAAGAAATTCCGTCAAATATTACTCAAATTATCATCCGGACAACAAAATATGCGACAAATTCTAAGTCAACAAGGACCATAACTCCGGTAAAATTGGCGGACATCACCAATATTCAAACTTGACTCATTGGCATAGGGTTTTCACAAAATTTCAGGAAGCTTCATTCATGATAGGGTTAATGTCACTCAATCTACTCTAATTACACAATCATGGCTTCTCGCGAAGATTAATTGATTGGGGTTTAATGTCGCTTTCAGCAACTAAGGCCATGTCACGACATTGTCAGTTTTAGTGGTGGATGAAATCCGCAAACTGACGGCTAAACAGTGATTTCATGGTTGATAAACTCGTCAACCATGTGCGGCAAACCACCGGCCATCGGCGAGTAATTGGCAACTCCACCATATAACGATTTCGCGTTACAAAGTCCACGATGGAAACATGTGGACTTGAACACTTATCACCAGCGCTGGAGGGCGAAACGGCTTGGAGTTGTACCCCTAACCGATTGAGCCACCGAGGCCCCGTCTCGCGAAGAAGTCACATGACGTGTGTTTACATATAAGCATACTTAGTATGGGCGGCCCCTTGTCTAAAAAATGAGTTAAATAAGCCAGGTTTAGTCTTCAGCCATATATAGCAAAACTTCAGGTCACTAGACGTTTGCATATTTGCACACCGATTTACATGTATGATCATTTTATTTCATAAAAAATCACTGTTGGCAAGTGTTGCAGCAGTATTTATAGCAACAGAACTTTTTGATCTGCTACCTGTTCAGATGGGACACTTTATAACATTGAACAGACAAAGCATGCATGCAGGGAATATATTTCTTTGTTAATACTTGTTTACTATTTACCAGTATTTGTGGTCGCAGTTTGAGATTGCATGATTTTGTGACTTTTATGGGTCGATATCGCAATAACATTGAATGATTTTCCCGGGAGAAATTCCATGATTGTAAGCGATGTAAATCAAAATCAGCTAATTATAAATCATGCAATCTCAAGCTGGGACCTTCGTGGACCTATCGCGAAATACACTATTAATCCTTTACCCAAAAAAACCGGCCAAAAACGGCCAAATAAAGCTGCAACAGCCTAAATTATCTTGGGTCTGTCTCAATAAAACCATACAAATATGGATATCATTGGAACCGGCTCATTGACCACATTGTGATGGTTACAGTTATGCCCTGTGCCAATGCATTCTCTTATATATGCGAGTCGGCCATAGGTCGCCTCGCATATATAAGAGAATGCATTGGCCTAAAAAAATCTTTTTTTAACACTTTTTACTATTTTTTATTACATTCTTTAACAATTTTATAATTTTTAATGTGTTAAGCCAATGCATTCTCTTATATATGCGAGGCGACCTATGGTCGACTCGCATATATAAGAGAATGCATTGGCACAGGGCCCTTCTGTTGGGTAAAGGGTTAAGGGCTTTGTCAACCCATTTTTCCCAAAATTTGATGGAGTAAAATAAAGGATTTTGTTTATTTATATTAGTAATCACAGTAACCAATCCAATAGATGCACCATTTTAAGAGTATAATTCATGATGGGTTATCTTAGATAAACAAAATGTGAACTTTATAGAGGTTTTAAAAATTATTTTTTTTCGAACCCAAATACAACAAACATAAAGTCCATATATAAGAAAAAATATGGGAATGTGTACTGAACACTATGAAGAATGATGAACAATAAAAATCTATTCATATTTACCAAGCGTTCTGTGAAAAATTTACTCAGAACCACTTGTATACAAATGGTAGATTTGCTTGCTCGGTAATGCTGTAGAGTAGATGACGCTTGGTGTGTGTTATCTGGGATTGTTATCTGCCAGTGTGTCAGCCTGTGGCCACTGGACCATACGGGATTAGTCCATGATTGGTGACATATTTAGTGGTTACAGGGTGGTGTGCTAAATTAAAGCTTAAGAAATTATTTTATAAACTCACACTGTCAATAGTTAACCAATTACTGCCAGCTCTAGTCAGAAATGTTGTTGGAAGTAAATCTATCATCACTAAACAACTGGTTCTAAGTAAATTTTTCAAAGAACACTTGGGAAATATAAATATATTTTATTGTTCATCATTCTTCACAGTATTTAGTATACATTTCCATATTTATTTCTTAGAAATTGATTTTGTATTTGTTGGATTTGGGTTCGAATTTTTTTTTGGAAAACCTCTATAAAGTTCACATTTTGTATTTCTGAGATCATCCATATGTCTTATACTCTTAAAATGGTGAATCAATGGATTTGGTTGGTGTGATTACTAATAAAAGTGAACATAATCCTATAGTTTGACTCCATCAAATGTGGGTTGAAAATGGGTTAGCAAAATCCTTAAGGAACTGGTATCGACTAAGAAATATATTACCTGCACTGTTTGTTCTGACATCAAAAAGATCCCAGGTGTTTAGAGTCAGACTCATGTTTTGCCAAAATTTCCTGGAATTTCAAATTGGATTTTCTCAAAATCTGTCAGGAATTTCTTTATGAAATTTGGTACAAGCGATTGTTTGTTTATAAGAACCATCGACCCATTGTAGTGCCGATATAGTTAATTTTCTACGTTTGAGAATGTTCATATCATTCCTGTTGATCAATGAAAAATTGGCCTGATATTAGTTCTGGGTCATGGTTCATAACCAAGTTATAGCTGACCACCATATCTGCCTATCATTTGTTTTCATTTGGGTTGGAATATATGTCACTGCTTTATTTTTCGTTATAATATATCGACCGAGGCCTGGTAAAAATTTGAAAGTTTGGCATCTAAGGCGAAAAGTTGGGCAACGAAAATCGGTATGATGCTATAGTAAGCAATTAAAAATCTAACTCAACATTATGATACAAATGAAGCCGCCTCTCATAGAGCCCAGACAATAAGCTATTTGGTGATTGGAGTGTTGTTTGAAATTATAAATTATTCTAGTTGTTCTTGATAGCGAAAGGGACAAAAAAAGAAAAGAAAAAATTTTAACCTATCAAATGTATTAAAATCCATTGTTTTTTCGTCTCTTTATAATTTCTTCAGATTACAATGAAGATTACAATGAAGGTAATGGAATATGTGAAATTCAAGAATTTTCGCCAGATAGATCCAGAGAAATTCTTGTTGAAAATATCTTGCCTTTTTGGCTGAATCTATGCAAAACATAAACTGGTGTCGTATGATTTATACGGGTGCAGCCAGAGAGCCGGATTACAGATTAATGGCGTGATCTAGACATATCGATAATCGATTAACAGTGTAATACGCAAATTCGCTAGATGTTCACCACCATTACAGATTTGTGTCTCTGCACTACTGTGCCCATCTTTGGACTAATTATACAAAAAATAATATTAATAAATTATCGGTCTGCTACAACAATGCAGACCGTCTGCTACAACATCAAATGCCAATACAATGCCATAATTGCATGTGGGTTCATTTCGTCAGCGATATTCCACAGTACGTTATTGAGTTCCAGTACCGATTGAGTGTTATAGCGCCTCCATTGTAATCTTCCTTTATATATATTGTATATATGTACTAGCGGGTTTACCCGGCGTTGCCCATGTTAAAGTGATGGGACCCCCCCTGCTGAGGACAATTTGGTGGGAATAGAGAATGCTTTTACTCTCGTAATCGTATAGAATATGGCTAAATTTTGTTTGCCTTGGGGTGTGAACCGTTTTATAAATATGTCATAACCCGCTTGGGTATTTGTACAAGAAATAAAGACCGCGGCCGCTTCGCGGCCTTGGTCTATATTCCTTGTACAAATACCCAAGCGGGTTATAACCTATACGTATAAATCAATCTAGTGGGTTAGACTAAAATTTTGAGGACGCCGCATGGTTATCATATTTCCATGAAGATACAGATGTTTTAAAGAAATGTCCAGGTGATCCTCTGTTCATGGTGCTATACTGGCTAATTATTCTCAGTTTAAAAGAAATGTTTCTGTATATCAGCTACATGTGCCCGACACAGAGCGAGATTTTAAGTTGTATTTGTTAGGATAATCGTCTGTATCGGGTAGGTATACCCTTGTCAGATGACAATATTGAGGATCCTGAAAAGGCCAGTGCTGTGTTTTATTTTTTTCTCTCAGAAGAAACACTATTTGACTGCACACAAAGAGACACATACATGAAACAGATTCAATTGTGTTATAATACGTAAGCCATTCTAACATGCCATCAAATTCAAGGCCCCTCATTTTGCAAGGATATATGTATCTCTTAAATACAATGATAAACATACTTCTAATGCTTTCTTCCCTGTGTCTGTTTAGTTAGCTCACAATATCAATGCCCTGATTCTCGTCTCCATATAAATTTGACAATTGAGAAGATATAATTGTCCAAGTGACTAAATTCGATCACTATTTGTCGAGGTTGTGATATTTGAACGCCAAAAAATCCTTAGAACGAATTATGGAGATGACCATATATAACTTTGGTGGATATCGGCGACTAAAACATTATTATTAATGTTAGATGCCCTCCTCTCTCCATGCCTGACCCAAAACGGTACTAACATATATAATGTGGCGTCATTAAATCACCTGATTTGATTCCGGGTATCAGTGGACAAGAACGTTTATTAATTTGGTGGACATTAGTGCTAAACAAATATTTGTATCAGCTTTGGTGCCCCTCCTCTCCCAATTCATGACTCGAATTGCGCCAGTTTTGACCTATTTAAACCACGACATTTAGACTCATGATGGCATGGAAATGATTATGTATAAGTTTGGTGGTAATCGGCAACTAAACAATTTCTTATAAAACAGAGTGCCCTCACACTGATCTCTCACACAAACTGCACTAACTTGACATGTTTAAATCACACAATTTGATTCATCGAATCGTGGAGAAGAATATGTATCAATTTGGTGGAAATTGGCGCTAAAATGTTATTGCTTTTATCAATTTTGGCGCCACTATCCTCTCCGTGCACCCTTCCATATCCATATCATGGATATTATTTGTATAAGT
This sequence comes from Siphonodentalium dalli, assembly GCA_032622095.1. Lineage (NCBI taxonomy): Eukaryota > Metazoa > Mollusca > Scaphopoda > Gadilida > Siphonodentaliidae > Siphonodentalium > Siphonodentalium dalli. The sequence continues at coordinate 138,668,413 of CP136069.1, forward strand.
TTGTTGGAAATCGGCGACAAAAATATTTCAACATTGTTGCTGCCCTCCCCATTTTCTGCCCTTGACACCAACAGCATCAATTTAGAACATTTTAACCCGCACCATTATCTTCCTCTTAAAACTTTACCCCTGTTATACCCCTTTGGTCTAGATGGCCCCTGTGAAGTGATATAATACAGACAGACATTCGCAAATATAGGCACCGAAATGTGACATCTTTAACTTACACGATTTGATTTCTCGTATCCTTGGAGAAGAGCAATTGGCGCTAAACATATTTTTATAAGTTTTTGGTGACCCTCCCGTCCCTATATATCACTGAGTCAAGCGATGCCACTTTTTACATCTTTATAACACACAATTAGACTAATAATGAAGGTGACTATATAAAATTGGTGGAATTCGGCGACTAAACAAATTTGTATCAAATTTAGTGTCCCATCTCTGGCCTAAATGGCATCAATTTGGCCTATTTAAACCACACTATTAGATTCCTCGTATTACGGAGAAGAATCTGTATCAATTTGGTTGTAATCAACGCTAAAAATTATGTAAACGTTTGGAGATAATCGCCACTTTTAACATCTTTAAAACACACAATTAGACTCATTCTGAAGATGAATATATATATAAAATTGGTGGAAATCGGCGACTTAACAAATTCGTATCAAATGTAGTGGTCCCATCTCTCACCAAATGCATCAATTAAAAGACTAGGTATCTTTTCTTTTTTGAAAATCACCGATAAAACTATTTTTAACAATTTTTGTTAGGGAACACCTCGAATGGCGCCACTTTTGGAAGCTTTGAACACACCATTAAACTCCTGATATCATGGAGATGACTATGTATAAGTTTGGTGGTAAAAAGCGACTAAACAAATTCTTGTCAAATTTAGTGTCCCAATCTCTCACCAAACGGCTCCAATTTGTCATGCTTAAATCACACGATTAAATTCCTCGTACACGTATCATGGAAAAAATATTTGTATCAATTAGGTTGAAATCGGCGCTAAAAATATTTTTTGTCAACTTTTGTGACCCTCTCCCCTCCAGTGCACTCATGACTCGAATGGCGCCAATTCTGACAGCTCTAAGCCCCACCATTAGACTCCTGATATCATGGAGATGATTATCTAAATGTATAAGTTTTGTGGTAATCAGCGACTAAGCAAATTCTTATCAAATTTTGTGACCCCCCCCCCCCCCCGCCATCTCTCTTCCAACGGCACCAAATTGTCGTGTTTAAATCACACGATTAGATGCCTTGTATCATGGAGAAAATTGTGTATCAATTTGGTGGAATTCGGCGCTAAATCATCGTTATCAATTTGTGTGCCCCTCTCCCATTCAGTGCACCCCTGACTCGAACGGCGCCACTTTTGACACATTTAAACCACACAATTAGATTCCTCATATCGTGGAGATGATTATGTATAGGTTCGGTGGAAATCCGCGACAATTTTTTTTCCTGGCTTCTCCCCTTTTCTGCCCCTGACAACAACAGCGTCACTTTAGAAAATCATAACACGCACCATTATCTTTCTCGTAAAAAGATACCCCTGTTAGACTCCCTTCGGTGCATCTAGATGGTCGCCCCGTGAATTTCTACAGAACAGACAGACAGACAGACAAACAAACATACATACCTTCGCAAATATAGATATAGTTGGCGTATTCTTGCCTCCAAAATCCTCATACTCGGTCTTGGTGGTCGTTCAATGTTTTGTTTTCGTGGGTTCCCATAACATGTTCACTGTCATTACGTATGCCGTTATTTCTCAATACCTATTTACGTCAGCCCACACACGTGTCACGAACACTGGTACGTCCATATAAGATGGTGTGTATTTGTACCGCAGACCGTCGAGAAGGAAATGTCCTCGTTTATAATAGAATTAAAAAAACCTTCGGAATAGTGAACATTCGGAATAGTGAACATTCGGATTAGCTAACCTTCGGAATAGAGATATGACCCCGTTGAGTGCTGTTCGTATTGCGTATCGAAGTATTTATTGGTCCAATGAGCTGTCAACAGGTGCAGTTCAAATACTGTGTGGGCATTGATTTATAATAGCTATTGTATACTTGCGTTGGTGTTTTTGGTAAACTGGCCTTGGTTTTGAGAAACCCAGTGATTCACACTGTGATGTGGCTGATATCGGGCCTAATATCAAACAGACCAAGTAATATCCTTCCATTATCAGCCGTGGTAAAGTGCAAATCGAAGAGACAGAGTTCAGTCCCTCACACCTCTGGTCTGACCACTGCCATCATGTATATACATATATGCGTAATTAACTCTAACATAAATTGTGTTTATTTAAAAGTGTTGCCGCTGGTTGCCGATTAAAATTCATTCACATTTCATCTGCACAATTTCCAAATGAATATGGACAGTTCGGTATTTCCTAATACAGAATATGGACAGTAATGGACAGTTCGGTATCTCCTAATAAAGAATATGGACAGTAATGGGCAGTTCGGTATCTCCTAATAAAGAATATGGACAGTAATGGACAGTTCGGTATCTCCTAATAAAGAATATGGACAGTAATGGGCAGTTCGGTATCTCCTAATAAAGAATATGGACAGTAATGGGCAGTTCGGTATCTCCTAATAAAGAATATGGACAGTAATGGACAGTTCGGTATCTCCTAATAAAGAATATGGACAGTAATGGGCAGTTCGGTATCTCCTAATAAAGAATATGGACAGTAATGGGCAGTGCGGTATCTCATAATAATGAATATGGACAGTAATGGACAGTGCGGTATCTCATAATAATGAATATGGACAGTAATGGACAGTTCGGTATCTCATAATAAAGACTACGGACAGTAATGGGCAGTGCGGTATCTCCTAATAAAGAATATGGACAGTAATGGGCAGTGCGGTATCTCATAATAATGAATATGGACAGTAATGGACAGTTCGGTATCTCCTAATAACGAATATGGACAGTAATGGACAGTTCGGTATCTCCTAATACAGAATATGGACAGTAATGGACAGTTCGGTATCTCCTAATAATGAATATGGACAGTAATGGACAGTTCGGTATCTCATAACAATGAATATAACAATAAGTATTAGATGATACCGCACTGCCCATTACTGTCGTATTCTTTATTATGAATATGGACAGTAATGGACAGTTCGGTATCTCATAATAAAGAATACGGACAGTAATGGGCAGTGCGGTATCATCTAATAAAGAATATGGGCAGTGCGGTATCTCATAATAAAGAATATGGACAGTAATGGACAGTTCGGTATCTCCTAATACAGAATATGAACAGTAATGGACAGTTCGTTATCTCCTAATAATGAATATGGACAGTAATGGACAGTTCGGTATCTCCTAATAATGAATATGGACAGTAATGGACAGTTCGGTATCTCCTAATAATGCAAAATGAAGTGTAACCGAGCACAGTCTTAAATAAAACAATTTAAGATTTCCTCATGTTGTGTATACATGATGGCAGTGGTCTTGATGTTTGAGTAAAGTGTTCCTGATAATTTGCTATGGCGTTGGTGGGCCATGTGGATCTAGCAATGACATTGTTGACCTAGCTATGATGTTGGTGGGCCGTGGTGATCTAGCTATGACGTTGGTGTGCCTATATATATGATGTTGGTGGGGTAAAGCGATGCTGAAGGGGTCACTCTCACATAAAAAAATGTGCTGAAGTGTACACAGGTTCTGAAAATGTGCTGAAGGGTACATATAATGAAGATAATGATATGTGAAATTCAAGATATTTCGCCAGATAGATCCAGAGAAATTATTGAAAACCTCGTGCTGAATTTTGGCTGAATTTATGCAAAACGTACGTGCGTCTCCACCTAAACTGGTGGAGTATGATTTCTACGGGTTCGACCAGAGAACCAGAGTACAGATTCATGGCGTGATCTAGACATATCCATAATCGATCAACAGTATAATACGCAAATGTTCAACACCAGTAAAATTGTTCCTATTTCAACGATTTGTCTCTTCTCTACTGTGCTCATCTTTGGACTAATTATACAAAAAATAATATGAATAAATTATCGGTATTATACAACAATGCATACAGAATGTTAATGAAGTACGATAGAGCAGTAGTGCAAGTGGGATGTTTGTTTCTGATCGCACATCATCTGTGTTGATGTTAAGGCGAAAGCGAAAGTACAGTTCTCTCACGAGAATCACAGACACATGAGACATAATGGAGCGGACGGAACCGATTTCAGAAAGTTTAGTCCATCGGCACCACACACGGGCTTGTGATACATCATTTTGAAGGTTATGACATTCTGCATCGGATAGGACCCGGTGTGAAATATACAAATGATGCAAAAGATGATTTTTAGCTGATTAAGTGCCAAAATTCGGCAAAAATCCCTGTTTTTGTAAAATTCGGCAAAATGAGAAATAAAAGTATAGAATCGCGAACATTTTGCGCTAAAATATTGTAGTCTACATACCTCTAGATATTTACTATGATAGTGGTACGATTTCTCTGATATAAAGAAGATTTTTTTTAGATTTATTGTAAAAATAGACAAAACAGCGCAATTTTTCATTTTTTTTGCCTCACTTAATGGGCGATAGATCAATATTGTTTTGACCAAGGATATCGTATATAGTCTAGAAAAGTGCGGATATATACACCGCATACGACAATATGCTGAATATGCCATCATATTTAATACGTGATGTGTTATGTAAGATTATTTCAACCCTCACCCCAAAATTCAGCAAAAAATCACTGTTTTAGGGAAATTCGGCACAAATGAATACAAAAGCAGATATTCGGGATATGTTTGTGCTATGATATAGCAGGTTACACACTTATAAATGCAAAGTAATGAAAAGCCATGATTGCGGTGATAGATGTAAAAATTTCTTAAATTTACGTGGAAAATAGACAAAAAATCATTCATTTTCAGTTGTTTCGCCCCTCTTAATAGGCGATTATTCAGTATTGCATGGAATGGACATACGTATATAATATAGAAACTTGTGGAAATATATACTGCATATGACTGTAAGATAATGATGTCATTCTTTGCCATAGATGCTATGTGGTGGTAGATTGTGTCACCCCCACCCCAAAATTCAGAAGAAATAAAATCAGTTTTAGAAATTTCGGTATGGCAGAATACAAAAGCACAACTCCGATTATTTTGTGCTATTATATTGTTTACCCACTTCGAGACATACATTCTGATAACGTCATGGTATCATTTACAGATGGCAAATTTCGTGAAATATAAACTTGTTTTGCCCCTCTTGCCATCTGTAAATGATACCATGACGTTATCAGAATGTATATCTCGAAGTGGGTAGACTTCAATATAATAGCACAAAATAATCGGAGTTGTGCTTTTGTATTCTGCCATACCGAAATTTCTAAAACTGATTTTTTTTCTTCTGAATTTTGGGGTGGGGGTGACACAATCTACCACCACGTATCATATATGGCAAAGAATGACATCTTTATCCCACAGCCATATGCAGTATACATTTCCACAAGTTTCTATACTATATACGGGTTGTCCATTCAATGCAATACTGAATAATCGCCTATTAAGAGGGGCGAAACAACTGAAAATGAATGATTTTTTGTCTATTTTCCACGTAAATTTAAGAAATTTTTACATCTATCACCGCAATCATGGCATTTCATTACTTGTATTTATAAGTGTGTAACCTGCTATATCATAGCACAAACATATCCCGAATATCTGTGCTTTTGTATTCATTTGTGCCGAATTTCCCTAAAACAGTGACTTTTTGCTGAATTTTGGGGTGAGGGTTGAAATAATTTTACATAACACATCACGTGTTAAATATGATGGCATATTCGGCATATTATCGTATGCGGTATATATATCCGCACTTTTCTAGACTATATACGATATCCTTGGTCAAAACAATATTGATCTATCGCCCATTAAGTGAGGCAAAACAAATGAAAAATTGCGCTGTTTTGTCTATTTTTACAATAAATCTAAATAAAATCTTCTTTTTATCAGAGAAATCGTACCACTATCATAGTAAATGTCTACAGGTATATAGACTACAATATTTTAGCGGAAAATGTTCGCGTTTCTATACTTTTATTTCTCATTTTGCCGAATTTTACAAAAACAGGGATTTTTGCTGAAATTTGGCACTTAATCAGCTAAAAATCATCTTTTGCATCATTTGTATACTTCACACCGGGACCTATCCGATGCGGAATGTCATAAACTTCAAAATGATGTATCATAAGCCCGTGTGTGGTGCCGATGGACTAAACTCCTACTTCTAGTGAGCTTTTTGAGTTTGTCCGCTCTAGATACTAACAGCTCCAATTGTATTATATCATCTATTTATAAATCTGATTTGAAATTTACGTCTCAACTATTCAGAAACTGGAATATTCTATTGTATACCTAATATAAAAATTGCATGTGCTAACTTTTTTGTGTATATATAATGACATGTAGTTATATATCACTATAACTTGTAATACGATAGGGACATATTATGTCTGAAATAAACTATAGTATAGATAATAATAGCCTTTTGTGGGGATAATATGTCCTCTATTTTTACAGACATCACACAGAAATGTTCCATGCACCCTTGTAACTCTCCTTAATTCTGGAAATTGTGATAGAAAATTAAACGGGAATTTCCCCAGCCTCTGGTACATTAAAATTAAATCCTTTCAAACAGCTCTTATGTATTTACCCCCGCACCTCGAATATAATTTTAACGACTGGGCATGCGGATCTCACATTGAGGTTACATGTGCAGCGGCCGTATAATTATCAAACTTAGGTAAACTCCGCGCTGCATGTGTGACAAACAATTTAGTGTATTGAGTTCGGGTAGGATTCTCTATTCCGAACGTTCTCTATTCCGAACGTTCTCTATTCCGAAAGATCGCTATTCCGAAGGTTCATTATGCCGAAGGTTTTCTATTCTGGGCGTATTTATTCGGAAATGCACATAAAAAATACACCCCCCCCCCCCAAATCACACATGGAATTAAATATTCTATTACACTATAATATTAACATAGTGCATTAATACGCTCTATTCTAATTTCCAAATTGTTCCAGATTTCGGTTGTTAATAGCAGGAAGACAGAATAAGTTAATCGTTTATTATGGAAACATGGTGACTGCATAACTGAAACAAAATAAGGTATAGAGTCCTGTCTTTGGAAGAAACATCAAATGCCACAATTGCATGTGGATTCATCTAGTCAGCGATATTCCACAATGCAGTTCATTAGCAGGAAGACAGAATAAGTTATTATATATATATAGATACTAGCATGATTACCCGGTGTTGCCCAGGTTAAAATGATGTGAACCCCTCTGCTGTGGACATTTTGTGGGAATAGAGAATACTCTTACTCTCGTACGGTCGACGTGGTTTAAATTGTTTTTTGGGTTTTTTAAATCACAATACTTCGCAAAATAAAAGAAGACAATTGGATTCTACATAGAGATGTATAAATCAATCTAGTGGGTTAGACTAAGATGTTGAGGACACCGGCATGGTTGTCATATTTCCATGAAGATGTTTTAAAGAAATGTCCAGGTGCTCCTCTATTCATGGTGCTATACAGGCTAATTATTCTCAGTTTAAAAGAAATGTTGCCGTATATCAGCTACATGTGCCCGACACAGAGCCCGATTTTAAGTTGTTTATGTTGGGATAATCTGTATCGGGCAGATGTACCCTTGTCAGATGACAATATTGGAGGATCCTGAAAAGTCATGTGCTACTGACTGTGTTTTATTTTTTCTCTCTCAGAAGAAACTATATCTGACTGCACACAAAGGGACGCATGCATGGGACAGATTCAATTGTTTTATAATACCCTGCCTCGAACAGTGCCATATCATGGATATGATTTTTATAAGTTTGTTGGAAATGGGCGACAAAAGTATTTCATCACTTTTGCTGCCCTCCCCCTTTTCTGCCATTGATACCAAACAAGTGGAAACCGGCGCTAAATCATTGTTATAAATTTTGGTGCCCCTATCCCATTTCGTGCACCGCTGACTCGAACGGCGCCACTTTTGTCACATATAAACCACACCATTAGATTCCTAATATCGTGGAGATGATTATGTATACGTTTGGTGGAAATCCGCGACAAATTATTTTTCTGCCCTCCCCCTTTTCTGCCCCTGACAACAACAGTGTCACTTTTGAACATTGTAACCCACACCATTATCTTTCTCGTAAAATGTTACCACTGTTAGACCCTGTTGGTGCCATCTAGATGGTCCCCGTGAATTTCTATAGAATACAGTCAGACATTCGCAAATATAGATATAGTTGGCGTATTCTTGCCTCCAAAATCCTCCACTTCCTACTCGGTCTTGGTGGTCGTTCGATGTTTTGTTTTCGTGGGTTCCCATAACATGTTCAATGTCATTACGTATGCCGTTATTTCTCAATACATATTTACGTCGGCCCACACACGTGCCATGAACACTAGTACGCCCATACTAAGATGGTGTATGTTAGTAACGCAGACCGTCGATGAGGAAAGGTCCTCGTTTGTAATAGAATAAAACAAAAAACTTCGGAATAGCGAACCTTCGGAATAGAGAACCTTCGGAACAACATTGAGATTAAATTTTGATAGGGGTATGGAAAAATAACACGAAAGATACTGGTCCAGAAAGTTTGTAAATTCATAAAAACCTCACATGATCACATTTTGTCAACTATTTTATGGCTACCAAAGGCTGATGAGTGAGACTCACGTTTACAGGGAGTGATTTTCTTATTTTGTAGCGCATTTTGTGACACTAGACACAAATGACGATATATACAGCTTCGGACACTTCATATTTGATAATTGTTTTAAGATGGCATCCAAAACGGCCACCAATTTCGAAGATTTTCAAACTTACCGACACAAAATTAATTGGGGATAAGGAATTGTTCATGAAGAAATGCATTCACTGATGCTCCTCAACAAACGAAAGAACTCTAATATCTTGTCTCAACTCATGTATTGTGATGAGTAATTCATTGATGAAAATGCCCAATAACTGTGCTCGTCCTCAGGGTAGCCATTTAAGTCAAAATTGGCACTACTTCGGTTATTCCATGTATATATCCTCACATTTCATACACCAGTACCTCCTGACATGTCGGCGGCCAAATAACAACAAATCGCATGAATCATTGTAGTCAATTGCAAATCTCAGTAGTGCCATGACTGCATTTTGGATAGGGTTGAAGTGTCATCGATGCGTTGTTGATGTGTGGGACTTTCGGGCCCCTCACGCAGCGACCACCGATTGCCGTCATGGAAAACCAATCCCATATAATCCCATGCACCCATATATCTCATACACGGTAACTATGCTTTCTATACCGGTACTTCTGTTGCGGGCTTATTTTAGCCAGACATTGAGGGAGACAAGCAGAACTCCCATGGCTTGATTATATATTAGCGCTGGGGAACGGTCCGGGCCATCCGGGGCGATCCGATACACTACATGTCAAAAGGTTCAGTATTTTATAGGATTTTTAGGAAACATTTTGACTCTATTTAGCTGTTATAGTTCTGCCAAGCTTGTGGGTATATATTCTGGGTCAACTGAAATCTTTTGGGTTTGTTAACAATACGAAGATTATAATAGTAACATGGCGTTGATCTATGCTACGAACCCGACGGGCATGAAAGCGACAATGAGAGTCGACTGGCAGTACATGATTACTCCTGAATCTTGCTACATTATTGGTTATAGATTCGTTCTTATACACGTGCATCTTGTATTTACCGTATTTACATGACACTCAAACGGGCAATAGGTAAAGGGACATACTTTAGGAACAACTCATATCGCTATGCCTAGTGTTGTTATCATATAACCATAAACACTTATCTCGTGCATTATAGACGGGCTATGATTATATATGCCACACAACGTAGGGCTATATATGGAGCACAAGTTGCATAGTGTTATAAGGACACGGCATTCCATAATGGGTGTAAGTTATTGTGCCAAGTAGTTGCCTGATAGTTTGCACGAAAAATGTCTTGCTTCAGAAGTCTGCATTTGGTGTTATTGTTCTCGTTTTACAACAGGAGAAAATGTATCGTAATTTATTAACTTGAATACATGTCGGATTGTCACATAAAGCACATACAAATTATTGGGCTTCACACATATTCTGTGTCCATAACACAGTTCCAGACAATGCCAAATATTTATCAGGTGGTGATAACAAAGACTCCTTGAGATGCTTCTAATTTTCCGTGAATGGTCGAGAGCAGAATCTACATGCTGTTCCAAAAACACTGAATTATGTTTGCCATTGGGTCGAATGTCACGTGATACGGTCCGTGAATGTCGACGTTCGCTTAGAGTTAGTTCCTGATCTCTTGCTAGTATGTTACCATGAGTAAGCGGATACATGTATGCTGTTACATGCAGACAATGCAGCACGCTTCGGTCGGAAGCAAGTTATTGTTTTTATTCCCCTGACATACATGTCGAAATACTAAAATGTTATGTTTCTCGATGAATAGGAGCTAGAATAATTCTTCATACTGAAAACAAAATATATCGGACAGTATTGTCCAAGAGGTGTGTGTAAACCTTGCCTCTAATTCACGAGTTGACGGGCTACGACATTCACAAACACATATAAAATGAAGCCGTTTGACTTAATAGTCAAAAGCAGTAACATATGATGCGAATTTTGTACCAATTTGTGCAATCAATTAATGTTGACGATGACACTATATATCCTACCGAGTTTGCATGTGAGCTATATTAGTTAGCCATAATGTCGTCAATTCGACAAATTAACACACACGTTCTTATGTTGTATAACCGAACACTGGAACACATCTTCTGCCGCCATCAGCCACAGACTCCTTAAGAAATCACATTAACACATCTTCGTGCGAACTATATCACTGATTGGCACATCATACTAACTCCCCAGCCTGGTGTACCATGTCCTGGCAGCCATGGCTGGTCGCTCTTTGATTGAGTCCTACAAACAATGTCGGATTATACTTCCTCCCGATCTAATGTGACTACTGAGCTATCAGCTTTGGCTTTAAAGATTCATATGAATCTAACAAATGATCTTGTTTCACCACAGACTAACCATGTAATGATGTATGTGAGAATGTCTACAATAACCGAAATAGTGTAAATTGTGACAACTCATATGATGAGCAGAGTGAGAGAACTCAACTTATAGAATAGGTAGTAGCCTGCCTTGAAAACTGTTTGGCAACACAATATTATATGCTGCAAAGGTCATTTCTTTATTGACAAAAAATCCTCTGTATAACAACTAATTTCGTTAATATAATATATTTCACTTGAACACATCAGATAGGCAACTTGAAATTGGAGGCCGGTAATTTGGGCATACAATTTAAATTTCTTCTGAAAAATTATATTATATGATATTACTTATCTAAACTGACCCAAAAGGCACATGTTGGTGATGATTGTTTGAATATCTCTATACATTAAATTTTATCAAGTTATAATTGAGTATCTATAGTCCTTAAGACAATCAATTACTCATTATGTTAAATTAAATGAAACAATAGTAGGGTTATTCGGTTTGTTTATGGTTACCAGTGAACTCATGATTAACAATTCCATTGTCCCCAGATAACGAACTCAGTTACGTCTGTGGCGGAAAGTGTGCGAAACTTCGATTTTGTTGGCCGTTTTGGATGCCATCCTAAACTTATTGTCAAATATGGAGCGTATGTAATGCCATATATATTGTCAGTTGTGATTACTGTCCCGACATGCGCGGCACAAATAAGAAAATACCGTTCTGTATAACGTAAGTCTCACTCATAAGCCTTTGTAGCCATATCTGTTCAGTTGAAATATATATATATACTAGCCGATGAGCCCGACGTTGTCCGGGCTATTCAAAAACCAAATTTCAAGTCGATAGCTCTACCCAGCCCGACGTTGTCCGGGCTATTCAAAAACCAAATTTCAAGTCGATAGCTCCACCCGTTTTCGAGATCTGGTCTGCGCGAAGCTGGTGTCGCACGGGCTCGGCGACCCGATAAAATTCGTATCCGGGGCAAGATACATTCACATACCAAATTTCAAGTCGATAGCTCCACCCGTTTCCGAGATCTCGTCTGCGCATGCGCGAAGCTGGCGTCGCACGGGCTCGGCGACCCGATAAAATTCGTATCCGGGGCAAGATACATTCACATAGCAAATTTCAAGTCGATAGCTCCACCCGTTTCCGATATCTCGTCTGCGCATGCGCGAAGCGGGCGCCGCACGGGCTCGCCAATACGACAACGTCCACCGCCTGGTCAAACTACACACACGCACCAAGTTTCGTCCCGATCGGTCGAGAATCGTAGATTTGTATTAATGACAAACATACAGACAAACATACAGACAAACATGCAAACATACAGACAGAGGTCTTCAAAATATATATGACTAGCCGATGAGCCCGACGTTGTCCGGGCTATTCAAAAACCAAATTTCAAGTCGATAGCTCTACCCGTTTCGAGATCTGGTCTGCGCATGCGCGAAGCTGGCGTCGCACGGGCTCGGCGACCCGATAAAATTCGTATCCGGGGCAAGATACATTCACATACCAAATTTCAAGTCGATAGCTCCACCCGTTTCCAAGATCTCGTCTGCGCATGCGCGAAGCTGGCGTCGCACGGACTCGGCGACCCGATAACTTTCGTATCCGGGGCAAGGTACATTCACATAGCAAATTTCAAGTCGATAGCCCTGCCCGTTTCCGAGATCTCGTCTGCGCATGCGCGAAGCGGGCGCCGCACGGGCTCGCCAACACGACAACGTCCACCGCCTGGTCAAACTACACACACGTACCAAGTTTCGTCCCGATCGGTCGAGAATCGTAGATTTGTATTAATGACAAACATACAGACAAACATACAGACAGACAGACAGACAAACATACAGACAGAGGTCTTCAAAATATATATGAGAGATATATATATATATATATATATATATATATATATATATATATATATATATATATATAGCTATATATATATAGAGGTACGATTTTTCACGAGGTGAATCGCGACGCGATCAGGCGTACAGGCGATCAGGCGTACAGGCGTACAAATTTGCGGTTTTTATATACTAATTCAGAACTCGAGAACCGTTTGACCGATTAGGCTGAATCTTCGTATGTGGAACTATTTTGACCCGGGGCATATTTATACGCTACATACAAGTTCGTGCTGCGTGATCTTGGCCTTCAAGCACTTTACATTGAACGCACATTCCGTGGAGTAATGGGGATATCCATTTGAAATTTAGTTTGTATAGGTATAAGAGGACGGAACACTTTTATCTGCATGGTCACATTTCAAACAGTATTCCCATCACGTGCAGTTTTGAGAATTGTGGCCTGACCGGTTCACGAACTAGTGTCGTGACCCGGAAAATTCACATATTACGCCATTTAAAGTGGCGACGAGTAAATATCACGGCATAACTCGTCGTGATTTTGATAACGCAGTCATAGTGAACCATAGCAAACAGGATTTCCTCTACCAGCAATTCAGATTTCAAGAAATGGGATCAGGACGGGTCACGAAATAGGGATGGGGCCCCGAAAATTCACATATTACGCCATTAAAATTGGTGACGAGTAAGTATTACGGCCTAACTTTTCGTGATTTCGATATCAGACAGGGGCAGGCAATTATGAATAGGATTTCCGCCACACGCAGTTGAGATTTTAAGAAATTGGGTCAGGACGGGTCACGAAATAAAGACGGGACCCCGGAAATTCATATATTACGCCATTAAAATTGGTGACGAGTAAGTATCACGGCCTAACTCTTCGTGATTTCGACATCACACACAGGGATGGCGATTCTGTAGAGGATTTCCACCACACGCAGTTCAGATTTTGAGAAATTGGGCCAGGACGGGTCACGAAATAGGGACAGGCCACGGAAAATTCACATATTACGCCATTAAAATTGGTGACGAGTAAGTATCACGGCCTAACTATTCGTGATTTCGAGATCACAGACAGGGGCAGGCAATAATGTATAGGATTTCCGCTACAAGCAGTTCAGATTTTGAGAAATTGGGTCAGGACGGTTCACGAAATAGAATCGAGACCCCGAAAATTCACATATTACGCCATTAAAATTGGTGAGGAGTAAGTATCACGGCCTAACTCTTCGTGATTTCAATATCACAGACAGAGGCAGGCAATTATGTATAGGATTTCCGCCACACGCAGTTGATATTTTGAGAAATTGGGTCAGGACGGCTCACAAAATAGAGACGGGACCCCGGGAATTCACATATTACGCCATTAAAATTGGTGACGAGTAAGTATCACGGCCTAACTCTTCGTGCTTTCGATATCACAGACAGGGGCAGGCAATTATGTATAGGATTTCCGCCACACGCAGTTCAGATTTTGAGAAATTGGGTCAGGACGGGTCACGAAATAGAGTCGGGACCGCGAAATTCACATATTACGTCATTAAAATTGGTGAGGAGTAAGTATCACGACCTAACTCTTCGTGATTTCGATATCACAGATAGGGCAGGCAATTCTATATAGGATGTCCGCCACACACAGTTGAGATTTTAAGAAATTGGGTCAGGACGGGTCACGAAATAGAGTCGGGACCCCGAAAATTCACATATTACGCCATTAAAATTGGTGAGGAGTATGTATCACGGCCTTTCTCGTCGTGATTTCGACAAGACAGGCAGGGAAGGCAATTTTGTACAGGATTTCCGCCACACGCAGTTCAGATTTTGAGAAATTGGACCAGCACGGGTCACGAAATAGAGTCGGGACCCCGTAAATTCATATATTACGCCATTAAAATGTGTAACGAGTATGTATCACGGCCTTTCTCGTCGTGATTTCGACAACACAGGCAGGGAAGGCAATTTTGTACAGGATTTCCGCCACACGCAGTTCAGTTTTTGAGAAATTGGGTCAGGACGGGTCACGAAACAGAGTCGGGACTCCGAAAATTCACATATTACGCCATTAAAATTGGTGAGGAGTAAGTATCACAACATAGCTCTTCGTGATTTCGATATCACAGATAGGGCAGGCAATTCTTTACAAGATTTCCGCCACATGCAGTTCAGATTTTAAGAAATGGGGTCAGGACGGGTCACGAAATAGGGATGTGGCCCGGAAAATTCACATATTACGCCATTAAAATTGGTGACGAGTAAGTATCACGGCCTAGCTCTTCGTGATTTCGATATCAAAGACAGGGACAGGCAATTATGTATAGGATTTCCGCCACACGCAGTTGAGATTTTAAGAAATTGGGTCAGGACGGGTCACGAAATAGAGACGGGACCCCGGAAATTCATATATTACGCCATTAAAATTGGTGACGAGTAAGTATCACAGCGTAACTCTTCGTGATTTCGACATCACACGCAGGGAAGGCAATTCTGTACAGGATTTCCGCCACACGCAGTTCAGATTTTGAGAAATTGTGTCAGGACGGGTCACGAAATAGAGTCGGGACCCCGAAAATTCACATATTACGCCATTAACATTGGTGACGAGTAAGTATCACGGCCTAGCTCTTCGTGATTTCGACATCACACACAGGGAAGGCAATTCTGTACAGGATTTCCGCCTCACGCTGTTCAGATTTTGAGAAATTGGGTCAGGACGGGTCACGAAATAGAGTCGGGACCCCGAAAATTCACATATTACGCCATTAAAATTGGTGACCAGTAAGTATCACGGCCTAACTCTTCGTCATTTCGACATCACACACAGGGAAGGCGATTCTGTACAGGATTTCCGCCACACGCAGTTAAGATTTTGAGAAATTGGGTCAGGACGGGTCACGAAATAGGGACAGGGCCCCGAAAATTCACATATTACGCCTTTAAAATTGGTGACGAGTAAGTATCACGGCCTAACTCTTCGTGCTTTCGATATCACAGACAGGGGCAGGCAATTATGTATAGGATTTCCGCCACACGCAGTTCAGATTTTGAGAAATTGGGTCAGGACGGGTCACGAAATAGAGTCGGGACCGCGAAATTCACATATTACGTCATTAAAATTGGTGAGGAGTAAGTATCACGACCTAACTCTTCGTGATTTCGATATCACAGATAGGGCAGGCAATTCTATATAGGATGTCCGCCACACACAGTTGAGATTTTAAGAAATTGGGTCAGGACGGGTCACGAAATAGAGTCGGGACCCCGAAAATTCACATATTACGCCATTAAAATTGGTGAGGAGTATGTATCACGGCCTTTCTCGTCGTGATTTCGACAAGACAGGCAGGGAAGGCAATTTTGTACAGGATTTCCGCCACACGCAGTTCAGATTTTGAGAAATTGGACCAGCACGGGTCACGAAATAGAGTCGGGACCCCGTAAATTCATATATTACGCCATTAAAATGTGTAACGAGTATGTATCACGGCCTTTCTCGTCGTGATTTCGACAACACAGGCAGGGAAGGCAATTTTGTACAGGATTTCCGCCACACGCAGTTCAGTTTTTGAGAAATTGGGTCAGGACGGGTCACGAAACAGAGTCGGGACTCCGAAAATTCACATATTACGCCATTAAAATTGGTGAGGAGTAAGTATCACAACATAGCTCTTCGTGATTTCGATATCACAGATAGGGCAGGCAATTCTTTACAAGATTTCCGCCACATGCAGTTCAGATTTTAAGAAATGGGGTCAGGACGGGTCACGAAATAGGGATGTGGCCCGGAAAATTCACATATTACGCCATTAAAATTGGTGACGAGTAAGTATCACGGCCTAGCTCTTCGTGATTTCGATATCAAAGACAGGGACAGGCAATTATGTATAGGATTTCCGCCACACGCAGTTGAGATTTTAAGAAATTGGGTCAGGACGGGTCACGAAATAGAGACGGGACCCCGGAAATTCATATATTACGCCATTAAAATTGGTGACGAGTAAGTATCACAGCGTAACTCTTCGTGATTTCGACATCACACGCAGGGAAGGCAATTCTGTACAGGATTTCCGCCACACGCAGTTCAGATTTTGAGAAATTGTGTCAGGACGGGTCACGAAATAGAGTCGGGACCCCGAAAATTCACATATTACGCCATTAACATTGGTGACGAGTAAGTATCACGGCCTAGCTCTTCGTGATTTCGACATCACACACAGGGAAGGCAATTCTGTACAGGATTTCCGCCTCACGCTGTTCAGATTTTGAGAAATTGGGTCAGGACGGGTCACGAAATAGAGTCGGGACCCCGAAAATTCACATATTACGCCATTAAAATTGGTGACCAGTAAGTATCACGGCCTAACTCTTCGTCATTTCGACATCACACACAGGGAAGGCGATTCTGTACAGGATTTCCGCCACACGCAGTTAAGATTTTGAGAAATTGGGTCAGGACGGGTCACGAAATAGGGACAGGGCCCCGAAAATTCACATATTACGCCTTTAAAATTGGTGACGAGTAAGTATCACGGCCTAACTCTTCGTGCTTTCGATATCACAGACAGGGGCAGGCAATTATGTATAGGATTTCCGCCACACGCAGTTCAGATTTTGAGAAATTGGGTCAGGACGGGTCACGAAATAGAGTCGGGACCGCGAAAATTCACATATTACGCCATCAAAATTGGTGACGAGTAAGTATCACGGCCTAACTCTTCGTGCTTTCGATATCACAGACAGGGGCAGGCAATTATGTATAGGATTTCCGCCACACGCAGTTGAGATTTTAAGAAATTGGGTCAGGACGGGTCACGAAATAGAGTCAGGACCCCGTAAATTCATATATTACGCCATTAAAATGTGTGACGAGTATGTATCACGGCCTTTCTAGTCGTGATTTCGACAACACAGGCAGTGAAGGCAAATTTGTACAGGATTTCCGCCGCACGCAGTTCAGATTTTGAGAAATTGGGTCAGGACGGGTCACGAAATAGGGTCGGGGCCCCGAAAATTCACATATTACGCCATTAAAGTTGGTGAGGAGTAAGTATCACAACCTAGCTCTTCGTGATTTCGATATCACAGATAGGGCAGGCAATTCTGTACAGGATTTCCGCCACACGCAGTTCAGATTTTAAGAAATGGGGTCAGGACGGGTCACGAAATAGTGATGTGGCCCCGAAAATTCACATATTACGCCATTACAATTGGTGACGAGTAAGTATTACGGCCTAACTTTTCGTGATTTCGATATCACAGACAGGGGCAGGCAATTATGAATAGGATTTCCGCCACACGCAGTTGAGATTTTAAGAAATTGGGTCAGGACGGGTCACGAAATAAAGACGGGACCCCGGAAATTCATATATTACGCCATTAAAATTGGTGACGAGTAAGTATCACGGCCTAACTCTTCGTGATTTCGACATCACACACAGGGATGGCGATTCTGTACAGGATTTCCGCCACACGCAGTTCAGATTTTGAGAAATTGGGCCAGGACGGGTCACGAAATAGGGACGGGCCACGGAAAATTCACATATTACGCCATTAAAATTGGTGACGAGTAAGTATCACGGCCTAACTCTTCGTGATTTCGATATCACAGACAGGGGCAGGCAATTATGTATAGGATTTCCGCCATACGCAGTTGAGATTTTGAGAAATTGGGTCAGGACGGGTCACAAAATAGAGACGGGACCCCGGAAGTTCACATATTACGCCATTAAAATTGGCGACGAGTAAGTATCACGGCCTAACTCTTCGTGCTTTCGATATCACAGACAGGGGCAGGCAATTATGTATAGGATTTCCGCCACACTCAGTTCAGATTTTGAGAAATTGGGTCAGGATGGTTCACGAAATAGAGTCGGGACCGCGAAAATTCACATATTACGTCATTAAAATTGGTGAGGAGTAAGTATCACGACCCAACTCTTCGTGATTTCGATATCACAGATAGGGCAGGCAATTCTATATAGTATGTCCGCCACACGCAGTTGAGATTTTAAGAAATTGGGTCAGGACGGGTCACGAAATAGAGTCGGGACCCCGAAAATTCACATATTACGCCATTAAAATTGGTGAGGAGTATGTATCACCGCCTTTCTCGTCGTGATTTCGACAAGACAGGCAGGGAAGGCAATTTTGTACAGGATTTCCGCCACACGCAGTTAAGATTTTGAGAAATTGGACCAGGACGGGTCACGAAATAGAGTCGGGACCCCGTAAATTCATATATTACGCCATTAAAATGTGTGACGAGTATGTATCACGGCCTTTCTCGTCGTGATTTCGACAACACAGGCAGGGAAGGCAATTTTGTACAGGATTTCCGCCACACGCAGTTCAGATTTTGAGAAATTGGGTCAGGACGGGTCACGAAATAGAGTCGGGACTCAGAAAATTCACATATTACGCCATTAAAATTGGTGAGGAGTAAGTGTCACAAGCTAGCTCTTCGTGATTTCGATATCACAGATAGGGCAGGCAATTCTTTACAAGATTTCCGCCACACGCAGTTCAGATTTTGAGAAATGGGGTCAGGACGGGTCACGAAATAGGGATGTGGCCCCGAAAATTCACATATTACGCCATTAAAATTGGTGACGAGTAAGTATCACGGCCTAGCTCTTCGTGATTTCGATATCAAAGACAGGGACAGGCAATTATGTATAGGATTTCCGCCACACGCAGTTGAGATTTTAAGAAACTGGGTCAGGACGGGTCACGAAATAGAGACGGGACCCCGGAAATTCATATATTACGCCATTAAAATTGGTGACGAGTAAGTATCACAGCGTAACTCTTCGTGATTTCGACATCACACACAGGGAAGGCAATTCTGTACAGGATTTCCGCCACACGCTGTTCAGATTTTGAGAAATTGGGCCAGGACGGGTCACGAAATAGGGACGGGCCACGGAAAATTCACATATTACGCCATTAAAATTGGTGACGAGTAAGTATCACGGCCTAACTATTCGTGATTTCGAGATCACAGACAGGGGCAGGCAATAATGTATAGGATTTCCGCTACAAGCAGTTCAGATTTTGAGAAATTGGGTCAGGACGGTTCACGAAATAGAGTCGAGACCCCGAAAATTCACATATTACGCCATTAAAATTGGTGAGGAGTAAGTATCACGGCCTAACTCTTCGTGATTTCGATATCACAGACAGGGGCAGGCAATTATGTATACGATTTCCGCCACACGCAGTTGAGATTTTGAGAAATTGGGTCAGGACGGGTCACAAAATAGAGACGGGACCCCGGAAATTCACATATTACGCCATTAAAATTGGTGACGAGTAAGTATCACGGCCTAACTCTTCGTGCTTTCGATATCACAGACAGGGGCAGGCAATTATGTATAGGATTTCCGCCACACGCAGTTCAGATTTTGAGAAATTGGGTCAGGATGGTTCACGAAATAGAGTCGGGACCGCGAAAATTCACATATTACGTCATTAAAATTGGTGAGGAGTAAGTATCACGACCTAACTCTTCGTGATTTCGATATCACAGATAGGGCAGGCAATTCTATATAGTATGTCCGCCACACGCAGTTGAGATTTTAAGAAATTGGGTCAGGACGGGTCACGAAATAGAGTCGGGACCCCGAAAATTCACATATTACGCCATTAAAATTGGTGAGGAGTATGTATCACCGCCTTTCTCGTCGTGATTTCGACAAGACAGGCAGGGAAGGCAATTTTGTACAGGATTTCCGCCACACGCAGTTCAGATTTTGAGAAATTGGACCAGGACGGGTCACGAAATAGAGTCGGGACCCCGTAAATTCATATATTACGCCATTAAAATGTGTGACGAGTATGTATCACGGCCTTTCTCGTCGTGATTTCGACAACACAGGCAGGGAAGGCAATTTTGTACAGGATTTCCGCCACACGCAGTTCAGATTTTGAGAAATTGGGTCAGGACGGGTCACGAAATAGAGTCGGGACTCCGAAAATTCACATATTACGCCATTAAAATTGGTGAGGAGTAAGTGTCACAACCTAGCTCTTCGTGATTTCGATATCACAGATAGGGCAGGCAATTCTTTAAAAGATTTCCGCCACACGCAGTTCAGATTTTGAGAAATGGGGTCAGGACGGGTCACGAAATAGGGATGTGGCCCCGAAAATTCACATATTACGCCATTAAAATTGGTGACGAGTAAGTATCACGGCCTAGCTCTTCGTGATTTCGATATCAAAGACAGGGACAGGCAATTATGTATAGGATTTCCGCCACACGCAGTTGAGATTTTAAGAAACTGGGTCAGGACGGGTCACGAAATAGAGACGGGACCCCGGAAATTCATATATTACGCCATTAAAATTGGTGAGGAGTAAGTATCACGGCCTAACTCTTCGTGATTTCGATATCACAGACAGGGGCAGGCAATTATGTATACGATTTCCGCCACACGCAGTTGAGATTTTGAGAAATTGGGTCAGGACGGGTCACAAAATAGAGACGGGACCCCGGAAATTCACATATTACGCCATTAAAATTGGTGACGAGTAAGTATCACGGCCTAACTCTTCGTGCTTTCGATATCACAGACAGGGGCAGGCAATTATGTATAGGATTTCCGCCACACGCAGTTCAGATTTTGAGAAATTGGGTCAGGATGGTTCACGAAATAGAGTCGGGACCGCGAAAATTCACATATTACGTCATTAAAATTGGTGAGGAGTAAGTATCACGACCTAACTCTTCGTGATTTCGATATCACAGATAGGGCAGGCAATTCTATATAGTATGTCCGCCACACGCAGTTGAGATTTTAAGAAATTGGGTCAGGACGGGTCACGAAATAGAGTCGGGACCCCGAAAATTCACATATTACGCCATTAAAATTGGTGAGGAGTATGTATCACCGCCTTTCTCGTCGTGATTTCGACAAGACAGGCAGGGAAGGCAATTTTGTACAGGATTTCCGCCACACGCAGTTCAGATTTTGAGAAATTGGACCAGGACGGGTCACGAAATAGAGTCGGGACCCCGTAAATTCATATATTACGCCATTAAAATGTGTGACGAGTATGTATCACGGCCTTTCTCGTCGTGATTTCGACAACACAGGCAGGGAAGGCAATTTTGTACAGGATTTCCGCCACACGCAGTTCAGATTTTGAGAAATTGGGTCAGGACGGGTCACGAAATAGAGTCGGGACTCCGAAAATTCACATATTACGCCATTAAAATTGGTGAGGAGTAAGTGTCACAACCTAGCTCTTCGTGATTTCGATATCACAGATAGGGCAGGCAATTCTTTAAAAGATTTCCGCCACACGCAGTTCAGATTTTGAGAAATGGGGTCAGGACGGGTCACGAAATAGGGATGTGGCCCCGAAAATTCACATATTACGCCATTAAAATTGGTGACGAGTAAGTATCACGGCCTAGCTCTTCGTGATTTCGATATCAAAGACAGGGACAGGCAATTATGTATAGGATTTCCGCCACACGCAGTTGAGATTTTAAGAAACTGGGTCAGGACGGGTCACGAAATAGAGACGGGACCCCGGAAATTCATATATTACGCCATTAAAATTGGTGACGAGTAAGTATCACAGCGTAACTCTTCGTGATTTCGACATCACACACAGGGAAGGCAATTCTGTACAGGATTTCCGCCACACGCTGTTCAGATTTTGAGAAATTGGGTCATGACGGGTCACGAAATAGAGTCGGGACCCCGAAAATTCACATATTACGCCATTAAAATTGGTGACCAGTAAGTATCACGGCCTAACTCTTCGTCATTTCGACATCACACACAGGGAAGGCGATTCTGTACAGGATTTCCGCCACACGCAGTTCAGATTTTGAGAAATTGGGTCAGGACGGGTCACGAAATAGGGATGTGGCCCCGAAAATTCACATATTACGCCATTAAAATTGGTGACGAGTAAGTATCACGGCCTAACTCTTCGTGCTTTCGATATCACAGACAGGGGCAGGCAATTATGTATAGGATTTCCGCCACACGCAGTTCAGATTTTGAGAAATTGGGTCAGGACGGGTCACGAAATAGAGTCGGGACCGCGAAAATTCACATATTACGCCATCAAAATTGGTGACGAGTAAGTATCACGGCCTAACTCTTCGTGCTTTCGATATCACAGACAGGGGCAGGCAATTATGTATAGGATTTCCGCCACACGCAGTTGAGATTTTAAGAAATTGGGTCAGGACGGGTCACGAAATAGAGTCAGGCCCCGTAAATTCATATATTACGCCATTAAAATGTGTGACGAGTATGTATCACGGCCTTTCTCGTCGTGATTTCGACAACACAGGCAGGGAAGGCAATTCTGTACAGGATTTCCGCCACACGCAGTTCAGATTTTAAGAAATGGGGTCAGGACGGGTCACGAAATAGTGATGTGGCCCCGAAAATTCACATATTACGCCATTAAAATTGGTGACGAGTAAGTATTACGGCCTAACTTTTCGTGATTTCGATATCACAGACAGAGGCAGGCAATTAAGAATAGGATTTCCGCCACACGCAGTTGAGATTTTAAGAAATTGGGTCAGGACGGGTCACGAAATAAAGACGGGACCCCGGAAATTCATATATTACGCCATTAAAATTGGTGACGAGTAAGTATCACGGCCTAACTCTTCGTGATTTCGACATCACACACAGGGAAGGCAATTATGTACAGGATTTCCGCCACACGCAGTTCAGATTTTGAGAAATTGGGTCAGGACGGGTCACGAAATAGAGTCTGGACCCCGAAAATTCACATATTACGCCATTAAAATTGGTGACGAGTAAGTATCACGGCCTAACTCTTCGTGATTTCGACATCACACACAGGGAAGGCAATTCTGTACAGGATTTCCGCCACACGCAGTTCAGATTTTGAGAAATTGGGTCAGGACGGATCACGAAATAGGGACGGGGCCCCGAAAATTCACATATTACGCCATTAAAATTGGTGAGGAGTAAGTATCACAACCTAGCTCTTCGTGATTTCGATATCACAGATAGGGCAGGCAATTCTGTACAGGATTTCCGCCACATGCAGTTCAGATTTTAAGAAATGGGGTCAGGACGGGTCACGAAATAGGGATGTGGCCCCGAAAAATCACATATTACGCCATTAAAATTGGTGACGAGTAAGTATCACGGCCTAGCTCTCCGTGATTTCGATATCAAAGAAAGGGGCAGGCAATTATGTATAGGATTTCCGCCACACGCAGTTGATATTTTAAGAAATTGGGTCAGGACGGGTCACGAAATAGAGACGGGACCCCGGAAATTCACATATTACGCCATCAAAATTGGTGACGAGTAAGTATCACGGCCTAGCTCTTCTTGATTTCGATATCAAAAACAGGGGCAGGCAATTATGTATAGGATTTCCGCCACACGCAGTTGAGATTTTAAGATATTTGGTCAGGACGGATCACGAAATAGAGACGGGACCCCGGAAATTCATATATTACGCCATGAAAAATTGGTGACGAGTAAGTATCACTACCTAACTCTTCGTGATTTCGACATCACACACAGGGAAGGCAATTCTGTACAGGATTTCCGCCACACGCAGTTCAGATTTTGAGAAATTGGGTCAGGACGGGTCACGAAATAGAGTCGGGACCCCGAAAATTCACATATTACGCCATTAAACTTGGTGACGAGTAAGTATCACGGCCTAACTCTTCGTGATTTCGATATCACAGATAGGGCAGGCAATTCTGTACAGGATTTCACCACACGCAGTTCATATTTTAAGAAATGGGGTCAGGACGAGTCACGAAATAGGGATGTGCCCCGAAAATTAACATATTACGCCATTAAAATTGGTGACGAGTAAGTATCACGGCCTAGCTCTTCGTGATTTCGATATCACACACAGGGGCAGGCAATTATGTATAGGATTTCCGCCACACGCAGTTGAGATTTTAAGAAACTGGGTCAGGACGGGTCACGAAATAGAGTCGGGACACCGAAAATTCACATATTACGCCATTAAAATTGGTGACGAGTAAGAATCACGGCCTAACTCTTCGTGATTTCGACATCACACACAGGGAAGGTGAGGAGTAAGTATCACAACCTAGCTCTTCGTGATTTTGTGACCCGTCCTGACCCAATTTCTCAAAATCTGAACTGCGTGTGGCGGAAATCCTATACATAATTGCCTGCCCTGTCTGTGATATCGAAATCACGAAGAGTTAGGCCGTGATATTTTCTCGTCATCAATTTTAATGGCGTAATATGTGAATTTTCGGGGCCCCGTCCCTATTTCATGACCCGTCCTGACCCAATTGCTCAAAATCTGAACTGCGTGTGGCTGAAATCCTGTACAGAATTGCCTTCCATGTGTGTGATGCCGAAATCACGAAGAGTTAGGCCGTGATACTTACTCGTCACCAATTTTAATGGCGTAATATGTGAATTTTCGGGGTCCCGACTCTATTTCGTGACCCGTCCTGACCCAATTTCTCAAAATCTGAACTGCATGTGGCGGAAATCCTGTACATAATTGCCTTCCCTGTGTGTGATGTCGAAATCACGAAGAGTTAGGCCGTGATACTCACTCGTCACCAATTTTAATGGCGTAATATGTGAATTTTCGGGGTCCCGACTCTATTTCGTGACCCGTCCTGACCCAATTTCTCAAAATCTGAACTGCTTGTGGCGGAAATCCGGTACAGAATTGCCTTCCCCTGTCTGTGATATCGAAATCACGACGAGAAAGGGCGTGATACATACTCGTCACACATTTTAATGGCGTAATATATGAATTTTCGGGGTCCGACTCTATTTCGTGACCCGTCCTGACCCAATTTCTTAAAATCTCAACTGCGTGTGGAGGAAATCCCATACATAATTGCCTGCCCTATCTGTGGTATCGAAATCACGAAGATCTAGATCGTGATACTTACTCCTCACCAATTTTAATGGCGTAATATGTGAATTTTCGGAGTCCCGACTCTATTTCGTGACCCGTCCTGACCCAATTTCTCAAAATCTGAACTGCGTGTGGCGGAAATCATATAGATAATTGCCTACCCTGCCTGTGATATCGAAATCACGAAGAGCTAGGCCGTGATACCTACTCGTCACCAATTTTAATGGCGTAATATGTGAATTTTCGGGGTCCCGACTCTATTTCGTGACCCGTCCTGACCCAATTTCTCAAAATCTGAACTGCTTGTGGCGGAAATCCGGTACATAATTGCCTTCCCTGCCTGTGTTGTCGAAATCACGACGAGAAAGGGCGTGATACATACTCCTCACCAATTTTAATGGCGTAATATGTGAATTTTCGGAGTCCCGACTCTATTTCGTGACCCGTCCTGACCCAATGTCTCAAAATCTGAACTGCGTGTGGCGGAAATCCTATACATAATTGCCTGCCCCTGTCTGTGAAATCGAAATCACGAAGAGTTAGGCCATGATACTTACTCGTCACCAATTTTAATGGCGTAATATGTGAATTTTCGGGGCACCGTCCCTATTTCGTGACCCGTCCTGACCCAATTTATCAAAATCTGAACTGCGTGTGGCGGAAATCCTATACAGAATCGCATTCCCTGTGTGTCGAAATCACGAAGAGTTAGGCCGTGATACTTACTCGTCACCAATTCTATGGCGTAATATGTGAATTTTCGGGGCCACATCCCTATTTCGTGACCCGTCCTGACCCCATTTCTTAAAATCTGAACTGCGTGTGGCGGAAATCCCATACAGAATTGCCTGCCCTATCTGTGATATCGAAATCACGAAGAGCTTGGTCGTGATACTTACTCCTCATCAATTTTAATGACGTAATTTGTGAATTTTCGGAGTCCCGACTCTATTTCGTGACCCGTCCTGACCCAATTTCTCAAAATCTGAACTGCGTGTGGCGGAAATCCTATAGATAATTGCCTGCCCTGCCTGTGATATCGAAATCACGAAGAGCTAGGCCGTGATACTTACTCGTCACCAATTTTAATGGCGTAATATGTGAATTTTCGGGGCCCCGTCCCTATTTCGTTACCCGTCCTGACCCAATTTATCAAAATCTGAACTGCGTGTGGCGGCAATCCTATACAGAATCGCCTTCCCTGTGTGTGATGTCGAAATCACGAAGAGTTAGACCGTGATACTTACTCGTCACCAATTTTAATGGCGTAATATGTGAATTTTCGGGGTCCCGACTCCATTTCGTGACCCGTCCTGACCCAATTTCTCAAAATCTGAACTGCGTGTGGCGGAAATCCGGTACAGAATTGCCTTCCCTGCCTGTGTTGTCGAAATCACGGCAAGAAATGCCGTGATACATACTCGTCACACATTTTAATGGCGTAATATATATATGAATTTCCGGAGTCCCGTCTCTATTTCGTGACCCGTCCTGACCCAATTTCTTAAAATCTTAACTGCCTGTGGCGGAAATCCTGTACATAATTGCCTGCCCTATCTGTGATATCGAAATCACGAAGAGCTAGGTTGTGATACTTACTCCTCACCAATTTTAATGGCGTAATATGTGAATTTTCGGGGCCCCGACTCTATTTCGTGACCCGTCCTGACCCAATTTCTCAAAATCTGAACTGCGTGTGGCGGAAATCCGGTACAGAATTGCCTTCCCTGCCTGTGTTGTCGAAATCACGACGAGAAAGGCCGTGATACATACTCGTCACACATTTGAATGGCGTAATATATGATTTTTTGGGGTCCTGACTCTATTTCGTGACCCGTCCTGACCCAATTTCTCAAAATCTGAACTGCGTGTGGCGGAAATCCGGTACAGAATTGCCTGCCCTGCCTGTGTTGTCGAAATCACGACGAGAAAGGCCTTGATACATACTCGTCACACATTTTAATGGCGTAATATGTGAATTTCGGGGTCATGACTCTATTTCGTGACCCGTCCTGACCCAATTTCTTAAAATCTCAACTGCGTGTGGCGGAAATCCTATACAGAATTGCCTGCCCTATCTGTGATATCGAAATCACGAAGAGCTAGGTCGTGATACTTACTCCTCACCAATTTTAATGGCGTAATATGTGAATTTTCGGGATCCCGACTCTATTTCGTAACCTGTCCTGACCCAATTTCTCAAAATCTGAAATGCGTGTGGCGGAAATCCTGTACAGAATTGCCTTCCATGTGTGTGATGTCGAAATCACGAAGAGCTAGCCGTGATACCTACTCGTCACCAATTTTAATGGCGTAATATGTAAATTTTCGGGGTCCCGACTCTATTTCGTGACCCGTCCTAACCAAATTTCTGAAAATCTGAACTGCGTGTGGCGGAAATCTTGTATATAATTGTCAGCCCTACTTGTGTTGTCGAAATCACGAAGAGTTAGGCCGTGATACTTACTCGTCACCAATTTTAATGGCGTAATATGTGAAATTTCGGGGTCCCGACTCTATTTCGTGACCCGTCCTGACCCAATTTCTCAAAATCTGAACTGCTTGTGGCGGAAATCCGGTACATAATTGCATTCCCTGCCTGTGTTGTCGAAATCACGACGAGAAAGGGCGTGATACATACTCCTCACCAATTTTAATGGCGTGATATGTGAATTTTCGGAGTCCCGACTCTATTTCGTGACCCGTCCTGACCCAATTTCTCAAAATCTGAACTGCGTGTGGCGGAAATCCTATACATAATTGCCTGCCCCTGTCTGTGAAATCGAAATCACGAAGAGTTAGGCCATGATACTTACTCGTCACCAATTTTAATGGCGTAATATGTGAATTTTCGGGGCACCGTCCCTATTTCGTGACCCGTCCTGACCCAATTTATCAAAATCTGCACTGCGTGTGGCGGAAATCCTATACAGAATCGCCTTCCCTGTGTGTGATGTCGAAATCACGAAGAGTTAGGCCGTGATACTTACTCGTCACCAATTCTATGGCGTAATATGTGAATTTTCGGGGCCCCATCCCTATTTCGTGACCCGTCCTGACCCCATTTCTTAAAATCTGAACTGCGTGTGGCGGAAATCCCATACAGAATTGCCTGCCCTATCTGTGATATCGAAATCACGAAGAGCTTGGTCGTGATACTTACTCCTCATCAATTTTAATAACGTAATTTGTGAATTTTCGGAGTCCCGACTCTATTTCGTGACCCGTCCTGACCCAATTTCTCAAAATCTGAACTGCGTGTGGCGGAAATCTTATAGATAATTGCCTGCCCTGCCTGTGATATCGAAATCACGAAGAGTTAGGCCGTGATACTTACTCGTCACCAATTTTAATGGCGTAATATGTGAATTTTCGGGGCCCCGTCCCTATTTCGTTACCCGTCCTGACCCAATTTATCAAAATCTGAACTGCGTGTGGCGGCAATCCTATACAGAATCGCCTTCCCTGTGTGTGATGTCGAAATCACGAAGAGTTAGACCGTGATACTTACTCGTCACCAATTTTAATGGCGTAATATGTGAATTTTCGGGGTCCCGACTCCATTTCGTGACCCGTCCTGACCCAATTTCTCAAAATCTGAACTGCGTGTGGCGGAAATCCGGTACAGAATTGCCTTCCCTGCCTGTGTTGTCGAAATCACGACAAGAAATGCCGTGATACATACTCGTCACACATTTTAATGGCGTAATATATATATGAATTTTCGGGGTCCCGACTCTATTTCGTGACCCGTCCTGACCCAATTTCTCAAAATCTGAATTGCGTGTGGCGGAAATCCTGTACAGAATTGCCTTCCCTGTGTGTGTTGTCGAAATCACGAAGAGTTAGGCCGTCATACGTACTCGTCGCCAATTTTAATGGCGTAATATGTAAATTTTCGGGGTCCCGTCTCTATTTCGTGACCCGCCCTGACCCCATTTCTAAAAATCTGTACTGTATGTAGCGGAAATCTTGTACAGAATTGCATGCCCGGCCTGTGTTGTCGAAATCACGACGAGAAAAGCCTTGATACATACTCGTCACACATTTTAATGGCGTAATATGTGAATTTCGGGGTCATGACTCTATTTCGTGACCCGTCCTGACCCAATTTCTTAAAATCTCAACTGCGTGTGGCGGAAATCCTATACAGAATTGCCTGCCCTATCTGTGATATCGAAATCACGAAGAGCTAGGTCGTGATACTTACTCCTCACCAATTTTAATGGCGTAATATGTGAATTTTCGGGATCCCGACTCTATTTCGTGACCTGTCCTGACCCAATTTCTCAAAATCTGAAATGCGTGTGGCGGAAATCCTGTACAGAATTGCCTTCCATGTGTGTGATGTCGAAATCACGAAGAGCTAGGCCGTGATACCTACTCGTCACCAATTTTAATGGCGTAATATGTAAATTTTCGGGGTCCCGACTCTATTTCGTGACCCGTCCTAACCAAATTTCTGAAAATCTGAACTGCGTGTGGCGGAAATCCTGTATATAATTGTCAGCCCTACTTGTGTTGTCGAAATCACGAAGAGTTAGGCCGTGATATTTACTCGTCACCAATTTTAATGGCGTAATATGTGAATTTTTGGGGTCCCGACTCTATTTCGTGACCCGTCCTGACCCAATTTCTCAAAATCTGAACTGCTTGTGGCGGAAATCCGGTACATAATTGCCTTCCCTGCCTGTGTTGTCGAAATCACGACGAGAAAGGGCGTGATACATACTCCTCACCAATTTTAATGGCGTAATATGTGAATTTTCGGAGTCCCGACTCTATTTCGTGACCCGTCCTGACCCAATGTCTCAAAATCTGAACTGCGTGTGGCGGAAATCCTATACATAATTGCCTGCCCCTGTCTGTGAAATCGAAATCACGAAGAGTTAGGCCATGATACTTACTCGTCACCAATTTTAATGGCGTAATATGTGAATTTTCGGGGCACCGTCCCTATTTCGTGACCCGTCCTGACCCAATTTATCAAAATCTGAACTGCGTGTGGCGGAAATCCTATACAGAATCGCATTCCCTGTGAGTGATGTCGAAATCACGAAGAGTTAGGCCGTGATATTTACTCGTCACCAAATCTATGGCGTAATATGTGAATTTTCGGGGCCACATCCCTATTTCGTGACCCGTCCTGACCCCATTTCTTAAAATCTGAACTGCGTGTGGCGGAAATCCCATACAGAATTGCCTGCCCTATCTGTGATATCGAAATCACGAAGAGCTTGGTCGTGATACTTACTCCTCATCAATTTTAATGACGTAATTTGTGAATTTTCGGAGTCCCGACTCTATTTCGTGACCCGTCCTGACCCAATTTCTCAAAATCTGAACTGCGTGTGGCGGAAATCCTATAGATAATTGCCTGCCCTGCCTGTGATATCGAAATCACGAAGAGTTAGGCCGTGATACTTACTCGTCACCAATTTTAATGGCGTAATATGTGAATTTTCGGGGCCCCGTCCCTATTTCGTTACCCGTCCTGACCCAATTTATCAAAATCTGAACTGCGTGTGGCGGCAATCCTATACATAATCGCCTTCCCTGTGTGTGATGTCGAAATCACGAAGAGTTAGACCGTGATACTTACTCGTCACCAATTTTAATGGCGTAATATGTGAATTTTCGGGGTCCCGACTCCATTTCGTGACCCGTCCTGACCCAATTTCTCAAAATCTGAACTGCGTGTGGCGGAAATCCGGTACAGAATTGCCTTCCCTGCCTGTGTTGTCGAAATCACGACAAGAAATGCCGTGATACATACTCGTCACACATTTTAATGGCGTAATATATATATGAATTTCCGGAGTCCCGTCTCTATTTCGTGACCCGTCCTGACCCAATTTCTTAAAATCTTAACTGCCTGTGGCGGAAATCCTGTACATAATTGCCTGCCCTATCTGTGATATCGAAATCACGAAGAGCTAGGTTGTGATACTTACTCCTCACCAATTTTAATGGCGTAATATGTGAATTTTCGGGGCCCCGACTCTATTTCGTGACCCGTCCTGACCCAATTTCTCAAAATCTGAACTGCGTGTGGCGGAAATTCGGTACAGAATTGCCTTCCCTGCCTGTGTTGTCGAAATCACGACGAGAAAGGCCGTGATACATACTCGTCACACATTTGAATGGCGTAATATATGAATTTTTGGGGTCCTGACTCTATTTCGTGACCCGTCCTGACCCAATTTCTTAAAATCTGAACTGCGTGTGGCGGAAATCCTATACATAATTGCCTGCCCCTGTCTGTGATATCGAAATCACGAAGAGTTTGTCTGTGATACTTACTCGTCACCAATTTTAATGGCGTAATATGTGAATTTTCGGGGCCCCATCCCTATTTCGTGACCCATCCTGACCCCATTTCTTAAAATCTGAACTGCGTGTGGCGGAAATCCTGTACAGAATTGCCTGCCCTATCTGTGATATCGAAATCACGAAGAGCTAGGTTGTGATACTTACTCCTAACCAATTTTAATGGCGTAATATGTGAATTTTCGGGGTCCCGACTCTATTTCGTGACCCGTCCTGACCCAATTTCTCAAAATCTGAACTGCGTGTGGCGGAAATCCTGTACAGAATTGCCTTCCCTGCCTGTGTTGTCGAAATCACGACGAGAAAGGCCGTGATACATACTCGTCACACATTTTAATGGCGTAATATATGAATTTTCGGGGTCCTGACTCTATTTCGTGACCCGTCCTGACCCAATTTCTTAAAATCTCAACTGCGTGTGTCGGAAATCCCATACAGAATTGCATGCCCTATCTGTGATATCGAAATCACGAAGAGCTAGGTCGTGATACTTACTCCTCACCAATTTTAATGGCGTAATATGTGAATTTTCGGAGTCCCGACTCTATTTCGTGACCCGTGCTGACCCAATTTCTCAAAATCTGAACTGGGTGTGGCGGAAATCCTATACATAATTGCCTGCCCCTGTCTGTGATATCGAAATCACGAAAAGTTAGGCCGTGATACTTACTCGTCACCAATTTTAATGGCGTAATATGTGAATTTTCGGGGCCCCGTCCCTATTTCGTGACCCGTCCTGACCCAATTTATCAAAATCTGAACTGCGTGTGGCGGAAATCCTGTACAGAATTGCCTTCCCTGTGTGTGATGTCGAAATCACGAAGAGTTAGGCCGTGATACTTACTCGTCACCAATTTTAATGGCGTAATATATGAATTTCCGGAGTCCCGTCTCTATTTCGTGACCAGTCCTGACCCAATTTCTTAAAATCTCAACTGCGTGTGGCGGAAATCCTGTACATAATTGCCTGCCCTATCCATGATATCGACATCACGAAGAGCTAGGTTGTGATACTTACTCCTCACCAATTTTAATGGCGTAATATGTGAATTTTCGGGGTCCCGACTCTATTTCGTGACCCGTCCTGACCCAATTTCTCAAAATCTGAACTGCGTGTGGCGGAAATCCTATACAGAATTGCCTTCCCTGCCTGTGTTGTCGAAATCACGACGAGAAAGGCCGTGATACATACTCGTCACACATTTTAATGGCGTAATATATGAATTTTCGGGGTCCTGACTCTATTTCGTGATCCGTCCTGACCCAATTTCTTAAAATCTCAACTGCGTGTGGCGGAAAGCCTATACATAATTGCCTGCCCATGTCTGCGATATCGAAATCACGAAGAGTCAGGCCGTGATACTTACTCGTCACCAATTTTAATGGCGTAATATGTTAATTTTCGGGGCCCCGTCCCTATTTCGTGACCTGTCCTGATCCCATTTCTTAAAATCTGAACTGCGTGTGGCGGAAATCGTGTACAGAATTGCCTTCCATGTGTGTGATGTCGAAATTGCCTACCCTATCTGTGATATCGAAATCACGAAGAGCTAGGCTGTGATACTTACTCCTCACCAATTTTAATGGCGTAATGTGTGAATTTTCGGGGTCCCGACTCTATTTCGTGACCCGTCCTGACCCAATTTCTCAAAATCTGAACTGCGTGTGGCGGAAATCCTGTACAGAATTGCCTTCCCTGTGTGTGTTGTCGAAATCACGAAGAGTTAGGCCGTCATACTTACTCGTCGCCAATTTTAATGGCGTAATATGTAAATTTTCGGGGTCCCGTCTCTATTTCGTGACCCGCCCTGACCCCATTTCTTAAAATCTGAACTGTATGTGGCGGAAATATTGTACAGAATTGCCTGCCCTGCCTGTGTTGTCGAAATCACGACGAGAAAGGCCTTGATACATACTCGTCACACATTTTAATGGCGTAATATGTGAATTTCGGGGTCATGACTCTATTTCGTGACCCGTCCTGAACCAATTTCTTAAAATTTCAACTGCGTGTGGCGGAAATCCTATACAGAATTGCCTGCCCTATCTGTGATATCGAAATCACGAAGAGCTAGGTCGTGATACTTACTCCTCACCAATTTTAATGGCGTAATATGTGAATTTTCGGGATCCCGACTCTATTTCGTGACCTGTCCTGACCCAATTTCTCAAAATCTGAAATGCGTGTGGCGGAAATCCTGTACAGAATTGCCTTCCATGTGTGTGATGTCGAAATCACGAAGAGTAAGGCCGTGATACTTACTCGTCACCACATTAAATGGCGTAATATGTAAATTTTCGGGGTCCCGACTCTATTTCGTGACCCGTCCTGATCCCATTTCTTGAAATCTGAATTGCTTGTAGCGGAAATCCTGTTTGCTATGGTTCACTATGACTGCGTTATCAAAATCACGATGAGTTATGGCGTGATATTTACTCGTCGCCACTTTAAATGGCGTAATATGTGAATTTACCGGGTCACGACATTAGTTCGTGAACCGGTCGGGCCACATTTCTCAAAACTGCACGTGATGGGAATACTGTTAGTTTAAACATATTTATTTGTCTAATTTATGTAACATATTTTATATGACACAAACATTTTATATACAGACAATGGGATTGGAGGACAAGTGCTGACTCACTTATGGGTACCCCATCTCCCATATGTTATTACACTGAAAAATAAAATAATTAGTAATGGCAAAGCAACATGACTAGCAAAAACAAGTTGAACATATATACATATCACCGGTCACCCCAACCCCCGAGTTTGTCAGAAGTTTGTATAAGTGTTTGATTTAAAGTCGGAATTCTTTGTTTCTTTGTTTCGCTTGCTGGCTTGTATGTATCATTATATAGCAGAGTTAGTAAAACAAATCCTGATTTGTCTCGCGTATGAATGACTGTACAGCTAAGAAAATGTTCATGTTATCACAATAAGGAAGTGCAGGATCTCCAAAAAGCAAAATCTTTAATGAATAAATGTTGTAAGGAAGTAATTTATTCTGGGAAACCTGTTTGGAATGTGACCATGCAGATAAAAGTGTTCCGTCTTCTTTTACCTATACAAACTAAATTTCAAATGGATATCCCCATTACTCCACGGAAAGCGCGTTCTTTGTCAAGTGCTTGAAGGTCAAGATCACGCAGCACGAACTTGTCTGTAGCGTATAAATATTCCCGGGTCAAAATAGTTCCACATACGAAGATTCAGCCTAATCGGTCAAACGGTTCTCGAGTTCTGAATTAGTATATAAAAACCGCAAATTTGTACGCCTGTACGCCTGATCGCCTGTACGCCTGATCGCGTCGCGATTCACCTCGTGAAAAGTCCTACCTCATATAGATATATATATATATATATATATATATATCTATTATATATTTTGAAAGATCTGTGTGTGTATGTGTTTGTTTGTGTGTGTGTGTGTGTGTGTGTGTGTGTTTGAAATCGATGGACTCGAAAACGACTAAGCCAATTTCGATGAAATTTGGTATTTTAGGGTATTTTCGGCCGGAGACGAACATAGGCATATTTATTTGTCCGTGCGAGGTCAACTTTTCACGTGCGGAGGTCAAATCTATTTTTACGCCGTTTTTGCGCTAATATATTTCAGTTCGGTGCTCACAAATCGATTCGATATAGCGCGAATAATAAATTGCCAGTCATATAATTTGCACGGTTAGAATCTGTGTGGCTTCATCTTTCCAACGATATATAATATGTATGTATCCGTTTTAGTTATCTGCCTCAATTATTAGGTACAAGTGGTACGATGCTTTTATCGGGATAAAATCAATGCGTAATTTCTATGACGTCGTCAGAGGTCATAAAGTTAGATTACGTTAACTCTCACCCTGCCGATGCATTTGACTGTGTCGCGTTAACTCATCGCCGGCCGAGGTATCCGCAAATGACATTGGGCTATATATCTCGGAAACGGGTGTAGCTATCGACTTGAAATTTG
Source organism: Siphonodentalium dalli (assembly GCA_032622095.1). Classification (NCBI taxonomy): domain Eukaryota; kingdom Metazoa; phylum Mollusca; class Scaphopoda; order Gadilida; family Siphonodentaliidae; genus Siphonodentalium; species Siphonodentalium dalli. The sequence goes on from CP136069.1 coordinate 138,704,591, forward strand.
GTATGTGAATGTATCTTGCCCCGGATACGAATTTTATCGGGTCGCCGAGCACGTGCGACGCCAGCTTCGCGCATGCGCAGACGAGATCTCGTAAACGGGTTGAGATATTGACTTTAAATTTGGTATGTGAATGTATCTTGCCCCGGATACGAATTTTATCGGGTCGCCGAGCACGTGCGACACCAGCTTCGCGCATGCGCAGACCAGATCTAGGAAACGGGTGGAGCAATCGACTTGAAATTTGGTTTTTGAATAGCCCGGACGCAGTCGGGTCACCTTCTAGTATATATATATATCTATTATATATTTTGAAAGATCTGTGTGTTTGTGTGTGTGTGTGTTTGAAATCGATGGACTCGAAAACGACTAAGCCAATTTCGATGAAATTTGGTATTTTAGGGTATTTTCGGCCGGAGACGAACATAGGCATATTTATTTGTCCGTGCGAGGTCAACTTTTCACGTGCGGAGGTCAAATCTGTTTTTACGCCGTTTTGCGCTAATATATTTCAGTTCGGTGCTCACAAATCGATACGATATAGCGCGAATAATAAATTGCCAGTCATATAATTTGCACGGTTAGAATCTGTGTGGCTTCATCTTTCCAACGATATATAATATGTATGTATCCGTTTTAGTTATCTGCCTCAATTATTAGGTACAAGTGGTGCGATCTTTTATCAGGATAAAATCAATGCGTAAATTCTATGACGTCGTCAGAGGTCATAAAGTTAGATTACGTTAACTCTCACCCTGCCGATGCATTTGACTGTGTCGCGTTAACTCATCACCGGCCGAGGTATCCGCAAATGACATTGGGCTATATATCTCGGAAACGGGTGTAGCTATCGACTTGAAATTTGGTATGTGAATGTATCTTGCCCCGGATACGAATTTTATCGGGTCGCCGAGCACGTGCGACGCCAGCTTCGCGCATGCGCAGACGAGATCTCGGAAACGGGTTGAGATATTGACTTTAAATTTGGTATGTGAATGTATCTTGCCCCGGATACGAATTTTATCGGGTCGCCGAGCACGTGCGACACCAGCTTCGCGCATGCGCAGACCAGATCTAGGAAACGGGTGGAGCAATCGACTTGAAATTTGGTTTTTTAATAGCCCGGACGAAGTCGGGTCACCTTCTAGTATATATATATATATATATCTATTATATATTTTTGAAAGATCTGTGTGTGTGTTTGTTTGTGTGTGTGTGTGTTTGAAATCGATGGACTCGAAAACGACTAAGCCAATTTCGATGAAATTTGGTATTTTAGGGTATTTTCGGCCGGAGACGAACATAGGCATATTTATTTGTCCGTGCGAGGTCAACTTTTCACGTGCGGAGGTCAAATCTATTTTTACGCCGTTTTGCGCTAATATATTTCAGTTCGGTGCTCACAAATCGATTCGATATAGCGCGAATAATAAATTGCCAGTCATATAATTTACACGGTTAGAATCTGTGTGGCTTCATCTTTCCAACGATATATAATATGTATGTATCCGTTTTAGTTATCTGCCTCAATTATTAGGGACAAGTGGTACGATCTTTTATCAGGATAAAATCAATGCGTAACTTCTATGACGTCGTCAGAGGTCACAAAGTTAGATTACGTTAACTCTCACCCTGCCGATGCATTTGACTGTGTCGCGTTAACTCATCACCGGCCGAGGTATCCGCAAATGACATTGGGCTATATATCTCGGAAACGGGTGTAGCTATCGACTTGAAATTTGGTATGTGAATGTATCTTGCCCCGGTACGAATTTTATCGGGTCGCCGAGCACGTGCGACACCAGCTTCGCGCATGCGCAGACCAGATCTAGGAAACGGGTGGAGCAATCGACTTGAAATTTGGTTTTTGAATAGCCCGGACGAAGTCGGGTCACCTTCTAGTATCTATTATATATTTTGAAAGATCTGTGTGTGTATGTGTTTGTGTGTGTGTGTGTGTGTGTGTTTGAAATCGATGGACTCGAAAACGACTAAGCCAATTTCGATGAAACTTGGTATTTGGATGTATTTTCGGCCGGAGACGAACATAGGCATATTGATTTTCAGATCCGAGGTCAACTTTTCACGTGCCGAGGTCAAATCTGTTTTTACGCCGTTTTGCGCTAATATATTTCAGTTCGGTGCTCACAAATCGATTCGATATAGCGCGAATAATAAATTGCCAGTCATATAATTTGCACGGTTAGAATCTGTGGCGTGTCACCTTTCCAATGATGTTTGACACGCCTGTGTACGTTTAAAGTTTCTACCTTAATTATCGGGAAGAACACAAGTTCATGCTTCGCTCATCGAAAATCATTGCGTAAAAAAAATATATTACGCCATCAACATATCGTGACGTGTTCGCGTTAACTCTTAAGAGGCCGATGTCGCGTTAACTCATCACCGGCCGAGGTATCCGCAAATGACATTGGACTATATATCTCGGAAACGGGTGTAGCTATCGACTTGAAATTTGGTATGTGAATGTATCTTGCCCCGCATACGAATTTTATCGGGTCGCCGAGCACGTGCGACACCAGCTTCGCGCATGCGCAGACCAGATCTAGGAAACGGGTGGAGCAATCGACTTGAAATTTGGTTTTTGAATAGCCCGGACGAAGTCGGGTCACCTTCTAGTATATATATATATCTATTATATATTTTGAAAGATCTGTGTGTGTGTGTGTTTGAAATCGATGGACTCGAAAACGACTAAGCCAATTTCGATGAAATTTGGTATTTTAGGGTATTTTCGGCCGGAGACGAACATAGGCATATTTATTTGTCCGTGCGAGGTCAACTTTTCACGTGCGGAGGTCAAATCTGTTTTTACGCCGTTTTGCGCTAATATATTTCAGTTCGGTGCTCACAAATCGATACGATATAGCGCGAATAATAAATTGCCAGTCATATAATTTGCACGGTTAGAATCTGTGTGGCTTCATCTTTCCAACGATATATAATATGTATGTATCCGTTTTAGTTATCTGCCTCAATTATTAGGTACAAGTGGTGCGATCTTTTATCAGGATAAAATCAATGCGTAAATTCTATGACGTCGTCAGAGGTCATAAAGTTAGATTACGTTAACTCTCACCCTGCCGATGCATTTGACTGTGTCGCGTTAACTCATCACCGGCCGAGGTATCCGCAAATGACATTGGGCTATATATCTCGGAAACGGGTGTAGCTATCGACTTGAAATTTGGTATGTGAATGTATCTTGCCCCGGATACGAATTTTATCGGGTCGCCGAGCACGTGCGACGCCAGCTTCGCGCATGCGCAGACGAGATCTAGGAAACGGGTTGAGATATTGACTTTAAATTTGGTATGTGAATGTATCTTGCCCCGGATACGAATTTTATCGGGTCGCCGAGCACGTGCGACACCAGCTTCGCGCATGCGCAGACCAGATCTAGGAAACGGGTGGAGCAATCGACTTGAAATTTGGTTTTTTAATAGCCCGGACGAAGTCGGGTCACCTTCTAGTCTATTATATATTTTGAAAGATCTGTGAGTGTGTGTGTGTTTGAAATCAATGGACTCGAAAACGACTAAGCCAATTTCGATGAAATTTGGTATTTTAGGGTATTTTCGGCCGGAGACGAACATAGGCATATTTATTTGTCCGTGCGAGGTCAACTTTTCACGTGCGGAGGTCAAATCTATTTTTACGCCGTTTTTGCGCTAATATATTTCAGTTCGGTGCTCACAAATCGATTCGAAATAGCGCGAATAATAAATTGCCAGTCATATAATTTGCACGGTTAGAATCTGTGTGGCTTCATCTTTCCAACGATATATAATATGTATGTATCCGTTTTAGTTATCTGCCTCAATTATTAGGTACAAGTGGTACGATGCTTTTATCAGGATAAAATCAATGCGTAATTTCTATGACGTCGTCAGAGGTCATAAAGTTAGATTACGTTAACTCTCACCCTGCCGATGCATTTGACTGTGTCGCGTTAACTCATCACCGGCCGAGGTATCCGCAAATGACATTGGGCTATATATCTCGGAAACGGGTGTAGCTATCGACTTGAAATTTGGTATGTGAATGTATCTTGCCCCGGATACGAATTTTATCGGGTCGCCGAGCACGTGCGACGCCAGCTTCGCGCATGCGCAGACGAGATCTCGGAAACGGGTTGAGATATTGACTTTAAATTTGGTATGTGAATGTATCTTGCCCCGGATACGAATTTTATCGGGTCGCCGAGCACGTGCGACACCAGCTTCGCGCATGCGCAGACCAGATCTAGGAAACGGGTGGAGCAATCGACTTGAAATTTGGTTTTTTAATAGCCCGGACGAAGTCGGGTCACCTTCTAGTATATATATATATATATATATATATATATATATATATATATATATATATCTATTATATATTTTGGAAGATCTGTGTGTGTGTGTGTCTGTCTGTCAGTAATCGATGGACTCGAAAATGGCCCAGCCGATTTCGATGAAACTTGGTATGTGGCGGTATTTTCGGGTCAGGACTAACATAGGCCTATTAATTTGTCCGTGCGAGGTCAACTTTTCACGCGCCGAGGTCAAATCTGTTTTTACGCCGTTTTGCGCTAATATATTTCAGTTCGGTGCTTACAAATCGATTCGAAACAGCGCGAATAATAACATGCCAGTCATAATAATGACACTATGAGAATCTTTCGTGTTTCCTCTTTCCAACGATATATAATATGTATGTATTCGTTTGAGTTATCTGCCTCAATTATTAAGAAGAAGTGGTACGATCTTCTATCAGGGTAAAAACAATGCGTAACTTCTATGACGTCGTTAGAGGTCATAAAGTTAGATCACGTTAACTCTTAAACGGCCGATGCATTTGACTGTTTCAGACGTCTTGGCGATATCTCGGGCACCGATGGTAATTTATCTTTACGTTGAAACTTGATAATTAATGAGCGTGTGTATATGAGGCGCGTTTATATACTTCAGTGGAAATCAAATCGGGTTAAACTGGCGGATTTTTACCCCTTCAAAATGGTCAATTCAAGGTCAAATCGGGTAAAACCGGATGGATTTCGACGGGTACTTTTGTCGGGTACTTTTGTTCGGGCACTGTGTTTTGGACGGGTCAAATCGTGACCCCACTTGAACTTGGCCTTCAAAATAGACAATTCAAGGTCAAAGCCCGGACGAAGTCGGGTCACCTTCTAGTATATATATATGTATAATCTTTCCATAAAAATTCCAGTAAAAATTGAAAAATATACGAAATAGTTGCCAGAAAGGTGATCGTATGAGGTTTTATGAACTTACTAATTCTAGACCAGTGTTATCGTGAGGTTATAACATAACCTATCAAAATTTAATCACATTGTTGTAAGTTTTACATAAATTAGTAACATTTCTCATTTTTCACATTTTTTTCTTCAAATTTTAATCTTAGATCACGTTCAGACACCGTTATTCATAATTCCCTTCATAACACTCTATACTATTTCAGTTTATGCTTCTAAACCCAACTTGACATGCAGCATTCTAAGGGTAAACTACATAATTCGTTTTATGCAAAAGTTATATTTTAGGGGTGGGGTTAGGTTTACGCTCATATCACATTTTCACAGCAATAGTCTTGGCATTCCAGTTTTAAAATCGTTTTGGTATGTCATTGGGGCAATTTTTTAGCCATGTTGCGGATCAATAGCCCATGCTGTTCACAAGTTATAGCCATTTATACGTGACAATGTTTTTCAAAATCCAAGTAATCTTTCGCGATTTCAAAATATTTATCACATTTTTTTCTAACTAGCTCAGAAATTGGGCTAGTTTTGTATCTCGTGTTATTTTATGATCATTTCTTATTAATATGAACGATATATTGTGCAGTTTATAACTGCAATATTTTGTTTATGCTCTGACACTTGTATTTTCGAGAAAATTTTCATTTTAATTTAGGGGAAAGAGTTGTATTCCCTGAAAAATCTATTTTGGGACACTTTCTGAAACAGGCAACAAGCAAAATCCGATGCGTCATATGATTACCTTTAATTTGATATATAGAAACCTTTGTTGGAGGGGGGTGCAGCCAATTTGAAAAATATCTTGCTTGGCCCACGGACTAATACTGCCTTGTAACACTCCCTCACTTCCAGAAATTATGAATGGAAATTCAACGGGAATTTCCCCTGCCTCCTGCGCATTAAAATGAAATCCTTTCAAACAGAACTTTGATATTTACTTATGAACCCCGCATCTCGAAAAAATATACTTTATATCTATGTATATATGTTTGCATGTTCCATGTCAATTCGTGGCTAGCAATAAACTCATTCAAAAATAATTTTACAATTGTTTACACAACGACATGTCGTGCGGATATCCCATTGAGATTGCTTATGCAGCGTCCGTGTAATGATTAAACTTAGGTAAACTCCGCTCCCTGTGGCAAACAATTTAGTGTATTGAGTACTGTTAGTGGTGCGTATCGAAGTATTGGTCCAATGCGCAGTCAACAGGTATGGTTGAAATAGTGCGTGGGGTATTGATATTTGATAAGAGCTGTGTTATATTTGTGTTGGCGTTTTATCGAAGCGAATTCTTGGTAAATTGACCTTGGTTTCGGGAAACCCAGTGATTCACACTTGCGTGTTCCTCTCGTGATGTCCAGCCGGAATAAAAGACACACGGATATCACACGCGCCATTATCTGCCATTTACACCAAGGGTAAGAAGCCACTCTGCACATATTGGATAATACTGTATATCTACGACGAATTCATTGTGTATACACCGGTGAGTGCATGTTATGCTTTATCACCCCTGGTAAAGTGAAATCGACGAGGCGATATCAGTCCCCCATAACGCTGGGCTGACCGCTGCCATCATGTATATACATATATACGCAATTAAAGGGAGACTCTACACTCAATCGCAACTTCTCGTATTATTTGCTACGGAAATCACCGAGGTTTGCCGATTGACTCTACACTATATCCGGCCATTTATGTGACCATCTCCTGTTATACTCAACAGAATATATGCAACAAATGAATGAATTTAAGCTATGGATTAGTTTGAAATACACTCATGTGATCTATGAAATATGCAAACAACATGGGAATTATAATGAAAATGAATTTATGACTGGAGTAATAAATTAATTTTCTTTGTAATTACCATGTTATTTGTATCGTTTATACAGTAAACGAGTGTATTTACACTCATCCGTGGCTCAAATTCATTCTGTAGAGTATAAAAGGAGATGGTCCCAAAAATGGCCTGATGTAGTGTACAGTACCCCTTTAACTCTAACATGTGTTTATTTATAAGTGTTGCCGGTTATAATTCATTCTCATTTCATCTACCAAATTTCCAAATGAATATGGACAGTTAAGTATCTCCTAATAATGAATATGGACAGTAATGGGCAGTGCGGTATCTCCTAATACAGAATATGGACAGTAATGGACAGTTCGGTATCTCCTAATAATGAATATGGACAGTAATGGACAGTTCGGTATCTCCTAATAAAGAATATGGACAGTAATGGACAGTTTGATATCTCCTAATAAAGAATATGGACAGTAATGGACAGTTCGGTATCTCCTAATAATGAATATGGACAGTAATGGACAGTTCGGTATCTCCTAATAAAGAATATGGACAGTAATGGACAGTTTGATATCTCCTAATAAAGAATATGGACAGTAACGGACAGTTCGGTATCTCCTAATAAAGAATATGGACAGTAATGGACAGTTTGATATCTCCTAATAAAGAATATGGACAGTAACGGACAGTTCGGTATCTCATAATAATGCAAAATGAATTGTAACCGAGCAAAGACTTAAATAAAATAATTTAAGATTTCCATGTCATACTCTGTGTATGCAATGGCAGGGGTCACACTGGTGTAGCAGGGGACTGTACTCTACATTACAGTTTGAGTAAAATGTCCATTCTGAATTGCTATATGACGTTGGTGGGCACTTTTGATCTAGCTATGATGTTGGTGGGGCAAAGTACATATTTTGGACTTATTTCAGAGAATAAAAGTAATAATTTAGTATATAAACACTATCTCCACTGGAAGAATGTAGCAATAAACTAATATTGTAGAAACTTTTAACAACATCGACTACCATTTCAGAGAACAAACCGTTTGAACTCCCCACATATGTAAATATTAACTATATACTCTTATCGGGACGAATTATTGGGTAATGAACATTCGGCAATGAGTAAGTCAATAATTTATAGCCACTGCATGTAATTATTTTATCACATTGACGCTGGGTTCTCCAGATCTGGATATGAAATTTATAAAAATAGCTAATTTTGGCATGAGAATTTTCTTATTCAGTTCTGAACACCTCGACGGGATGTTCCACGTCGCACCATCGTGTGATATGGTCTGTTCTGACCAGGATCAAGAACAGATAACAAACTGTTTAAAGTTATGTGAAACACTCCTCAGATGTGTTCAGAACGGAATAACAATGATTCGTGCAAAAATAAGCTAATTTGATTTTATATGTAAATAGTCAGAAAACAGCAACATTGTTATAAACGAAGTACACACATTGACTTTGTTCCTGAAAAATAGACCCACCTTCTGGCATGCCCACACATTTACATACATGTATGTTTGCTTTGACCACTCAGTATTTACATGTACCTCAACCAAAGTGATCTTTGTGTAATAGTTGACTTGAATTTGGAGTCTTAATTGACTATTATTGGCGCAATCATTGCCGTAATATTTATGCCCAATATAAAGTAGTAACTATCTGTATGCGTACTTCAACCGTTGTGTTCCCTAAAATGGTTCAGTCGACGTGGTTGGAATCTTAGTTCATTGTTACATTCTTCGATGGGGATCGTGTTTGGATATACTAACTGATTGGTTTTAATCAATATGTCTTTAAGGAAACGTAATCTGAACAAACGCTCCCAAATTACTTTATCTTTGGCTTCTGGGGTAAAATAATATTTAATTCGAGTCGAGGAACCCACCCATCAAGGCAGACTGATCAGATATAGATTTTTTTAAATTTGTTATTTCTCGAAATATGTACTTATTTGTGGCCTGGAAAAATCATAGATAGATGATCTCACATGAGTTTCTATTTTATACGGAACTTATCAACCGAGTTCACTAAATTCGATTTGAGCCGAGTTTTACCGAGGCTCAAATAGAATTTAGTGGACGAGGTTAATAAATTACGTATAAAATAGAACGAGTTTGAGATACCTTTTATCACATCATCAAATAAACGGAAGCAACGCGAAGTATTCATCGAAAACAACAATCATAAACTTAAGCAATCGCAAGTCATTTAAATAAGGCGTGACGTCATCGCACGTGCTAATATATTACACGTGTACTAGTATCTTACCAATAATTATGAAGCTGTTTTTGTGGGTTAATTATGTGATAACTATTGTTATCGAAAATGTCAAGTTGGACAAATAAAAAAGAATTTTAATTTCATGCAATAATGTTGTGCCGCCAATTTACATCAAAAATGGCATTGGATATTCTTCTCTCGGATTCGCACCGTCAATTTTAACATTTTAACCATGTGATGAGATCTAGTTTTAATTTTCATTTTATTATAATAAATTAAGAGATAAATAAAATTTATAATCCACAATTTTAATTTCTTCCCGATGTGAGCAAGGTCTTGGTAATGAATACCATTTTGTTCTCACGTGTGAAATTCTTAAAAAACTAAAGAGAAAAATATATTGATAGGTATTTTTATAATGACCCGACCATATCAAAGTTGATTCAGTTAATATTCAATACTCACGATGAAGAAACCGTCAATAATATCGCGATGTTTGTTAAGAAAGTGCAAAGACACCTTCAAGAATAAATATATTTTATATGTGTCTTTTCATGTTGACAAAATTGTTCAACCATCCTTATCACAAATGCTTAGTTCACAGTCAACACCAAATAATCAACACAAATTGAATATCATAATTATATTCTGATAAACATAATGCTAAAGTTCCGTCATTGACGTCCATATCATTGCGCTAAGCTCTTACGTCATTGCGCGTACCGATATGCCACATGTGTCGTACTAAAATATGACGCCTAGTTCAGGGACTAATTATGTGATAAGGAGGTATAATGAATGATTAAACTTGAAACTTGAAACATATGCACGATAGCACGCATAGATAGTATTTAAATTTGAATAACACATCCTGTTTTTTTTCTTCGGGAATTGAAGTGAACAATGTCAAGGAACGGTTCGAATAACGTGGTTTCCTCAACTGACAACAATGACGTCACGGATGACATGTCTTCTCAATCTAGGGACCTGATTTGTGTAAATGTATCGATATCACGTGAAAGTGCATCGCCGAGACCAGTAAATGAGAGTTCTTTTGATATATCAGCCGAACAAACAAAACCTTCAAACGAACATATTGGTCTATTTGATGATCCCGAAGCAGACGACAACGATAACACCAATGCGCATGTCAATGCGGAGATCAGCGGATGTGTCGGCGTGGATGAAGGGGAGGATGATTGTAGTGGGTATTATGCTCTTCTCGCAAAAAAAGCAGAACGAGACAAACAATTTGGTGATCACGAGGGACACTTTGATGAGGAACAAATCGCAGACAGCGTTTTTTGTGACGTCACGAATGCCGGAACGGACGACTGCAGACCGTTCTATGCTCTTCAACATAAAAAGGAAATGAAACAGAAACAATTTGAGAGAACGATTCCTACTTCCGGAAACCGCGAAATAAACACGACAGCAACTACGAGTAACGTTCCGACAGCAAGAGAGTCGGTTTACCCAGTGAATACTGCCGCGGAAGGATGTGATGATTGTGAGCCGTACTATTCTTTATTGCAGAAAGGTAATGAGCGTTCTGAAATTCGATCCACTTCTCCTGAAAGAAATAACCACAATGCTATGGAACACAACCAGGAATATCTTGTTCTCAAGAATGGTCGCGCGTTTGAAGATCGTCCATCTGATGAAGTAGAACGCGATATCGACGAGGATGATATAGGTGACTACCTAGCAATGCAACACAGGAGACAAACTAATAGATTGGTACCTGGATCTTCATCGGCCGATAGTGGGCATTATAAATGTTCTACATCCGATGATAAAGACCTCGATCCAAGCCAATTGTTCACTATGGATCACAAGGAAAAAGAACATGATTCTCATGACGATTTGAGTAGCTTATTTTCAATAGTGTCTCTGAATGTGGAGAGCCGCGAGACTGACCAGAACAACAAGGAGATTTGTTGTCATGACAACGTGCCCGTTGAAAATTCAAGTGACCAGGAAAGCCAGCCACTCAGTTTATCCCAAGAATCGGAACCATCAGATGTTCAGAGTTTGTTCATTGTGAGTGAAGGTGGAAAGGATATCGACTCGCACCTGCCTGTTGAAGGGACTGTGAGTATCGTTACCAACTCGAATGTCGCTGAGTCAACAGATGTGGATAAACCTGCTCTCAACGACTCTGTTTGTGAAGAAGGATTTGACGATTGTAGTGTTTTCGTTGCACTTCAGTTGAAACATGGTGTGACAAAGGAACCATGTGCCAGTGAAACTAAGATCACGGTTAGTAAGTTAGGTGGTGAACAAGTTTCTACGAAGGTGCCAGACGATTTGAGTGGCTTATTTTCAATAGTGAATGTGGAGAGTCGCTTGACTGACCAGAACAAGGAAATTTGTTGTCAAGACAACGTACCCATTGAAAATCCAGGTGACCAGGAAAGCCAGTCAGTGAGTTTATCACATGAATCGGAACCAACAGATGTTCAGAGTTTGTTCATTATGAGTGAAGGTAGAAAGGATATCGATTCGCACCTGTCTGTTGAAGGGACTGTGAGTGGCGTTGCCAAATCAAATGTCGCTGAGTCAACAGATGTAGATAGACCTGCTCTCAACGACTCTGTTTGTGAAGAAGGATTTGACGATTGTAGTGTTTTCTTTTCACTTCAGTTGAAACATGGTGTGACAAAGGAACGATGTGCCAGTGAAACTAAGATCGCGGTTAGTAATTTAGATGGTGAACAAGTTTCTACGAAGGTGCCAGACGATTTGAGTGGCTTATTTTCAATAGTGAATGTGGAGAGTTGCTTGACTGACCAGAACAAGGAACTTTGTTGTCAAGACAACGTACCCATTGAAAATTCATTTGACCAGGAAAGCCAGCCACTCAGTTTATCCCAAGAATCGGAACCAATAGATGTTCAAAGTTTGTTCATTGTGAGTGAAGGTGGAAAGGATATCGATTCACACCTGTCTGTTGAAGGGACTGTGAGTAGCGTTACCAACTCGAATGTCGCTGAGTCAACAGATGTGGATAAACCTGCTCTCAGCGACTCTATTTGTGAAGAAGGATTTGACGATTGTAGTGATTTCTTTGCACTTCAGTTGAAACATGGTGTGACAAAGGAACCATGTGTCAGTGAAACTAAGATAGCCGTTGGTAATTTAGGTCGTGAACAAGTTTCTACGAAGGTGCCAGACTTTGGAAATATTGAACATTCCGAAACATCCTACTCAGTTTGTCAACCAGCAAGCAATGGTGAAGACGATGTTTCACCGTATTATGCTATCAAAGCCAAGAGGTCAGAACATATCAACAAACCGCAATGTGACGTGGATTTCAATCTTGCTAATTCCTTATTTGAGGCATCTTCTCTTGGTGACAAATTTGGAAGGGACCGTTCACATTCTGTTAGCGTGTCACGGCGTTCCAGCGATAAGGAAGAGTCATTTCTTATATCTGTTTAAAAACTTCTCCATATATGCAGTCAATATATATACGCACACGATTAGATAGCGAAAGATACTTAAAGCGAAGTCGACTAGTTTATGGGCCATTGAAATCACTGTTAGATTAGACGTAGGTGTGCTGATTTCCTTCACCACTAAAATTGGCAATGTCGTGATATGTTGGTAGTTGCTGAAAGCGATCAATCAATCAATCGCTGGTAACCAAATTGTAGAACCGTCGGTTCTAAAATATTGTCCCGTATTTGTAACGCTGCTATTCGTTCCACATGATGCAACAAATTTGTAAACCAGTAGGTTCTGAACACTATGTTTGGTTTCTCCATTTAGAACCAAATTAAGAACCAATGAATATTTATTGAAACTCCCTGACTAGCAAACGGTATCTATATGAGACAAGTGGACCAACTATGGTTTGAATACATGTATATTACCAATTACACAACAAATACTTCTTGGATATTGATCAACTATTGAAGAGTTATTTAAACCAAGTTCCATCTGAATATCGAGACACGAGAGTCAGTCTCACTTTCAAATAGTTCAAAACTTGATTATATATAAGGAAAGTCCCACGATATGCATCGAGGTTGGTTGGAGATATGCATATCAGATTGGAGTCATCTGTCTTTGGGGTAACAGAAAAGCAGCATCTGCTACACATGCAGACTGAAATTTCTGTTTTTCGAGTCAACAGACTGGACAGCACAAGTTAAAATGTAACAACTGGTAAATAATTATAATCTAGGTAATAAAATATCATGTGCCTCTAAATAAAAAAAACCCACAAACCCTAGCAGACCAGATTCTCCAAGCCACTCCTGTGCTTGTGACAGCTCCACTCCATTATTTAAAAACAAATGATGATTCAGATGAAAGATTTTTGGTTCTTGGTGGTCAATTTTTGGTTCTTGGCGGCCTGTAAAACCAAATAATTGGGTGCTAGAACCAAATACCCTTCATATTGGTGACAAGTCACAAATTGTTTCTGTATCCAAAAAATGTCACGGAGAACCAGTTGATTCCAAATGGAATTTAGAGAGTATTTTTCGCTATCTAATCGTGTGTGTGTTATGTGATATATGACACCAGCTATGAGTAAATTTAAAAAATGTGTTCATGTTTATCTTGTAGGTTGTTTGTTGATTGTGCTTATTATTATATTAATTCAAATAAATGATTTACATGCATGCAAAGACTTCATATCTCCACATTCACATAATTACCGTTACGGCATTCCAGGGTCTGATATCGACGTAATCAAAATGGCGTCACTCCCACTTAATTACTTAGAAAAATTCCGGATCCAGATCAAGGGACCCCAATATTTTCCATGAAATAAAATCAGGGAGGGGGGGTCATGAAAAAATTTGCATACACAACGCTGAATTTTTTTTTTGGCAGCACTTTGGACCCCCACCCCCCCCCCCCCCACCCCCCTCTTTGTGCAAAAAAATAAATTTGTTTCCACTCATGGTTTTGGGACCCCCCACTTTCCAGTCACATTTGAATGAAATTTATCAAGCTGTTGAAAGTCGTTCTGATGGAGGTGCAGCGTTGTATACTGCTGGGATTTCAGTGAAGGTGGCTGATGTTGAGAAACAGAGAATGGTTAAATTAGAATGAACATATATAATAATTATCAGTCATTCGTAATTTGACCATTCTGTTTTTTCCAGCATCATCCAACTTTGATGTACTTTCGCCACCAGTTAAACTCAAATACTAATAAATTATAACTATAAGCACAAGCAATACACTCATGAGATTAAAAACGTGTATCATGAAAAACTCAACACAACCAGCTGACACAACCAGTGAAACAACTTGTAAAAAATAATTATTTTATCTAATTATTTATACCAGACTTTGCACTGGACTTTGTGTAATGTGCATTTATCCATGAAATGCACTCGTGTTTACTTTTTTTTTTTTTTAAGTTGCTAGTTAAAGTGAAGTTGTAAACACACAACACACCGGAAAATTATATGCTGCCCAGGTTGAGATGGGGTTTTCTAGATAAATGTTTTAAATCTCATATGAGTGTATTGCTTGTGCTGAGAGTTCAGTTCTTTTTGTTATGCGGTATTTCATAAAGTGTATGTCCTATATATTTCCATTGGACGTGTGTCCTTATAAGTGTTTTGACTGGTGGTATTAATATAGTTTCATATGAACGATCCACGCCGATCTTATTGGATTTAATGGAGTCAGATGTAGCAGTGACTTTCTATGCAAAATGTATCAGATATATTCATTTTCATTTTATCATCGATGTCGTTCAACTGACATTTCTAAATTGAACTTTGAAAAACGTTGAAGCTGATTGAAGAATTATTTAAGTTAATTTAAACTCAGGTGAAGTTTCAATTATCGTTGTACAAAGTGACTTACAAAATCTTTATCTAATCTGGATTAAGACACGAATGAGTTTAACAAGAAACTTTGATTACATTTTCTGGCACAAAATTACCCAAGTATTTCAGACTAGACACTTATCAAACTGTTTCTTGCCTGTTTTACAATATGCAGTGTACGTGGTTAGATGGATCATTTTAATATTAACAATAACTAAATGGTTGTAGAATAGCGCATATAAATAAATAATATCTCATTATTTCACAAGTGAAAGACAGTTTTACTAAGAAAATGCTATTGAGACTGATTGAGATCCATGTGAATGTCTGTTCATTAATAATTGGATATGTAACACTGTAGAATAGCACTTTTGTCTTTTATAGTATTAGTAACTTTGTGCCAGAAACATGTTTATTGATTAGAGAACAGGCATGTTCTACATTTATTTTACACATTATTTCAGTTTCATATCAGACTTGGAGAGTTGATTTTCAGTTTGATACCACAGATAGTGGTAATGTGATATTTTAGTTTACTTACTGAACTATATGTGGTTTATTTGTCTTTAGAATTCCTTATAATATATTTTCATACCAAGTGGTTATCCAACCCTGGTGGGCCAGCGCAGTTAAAAATGTCACGAAGGTTTTCTTAGTATTAGAAGGGACCAAATAATAACAAAAATTATGAGGCCAACCTGACCACAGGGAACTGTACCTAGTATCGTGTGTGTACACTACATGTGTTATTTAGATCATAACACATCAAAACAATCATTATATAGGCTAAACAGCTTGTAATTAGGTCAAAAAAGGGCAAAAGGAACAAATTTGCCAACACCGGAAAAAACGTGTTTTCAGGAGCTGCGCCCCCCCCCCCCCCCCCCCACACACACCCCCCGGCCTTGTGTCGGAATTTTTTTTGCGGGACCCCCCCCCCCCCCTGATGAAATTGGGTTTATTTCGTGAAATAAGTATGTTAAAGGTACTCAATCCGATAAAACTCATCTCAATTACTATTTCAATGGCTTCGGGGGTCAAAAATATTTGATTCGAGTCGAGGAAGTCACCCATCAAAGCTCAGATTTGTTAGATATCGATTTTAGAAATCTCTTATTTTTCATTATCGGGAATTCTTTCTGGCCCAGTACGTAGTCAAAATTGCGTGATTATTACCACTTGATTTTAGAGTTATCCATCCTTGTCTGTTTGAATAGAGTTTTGGTGTAATCATCTCGAGCAGGTTTCAAAATTGACGGCAATTATTAGTACTCATCTCGAGAAATTAACAAATTTCTAAAATCAATATCTAATAACTCTGAGCTTTGTTTGATGGGTTCCTCGACTCCAATCAAATATGTTTTACCCCCAAAGCCAAAGAAATAGTAATATAGGACCCTCTGATCGGATTGTTGTTGTTGGAATCTGTTGCGATGGGGACCCTCTTTGCGGATTGAGTACCTTTAAATAAAACAAGGGATACAGAAAAGTGATGCATGAACGACAACGAATTGCCAGCAAAACTGGTGAACGACCATTTCTGACTATGGTTTTCTTGTTAGAACAAGTTGAACGTGGCAATTATATTACCAGAGTTATGTGGTTACTTTTTGTGGTAAATTATTTATTTGATCCAATACCTCCCTTCAGCAGCGCATAGTTACAGAATATGATAAATACAACATGAGTGAATTGGGGACCCCTGGTTATTATAACCTTACGATCATTATAGGCCACAACTTACGCCTAGAAATATGACCATATATATACATCAAGCGTAATTATCGACCGCAGGTCAAATATCTGCATTAATTGTTACGCGCGCCGCGTGTATACTAATGTACAAATTCTTGTTTCGATTGGGCGCTGCCAGAGCGCATGTGGGTTCTATTTATAGAATGTTAATTATTGGGCCGAGCTGTAGTGCGACCACGAGGTCGAGCCCGGTAAAAGGTGTGGTTGAGAATTTCAATTTCCATTATTAGCGTTTACATTATGTCAATAATTTTGATTTTTAGTATGTGATAAGCTAAGCCAATTACAAATAACAGAAATGAAAAAGATTCTATAATTACAATCATGGGTATATAATATATTATCTTGAGCGCGTTACCATTTCCAAACTATCGTTTTCTTGTTAGAAGTTGTTGATAGATATACAGAACACAACGCGCATCTTAATCTAGAATCTTTTATCGAATGAGCTGCGTATGGCCGCTTACATGCACCTTTTAATTGGAGCTGGCTGCTTACACGTTTTAGTGTGATTCAGAACGAACAAGTTGAATAAATCAACAAATTTGTGATTTTTTTTTTAATATTTCAAAGATAATGTATTCCATGTCCCAAGTCTAACATACATTTACCAAATCTGATTCATTAACGCCCCCGGTGTATACTGTTCTACATATTTTAGAAAGCTGTGGTTCGCTGGGAATTTTATAAATATATTATGGGGGGTTTTGGGGACGCAGTAAAAGCTGTAATGCTACCCTGAATGCGGTAAAAGGTGTAATTGTTATTTTTTATGGAAATTGTAGGAAGGCTATAATTAATCTGGTCGTGTCAAATTGAGCTATAGCGATGGGATTTCTCGCAGGACAACATATTTCGGGTTTTCGTGGGGTGTGTATCCGCTGGATGTCTTATAGTTGCAGTATGTAACTAGTATGACCGTGTTAATTGCTTTCGATGTTTAGGTATGAACAATGGCTGGGCCATGCACTCTTGGCGGGAACACAATGCCTCCTATTTTTGATCCGCATTTAGAAGCTTTCTGGTGTGGTAAATGAGAAACCTGCAGTAATAAGCCGAAGTTTTTTGTAATAATTTGAAGGATTAGTTGTTTTAATATAATTCTGAGGCGGTGCATTCATGTAACCAATATATTTTATATTATAATTTATATTTATGGCTAATAATATGATATTGAGGGCGTTACCATTTCTGATTATGGTTTTCTTGTATCCATTGAGAAACAACGGAGAAAAGTCGGCATAACACCCCGATTACACCTGTTATTAGGAGCAGTGGTATCGGTCTGGGTATTCACTTTATAGTGTGTCCCATCAAATGGTAGGTGGATGCAAGCCTGGATATAGTGTGTCTGGCAATTATTGAATGAGGTCCACAGAGAGTGAATTTAGTGATGCTACCCAGGACAATTATATTAAATAAAAACAGGCCAGCATCATCATATTCACCATCTGGACTCACTTTATGGTACCCCCTCTCCCATATGTTATTACACTGAAAAATAAATAATTAGTAATGGCAAAGCAACATGACTACAAAAACAAGTTGAACATATATACAGATCACCTGTCACCCCCTCCCCGAGTTAGTCATACGTTTGTATATGTATTTATCTAAAATCGGGTTTGTTTGTTGCGTTTGCTGGCTTGTACGTATCCGGAACAGTTAGTCAAAATAATCCCGATTTGCCTCACGTATGAATGACTGTACAGCTAAGAAAATTGTACCAAAGTTCGGGGGGGGGGTCGTGACACCCTAACCAACCAGTGTCGCCGCGTCCCTGTACAACTGTCGAAGTTTCATGGGTTCTCCACAACGTCTTCGGTATTTGATTCAGGAGACATAGAGCTGTTAGAAATTCTTGCCCTCAACAATAAACACACTTTAACTTGAAAAAGATGCGATTAAGTCGGATTGGCAGCTAATTAGGTACCATGTACATGTATATACACATAGAAGCAAAGCATGACTTTCACAACAAACATGAACTTTATAAATATAAGATGCAAATGATAGTTGTATCAAAAACATGAGTCAGACGCTGGGAGAACATTAAACATAGTATCGGAGACCACGTGGATTTCAAAATCTGACCTAGAATCTGGAATTAACCCCGCCCCCGTAATCGGATTCTGATTCTGAATCCGGATTCCCACGAAATAACGACTCTGAGTCGTTATCTCGTGGAATCCGGATTCAGAATCTGGATTCAGATTACAGATTAGTCCCCGTACGACTTGGTTCGGTAAACGAACAGACCAGAAATTGGCAGAATCAGTAAACGAACAGACCGTAATCTCAATCTCGTGGTAATCCCGATTCGGATTCCGATTCCGATTACGGACTCAAATTTTCGTAATGTAAACAAACCGAGATTTCGCCACCTCGGAGTTTAAAAACACAATCAAACATAAGAAACCGTCTCTTGTGTACAAATTATTGCAGAATATAAACGATCTATATCAAAGAATTTTAAATGCGGAGACAAATTTGTTTTATCGAATGTAAACTGGGAGAATATTACTGAAATTAATGGCACAGCAACATGACTACCAAAACAAGTTTAACATATATACAGATCACCGGTCACCCCCTCTCCCGAGTTAGTCATAAGTTTGTATACGTATTTATTTAAAATCGGGTTTGTTTGTTGCGTTTGCTGGCTTGTACGTATCGTTATTTGGAACAGTTAGTCAAAAGAATCCTGATTTTCCTCACGTATGAATGACTGCGCAGCTAAGCAAATTGTACCAAAGTTCGGGAGGGGGGTCGAGACACCTCAACCAAACCCTATCGTCACGTCCATGTACAACTGACAAGTTTCGTGTGTTCTTCACAACATCTTCGGAGACCTAGAGCTGTTAGAAATGCTTGCCCTCATCAATAAACACATTTTAACTTGAAAAAAAGATGTGATTAAGTCGGATTGGCAGCTAATTATGTGCCGTGTATATACACATAGAAGAAAAGCATGACTTTCACAACAAACATGAACTTTATAAATATAAGATACAAATGATACTTGTGTCAAATACATGAGCCATGTTTGACGCTGGGAGAACATTAAACATAGTTTCGGAGACCACGTGGATTTCAAAATCTGACCTAGAATCTGGAATTAGTCCCGCCCCCGTAATCGGCTTAGGATTCTGAATCCGGATTCCCACGAGATGACGACTCTGGCAATTCTCAGAAAGCCTCTAGTTTAGAAGTTGGCTGCACCCCCCCCCCCCCCTCCAACAAACGTTTTTATATATCAAATTAAAGGTCATTATATGACGCATCCGATTTTGCTTGTTGCCCGCTTCAGAATGTGTCCCAAAATAGATTTTTTCAAGGAAGACAACTCCAACCCCTTAATAAAATAAAAATTTCATCGAGTACAAGTGTCAGCGTATAAAAATATGACTGTGGTTATAAAGTGAACAAGACATCGTTTATATTAATTACAGATCAACATAAAACAACATGAGATACAACACTGGACCAATGTATAAGCTAGTTCGAAAAAATTGCGATAAATATTTTGAAATTGCGAACAATTACTTGAATTTTGAAAAATAGTGTCACATATAATTGGCTGTAACTTGTGAAACACATGGGCTGTTGACGCGCAACATATCTCAAAAATTGTCCCAAAGACCTAGCAAAACAATTTGGATGATGGACTGATAATTATATTTCTCTGAAAATGCGCTGTGGGCATAAACTTAACCCCACCCCTAAAATATAATTTTCTCAGAAAAATGAATTGCATAGTTTACACTTAGAATGCCGCATGCAAAGAAGGCTTTAGGGGCATAAAATGAAACAGTGGAGAGATTGATGAAGGGGAATTATAAACAACCTTGTCCGAACATGTTCTATGATGAACATTTGGGGGGAAATGGTGAAAAATGGTATTTTTTACTAATTTCTCAAAATTTTACAACATTGTGATTAAATTTTGATAGGGGATATGGATATGATATGGAAACGTCACACGAGGATACTGGTCCAGAAAATGTAAATTCATAAAACCTCAATGATCACTTTTTTGTCAACCTTTTCATATTTTTTTCAATTTTTATTTTAATTATTGTACAAAGCCGATTATATATATATTTCAACTGGTCACATATGGTTAGCAAAGGCAGATGAGTGAGACTTACGTTTTACTGGAAGCTATTTTCTTATTTTGTGACGCTAGACACAATTGACGATATATACAGCATCGGACACTTCATGTTTGATAATTGTTTTAAGATGGCATCCAAAACGGCCACCAACATCGAATATTTTCAAACTTATCGACACAAATTAAACTGGGTTAGTCATATGGGGATAATGAAATTGTTCATTAAGAATGCATTCACTGGTGCTCCTCAACAAACTAAAGAACTCTAATATATTGTACCAACTCATTTATTGTGATGAATAATTGACGAAAATGCCCAATAACTCTGCTCATCCTCAGGGTAGCCAGTTAAGTCATAAATTGGCACTACTTCGGTTATTCCATGCAGATATCCTCACATTTCATATACCAGTACATCCTGACATGTCGGTGGCCAAATAACAATTCGCATGAATCATTGTAGCCAATTGCAAACCTCAGTAGTTCTATTTGGATAGGGATGAAGTGCCATCAATATGTTGTTGACATGTAGGGCTTCCGGGCCCCTCACACAGCGACCATGCAATGGCCGTCAAGGAAAACCAAACCCATATAATCCCATGAACCCATATATACCGGTACTTCTGTTGCGGGGTCAATTTAGCCAGACCTATTTTCAACCTTGGGGGAGACAAGCAGAACTACCATGGCTTGATTATATATTAGCGCCGGGGGACGGACCTGGCCACCCGGGGCGATCCGATACACTGCATGACAAAAGGTTCAGTACTCTGTTTAGCTGTTATGTTTCTGCCCAGCTTGTGGGTATATATTCTGGGTATATATATATAACTGAAATCATTTGGGTTTGTTAACAATCCGAAGATTATATTAGTAGCATGGTGTTGATCTTTGCTATGAACCCGACGGGCATGACAGAGACAATGAGAGTGGACTGCCCGATCATGATTACGCCTGAATCTTGCTTCATCATTGATTCATTGTAGATTCGTTTTTATGCATGTGCGTCTGGGGGCTGACTATTCCCGCACTGCGTCCAGTGGATAACATTATTTACATGACACTCAAACGGGCATATAGGTAAAGGGACATACTTTAGGGACACCTCATGTCACAATGCCTAGCGTTGTTATCATATAACCATAAACATGTATATTGTGCACTATAAATAGGGCTATGGTTATATATGCCACACAACATAGGACTATATATGGAGCCCAAATTGCATAGGGTTATAAGGATGTGGCATTCCAGAATGGGTTGAGTTATTGTGCCAAGTAATTGCCTGATAGTTTGCAAGAAAAAGGTGTTGCTTAAGAAGTCTGCAGTTTTGTTATTGTTCTCGTTTAATAACAGGAGCAACAATATCGTAATTCGTCTACTTGAAAACATGTCGGCTTGTTCACATAAAGCACATATAAATTATTTACAGGATGTAAGTAGGTCATCATCGATATTAGTAGATTGTTGAAGTTGTTGCATAATATGATACATTGCAATTCTTTTTCAGAATAAGTCATTATGCTACCTTTTTCCTGCAACCCGAGAATACAATCCTGGTATTCAAGCAAGGCTTCATACATCCTGTGTCCATGACACAGTTTCAGACAATGCCAAATATTTATCAGGTGGTGATAACAAAGACTCCTTGACAGGCTTCTATTTTTTTCGCGAATGGTCGAGTACAGAATCTACATGTGTTTCAAACAAAATGAATTATATGCTTTCCGTGGGGTCGAATGTCACGTGATATGGTCCCTGAATGGCGACTTTCGCTTAGAGTTAGTTCCTGATCTTGTGCTAGTATGTTACCACGAGGAAACGGATACAGGTATACTGTTACATGCAGCCAATGCAGCACACCTCGGTCGGAAGCTAGTTATTATTTTTATTCCACTGACGTACATGTCGAAATACTAAAATGTTATATTTCTCAATGAATAGGAGCTAGGATAATTCTTCATACTGAATCCAAAAATAGGTCATGTGTCATTTCCGTGAACGACATAGCGGACAGTATTGTCCAATGATGTGTGTGAAACATTGCCTCTAATTCACGCGTTGACAGGCTACGACATTCACAAATGCCTATACAATGAATCCGTTTGACTTAATAGTCAAAAGCAGTAAAATGTGACGCGACTTTAAATTTGCATAAATGTGTGTAATCTATTAATGTTGACTATGACACTATATATCCTACCAAGAGTTTGCATGTGGGCTGTATTATTGTGGGCCATAATGTCGTCTATTCGACAAATTAATGCACACGTTCTTATGTTGTATAACCGAACATTGGAACACACTTTCTACCTCCAGCAGCCACATACTCCTTAAGAAATCACACCAACATCTTCGTGCGAACTGTATCAGTGATTGGCACACCATACTAACTCCTAATGACAGCCATGACTGGTCGCTCTTTGATTGAGTCCTACAAACCAGACGGATTATACTTCCTCCCGATCGACTGTGACAACTGCGCTTTGGCTGCAAAGGTTCATGTGAATCTGACACATGAGCTTGTTTCAGCGCAGACTAACCATGTAACGATGTATGTGAGAATGTCTACAATAACCGAAATAGTGTAAATTTTGACGACTCATAGGATGAGTAGAGTGAGAGAACATTTAAGGACTATAGATACTCAAATTATAGAACGGGAAGTAGTAGCTTGTCTTGAAAACTGTTTGGCAACACAATATTATATACTGCAAAAGTAATTTCTTTATTGACAAACAATCCTCTGTATAACAACTAAATTCTTTAATATAAAATATTTCACCTGAACACGTCAGAGATATGCAACTTGAAATTGGAGGCTGGTAATTTGGGCATACAATTTCAATTTTCTTCAGAAACATTATATAAATTGATATCACTTTATCTAAACTGATCCAAAAGGCACATATTAGTGATGATTGTTTTAATCTTTCTATACACTGACTTGTAGCAAGTATTCCCCCAATAAATGAGTATATATAGTCCTTAAGACAACAAATTACTCATTAGCTTAAATTAATTGAAACAATAGTAGGGTTCTAAGGTATGTTTATGATTACCAGTGAACTCATGATTAACAATTCCCTTGTCCCATATAACGAACTCAGTCACGTTTGTGAAGGAAAATGTGAGAAACTTCGATTTTGTTGGCCGATTTGGATGCCATCCTAAACTTATTGTCAAATATGAAGCGTGTGTAATGCCGTATCTATTGTCAGTTGTGATCACTGTCCCGACATGCGCCGCACAAATAAGAAAATTCCGTCGTTCTGTATAACGTAAGTCTCACCCATAATCCTTTGCAGCCATATGTGTTCAGTTGAAATATATATGTATATAATCTTTCCATAAAAATTTAAGTAAAAATTGAAAAAATATACGAAATAGTTGCCAGAAAGGTGATCGTATGAGGTTTTATGAACTTACTAATTCTAGACCAGTGTTCTCGTGAGGTTATACCATATCCTATCAAAATTTAATCAAAATGTTGTAATTTTTACAGAAATTAGTAAAAATTCTCATTTTTCACAATTTTTTTCAATTTTTAATCTTAGATCACGTTCAGACACTGTTATTTATCATTCCCTTCATCACTATGTACACTGTTTTATGCTTCTAAAACCAACTTGACATGCAGCATTCTAAGTGTAAACTACATAATTCGTTTTTCTGCAAAAGTTATATTTTAGGGGGTGGGGTTAAGTTTACGCTCATATAACATTTTCACAGAAATATTCTTGGCATTCCATTATTTAAATCGATTTGATATGTCATCGGGGCAATTTTTGAGCCATGTTGCGGATCAATGGCCCATGTGGTTCACAAGTTATAGCCATTTATATGTGACCATTTTTTTCAAAATCCAAGTAATTTTTCGCGATTTCAAAATATTTATCGCAATTTTTTCTAACTAGCTCATAAATTGGTCTAGTTTTGTATCTCCTGTCATTTTATGATCATTTCTTATTAATATAAACTATATATTGTGCAGTTTATAACCGCAATATTTTGTTTATGATCTGACACTTGTACTCAAGAAAATTTTCATTTTATTTTAGGGGTAAGAGTTGTCTTCCCTGAAAAATCTATTTTGGGACACTTTCTGAAGCTGGCAACAAGCAAAATCTGATGCGCCATAATGACCTTTAATTTGATATGTAGAAACCTTTGTTGGAGGGGGTGCAGCCAACTCGAAAAATATCTTGTTTGGCCCACGGTCTATTAAACAATTGTTTTCTTGAGAATGTCGACACAAGTCTTTTTTGTTCTACAGCCATTCCACTGTTTTGGGTTATATAATACGGCGGAGGAAATCGTGAGTCATGCGCTAAAATCGTGAAAGATAAGATGTCAACTTGTACTAATATGTTGGAATTTGCTAAATAGTAATCGCTGGAAAGAACCAGGTTGATATAATTATTTTGATCTATTTACTAATTTTTTGGGGGTGGGTTCCAAAAATGTTGGCCTGGAAAAAATAACATAATTGCACAGAGGGTAGGTGGTTAGGTAGCGGAAATTATTTTGTTCAACCCTATGTCTGTAAATTTTTCAAGACCCCCCCCCCCCATACCCCCCAATCCCCCAATTTTAGGGTGGGTCCCAAAGTGTTTTTTGTTGGTCTGGAAAAAATACAAAATTTGCATACAATTAGGTGGGGGTGATTGGTCTGCAATTGTTTCAAGGAGATAGTTTGTGTCCAATATTTGGGTCTATGGTCTATGGTCTTATGTTACTAGTTTCATGTTTTGACACCAAATTCGGATGTCACCAATTTGTTCCAGGTTGCGCCTCTGTATTTTGACTTCAACGACCAGACTGTTAATTAGAATGAGTATAATTTGTATAATTATGTCTGACTAGCTTGCCTGTGTGTATTTGTGTTCTAATTTTATTTGTCTTCTAGGCCAGTACGAGATTCTCAGAAAGCCCCCAGTTTTGAGATACCCTGCACTTTCGAGCACTCGAGAAAATCATGTGCTATGTTGTAAATAAACATTTGGCACATAGGGCATAGGTGTTCGATTTTTGTTTTTTGGAATTGGCTGCTATGAAAAAAATCGACTTCTAATTGGACAAAATCGAAAAACTTGCAAATAATAACTGATATTCACCCACGACCTATAAAAATTATATTTTACTTTATGATTGCCTATAAAATAGCGGAAAATTACCGAAACGTAAATCGTCGTATATATATGTATATCTCTTAGAATTAGCTACTAGACTGTGAAATCGCGTTTTGTTATTTCATTGTAGCTTTTGTTATTTTACTTTATTATAAATTCGTGTCTGGAAAGAAACATCGAATTTTCTCGCGGCTTATAGGCGCCCGTGAAAATTCGATATTTCTTTCCAGACACTCATGAGTTTTTTCGGTATTCAAACAAAAACTATATGTATTCTCTATAGCTGAAGTGGTATATCCACATAGTGACATATATGACAGAAAGGTCCCATTCTTGCTATGCTATTAAACAGTCGTTTTTCAGCTGAAATTGAAGAAAAATAGAAAAACGACAAACGTTTCATTTTTTTTTTCTGGCCAACATATATGCTAATATCTTGCGTTGATATTACAATATCCAGATGATAGAGCTATCGTTAACTATAAGGACGTCGCCTAATCAGTCGTTTCACTTTGTTATCAGCTAGAAATTGTTTCTATTGACAGGACAAACGTACTCGTAAGACAGATTAAGTTCTGATTCTCCGCTGAATACAGGGGTGGGCACCATGATACAAGTCCGGTGGATGGGTAGGTCCGAGCGCCGATATATAGCAGATTTGTCCAATGCCATGTAAAAAAAATCCAAATCTATATTTAAAGATAAATGATGACTACTAAAATTATATTTAAATGTATAGAGACTTAGAAAATGGACAGGAATAGAGCATTAATCAAGAGAATGTTGCTCCTATAGTTTCAACATGTGTTCTTTTATATATAACACAATACCATGGGGTGGGTCCCGCTTGCACTTAAAAATAAGATTTTCCATCAGTTCTCTTAATTCTTGTTTTTGAAATTCAATTATCGCTGCGATGCCCACGTAAGCTCAATTCGTCTGGTGCTTTACTGAAAGCCTTTATTCAGCGTCGGAGGGGCCTGCGGTCTAATATTTAGTACACAGATCCCCAGAACAAAAATTGACCCCATCCCCAACAATACTTAATCCTATATAGACCGGCCCCCAGATGAGGGTAGTGTCACACGAAATGGTAGAAAATTTGACGCTATCTCCAATTATCCTTACCCCATGGGGGTTCCAAAACACTGAGGTATCCAGGGCGGAGCAGGTGGAAAATATATTTTTTTGACCTTTTCGGTGTTTTTGACCTGCAAATTTCAGTATAATCAGGAAAACCAATAAAATAAGCCAAATGTTA
Source organism: Siphonodentalium dalli (assembly GCA_032622095.1). Classification (NCBI taxonomy): domain Eukaryota; kingdom Metazoa; phylum Mollusca; class Scaphopoda; order Gadilida; family Siphonodentaliidae; genus Siphonodentalium; species Siphonodentalium dalli. Next base: position 138,731,982 of record CP136069.1, read on the forward strand.
AAATAAATATACTTGAATATCATATACTTATTCTATCTGGGTTGCTTAACATTTATGATGTGCAAAAAGTTATATTATCCAACAATTTTTGTGAAAAATTCACGAAAATGCCAAAAAAATGCATAAATTGCAGTGCTTTTTCAAAAAAGTTTTCCAGAAGATTTCCTATAAAATTTTCATTTTTTGGTATAAAGTTCTCAGTGGTGCATCAAAATGTTCAGCATTATATACCTGATTTATTAATATCAACTTCACCAGCAATGATTTCCAACAAGCCGATATATTTCCAAAAACTTAACCCACCCCCCTAAAACTGATTTTCTATCTGAAAATACCTGTCAAGTCAGAATAGCCCGTTTTCGTTCCCTTTTCGTTTCGTATTTACAGAAAACGATAGATGGTGCCATCTGGCGTATGGTGATCGGTGCGATTTGAAACTTCTCCAAACTACTAGATATGACAGTTAGATGTATTTTTGAAAATTTTGATGTGATCTGTTAATTCTTGTTGGCTACATGCAGTTGTGATCAAAATTTAACACTGAGCCCTATGGAGTTTCTAGTAGTTTGGATAAATGGCGCCATTTTGCGTATGACGATATGCGCGTACTGATATTCCAAAAAAATACTAAGTGTGAAACACAGACGTAGTTTTAAAAAGAATGGATGTGATCAGATGATTCTTGCTGGCTACAGTTGCGATCACAATTTAACACTTAACCCTATGGAGAATTTCGTGTTATGCTCAACCGTTGATTGTAATATCACTTATTGACAATCGTGTGCAACTATATATATATGTAGACTAACACTCATGTTTGACCCACTGTAACTATCCGTGATTTAATAGACGCAATATATGATATAGTTATGCCTCAAGATACAGTAATGGGCAAAAGTAAGTGTCGAATGGTTTTGTAATATCGATAATATGCAGCCTGTTGAATCAAACGAATATAGTCACAACAAGACTGTTCACGATGTGATTACATATTATATTAGTGTTTTATTTGATACTTGTCTGTCTTGATGTCTGCTGACTAGTTTTTAAAACCACATCGTTGATCATAACGGGATGTAGTGTCACAAATACATAGCTATAGATGGTAGTTGTTCGTTGTCATTAACTCAATCGTTGTCATCGGAGTCTATCCCACATGCACTGAGGGAATCTGTGTTTTCGCATGATTTGTGCTACTGATAAATGGACATGTCGGAGCAGCTGAGATCTTTACTATAACGGTATAGGCTTTGATTTCACACTTCCCATGCCAGTTACATTTGGCCAACTTCAGTACAGCGAATGAAACCCAACATTCACCATCTATATTCTGACCACAGTTAATCTCCACGCTTCGTGAATAGCTGTGAAAATCAAGCAAATTCGAATTTCCACTAAAGTAGAGCTTAATGAGAAAAATAGATATCAAATATAGTTGCATATTCCTGCAAATTCCGAATATGTGCTTAGTAACTGTTACTAAGTAGCTATCGGGACCGGTGGCAAGTCTCCCGATCTGTAATGATCAGTGGCCTATGCACAACATGGATGCATAGTTTTAGATATATATATACATGTGCCCAACTTTGAACAAAACCAGCACCATGTAATTAGAAACTGACCTACTTAAGGCAATACCAATGGATGTAATTGTAGACGATTGTGGCATTTGGTTAGCAACCGTTGCTAACCTTAAATAAGACATCTGGTAAACTTTGACAGCCAGGTATATCTCAAATTTCACAATTGGGTATTAACTGCATCGGAAACGCAAACGTTGACCCTATATCAGATACAATTGCAATTTTCAGTGAATTCCCGGTAATTTCCTAGACTAAGGTTCTCGATCTCAAAAATATATATCAGAGTATACTTGACATATGTGAATAATTTCAACTCGCACAATTCATGTAAAGGCCAATCGTGTTAGTTAATATCTGTATAATCAGGAAACGCTCTTTAAAGTCCAAACAATTTGTTTCCACTAAAATGTCAGACTGGAAACAAGTAGACTTTGAAAGTAGACCGCCATATTTTATACTTTTGTTAATTTCAACTAGCACAGTCCACCAGAAGGCTAGTTATGAGGATTAATATTTGTAAAATAAAACGCTCTTTAAATTCGTAAAACAGTCCAAAAAAACTTTTTTGCAATAAAATTTCAAATGGACACAGGTAAACTCTGAAAGTAGACACGCTAATGATAAATAACCCGTTCGCATGTCGTTTTAGACAATCCGAAATTGCGCGACCGTTGTTTTCGACCAAAGGAATCTGACTTGATAAATCAGCGAGGGTGTGGGTAGGGTTAGCTTTTCTGCGATATCCTTACCAAAAATCGATGTATCCAAGTTTTGTTTGTGGCATATGATCAAGATATCCTTGTAGATTGTTCATGTTCGTCTATATGTGATGTAGCTGATTTTAAGAATATACAATACCTTAATATTTGAGAAAGAAAATTGAAAATGCTGTCATAAATACAATTCATCTGATGATTTTATGATATAATTCCACATTAAGATATGTAATTAAGTAATTTGTGGCAAGATCTCTCAATGTTTTGCGATTTCCAAGAACAAAGAAAGCCACTTACCGAACTTGCTATGCGTAATAGCATTTTTTTTTTATTACCAGGTGGACGGGAAAAAAATAGAGGGGTACACAAACAATAGCCTCACAAAAACCTGTTTCCACTAAAATATCAAGCTGGAAACAGGTAGATTCTGAAAATAGACACACTGGTGGTATAGAAACCGTTCTCACATCGCTTTTACCATTCCGAAAACGCGCGACCATTTTTTTCGACATAAGGAATCCGACTATTCCGAGCGGTATAAGATCCGATTCCGTGAAAGTTTTGCTCGATTTTCCACAACCATGTTTATTAATTGATGTATATCATATCGGGGGAGCAACTCATGAGATGACACATTCAAATGACAGGACTTGTTTCTAGGGTATTTTACTCTTCACTTACTTATTCTTTATAGTCCCATATATACCGCGCTGAACCAAATTACAAGGGTTTGCTCACTCAAATCCACACACACACACACACACACCCTCACACAAACACACACACCCACCCACTCACACACACACACACACACACACACAGAAGAAAAGTATTGTGTACAAATGTGAATTTCGAAGCGAAAGGGGTCATGTTTTGTAGAACAAATTGCTTATGTGTATCCGCAAACAACCCATCGTTACTTTAAAATACAGTTGATAAAAAAATACGCGATTTTAGCTTGACAAAATGCCTTCAAAGTAACATTAGTCTTGATTGACAGCCGTCTTGTTCCTATAGTATGCTTATTTATCGATAAAGAGGTAATGTCAGAGAGTTCTCCGCCTTGATAGCGTTTTATATGCACCATCACAGTTAGTGGAAGAAACGGTTTTGATGACATTAGTCAATCAATATTGATGTCGATGTGCCAGAATTTGTATGTGATTAATCCTGAGAACATAATATTGGTATATGGGCGGGCCACCCACCCATGCCTTCAAATTGGCCGAAATCCTTACATTCTCGAAAATGGTCCATATCCCATTTTCACCCGCCCATGTTGTCAAATTTGCCGAAATTCTTACCGTTCTCGAAATGGTTCCTTTTTTTAACTTTTATTATAAAGTATATCAAAGACTTTAAATATGGCATATCATTATATATGATCTATTTCATTTTTACATGGAAAAGGTCGAAAATAAATTCGTTCCAACATGCCCCGTACTGTTTGAAACCAGGGGCAAATTGGAACATCGACCGGGGTAAGTCAGAACACTGATCGCATAAGGAACACATATCAAATCAATGTATAATAGAGGTAAAACCACTAATATATTCCAATAACTATATTAAATTGCTAGTATGAAACATAATATCTGAGTCCGGTAAATAAAGTATGTTCGAGAAATCGTCATCGTTAGAAAACGCAACACATCCAATGAAAACGTCGTTTCACATACAGGAGGGACGTCGCAAGGCAAAATTTGGAGGGGGTCTTAGTGCTATCGATACAAACCTCCCCATTTGCCACACAAATAATTATTCATCAACGAAAACGTATTGAAATCATATTTAGGACATGGTTGCAAGCAACTGAGATGCATTCATCCATAATTCCATCTGATTTTTTTCTATAATGGTTAGTTATACTAGCTCAATGCATATTTTGATGGGGTTTTCCCGTAAGTCGCACTATGGGGACATAATGGGGAGTTGCAACATGCCCCAAACTGGAAAAAGGGTCTAGTGCTACACAATCTTGGAAAGACACTAATTAATCGGTATTTTTTTAATTTATGACTGAAATGAAATGAAACTGGATCAATTGACATAATTTACACCATTTACGTCTCAAAATTTTATCTTGAACATTGAATGATGAAACCTGAAAATCGAAAAAATTACTTCATACCCCCCAAAAACGATTTTTGTGCATATCTCTTCCACCATTCCGAGAATAGTCCGAATTTTTGTGTGTTATTTGTGCATACAAGAGTGTTTTCCACAAATAAGTGGCAATTGTAGATGCTGTTTCATTTTTTAACAAGAGAGATGGGGTGTTTCAACATACCCCACGTTCCAACATGCCCCGGTCTCCCCTATTTGGGGCGGGTCACCCACCCATGCCGTCAAATTAGCCAAAATCCTTACCGTTAATCCTTACATATCCCATTTTCACCCCGGGTGGTACGGTACGGTACACCCAGAGACGTGGCGACAGGGGGAGGTTTGCCCCCCCCAGCTTTGGTCAAAATTTTCAACAGTTGGAAATTTCATACCTGCCAAAACATTAGTTGGAAATTTCACACCAACAATGGGTTGAAAATGTTCTTGTAGTTTGATTTTCAAACAACTTATTGGGAAATTAATTGTTTTTGGACCAATATTTGCGTATTTTCCTATTTTTGGTCAAAATTTTGACTGAACTGGTCATCAGTTGGAAATTTTCCAACCTTAGGGGGGGTGACAAGTTGGAAATTTCCAACACTTGGAAAGCTTGTGTCCTGGTCCTCACCCGTGGCTATTCAAAAACTGCTTGTTAATTTAAGAAAACAATATTGTCATACATTTGGTCAACATTGTCATTGGAATTGTCATCATTTGGAAATTTTCCAACCTAAGTGGGGGGGGGGGGGGGGTGTCAGGTTTGAAATTTCCAACTCTAAGAAGACTTGAGGCTAGTCTAGATGCTAGGATTTTGCGATGTCTTGTTCAGATTTCAAAATTTTCAAACACCGGGCCGAACCATGGTCGGCCCGGTGTGTCATTGTCCCTCCCCCGTGGCCAATACAAAACTGCTAATTAGTTTAACAAAACAATATTTTACTACATTTGGTTAAACTTGTGGACTGAAGATGGTCATCGGAGAATTTTCCAACCTAAGAGGGAGTATGAGGTTTGAAATTTCCAACACTAGGGAAGCTTCAGTTGAGGCCAGTCTAGAAATGCTAGGATTTGCGATTTTCTTGTATAGTTTTCAAAATTTTCTCACACCGGGCTGAACAAACATGGTCGGACACAATGTCCTACCCAGGGACATGGTTAGAGGGTCTCCGTTGTGGGGGGGGGGGGGGGGTGTCCACCTTGGGAAATTCCAATTGCACCTCCCCCTTGAATCATAATCAGAGACCAAACACAAGTTTTGCATAATTCCATTTGCACCCTCCCCCTTTTGCACCTTAGTGCTCAGGCCTAATATCCTATATATTCATAAACTATGTGGTTCTATATGACCGGTATGAGAACATTCAGATAGTTTAACCTGAGAATTGCATAAATCCTAACATCTAGTGGTCTAACTCCAGACAAATGCACACGGCTACGGGCAAGAGACCCACCCCCCCCCCCCCCCCGGTGATGTGTGCGGCTTCCAATGGGAGTTTCTATAGGGTGTTATTTTGGGGATGGCCACCGATCCATGCTATCAAATTGACCGAAAGATACATTTTCGATAATAAGGAATAGGGAATAAGTTCAAAAAGTCATGTTCGTGGAACTTGCTGCATTTCAAGGGACTTGCTGCATTTGGGTAAACCCGTACTGCGAATATGGTACGGTGCGGTACGATTTTTATAAGTACGAAATTTTAACATAACCGAAACGCGGCAAAATTTACCGGCGAAAAAACGCAAGGAATGACTATATTTTGGTAATGATCTGTCAGATTTAGTTTTCTATGTTCTTCAAAGAAGTCTTCTCCTGCTATGTGCCATGTAAATTGCCGACAGTGTAACTTAAACTGCTTCAATTATTCTGTTGTAAAATTGTGTTCCCAATTGTCGTGGTATTATCATGGGCTATTCAGCCCCATTGTTCACCAGGTCGGGCACAGATAACATTTGAGCTAAACTTCTAAATAGATCGATTGGTTTAACGTACCTAATTTTATTTACCTTAAAAATGTAAATGCTGAATGATCTTTATTCCCATTATTGGCACACTGATACAGCCATTTAATACAGGTCTGGAAAATGTGAAAAATGAAAATACGCAGGGCTCAAAATACATTTCATTTTGCAAGAATCAAATGACGAATCAAGTTAGTCATAAAGCACTGAAAATGGAAAAGATTCATGAGAATCAATATGAGAATCGATTTGGTGATTCTGGCCTGATACGGAGCTCTACAAATTACAATCAGGTCTGGCAAATGTCAGAATACAGCTACAATAGCTGTATTAATCTAACCTAGCTAAATCCAGCTATATATTTTATATACTCTCGAACCAGCTGTTTTTCGATATTAAACTAGAAGCGCTAATGTGCACATCAAATTAGGTCACCCTATTATCTGGTTACTTTCAACCAAATCAAAATATCATTTGTTTTGTGACAAAGTATTGCAATTTATCGACACAGCGATTTTGATTTTGCATGAAAACTTACTACGACGGGAGGTGAAGTTAATATCCTGGGGACTGTTTTCTGTGAAAACGTGAACTAAATCACTTGTAAAACAAAGATATATGCCATCAAAGACAATCCTGCATTTCTTCCCGCTGCTAAAATGGAAAGGAGCATTAGAATGATGCACATAAATGATAACCTCAAGCTTCTGAACTCGCACACCACTATCGGGTTTTGTGCGATATCGATAACTATTCGTAACTATTTTACAGATAGTGTGCTGTAAGCTAAAGTGGTGACTTGTGCTCGCTCGGTTAATCTCGGACTCGAGATCATGAGCCCCTTTTCAACAAAATAATGCTAACCACTGTCAACTATGGTATCAAATTTACCAAAACGTGTTATTTATCAGCATTTTGTTCAACGAAATATGGCCATATTATCACTTGAGTAATCACGAAATTTAGCTGTTTTACCACTTGTTTTTAGAGATATCCATCTTCATCCATAATTTTGACTTAGACCATCCATTTGACGGTGTGTTTCTGGTATTTTTTACCCCCGAAGCCAAAGAAAGTAATTTAGGGGTGTTTAATTGGATTGAATACCTTTAAACCGTTATGATTGACATTGATCGCCGCAGTGAATTTTCACATATAATCGACATCGCCATGTCGACAAAACATAACACTTTGTCACAAAACGAGTGACAGTTTTGATTTGTTTGAAAGTGTTGGAGAATTGCATAACCTAGTTTAGATGCACAAATTATTGTCTCGAGACGTCAACATAAGGGAAACCAAGGCAACCGTTTCATCGTCTCTCGCTGGCCTGCCTTTTTCATGACGTCATTTACGTTGAACAACGTTGTGGCGAGAGCGATAGGAGATTTTGACATTTTCTGCTGATCATTCTTCGGAATAAATGTCAAATTTCTAAGAATGACCAGGACTGTCGGCAGAACATATACGTTATTGTGGTGGTTGACGGTAACATGGTGTGACATTGACGGCTTCGCGACTCGGTTAAACATAACTCCAATCCGTCAATGTCACACCATGTTACCGTCAATCTGCCACAATAACTTATAAATATTAACCCAATCGATCTATATAGCAGTTTAGCTCAAATATACAGCTGAATTCAGCTAGGTTAGCCGAATAGAGCTATTGTAACTGTATTCATAACATTTGCTGGACCTGTTATATAGGGTCCTGCGAATATTCAATTTGAGATTCAATTCGAAAGTCAAATTCGATTCGAATTCGAGTCGAAATTTCCTACTCGAAATTTCGAATATATATGGATGAAATTATTAGCTGCTCACGAACACGTACACACGTCGATCTTAGCTGTTTCTGTGCCATTTAATTACTAGTACCTAAAATTATTAATACATGTATGTGCGCTTTATAATTCTTATTGTACATCACGAATATACGCATGCTATTAAATATATTTATGGCCAGTAATTAGCCACCAGATTAGGACCACTAAATACGTCTGAATTCTAGCTTTGAACATGGTTGCCAAAAGCTCTGAAATCGCTGTTGGACCGACGATGCACGTAAATTATAATAACTATGAGACTGAGCAACTGCTAGCGTTATCCGCCGACTGTCTATCTCAGGTTCCGCTTATTTGTATGTGACATCGTTGATGATGTAAACTTCACGTGTTTCAGGGGTAGAAAAGTGCATGTTGGTGGAGTTTTCTTTTGAAGTTGACTGTCAGTTTCGGAGCGTTCTTTTGGCAGTTAACAATAAGTCGTCCGTTATTCATGTTTATTTTAAACATGATAAGCTTCTCAGGCAGTGCAAGAACTTACATGTGTGACGAATACAACATGGTGTATAAATCGCAAGCATCTGGGACAACGACCCATCTATGGAATCATCAGTTCCAGAAGCACCCAGTACTACATAAACAGGCTACCCTGCGACTGTTGTTGCATCTTCAAGTTTACAACGGGTGTTTCCGAATGCCCATTTGCAATTTTGCATGTACATGCAAACTGTACAAACTTTGCGTGATTTTAGTTCCGATAGGCCGGTTATTAGCTCAACTTTACTTTGTAAAGTTTGAGCTATTGCCATGGCTTGGTATCCGTCGTCCGTGTGTGCGTGTGTGCGTGATGCGTCAACAATTTCCTTTAGCACGGGCTACAGTTCGTACCTTTGGTCCGATTATTATGAAATTTGTCATGGATGTTGACATTGACATGTAGATGGGAACGAGTCATTTTGGGGTCATTCGGAAAAAAAACATGGCCGCCAGTGGCCATCTTGGATTTCAAAATTCAATCCATTAGCACGGGCTACAAGCTGTACCGTTCGTCTTATTGTCATGAAATTTGTCATGGATGTTAATATTGACATGTAGATGGGAACGAGTAATTTTGGGGTAATTTGGCCAAAAAACATGGCCGCCGGCAGCCATCTTAGATTTTACTCTTTGCATGACTAAATCCTTTGACACGGGCTACAGGTCGTACCTTTGGTCAGATCATCATAAAATTTGTCATGGATGTTAACAATGACATGTAGATGGGAACGAGTCTTTTTTGGGTCATTCGGGCAAAAAACATGGCCGCCAGCAGCCATCTTGGATTTTACTCTTTGTATGACTAAATCCTTTAGCACGGGCTACAGGTCGTACCTTTAGTCTGATCATCATGAAATTTGTAATGGCTGTTGAAATTAGAATGTAGATGGGAACGAGTCGTTTTGGGGTCATTCGGACAAAAAACATGGCCACCAGCAGCCATCTTTGATTTCAAAATTTAATCCATTAGCACAGGCCACAGGTCGTACTGTTCATCTGATCATCATTAAATTTGTCATGGATGTTAACAATGACATGTAGATGGGAACGAGTAATTTTGGGTGCATTCGGCCAAAAAACATGGCCGCCTTCAGCCATCTTGGATTTTACTCTTTGTATGACTAAATCATTTGGCACGGGCTACAGGTCGTACTTTTAGTCTGATCATCATAAAATTTGTCATGAATGTTAATAATGACATGTAGATGAGAACGAGTCATTTTGGGGTCATTCGGCCAAAAAACATGGCCACCAGAAGCCATCTTGGATTTTACTCTTTGTATGACAAAATCATTTAGCACGGGCTACAGGTCGTACTTTTAGTCTGATCATCATAAATTTTGTTATGGCTGTTGAAATTGTAATGTAGATGGGAACGAGTCATTTTGGGGTGATTCGGATGAAAAACATGGCCGCCAGTGGCCATCTTTGATTTCAAAATTCAATCCATTAGCACAGGCTACAGGTCGTACCTTTAGTCTGATCATCATGAAATTTGTCATGGATGATAACAATGACATGTAGATGGGAACGAGTCATTTTGAGGTCATTCGGCCAAAAAACATGGCCGCCAGCAGCCATCTTGGATTTTACTCTTTGTATGACTAAATTCTTTAGCACAGGCTACAGGCTGTACCTTTAGTCTGATCATCATAAAATTTGTCATGGATGTTAACAATGACATGTAGATGGGAACGAGTCATTTTGGGGTCATTCGGCCAAAAAACATGGCCGCCAGCAGCCATCTTGGATTTTACTCTTTGTATGACTAAATCATTTAGCACGGGCTACATGTCGTACTTTTAGTCTGATCATCATAAAATTTGTCATGAATGTTAATAATGACATGTAGATGAGAACGAGTCATTTTGGGGTCATTCGGCCAAAAAACATGGCCACCAGAAGCCATCTTGGATTTTACTCTTTGTATGACAAAATCATTTAGCACGGGCTACAGGTCGTACTTTTAGTCTGATCATCATAAATTTTGTTATGGCTGTTGAAATTGTAATGTAGATGGGAACGAGTCATTTTGGGGTGATTCGGATGAAAAACATGGCCGCCAGTGGCCATCTTTGATTTCAAAATTCAATCCATTAGCACAGGCTACAGGTCGTACCTTTAGTCTGATCATCATGAAATTTGTCATGGATGATAACAATGACATGTAGATGGGAACGAGTCATTTTGAGGTCATTCGGCCAAAAAACATGGCCGCCAGCAGCCATCTTGGATTTTACTCTTTGTATGACTAGATCCTTTAGCACAGGCTACAGGTCGTACCTTTAGTCTGATCATCATAAAATTTGTCATGGATGTTAACAATGACATGTAGATGGGAACAAGTCATTTTGAGGTCATTCGGCCAAAAAACATGGCCGCCAGCAGCCATCTTGGATTTTACTCTTTGTATGACTAAATCATTTAGCACGGGCTACATGTCGTACTTTTAGTCTGATCATCATAAAATTTGTCATGAATGTTAATAATGACATGTAGATGGGAACGGGTCATTTTGGGGTCATTCGGCCAAAAAACATGGCCACCAGAAGCCATCTTGGATTTTACTCTTTGTATGACTAAATCCTTTAGCACGGACTACAGGTCGTACCTTGAGTCTGATCATCATGAAATTTTTCGTGGCTGTTGAAATTGGAATGTAGATGGGAACGAGTCATGGTGGGGTCATTTGGATGAAAAACATGGCCGCAAGTGGCCATCTTTGATTTCAAAATTCAATCCATTAGCACAGGCTCCAGGTCGTACTGTTCGTCTGATCATCATAAAATTTATCATGGATGTTAATATTGACATGTAGATGGGAACGATTAATTTTGGGGTCATTCGGCCAAAAAACATGACCGCAGCAGCCATCTTGGATTTTGCTCTTTGTATGAATAAATCCTTTAGCACGGGCTACAGGTCGTACCTTTAGTCTGATCATCATAAAATTTGTCATGGATGTTAGCAATGACATGTAGATTGGAACGAGTCATTTTGAGGTCATTCAGCCAAAAAACATGGCCGCCAGCAGCCATCTTGGATTTTACTCTTTGTATGACTAAATCATTTAGCACGGGCTACAGGTCGTACTTTTAGTCTGATCATCATAAAATTTGTCCTGGATGTTAACAATGACATGTGGATGGGTACGAGTCATTTTGGGGTCATTTGTCCAAAAAACATGGCCGCCAGCAGCCATCTTGGATTTTACTCTTTGTATGACTAAATTCTTTAGCATGGGCTACAGGTCGTACCTTTAGTCTGATCGTCATAAAATTTGTCATGGATGTTAACGATGACATGTGGATGGGATACAATCATTTTGGGGTCATTGGGCCGAAGACATGGCCGTCAGCAGCCATCTTGGATTTTACTTTTCTCTTCATGTCTATAAACTAGTATTAGACATTCAACTTTCACATTCCTAATCGCTCCATTGACTGTAATACATTAAATTATTCCCTTTCCAAGTTGAGCTACAGTGTCATTGACACTTTCATATATTAATCGTCGTGACGTCCACATGACGTTTTGATCTGTTTTTTTTTCTTCTCGACAATAATCAATTGAAGTTAATAGTATCGCGATCGACGGTTGATCGCCACATAAGTTATGATGGAACTTCATGGAAGTTCATAGAACATTTCAAACATCATCTAATCGTTGGCAAAACATGCCTAAGGCCAAAAAAAAAAAACGTCTCTGTTTCCGGTACCCGGCCTGGCGGAGATTTTCTTGCCGGCCTCAAATTTTATTTTTTTTCTTCAGACGGCTAGTCTGCACATTAACCTGTCCGTGTGTTAATATTTATTGTTTTCCCAATCCCAACAGCATCAATAAACAACCACCGCATACATCAACTGACGCATGGGTGAGTATGGATCGCACATTCTAGTATTCTAGATATAAATAAGACAACCCGCGGTCGGCCATGCTACACATCGAATTGCGTCGCGTATTTCGAACTATAAACTGGCGAGTCACTTAGGAAATCCCACGTCGCCTCGTTGTGATATGGCTTTGTTGCTAAAACGACGTTAAATATGCAATCTGTCGGCGTATAGAAGTGTCGGATGCCGAATTACATACTGTATAATTTCAGGGAAGCTGTGTTTGTAAACAAAATACAATGTATTATAGCGCCTCAAACTTAAATCCTTCGCGTAATTGGGCGGTGACAAAGCTGTTCCCAGAAACGTATAAACCTGGATGACGCGAATTCCTGGAATCGGGCTAAATATAGAACGTACGACGAACGCATTGAAATATACTATTAACACCGCCCGTCTACGCAGTTTATTTCTGAAACTGACACGATCGATTGTGTATTCGTGGACTGGCGGGTAAAATTGTATATACCGCTATACTTAAAGTAATTGACCACCAATAACGTGGTGTCACCCCGTTAATATGGCGGTACTATACCGCGGTATCCTCCAATACCGCGGTACTGATACCGCTTGTTAACGCGAACAAGTATATGTGAGTAAATACCTCCCCTAAAAGAGTTCCATGAAAATCACCGCGGTATTCAACAAAATTAATGTGGTGCCCGCTAAAAGACCACGGTATCATTATCGCCCAATACCGTAACTCCACGCCATGACCGTCTCGATACCGCTACCGTTTATTACCGGTATCACCACGGTCATGACCGGGGTATCACCCCGTTTTTCTGGTCAATTACATTGAGAATAGCGGTATATATACAATGTACCATGCACGAGAGACAACTATGTACGCGGTAAAATCAAGCAGTGAAAACACGTGCGTTTTGGCGGGAAAATAACTGTCCGTGATTAAGCTATAATATCCTATATTATATTGTTTGCAGAGACCTTGCAATGAATACAAGGAACAGCATTCTGTACACACAATGCATGGCCCATTTTTAATATATGGGGTTCTCTATAAAAACATACCGCGTCCGATATATTTACGTGACTGTGTGATCGTTTGCGAGCATACAAGGCATGTACGCAATATACCGTAACTTGCATGTTGCTACAAACGGACTTCTAAAGTTAATTCTGATACTAAAATCGCTTGCTAAGAAGTTTTCACAAGTACATGGAACACATTGCCAATGGGATGATGCAAGCTATACAATGCTTTTGTTTTCGTATGGCTGGCATAACGTTGTGATTTATAGTAGTTTGCCCTTCAACTGTAGTTTTTAATTGTCATTTCCGCGACCAGCTGATATTGCAGGAAATTCCTGCAGGGAATCATGTCAGGCAAACGCGTTTACGACCACAGTTATTGTCAACTCTCCCCAGAATTTCTCATAGAGAGAAACCTGATACCTATATATCAACCAGATTCAACCTGTACCTGTTTTATCACAGGAACGTAACTTTTGGTGACGGACCGAATACCTGTATGTCGGCACCACTCTTCGTATATGATCCGAATATAGAAGCACGCGCAAACTTACGCAACGTATACGTATAATCTTGAAGGCACTGTGTGTTGACTGGAGTCTTAGTTTCAAACGGTATATTCCGATCCGAATATGGCGACACCACTGTGCTTCATTCACAATTGTTTGAATTTTTTGGTTCTGGAATATACCCAACAATCTAGCAACAGACCAGTGGTCCATATTCTCTGTTTCAATTGGTGAGGGGGGGGTTCTTCACATGTCTATATAGGGGGAGTTCTGCTAAAACTTTCAATTGGTGGGGAGGGGGTCTGCTAACAAGTTCAGTTGGTAGGGGGATCTTACTGCACAGGCCTATAGGGGAAGTTCTGCTCAAATTTTCAATTGTGGGGGGGGGGGGGGTCTTTACAGGCCTAATAGGGGAAGTTCTGCTCAAATTTTCAATTGTGGGTGAGGGGGGAATCTGCTCAAATGTTCAATTGTGGCGGGGTGGGGGTGTCTTTACAGGCCAAAAGGGCACGTTCTGCTTAAATTTGGGGGGGGGGGGTCTTTACAGGCCCATATGGGAAGTTCTGCTAAAATTTTCAATTGTGGGGGGGGGTTACTTTACAGGCCTATAGGGTAAGTTCTCCAATCTTCAATTGTGGGGGGGGGTTCTTTACAGGCCTATAAGCCCTATATTGGAAGTTCTGCTCAAAATTTCCATTGTGGGAGGGGGGGTGGGGGTTCTTACTTTACATGCCTATAGGGGAAGTTCTGCTCAAATTTTCAATTGTGGGTTAGAGTTTATTTTTATGCATGTTCAACATTGGATATTCTGTCAAATAAAATTCTAAACTTAAACTACTTTGAACTCTATCATGTGATCATCGGTCGGTATATGTCAGAATACATGAATATATCTGAGAGCAATGTTGATCCCATCAACAATTTCCCTGTCTATTCAAAATGGTACTGCTATGAATGAGATCCCATACTTGGGCAATTGGCAGGTATATCATATTCAAAACTCTTTAATACATGTTAATGCACTGTTTTATCGCTTTCAAATGACCTAAGTTAAATAAAATAAAAAATGCCTGCCTGCCTGGAAAATTTTCCCCATTTTATCGGAAACAGACATGTTTTTTTTTGTGGCCTAATTGAGAATGCAACACACATGTATAATTCGATTCGATATTCGATTTGATATTCGATTCAAATTCTTCAATTCGATTCGATCAAAAACTCCAATTCGCAGGACCCTACTGTTATAGCTATAAATTTGAATATTGTAGATGAGCATAATGCCTTAGTTTCGTAGGATTTGTAGAGTTATAGATTGTGAAATCAAGACTTTGTGAGATAAACTACTCCACTTTGTTTACTATGTATAAGATATTAGCTGAAATATAATATTATTTCAGTGAATATGGTACGATTGTTATCAAGTATGAAAATTTTATCAAAACCGAAACACTGACATGGTGAAAACTTAATGAGGAGTAGAAATGTCGCTCTGTGAACTGTACAGAAACTGTTGTCATATTCAGAAGTCAAGAGAAATTGGTAGAAGTACAACCTCTGAGGACCATCAGCAACACAACCATCAATGCTGAGACCATCTCCGCAAATCATTATTTTGTTTTTGATTGATAATAAGGTAATGTAGGCATATATATTTCTAACTGTCTTTTGGATCAAATTCTCGGACACACTCTTTCGGTGGCAGAGAGTATTTGATAACACTCAAAACTTGTTAGTTGAACTACGTATCTAGGAAGTTTTAATTTTCATGACAAACGGGTTTATATGCTCAAAATATATGGGTACTTGAAACAAAAGATAAAATAAATTTTCAACATGTCTACTATAGCCCTACAAGCACTCTTAGCATGGAATTGATCAAAGCCTTACTTCCAAGTTGGTGCAAGATGGCTTACAGTCACAACGTGATATGCATTGTACATGCACCTCAAAGCTCTATTTTCCAATTAATGCACAGCACTTGGGGTATAAGGTGTCTGTTTTGTTGGTACTGTAGAGACTGCTGTGCGAAAGGAAGTAACATATCTTTACTATAGACATAATTGTTATCATAGGACATTTTTCTTGAATCAAAAAGAAACATAAATTATGAACAAAGACAGGACTCGGGCCAAAACGGCATCAACCCAACTGATATCCCAAGCTGTTGTGGACCGAGAAGACTTGACCTACCATTTTATTAGCTCAACTTTGATCAAGTTTGAGCTATTTCTATGGGTTGGCTTCCGCATGTCCTATGTTGCTGATAGCCTGATACTTTATTATCCCTCACAATCCTCTGGTTTTGGTTTTATTATTTGATTATATTTTCTCCTGCAGATCATAAATGATGACGTCTTTTATGAGTACAACAGGACCTTCTCCCGTGTCACCGCTCTCGCATCAAGAGTCACTGGAAAATGCTGCGAGACTGGTTGACAAGCATATTGGTGATGACAAGAATTACCCAGAGCTTTCTGAACAAATCAAAGTAATTTCTCATAGTAAGTCTAAAGTTTTCAAATACTCTACAACTGTCTACAATCGGAAACTGTTTTTCGTTCCTAATTCAAAACAATTGATGTAAAATGCAAAAAATAGAAACGTTTTGTCATTCTAAATCATCCTTTAACCATTAAAACAATGAAATTTTGTATTACTTTTTTCTTCTTTACTCCAGTTTTCATACTTCACAAATACTAATTAGCTTACTTGGACTCATAGATGTATGGGCGTCACCGAAGAATTAAAAAAACTTTGTAAAATATTAGTTTTCCCACACATATAAAGGCAATGTGATGGATGTATAAAATATTTAGCTTAACTGTTAAAGGGGTACTGTACGCCATTTTCATTAAATTTCCGGTGATAACAACGATCTAATATCGATAATATATAGAAACATAAGTAATTTGAGTCGTAGATGTATTCTGTAAACGCTCAGGTTAATAGTCTATCTTAAAATTTAATAATTTAAAAGTTAATAATTTGATATAAATTGAATTTATGACTGGAGCCATAAAATGGCGTCGACTAAATTACGAATTTCCGTGTACACGAAGTAATCAAATAAAGTAATTGAGGGATACTGGATTGTTAAACCGATCGCACACACGATCGTTTAAACATTATGATGATATGGGGAGAAAACTCAAGCTACTCACTGACTAGTGACGATACAATAATTTAAATGAGAATATGGGACTAGTATGCATATAATATAACTTTAATTTGATTCATTTGGTTGAAAACCGTACAAAAATTACTCGACAACGACAATTTGTATTTTTGCATTCCGGTAAATTTGCCATCCGTAACACTACTTCGTACTCAACAGACTTTCAAATAATGGAAAAAGTGTTACCTTATTCTCCGACTCGGAGACTATAGAAACCAACAACAACGTGTTGGGTACAGTATCCCTTTAAGACTTTATGTTGTTTAACTTTACGGTAGGTTCAGAACTCTGAATACATCTTTAATTTATATCACTTTGATTTCAGATAAACCGAGTGCCAGCGGTCTCCATGATTATGACTATCCAAGTCTTTTCGAAGTTGGCATGGGTTTGGATTCACTGGCTGAAGTCAGTACATCAAAACGAGTGCCGCTTCCTCCAGAACTGTTTGAGCAGTTTGACCGTATCCTTAACAACATGTTATGAAGTTTTTATCATATAAAATATGATGGGATGTCATTATTTTAGACCATAATAATTGTGCTATTCTTTCCCTAACCCTACCTACATCCCAGAAATATCTTTTTATTTCCTGTATGAATGATGCATGGATAAATAGAATAATTAAAATATATGGAAAACATGTTTTCTTTTAACTAGAGTAGTCCTGAGAATAAGGTGTCAATTGCAGAATGTGGTCAATTGCAGAATGAGGTCCCCAGAGGTTGAATTTAGTGAAGCTATCCCGCAAAGTGGGCTAGAATCACTAAATTTACCCTCTGGGGACCTCATTCTGCTATTGTGGAGGTTCAAACTCTCCATATTTGTTTAAATCACTGATTCCTTGACAATAATCAGGAATGCAGATGGGCTGCCGGATGGGATTATTTCCCGAAGTTGAGAGAGCTTGGTTACTTATCGACAGTGACATATTCCTGTGGAGATATGAAGACGGGTGTGTATATTTATATTTAACCCCTCTATAGAATTTTAAGCCTTCTTGGCATCATTGTTCCTCTCGGGCCATACAACGCCATATCCTGGTATTCTTGTTCGATATATGTCAACAAACAGGAAACAATTATTTCGTATTAGCCTGCCAAAAATGTTGTCGCATAGAGAGAAGAAAGGTTTTATAAGGGTTACTAACAACTGGTATCCGCTTGTAAAATTTAAATTACTCTGCAAAAAATGTTGTCACTATATAGAGAAGACATGTTTTACAAGGGTAATAATAACAATCTTGTATCCCCCTTGTAAAATATATTACTGTATTTTTGAAGTATATTGCTCCATTTTACATCCGCTAACGGATAGTTTCCAAAAGTAAACGAGTCCAGCACGTATTTATCGAAAAAACTATGAAAAGCAGCTATATTCCCTTCATCATACAAACAGTCTAACAAAATAGAGTTAATTTTCCTGGCTTGTTTCCACGCTTTGTATATGTGGGAATATCTTTTTAATAGAGATGGGGATAAATACGTTACACAGCTTGTTGAGGGGGGATACGTGTGGTATGCCCCGGTTGACTCTTTTATCCCCCTCGGCTATCGCCTCTACCGGGACATACCACACTGTATCCCCCCTCAACAAGCCGTGTAACTTATATTATTGACATATTCTTTTGGAGTTATGAAGACAGGTGTGTATATCTAGTTATGCCCTGTGCCAATGCATTCTCTTATATATGCGAGTCGACCATAGGTAAAAAATTGTTAGGCCAATGCATTCTCTTATATATGCGAGGCGACCTATGGTCGACTCGCATATATAAGAGAATGCATTGGCACAGGGCCGTTCTGTTGGGTAAAGGGTAAGCATAGTCTGGTGAGTTGGATATTTTGGGATTCGAGCATGAAAACAGTCTGTAAACGAGCTGGCTTGCTGCAAGTTCACAAACTGTTTTCATGATCGAATCCATGAATATCCAATGAAACAGGGTATGTTTATTCCCATTGTAGTTTAAAAGAAACATTCACAAAAAACACTTTTTATCGACATTTCATGCTTATGAGATATCCTATTTGTGGTGATAAAATATCTGGGTACGTTCCATTGGGTTACTTGTATAGCACCCGAACCTGTTAACCGTATCTATAGAAAACAACAATATGTTTGACTCGATTACTCGACTCCTGGCAGTGCAATGACGTAATTTTTGCATGTTGCCAATGACACCATGCTCCATTCAAAATTTGTCTTCCGATCAGTGACCGATGATTGGTAAATCAAAAACTAAAATTAGCAGCTGAGCGAGGATACATATTAATCTATAGTATATTTATTTTGAACAATATATTATGCTCTAGTATTTTTAATACCAAAACTATCTGTGTTATTTTTCCTGAGTTCTCTCAAATTGGGGTAACTTAAATTTGAATTTATTGCACACTTGTTCCCACAATACAGTGTTCCTGCTGTCCCATATTTATAAATCCGTACGAATCACGCGTTCCATATGCATCCCGTTGACGCCACACAACATAAATGACATTCGCTTCATCAATGAAACTAGAACTATAAAATAAAAGCATTGTCACACATGTCAAAACAAGCCCTGTATGTGCCGGAAAAAGTTTATATAAGTCTTTATTTTAATTCATGGATTTTAGGACGGGTGGTGTGTAATAAATACAGAACGACATGTGTGTTAATGTGTTTGTCGATATGGAACGTTTGCCATCACGGAAGGATGGAACTCGAGGCTTCGCCTCTCTTTCTAGCCTTCTGTGCTTTCACTTGTGTCATTCTGTGTATCTATTGAGTAACATCTTATTATATTTTATATGAAAATTATTCTTTTTCAGTGGTGATTTGGCATCATTTGATGGACTGAATGACAGAATATTTTGTGCTGCTCTGGTCAGACCCAAACAAGGTGAGGTATATGTACATCTATATCTATTTAGCTAATTTCGATAACTTTAAATATAACATATATCAGCAGGTCACATACCTTCTTTATAAGAAATCATTCAGGATTTGGAATAATAAACTAGATTATAAATTTGAAAACAACTGAACATAATCAATCCATCGTGTTGATATGACTTTCAAAAATATTGTAATATAAAACTATTTTTATTTAGGATGTATTTATAACAAAATATCTTTTGATAATGTGCCTGTCCACTTACAATATAACTCAGATTATTTGCCTCACATTCTTTGTAAGTAAAATTTACCAATAAAATTTCGTTCCCTTTTTCAGATGTAAAGTCACACGTTTATTTATTTCTCAGACACATTTTCTCTTCAAAATGATCCCACTTTTTATGACAAAAATTTCTTAACAGGCATGTTTTTATGTGTTTAATCACGAAATATTAACAATAACATTGGGTGTGAAAAATGACATTTCATGATTAATTGTTCATACATTGTAACAGCCTGTTGTACGATCCAAGTACATATAGTTTAAACAAACCAAAAGAAAACTTTTTTTATCATAAATACCAAAGGGAGATATCTAATACAAGTTGAAATGTGTTAGCTAAATCTATGGCCAATAGTGGACAAAGATTGTGGATATTGTATTATGAAGTCGAACGACAGGATGACTTATATTTTTTAATTTTGGCTGGGCCATAAAAAGCACCAAGCGGGCCATATTTTTGTGAGGAGGCAAGTGTCTGAGATACCGAACATTTTTTTTTTTTCAGAACTAATGTGAATCTCTTACTTACATTACAGGTATCTTCCAGTCACACATTCAGTTCCTCCTCTGTCTCGCGACTCCCGTCGAGATCGTGCTACTGGGTGTCACCTTCTCCAGACCGCAAGAAGGTTTGTTTACAACCTAAAACCCTCAAAATTTAAAATATCAGTTGAGACTACAAACTGCAAAATTTGGGCATCATCCATGTTTTACAACTGCGATTGTGCTTAGTAAGTGCCCACATTACTCCTAAACTAGCAGACATGCAAATTTGGTTAAAACTTATGGGTAGTGTAATGTGCTCAAAGGAGTCGCTCATGTTTCCAGTTGTTCAAAGTTGCATGCGTGGCATGATTGGTAAGGCTCGCCACTCCATTAGTGACGCTGCCTCGCTAAGCAGGCTTGCGTCACCAAAATCATCCTCTGTGGACTTCATTTAGCATGGACTTAGATACAGATTTAAGTTCCTAGATGGTGAAGATGGTGATGTGTACCCATTGGCATCTGCCAATTTGGAGATATATAGACTAAACTAAAAAAGAAAAAGAAACTTTCTAAAGAAGTTTAAACTAAAAAAAACTTTTTAATTTAATAATAAAGATACTTTCCTGAGGAGACGAAGCAGAATGAGGTCCCCAGAGGGTGAATTTAGAGATGCTAGCCTGCTGTGCGTGGTACGATCACTAAATTCAGTCTCTGGCTCTGGGGGACCTCATTCTGTAAATGTCTGTTTTGAGGCCTGTTTCAATACCTATTCCAGATTTCATAAAAAATCGAACCAAAATATTTGGAGAAAAACCCCAAAATGTTATGTTGAGATTCAATATCCTTTCAAATATTTTTGGCCGAGTTGTGTAACAAACTCAATCTATAGTGTGATGAATGATGGTGACCATCTGTAATGCGTCGTAATGTGATAGCTCCTATAAACTTTATCCGATCCGATTTTGACTTAATTTAGTTCATGGCTACTATTCATGTATATCTTGTATGCAAATGGTAACCAGTGTTAACAAGTTTGGATATAGTTTGTCTTTCATTTGAAGAATGAGGTCCCCAGAGGGTAAATTTAGTGACACTATCCTGCATAGCGGTCTAGCATCACCAAATTCACCCTCTGGGGACCTCATCGTTATCAAAAGTACGGTTATCCGGTTGTGGCCTCCTCCAACCGGTTGACACGCCTAACCGAACCGTAATCGGATATCCGGACAACCGTCCCAGCACTACTCTGGGGACCTCATTCTGCAAATGGCAGGCAATTTATTCGCAGGCCTGAGTCTTATCCAATTTTGATTTCAGGAGCTATGTTTTGTAGATTGTTGGCGAGTTCCAATTTTGCGTCTAAATCAATAACTCAAACAGATGTTATCCGAATTTGACCAAATTATGTCATTTTCTTTTTATATTTTCAATTTCCGACATTTCATTTCAACTTAAGCCCATGTGATTCCTGACCGTCTTTCTGCATCTTGATTTTTTTCAGTAAACCATGGCGCCATGACTGAGGAGCTTAATCTGCTCGGTGATCCACTGTTTTCTGTACCGACCGAGAACACGACGATAGAGAGTATAGTTGGTTCAGAAAGTGGGAGGATATTCATGGCCGGCAAGGATGGATGTCTTTACGAGCTCATCTATCAGGTATCTATGTATTCAATATATCACTACATCTGACCACATAGTTTCGGAACTTATAAGTCATTCATGCCCCTGTTGACAAAATGCAGTTGGATGGCATTAGGATCTGGCCCATATTACTCAGGAAATGAAATTACAGTTCCATGTTGAATTTGTTATAAATTTGTCAAGTTATTAAAGACACACTTTAAAAAGAGTTCATAAGATATTTTTTTAAATAACCAGGGTGGAGAAAGGATTTAATAAGCTCAATTGGCAATCTCCTGAAATGATTATATCTCTTCAAACTGTGTTCCCAGTGGTTCTCAGGCATGTAATAATAAAGATGGTATTATGTTATTGATCTGTCTGTCTGTCCGTCCGTCCATTCACTTTTGGTTTCCAGATGAAAACTTTAGTAAGTCTGAATTGAATGGAATGAAATTTGGTTTTTGAGTTTACTAGAAAATACAGGTCAAGTTTATTATTTGGGTTGTGCCGCCAATTTTTATCAAAGATTTTTGGTATATGAGTTCACATGACCAGTATATAGAACGAGTTCGCAAACCAGGTCCGGCCAGATATTTTCAGCAGAGTTATTGGACTTTGTTTATTTTTTTTTGCAAATGGAAGACGTCACATGGCTCATTTCCACAAATGTCAATGGATTTCAAAGATTTTTGGTATATGAGTTCACATGACCAGTATCTAGATCGAGTTCACAAACCAGGTCCGGCCGGATATTTTCAGCAGAGTTATTGGACTTTGTTTATTTTTGTGTGCAAATGGACGACGTCACAGGGCTCATTCCCACAAATGTCAAAGATTTTTGGTATATGAGTTCACATGATCAGTATCTAGAACGAGTTCGCAAACCAGGTCCGGCCGGATATTTTCAGCAGAGTTATTGGACTTTGTTTATTTTTGTGTGCATATGGACGACGTCACAGGGCTCATTTCCACAAATGTCAATGGATTTCAAAGATTTTTGGTATATGAGTTCACATGATCAGTATCTAGAACGAGTTCGCAAACCAGGTCCGGCCGGATATTTTCAGCAGAGTTATTGGACTTTGTTTATTTTTGTGTGCAAATGGACGACGTCACAGGTCTCATTTCCACAAATGTCAATGGATTTCAAAGATTTTTGGTATATGAGTTCACATGACCAGTATCTAGAACAAGTTCGCAAACCAGGTCCGGCCGGATATTTTCAGCAGAGTTATTGGACTTTGTTTATTTTTGTGTGCAAATAGACGACGTCACAGGGCTCATTTCCACAAATGTCGATGGATTTCAAAGATTTTTGGTATATGAGTTTACATGATCAGTATCTAGAACGAGTTCGCAAACCAGGTCCGGCCGGATATTTTCAGCAGAGTTATTGGACTTTGTTTATTATTTTTGGTGCAAATGGACGACGTCACATGGCTAATTTCCACAAATGTCAGTACCTAAAATGAGTTCGCAAGCCAGACTTTTTGACAAAATCCCACCTCTTGTTTAGCACATAATGAGAACGCAAACATTATTAGAGCTGAAACGGTTGACCCATTTTTCTAACCGGTTAACCATCGGGGTTAACCGGATTTCAACCGGTTAACCGCTAGATTTCTAGCGGACTTCTCTCACACTAATTATGTCGACATTATGCCATGCTCCAGGGACAAACCTAGGTGAGAAGTAGTAGCTGAAATAAAGACCTTATTCACGGCATTTAACGATATTCAAAAACACGCATTCACTGTTCTTTTGCTGGCTCTCATGATGGGGAATGAGCAAGTGAAATTTGTGAATGGCAGGGGAGATCGCTTATTTGCCGTGATCAGCATATGTTTGGGCATTTGTAAAACGAGTAAAATAGTATGGGTATTGGTAAAACGAGTAACAAAACTATATATTAAAGATCTGTAATATATCATTATCATCATTGGTATATCCTCCAATGCATTATATATAAAGACAAGAAAGTAATAACTAGAGAACAAAAAGGAAGGTCAGTTAGGTCAGACTCGC
Source organism: Siphonodentalium dalli (assembly GCA_032622095.1). NCBI lineage: Eukaryota > Metazoa > Mollusca > Scaphopoda > Gadilida > Siphonodentaliidae > Siphonodentalium > Siphonodentalium dalli. The sequence goes on from CP136069.1 coordinate 138,756,538, forward strand.
AGTCCTATTCAGTATTCGAGCTATTCGTCGGTATCATGATAGCGGACACTAGTGTTGGGAGGTTATATAATTTACGTTTCGGTTTTGGTTTTAGTATGCAATCACTTAACATATAGCAATTACTGCCAAATTGAGTGTTAATTAGTCCCACAGGCACAACCAGTTACAGAGTAGCATGGAGCATCAATTTCCTTGATAAAAGGGAAGATTATTGAAGAAGTTTTGGGTTGCTTCAACTACGATGTCTGTTTGGTCACTCAATTGAATTGATCATATTAAATCACAACAGGGAGGAAGCACGGGAAGAGTGAAGTCATTGTGCAGCTGATCTCAATCTTCAAACTTTGTCGACTTACATAGTTTTTATAAACCCCACTGTAAAACAGTTTTATATATAGTATGTCGTGGTGTGATTCCAATTTGAATCCATGTTGCTTCGTGCAGTATTGACTATTAAGTTACGAAAGCACGCATTGCCACACAACGCCATTTTTACGTTGTCACTTCCTTGTGTGCATTCAGACTTGATACACAGTGACTGCACACGCGCTTTTGTCGGAAGAAAACTTCAAAGGGTCGGAATTGATTGAAGGTCGCCGAAACTTCCAGTCAGTTCGAGAATTGCTACTAAGTATCTGATACTACCGCGTGTACCAATTAATGCTTGCATTGCACTCTACTATCGGTGACACGGGATTTAGTATTAGTTTTGCATCATTTAACCTAATATTTTGAGGATTATTCACGTTCACATTCAACTGACAACGGGATGCGGTTACGTCCGGTTCATTTTTTTCTAACCGGTTTACGGCGCTAACCGGATGCTAACCGGTTAACCGTCTAACCGTTTCAGCTCTAAACATTATTGAGAATGAACTTCCCCAACTGCACAATTCGGCGGGGGATACCATCGTCTGTGACTGCTTGTTACCATTGCTATGGCCCTCTGTTGGAATTACCACGGTTGTATTTTGCCATGCCCTAGCAATGCTCTTGTTGGTGATATGTTTAAAATAAAAGAGAGTTCAAATAACTTCAGTGTGGAAAGTTGGACATAGCATCTTTCTATCTAGTGATGTTCCGATAATCGGAATCGGCCATAAGCCGATAATAGCCCATCGGAAATTAATCGTACCTCGCAGTTGAACATCGGCTTTCACCGATTGTCAAAACAAATAAAAACGTTCTAGTATCTAAGCGCAATGTGCACGCTTTAATAAACGTACGCAATACAACCGTGGTGTTGAATGTAAAACGCAGTTGTAACAGCCTAACAAGAAGCCATTCGCATTATCCAAACAGTCTGATATGATTATATATTATAAGAATGGCAATACACATGCCCGACGTACATCCCGTGTAATATGAAGTTATTGGTTCAATCGCGTTAACACGAAATAGTTTCAAAGAAATCTTTAATTAAAAAGCTGACCTCATTACAGTGTAGCTTCCTGTAGAACACGTGCCATGTGACGTCACATGCTATGTCAATAACTTGAAGCACACTGAATGAAGTAGTACAGTCGTGATCAGAACTGTCTTCAATAACGACCAACGTGAGTAGGGGCATAATTAGCTTTTTCGTCTGTACAACGTATGCTATGAAATACGCTTAGATCCACGTTGAACTTGGTTGAACTCTGTCTCGCGAAACAAAAATTTAGCAGGCGGAACTATAAAAGCTTCCGAGTTGTTAAAAGATAAAAGGTGTGACCAATGGAAACTTGGGAAATCTCAGACAAATATGACAGCAATTATTATCAATCAATCTAAATTTAGTTAATAATCATCGCCATTCCATACATTGTTGCAACTTACAAGTATTCAATCAAGACTTTTACACCGCATGCAAGTATTCCACACACGGTCATAACGTTACTCTGAGTCGTCACCTTTGATCTTTTTGTCAAAACAACTACCGGTATACATCAAAGGAAGCACACAACCGAGGTCGGCAGAAATACTGTGGCGACAATGTGTATATATTTCTTTGATGTATTTGGCTTTGAAACTCTGCGGAATAGGGAGTGCATTGGGTGTATATAGGTCCATTGTAGGAACAAACGCACAATATATATAAACATCGGAATCGGCCGATTGTGCCTCCAGTTATCGGAAATCGGTCCGATAAGCTTTTTCATTATCGGAACATCACTATTTCTATCACTTGAATATAGCATATTTGTATCACTTTGGATTTGAATTTAGAATACTCAGGGTTGATTTTGGATCTGGTCTGTGGCCAAATACAGGTTTTGTTTATGTCAATCATTATGAGCAAACAGCGGGCGTATTAAGCCATGCTCTAGTCACATACTTTTCATAAAGGCATTGCTTTGCCCTGCCAACATAATAGCTAACTTCACAGAAGAAATTCTGTTTCTAATTTTTCTGTATTTCCCTATTTATTTATAGGCCTACGATGGATGGTTTAGTCGGAAGTGTAAAAAGATCAACCATTCAAACAGCACACTCTCGTTCTTCGTTCCATCATTCCTCAACTTCACTTTCAGTGAAGACGGTAAGATTATTTAGAATTCCCATCCGTGAATCCCCATATCTAGGTTACACCAACAGTATATCTTCAAAATTTACTTTGGTTGCACTAACTTATAATACACTTTCCGAACAAGAACCAGTTGTCAAAAAATTGGTCTTTCAATTTTAAAACGTTGGTGTTGCATGCTATATCTGACACTCACTTAACTTTTTAGCTTTTATTTGTTTCCTCATGGCAGATTTATCATACAATTCTCGATATGTAGAAAAGCTGAATGGCAACACCTCACAATGGTATTGTTACTACAGAAACATTAATTTTATCAAATATTTAGTTCACTGAAAAATATTAAAGGGACTCAAGGCATTCAAAGAGGATTCATGTGAAATAACATAAAAGTCTGTAAAACAACTGTCAACAAGTACATGTAAAAAATAGATTAATTTTATTCTTTTATTCTCATTATTTATAACTCACCAACAATGGTTTCAACACATTAAATATTGTTACTGGATAACTATCAATAATGAATATAAGAACAAAGTTGATCTATTTCTCCATTTTCTTCTTAGTTTTGATGTTTTTACCGACTTTTATATTTTATATTTATATTTTTTTTAACCATTTACCCACTGCGAGTGCCTTGGGTCCCTTTAACAAGTATAAAAATGAAAACAAAAAGTTAATGTCAAAATAGCAATACAGCCAAAGCCTAGATGCAACATAACTTTATAATTGTTTCAAAATAAGATAGATCAGTAATTTTACCAGCCCTATCTTCCTAAATGATATTGGGACTCCTGACTACATCATCTTAACAATTGCTTTTTTCCAGATCCTTTAGTTCAGATTAATATTGACAATACAAGACACATCCTTTATGGCAGAACACAGAAAGGAAATATCCAGGTATATATGACTAAACATATCATTATTATACCTATACAAACAAGTGAATGGTGGGTATACTGGACTTATACATGTGTCCCGTCCTCCGTCCTTAATATCGAGGTATATATGACTAAACATATCACTAATTATACCCATACGAACAGAAAGGAAATATCGAGGTATATATGACTAACACATCACTAATTATACCCAGAAAGGAAATATCGAGGTATATATGGCTAAACATATCACTAATTATACCCATACGAACAGAAAGGAAATATCCAGGTATATATGACTAACACATCACTAATTATACCCATATGAACACAGTGAATCAGTCCTTCCCAGGAGACGGGAGCATTTGCTCTCGCACCTGTACACACTCACAATTTTCAATTTACAGGTGCTAAAATGTGCACTCGTCCCTCTTGTCAAAATGATTATGATGACTGTAATCGTTGATTCAATATTGAACTATATGAAGGTTTATTTTGATCCTTTTCTGTTTCAGTTCAATGATGGGCATGTCAAAGTGTGACTACATGTATAAATTTATGTCCCATTATGACATTTTGTTTGAGAAACACCCAACTTATTATTATATTACAGGGTGCAATTACACCCGTCGTATGAATTGCGGGAGCAAATAAGTGCTCTTGTTGTGTTTTCCTCCTGACAAGGACTGGTGAATGGTGGGTATACTGGACTTATACATGTGTCCCGTCCTCCATCCGTCCAAATGGATATCTCATGCATAGGTTATTGGATCTCAAAAACATTTCAGAGAAATATCCTTTGCAAAATGTGAAGCCTGATATTAACCCTTTACCCAACAAACCGGCCAAAACCGGCCAAATAAAGCTTCAACAGCCTAAAATATCTTCGGTCTGTCTCAATAGAACCATACAAATATGGATATCATTGGAACCGGCTCCTTGACCACATTGTGATAGTTACAGTTATGCCCTGTGCCAATGCATTCTCTTATATATGCGAGTCGACCATAGGTCGCCTCGCATATATAAGAGAATACATTCTTTAACAATTTTATAATTTTTAATGTGTTAAGCCAATGCATTCTCTTATATATGCGAGGCGACCTATGGTCGACTCGCATATATAAGAGAATGCATTGGCACAGGACCGTTCTGTGGGGTAAAGTGTTAACAACCCTGTCACATGCAGGCCTCAAAATATGACTCTGGACATTTGCAGAATGAGGTTCCCAGAGGGTGACTATAGTTATGCTACCTCGCACAGCGGGCTATCATCACTAAATTCACCTTCTAGGGACCTCATTCTGCATGGCCTTATCTGCTATGGGAGACCTGGACTCAGATATAAGTTCCCAGATGGTGAAGATTATATGATGTGCACCCATTGGGCACCTCAATTATGCAATGTTTCGTCTCTCAATTTGGGGATATAGAGAAACTAAACTAAAAAAGAAAAAGAAACTTTGTAAAGAAACTAAAAAAATTGTTAATTTGATAATAAAGATATTTTTCAGAGGAGATGAGTCCTAAGCAGAATAGGGTACCCCAGATGGTGAAATTAGTGATGCTAGCCCACTGTATGGGGTAGCGTCACTATATTCACCCTCTAGGCACCTCATTCTGCACCATATTTTGAGACCTGGTCTCATGTATTAGTACCTGAACTATTAAAAATCACACCCTATCTGTTTCTCTCCAGGTGTTTGACTTAGGCCATGATGGCAAGAGTACAAGTAGGGTGGCATCCATGAGTCAACAAAGCATTGTGAATTATGCATCGTCAATAGCTCCGTAAGTAAAACTTAGAATTATGCATCGTCAATAGCTCCGTAAGTAGAACTTAGAGCTGCATTTGTTGATTATCTCACAAACGTTCATATGGCTTTCTATATCTTTTTGAATATATAGTACATTATATGTATTGTGTTTTAAATCTATATTTAAATTTAGAACTTAATGCCGCCGCTGTTGGTAGTCTCACAAATGTTCACAGGATTATGCTACATACCTCATTATGTTTTTTTCTCTATGTTAACTTAATTCAAGTTGAATTATGTTTTCCTTAAGATGTGCAATCTGATTGGTTGAGAACTGCTAACCTAAATTAGTAAACGGGGGAAGAATAACAAAGATCAGGAAGTCATACAGTTGGACATTCGGGTATTTGAGCAAGGAAAAAAGCAAGTTAGGCTGATGGGTTCAATCTCACAAGGCAACGATCACACTTGTAGTCATATTTTCATAACAGTTTCAAATGTATTTAGTTTGTCACAACGATCACTTTCATTGTCAGCTTTTCATATCCTCGCTTAGAACGAGACTTGTTTCATATTTTGAGCTGACGAGAAAAAAATACAACTAAAAATTAAAGATATCTGTAAAGTACAAGTATTGAATCTATGTCCTAGAATGCGAAAATGTGGGGAAAATGATGTATCAGCACTTACTCAAATTTTAATTCATGTGCTGCTATTTGTCTCAAATGATGTCGACTTTTAAGCGGCCATCCACTGCATGTCATGCGTGAAACAACAAGATTTAAAAAGCTTTCTACATTTATGATCAGCCTGAAAACTAACAATGAATGTAGAAATTAATATTATTCACTAGAAAATAGGGCCCTGTAAATATTTAGAGAACCGATTTTAAGTTTTTATCGCCGTTGTGACAACATCGCACAGCCGATTCAAACATTTTGAATATCCAATTTTGTGATGATGAAATATAGGAGTGATGCATCCTCGATATTTGTCATAATATGATAATTTCTTATTATTAGAGGTTTGTTCACTTTAGGTATACTGTCAAATAGATCATATAAGGGACGAACTTTCCAAAAGGGCATAGCATTACTTGTTAGCTCCACCTATTGCCATGGCTTGGTATCCGTCGTCCGTGTGTGTGTGCGTGTATGTGTGACTCGTCAACAATTTCCTTTAGCACTGGCTACAGGTCGTAGCTTTGGTCGGATCATCATGAAATTTGTCATGGATGTTAACAATGACATGAAGATGGGAACGAGTCATTTTGAGGTCATTCGGCCAAAAAACATGGCCGCCAGCAGCCATCTTGGATTTTACTCTTTGCATGACTAAATCCTTTGGCACGGGCTACAGGTCGTACCTTTGGCCGGATCATTATGAAATTTGTCATGGATGTTGACATTGACATGTAGATGGGAACGAGTCATTTTGGGGTCATTTGTCAAAAAAACATGGCCGCCAGCGGCCAACTTGGATTTAAAAATTCAATCCATTAGCATGGGCTACAGGTCGTACTGTTCGTCTGATCGTCATGAAATTTGTCATTGATGTTAATATTGACATGTAGATGGGAACGAGTCATTTTGGGGTCATTCGGCCAAAAAACATGGCCGCCAGCAGCCATCTTTGATTTTACTCTTTACATGACTAAATCCTTTGACACAGGCTACAGGTCGTATCCTTAGTTGGATCATCATGAAATTTGTAATGGATGTTGACATTGACATGTAAATTGGAACGCATTTTTTTGGGTCATTGGCAAAAAAACATGGCTGCCAGTGGCCATCTTGGATTTTACTCTTTGCATAACTAGGCCTTTCAACTTTCCACATTCCTAATCACTCCATTGACTGTAAGGCGACACCAATTTTTAAGTCTGGTTTACGAACATGTGGGGAGAAATAAAGTAGATGCAGGAGGGAAAAAAATAAAAATAAAAAAAATTGTCTCCCCCCAATTTATATCAAGTAAATCGTGGAATTTTACATAAATTTTACAAAAATTGTGAAAAAATGTTTGAATGAAATTCTGAACCAAACAAGACATTTCTTGTCAGGAAATACATGAAAATATGGATCTGTAAATGATCATAAGCAGAACCGGATGCGACAGCACATGAAAATCAGTACGCGTGTAAAAAAATTTGGGAGAAAAAAGTTTTATTTTTTTTCATGAAATGGAAAAAAATTTGTAGGAGGTGTTCGTAAACCAGACTTAAAAATTGGTGTCGCCTAACACATGAAATTATTCCCTTTCCATGTTGAGCTACAGTGTCATTGACACTTTCATTAATTGTGTTATTGGGATGGTCATAGATTTGTCTGTACCCAAATTTTCGCAAACTGCATTATGGGTGGACACTACATGTCAATATATCGCTAGTTAGTGCACATTATCATGACATGAATATGTATGCAATCATGTGGTACAGACGATCCCACTTATTAACATAACGGATAAAAACATATCCCGTTTATAACCATATTATGTTCCTGCACCAAACCATTTACACTGTATTATATGTTAATTTCTACCCTCTAATAACATAAGATTTTGATAGACCACCGGTTATAAATATAGAAATATGCAATAACATGTTAGCCACGTGGGTGAAACTATGCACACATGCCAGTTAATCGAGAGGCCATTATAGTTAATTATGTAATTCAATCAATGCCAAGACTGCAAACAAAGAGAAACAAGCTGTGAACGACCACATGGGCGCTTAATATACTGATAGGCCTGTCAGCTAATTGGTTTTTATCACTTACAATCCGGCATGTGTGCTCTTTTTAATGTACTTTGACAGGGCTTCGAATTCCATGTCCAAAACGTTCCAATGTCGCGACATTGCATCACCGCGATCAAGCTTAAAATAAGAACCTAATTTGTATGCATAGGAAACGGATGAGTATGTTTACTTAAACCCGGTGACATAGTCCCACGCTGTCTGATTCATATCATATAAAACTCAAGCCATACTTTCTCTCATCATAACCATCCAAAATGTCACTCGGAGTTAAATACGAAGTTGATAAATTGCTTGAGCAAAAGCTTTTCACACAGACTGAGTTAGCGAAGAAATTTGCGTGTTCACAAATGCAGATTTCGTACATCAGCAACAAACGCGACGAGTGATCGACAGCCACACACAAAATCACACCGAGGACAGCGACGATGATGATGAAGAAATAAGAATTCCCGTAACCACATCCGAAATGAGGGAGACGTATAGAACGCAACGACAGTTCTTCGAGGAGAATGATGTTCCGGGCTTCAGTTTTCAACACTTCTATGAAAATCAAAAAGCCTTCCAGGAATGGTGTCACAAAAACAAGCGTCAAGGGAAAATCACCGAGTTCATAAATTGGATTCCTTGAACAATTGTGCTACTGTGTGTGAAATGTCTATGAAATAAATAATAATTATATTTGACTCATAATAAAAATGAAAGTAAAGCTTGTTTTATTTCGTGGAATTCCCAGCGGGAAATCCCCTATTCACTCCAATGTCTACAGCAGATAGAGTTACTCCTCCTGACTTGTAACCGTATGTTGAATTTAGTGAAAATGGAAGCCGACTCGCGGCGCTTAAATTCACTTGTTTCTGGTTCTTTTTCATGCATAATACATGCATCAAGATTGATTCTACAATCATTCATCAAAGTTATGTTGTGTCAAGTTAATTTTGGTGACATAAAAAGAAGAATAGTTGAAAAATAAATAAAACAACCGGCATATTCAATGATTGATGATGGCGATAGAAAACGTGGTCAAATGTCCATACAAAGTACACACAAAATGGGCCAATATCGGAATCCCGCACATAAACATCCACGCTTATTAACATAAATTCCTCTTGCACATAGGCTATGTGATAAAGCGGGATTAACTGTATTCATATCAAACCGGATCATAATTAATGATTAACTGCAAAATGCCTAATTATTTTTGCACATACACATAAATGTACTATGAAACAATTTACTTGAATTAGTAAATCTTAATTGAATTGTATATCACTTATACAACTGGAGAATTGCACATGTGATGTTATTTTCTGTCAACATACTTAAAATTGAAATTTATCGACACCTTATAGGAATAAAATCAGGACTGACTTCAAAGACCTACATTTTGGACTGGCGGCTAGCCAATTTGATTTGAGATTTGATTCAATGTTGATATCTGTTCCTCAATTTGATATCTGGTTTTGAATCTGCGGAAAAGTTCCCTTTTGCAGGGGCCCTAACTAGCAAGAACAGACACTTTTGTTTTTTGGCACTTTGTCGTAAATTTGCTTGATATGATTCTTTGAGATTAAGAACTTTTCATTGTTTATCTTCACAATAATATATTTTACTTAATTTCAGCACTATTGATAGATCATGTTTCCAAAACATCGTCCACATAGAGGCTTTGAAGAGGACAGAGTCCTACAACCTTCACTTGATGGCCATAACTCAGTCAGGTAACATAACGACTTTTGTAGCTAAATTAATTAATTAAACCCATATACCCTGTGCCAATGCATTCTCTTATATATGCGAGTCGACCATAGGTCGCCTCGCATATATAAGAGAATGCATTGGTCTAACAATTTTTCATCATTTGTTATTATTTTTTCTATTTTTTACAATTTTAATAAATTTTTTTAAATCTAAAAAAAATAATTTTAGGGCCGATTTTACAGACAGTAAATTAGGGCCGATGAGATCGGCCCCTGGCACTGAAAGGGTTAAAGATTATGTTTCTCTTCACAGCAAGTTTTATATAGATTCCAAGGTATAAAATAATAGATATCAATCAAGGATATCTGCCTGGGATTCTGTGGATTTATAAAAATCATGTTGTTGTTTTAATAATTACCCAGAAGAGGTAGACTATCCTCAACTTATTATTTGGTGAAAAATGACGTCTTCACTAAAAGGAATTAAAAAGTTTTCTTCTGATAATATTAATGTACTTAATTTTGTGACTAATTTTGAATGTTCTTTTTTTCTGATATTAAATACTCTTAGGCATCTCCAATATAAAACGTTAATGCCTCCAGTGCTGGAGAATGCATTTGTGAGTAAACAGAACAAAAATTAGAACAAAAGCTAGAAAATAACATTAATGCCCACCAGCTGAACAGAACATGCACATATATACACATATAAACATACATGCATACCTATATTCATAAATATGTATACATAAATGCATACACATGCATGCACATACATACACATGGTACTCAACAAATTTAAAAATATAAACATGGATTTATTTCCATGAAACAATATAATTAATAGAGAAAAATGCCAAAGTAACAGAACAATCTGCCAGCAAACATTTCCTTCGCCATATAATTTAGTAAAAATAAACATAAACCAATCATCATAAATGTATTATTTTTTTTAGAATATCTGACAATATGGGAAAAAAGTTATAGGATTACTTGCCAGAAAATACAGTCACGTGATGGGCCAATCAGCTGATCGGTCATGTGACTTACCTGAGTAAATCTTCCACAACTTTGAATTAGAGAAATTGTTAACTCTGTGTTACTTACTTATAGAGTAATAATTAGGCAATTGATTGCTTCAAGTCTGAGGGGAGCAAAATGATGTATGTTGTTCTGCTTTTCTTACTGTTATTTTGCCTATACCCCAGATTTTAATATGAAACATTTGTTTCAATCAGGTGTCAGACTGTATTTCACAACCAACTCATTTGGCAGCGCCAAGTCAAGACCAACAACACTAATCCTTGTGCATGTTCGTATGCCACCCGGTTTCACAGCTAGTCCTATACCCAGCAAGCCAGAAAACGTACAGATGGCCTACCATAACAAAGGTATGTATTGTGATTCAGAGACTTATATGTACCATGGTCGTTTGTTGAAATTATTATCTGAATATTTCCTAAGGGGACTACTCATCAATGAGTATTTAGTACAGAAATGTTTAGGAGTAAAATATAAAAAAATTAAATCGCCGCCACCCCAATTTTCCGCTGACTACCTCTATTTCCTGTTACATTACATTTATTTTACTTCAAGGAAAGTAGATTTATAAGGTCAACGAAATTTTATTAGGTAGTTAATACTTTCATATTGTAATTATGTATGCAAATTGCGAAGGTAACTAGGGACGTAAACCGGCATAAATGATGTTATTTGATTTTTGGACATATTGCCATCCATAATTCACCGTAATTGATAACAAATGTGTATGTATTTTTGCTCTAAAACATCTACATCCAGGTTAGAATAACTATAAAAAAAACATTTATAGTATTTAGATATAAGCTGCACTCCAATTTGCATGTCATGAATGCTAATTAGTTTGCTTGACTTCATAATTGTAAGGGCATCATCGAAGTAACGAATGAAAAACTTAGGAAAATGAAAGATTTCCCAGACAGAAGGCTTGGTTTGTGTGAAGGATAAATAAAATATGTGGTTAACCTCTTCGCTGCTAAATGACGTTATGACGTTGTGTGCTGGGCTGTTGACGTTATTGCTATTTTCCAATGGGAATATATAGCGGGAATGTTAAAAGAACCATAAAAGTGACTCAGCTGAAAGGCTATTATCGTTCACAATCGTGGAACATCATACACTGTTTGAAACGTCGAGATACAGTTATTCTGATGCACTAATCTCTGAGTTCCAGTTATGTATGATGGCCTACTGCTAGTGAGCTGAAGTAGGTCCGTAGGACCATATAGCACACGGCGAGCACTTTTACGTCCGTAATAGATATGGACGTCATAGCAGCGAAGAGGTTAAGCTCTCGCTTAAACTGTTTATGGGGAATTTGCCAATCTATTGGATTATGCAGTCCTGACCTGTTAATGCCCAAATCCCCATCACAGACATAAACATATTAAGCGATAGCACTAGCTACAAATTATATATATATATAATAAAGGCAGTGTATGTTGCCAATTTGGATATGAAAACAGGAAAGTTAATCAAGATTGTTTACTTTGTAAACCTGAACATCACATTACTTCAAATTGTAGTTGCTTTGCCCAACGTGGTTTTCTTGTTTTTACAGGCACCACCTTACTAGTGAGCAATCCAACTGAGAATCAGCACATTCTGACAGCTATCAGCAATGACTCCTTCCCATTCCAACAACAACTTATGGAATCCCAGGTAGAGTACAAGTCAAGACCAAATGTGACCCTCCATATCAAATCCAGTCGGAAGTCAGGATTTTTTTACCCTGTGCCAATGCATTCTCGTATATATATGCGAGTCGACCATAGGTCGCCTCGCATATATAAGAGAATGCATTGGCTTAACAATTTTTTATCATGTTTTTTAAATAAATGTTTCTTACAATTTTTAGGACATAAAATAAAAAAACATCCATTACCCTGCAGGGAGCCCCACACATATATAGAAGCACATAGAAGAGTGCTGTCTGCTCATGTTTGTCTGGGGCTCTGTATGGGTGAAATTATAAAATTGTTAAAGAATACAAGAACAAATTATTAAAATTGTAAAAAATTGTTAGGCCAATGCATTCTCTTATATATGCGAGGCGTCCTATGGTCGACTCGCATATATAAGAGAATGCATTGGCACAGGGCAAAAAAATGCCGACTTCCGACTGGATTTGATATGGCGGGTCACAAATAACCAATTCCTGTAAGCTTTTCTAGGTTGTTTGGTTTTAACTTTTAGGTCACAAAAAAATTATGTTTTGTTTCACGATAATTTTGTTTCTTCAAATCAGTGCGGACATAACTTCTAATACCTACATTGCATGTTGGAAACATTGTATTGTCGGTAACCATTTTATTTGAGACTAAACTTTTAAGTAGACATCTACATGGATCCCAAACATTGTCTGTGAAAGCTCTATTATTTCTTTTATTTGCATCGGTACAAACAGGTACTAAATGCAGTTGAACTAAATGAGCAAACATAGATGAAAAACAATGTTCAAAATTACAACGACACAAGATGATCCATATTTGGTATTTTGTTGCTTATTTTCGTTGCATGCTTATAACGCAAGCTTGGATATTTTTTGCAATGTCTATAAAAAAATGCAGGGGTTGTAACATATTTTTTTTTTGGTCTTAATGTGAATAAATAACATGACAAATTTAAATTTTTCAGACTACAGTTACACTGAATGACAATGTTTGGGCAATTTGTGAAGTTACCAATAACAACATGATACCGCTGCTACCAAAAGAAGTTGATTCGACTACCATCTACCCACCCGCTGTTGTTACGCAGCATCTACCTATACATAGGAAATTCATTCTACTCAGCTCCAAGGTTAGTAACATCTGGTTACCAAGTCTAAAAATAAGGTTCCGGACATGTGCAGAATGAGGTCTACAGAGGGTGAATTCAGTGCTGCACAGTGGGCTAGCATCACTAAATTCACCTTCTGGGGACCTTATTCTGTTTAGGCCACATCTTCTCTGGAAAGTATCTTTAACCCTTTCACAATGGGAGCTGCGTTGGTGCAGCATTAAAGATCCTGTGCCATTGCATTCTCTTATATATGCGAGTCTCCCATAGGGAGCCTGGCATATATAAGAGAATGCTCTGTCTTACAAGGTCAAGGTAAATATATAAGAGAATGCACTGGCTGTCTGGCATAGGGTCTTTAATGCTGCACCAGCACAGCTCCCATCATGAAACGGTTAAGAAATATATTGAATTGTACACAAATAGTCTAATTGTTAGTACATATTTATAATAATCTTAATATCCAATATTATTTTTTAATTCAGTTTTATGTTTTTTTGTGATATTCCCGTTATATTTTTCCACTGGAAAATTCCAATGATGTCAACAGCCCAGCACACTATGTCATAACGTTATTTAGCAGTGAAGAGGTTTAATATCCAATATTATTTGTTTAAATACACTGGTATTATTATATTGTTACTTTTCAGGGAACTCACATTTTCACCAAGTTACGTCCCGTGGACCAGCTTCGGCAGCTGTTTCTTGATTACCAAGGTCCTGAGGCAGAGGAAGTGAGGGCATTCTTCAGGCTCCATAAGGTATAGAAATGGGAGGTGACCTTCCTGTTCAGGCCAAGAGGAATTAGCTTTAAATATTTTTCTCTCTTGTTACGAATGTTGGTGCTCTATTCGTTATTGGGTCCCCTGTGTAGTATAGCTATAATCTGGTATGTGAGGTTGAATATACTATGGTCGGAAATGTTTATAAAGTGGAATGTCAATAGAAATTCTTGAAAATTGGCAAATGGTTCTCATTTGAGAAGCCGTAGTCCAAGTTTGATTTCGGTCATGGTCCAATGATTTTGACAGTTATGCCCCTTTATTTACTTAGAAATCCTAGTTTTTGCATTGTCCAGATGATAACTTCAGCAATATTCAATATAATTTCTTGATATTTTGTATGTGGTTCACCTTTTTTTTGGTTATCCGGATGATAACTTGAATATCTTTAACAACATTTCTTGATATTTGGTAAATGATTTACAGTTCAGAAAATACAGGTCAAGTTCAAATTTTTACATGGTCCAATGATTTATGACGGACTTGTGTGGCTTATCTCTTGATTTTTTGTGTGTGGTTCACATTTGAGAACATGCAGGTCATCATCAAGTTGGAGTCAAATTTTTGCTAGAATTTGACATCTTTGTTGTTAAAAAAGCCAGCATCCCAAAAAGCCACCATGTTTCGGGGGAAGTGGGTTCTGCGACCATTTATTTTATTGACAACATATGAATAAAAACATGGATATCACAAACATTATACACAATAAGTAAGCGTATGTTGTATATTGCTCTGGGATGACCTAGCCAGTATTCCTGCACATTTGATTTAGATATTATCTGCTCATACTATTCTGTGTAGTTATACCCCCACTTTCGAAGACTGCGTCCATCCGTCCGTCACGCTTTCTCCCTCCTTGCGTCCATCGCTCCGTCGGTCGGTCCGTCCGTCCGTACGACATCATAACTCGAACAACTATGAACCGATTTCAATAATTTTTTGTATGCTATCTCCTTAGGACGGTCTCTCCGCATGATGCTAATTGCGGTTCGGTCCGACATTTTTTTTTCATGTTACGCCTCATTTTCGACTTATTTTGACTTAGAAAATTCTGTCCGACTTAATAACTTTAACAAATATGAATCGATTTCAATAATTTTTGGTATACATTGTTCTCACAATACCCTCTCTACATGATGTGGCTAGGGATTGGCTCAAACTGTTTTTCGTAATATTACACTTAATTTTCGACTTATTTTGACTTAGAAAATTCTGTCTGACTTAATAACTTTAACAAATATGAACCAATTTGAATAATTTTTTCTGTACAAGCTTCTTGTGACACCATATCGATATAAATAGTCCGAATTTTTCTTTAAAGTTAAAAGTCTTTTTTGTTGGGTTTACAGATAATGCGGGTTGAATTTGCCACGGTGGGGGTATGCTAGCACTCGAGTGCACACCTCTTGTTTGTATGTGGTTCACATTTGAGAACATGCAGGTCATCATCAAGTTGGAGTCAAATTTTTGCTAGAATTTGACATCTTTGTTGTTAAAAAAGCCAGCATCCCAAAAAGCCACCATGTTTCGGGGGAAGTGGTGTTTGCGACCATTTATTTTATTGACAACATATGGATAAAAACATGGATATCACAAACATTATACACAATAAGTAAGCGTATGTTGTATATTGCTCTGGGATGACCTAGCCAGTATTCCTGCACATTTGATTTAGATATTATCTGTTTATACTATTCTGTGTAATTTAATTTACAGATTGATCAAGCCTGTGCAACCTGTTTGATACTTGCTTGTTCAAAGCTTGCTGCAGAACCACAAGTAAGTTCTCTCTAATAAATTTGTCATTCTCTGTAGTGGGTTCAAAAAGTTATGATATTAACCTGTTCTATACTAAATACTCATTGATGAGTAGTTGTCTCTTAGGAAATGTTCAGATAATAATTTTCTTTCTGTGCTTTTATTATCTGTTGTCTGCTTATATTTCCTGAAAAACCCCTCCAGATGACTAATAGACCATTTCAATGTATACTTTATAACTGAGTGGGAGATTCCATTTACTATATAAAGCATTATGGTTAAATAAATACAATAAACACTATATTCTGATATATCTCATCCAGGCTTCATAATATCAGGGATTTTTCTGCCTATTTTGGGAATGGGTCCGGGTCCGTTCGAATTGGGAAAAATGTGTCTTTACAGACCAAAATTGGGAATTTTCCATGTTTTAGAAAAATTCAATTAATCACTGTTACACACAAGTAAATAGTACTAATACCGTAATTTTCAGTGTATAACGCTACTTAAACACAGGTAACTCAAAGATGGAGTAAAATCCCAGCCCATTGGGGTCCATTTCTCAGCCTCAGGTAAGTTGAAAATTCACAGATAACAACGGAAGGATTCAAGCCATCCACCAAATTTCATCGGAAAAACGGTAATAATAGTGCGGGGGGGGGGGGGGGGGGGGGGGGGGGGGGGGATTCCAGCAAATGTTTATAAAATTAACAGTGAGGACGTGAAATTTTTCTTCTCCGCAAGATTATATTTTTGTTTAAATGGAGCCAGCCCACGCTGCCACAGTAAAAAATGTGTATTCCGGTAACCACATGGTGCGTCGCCCTCAATAATGAGATAATCCTGTTGAAAACGTGCGCAAACGTCATGGATACACGGCTTAATCGTAAACCGATGAGTCCACTTTTAACGGAATGCGGGGGGATGTGTATTCTGGAAGAACATGGTGCATCCCCCTGATAATGAGATAATCCTAGCAACCACGTGCGCGAAAGTAATATATACTGGCTTACAAGTCGGATGCGGCCACTTTCAAATGAATGCGGGGTGGTAAACACCTGGCTCGCCCTGCTATGTTTATTTGTGGGAATTCCTCTCAAGCGAGTGACGTATTTACTATAATAACTGTCAAACTTTGATAATTATTCAATAAACCCGATGATATTATATACCTGCCAGCAATTGGGAATTTGGTGGTTGAAAATTGGGAATAAAGGTGCCTTTTTCCCATTGGGAATGCGGCCGTTTACCGGACCCTGAGGACACCTAAAAAAATCCCTGAATATGGTGCTGGGCATTTGTAAAATGAGCAGGCTAGTGTCACCAAATTCATCCTCTGGGGACCTCATTCTGCATGGCCTCATCTGCTATTGGAGATCTAGATACAGATTTAAGTTCCCAGATGGTGAAGATGATGATGTGCGCCCATTGTCACCTCGATTATGCATTGTGTCTAAGGCTACCTCGATTCATCTCGATTCCGATGCATTTGTGTTATAAAGTTCACAATGCAATGCATCATATTGGGGGAGTGTGATGCGATGCAAAAACTTTTCATGTATGCAGAGTTATATATAGTCAAAGATTCAAACTTTACTCTCAAAAACTTCCCAAGGGCAGATCTGGGGACTGTATTAGCTACTATTAGTCTAATTCTAATACCTGGCCATGCATTCTGGTCATTTTATGATGAGAATATACATACTAAAAATGATTAAGTGGTTCATCTAGTTTTCACAGCCGTCAATTGCCAAAAATTTGCATCACCGATACTCATCGCATCGTGTTAGTAAATCGCGATGCACATCCCATCGTGAAAGTCTGAATTGTTGCAGCCCGTGTCGTCTGCCAATTTGGGGATATAGAGAAACTAAACAATTAAAAAAAAAAGAAGAAAATTAGCTTTCTAAAAATGTTTCTAATTCTAAAGAAACTAAAAAATAACTTGTTTAGACCTAAGCAGAATGAGGTCGCCAGAGGGTGAATTTAGTGATGCTAGCCCATTATGCGGGATTGCATCACTAAATTCACCCTCAGCGGGACCTCATTCTGCAAATGTCTGGCCTCATCAAAAAATACTATTTAAAAGTTTACACTAAATCATGATTATCAACCAATAGGCTATTCACTCTGGAATTTTTTTATATTTGTCACATTTGAGCACCTTGTGTGGTTTTGTTTCTTTGTTTTTGACATTATTAATCTATTTTAATGTATTTTAGGTGTCAGATCCTTTTTTATATGTCCGTTTAAAAAAAAAAAACTTATTATGCTATTGGTCTGTCCATCATTCTGTCTGTCTGTGTCCATCTTTTTTATTTCCAGATGGTAACTTTAGTAAGACTGAACTGAATGGACTTAAATTTGACAAAATACAGGTTAAGTTTGAATTTAGGTTCCGCCCGCCAATTTTTACCAGAGTTACAGCCCTTTTTGTTGGAATTTGCACTTAATTTTGATTTTCTGATGATAACTTTAGTAAGTCTGAATGGAATGTAATTCATATGTGAGATTACTAACACAAAATACAGGTCAAGTTCAAATTTGGGTTTCGCCCGCCAATTTTCACATGAGTTATGGGCTCTTTATTGAAATTACCATGGGCGTAGTTTGCCATGCCCTAGCGATTCTCTTGTTATAAGTTGAGCTACAGTGTCATTAACACTTTCTTTATGTATTTTAGGTGTCAGACTGGGCCAAGATGGCATTTTCTTTGTGTATTTTAGGTGTCAGACTGGGCCAAAATGGCATTTTCTTTGTGTATTTTAGATGTCAGACTGGGCCAAGATGACACTTTCTTTATGTATTTTAGGTGTCAGATTGGGCCAAAATGACATTTTCTTTATGTATTTTAGGTGTCAGACTGGGCCAAGATGGCATTTTTCTTGTTCAGCGGAGAAGCACAGTATAACTTTTCGAGTGGAGGATCTCTGCAGCCGACTAATATAGGAGGCTCCTTTACAACTCCAGGTGAATGTTCTGACATTATATATTAACACTTCATGCTCACACCTGCCATTCAAACATGCCTCTCTGGCCAGCACAGCAACAGTAGACAGGCCTGGAAGTCTTGCGCGGACAGTTTCATTGTTCGCGTACATACTGCCCACGCAACTTTTAACTGGCATAAGCGGTTTTTCAACCATGTAAATTTTATGAACCAAAGTATTTTGAAGAGTTAACTCTTTTGATGCCACTCAGCACCATGACAGGACGTCCCAGTGCTGCGATAGTAGAATAAGCTGGAAATTTTCACAATTATGTGTCGACCTTAATTAATTTTCAATAATGGGCGTTTTGGCATCAAAAGAGTTAAAGACAAAGGTTTAGCCAGCAATCTGGTCCTCTCAGACTCCTGATCGAACATGAAAGGAAATCTAAAAGATAAAGTGACAATAAGTAATCATCATTGCTCAAACAATCAGTTATTCTAGCTCATGTTGCACGTGCTCAATTCCTGAATAATGCTGACATAATTCTCTTATGATGTTGATCAGAGATAAAGTTGGTAATGCGTGCAAAAATAACTGCCACGATCAGCAAGGCGCAAATAACTGCACGGCCACGATTGTTGTGCAGCTCAAAACTGTATTGTTTCATTTATGAACAGCACGTTTTTTTGTTTCTGTCTGACATTTTCTTCGATGGACTTTTTCACTCTCAAATTTGTTGTAATCTTTCACTAGTTGGAACAGTTAATGGGTTGAATGAAAGTAATAGAAAGACCCTGAGTCGCGAGAATGTAGTTACAGTAATTCCAGTTCAAAGTGACGTGGGTAATTCCGCATGGAACAAAATGTTTCATCTTGCATTTCCACTTTTAACTCACATTAATTAAAATAAAAAGCACTGTTTAATATATACACAATTATTCTAAGACAAATGACAATAAAGCTGACAAGAGGCAATAACCTACTGAATAGGGCTGAAACGGTTACGGAATTTTCATGACCGGTTATCCATTAGAATTAACCGAGGTTAACCAGTTAACCACGGTCATGCAGGCCTACATTGACATATGATGTCTATATCATAGTATGATGTCTATTATAGGCAACAAATGATTCAACTTAAGTCAAACAAAAGGCAACATGCTCTGTTATAAATGGAAAGCAAATGCTGAAATTGTCGCTAATTTTTTAACATTCGTGCGATGTCAGAGAAATCAGCAAACGTTGACAATTTCCGCACAGCAAATGCTCAAACCTGCAGAATTCCGAATGTAACTGCAATGGTTCCTATTATCTCCCTTGCATCATAATATACCATCCATGCATATAAGGGGAAATAGTTAGGTACTACTGTGATTATGCATAGATCAGTCATAATATTATTGATATTTGTCCCTTGTATTTATAGCGAACTGTTGTGCTCAGACATAAAATTTCACTTTCCCATGCATTTTCCAGTATGCACGGATACTGAAATTGACATGTAACATAACACTGACTGACAAACATCATGATGTTAGTTACACTGTCATGAGTATGTCGCAAAAAGACCCCACTGACCCAGTACTGACTTGATACACTGTGTTATTATAATTAATCTCCGATTACACCGTGTTATCATAATTAATATCCGATTACACCGTGTTATCATAATCAATCTCCGATTACACCGTGTTATCATAATTAATCTCCGATTACACCGTGTTATCATAATTAATCTCCGATTACACCGTGTTATCATAATTAATCTCCGATTACACCGTGTTATCATAATTAATCTCCGATTACACCGTGTTATCAAAATTAATCTCCGATTACACCGTGTTATCATAATTAATCTATGATTACACTGTGTTATCATAATTAATCTCCGATTACACCGTGTTATCATAATTAATCTCCGATTACACCGTGTTATCATAATTAATCTCCGATTACACCGTGTTATCATAATAAATCTCCGATTACACCGTGTTAGCATAATTAATCTCCGATTCTCATTGTCATAGCATGTCCCAAACAAAACACATTGAATGACTTGTGTTAACCCTTGGAATCCCAGTATCTCCGTCAAAGGTATCTTGCCCACTGAACTATATGGTATATTATCCCAAGTAGGAGGGGTTAACTCTCCGAGTTGAAAAAAAAAACAGTACGAAATTCTATGGTACATATCCTCTGTCATGTTCATGACACGTGTAATCACGTGATTTCTGACACGTAGTGAAGTATTCGCCATATTTTTATCCCTCCTCAACTAGGAAGGACGCAAAAAGAATCTCTCCAACGAAGCTAAGTTGCAGTTTGTATAGCAAAAACAGTTTTGTTTTTGTTTTATACAAACAACATTATTTCTTTGCTTATAGTTGAAAATTATGTACAATTCACATAAAGATTACGCGGTTGTTCCGAATATAATCTCGGAAGCGGACGACTCGTTTCGTTTTAACGGACTTTGTCTTCCATAATTTTAATCGGTCAATGATTTAATATCTGTGTTTATGCCGACAATATCAGAGTTTCTGGCCTATTAACGGCAGAACATTCGAGGCACCATTGGATATGACTAAAGACGCTGATCGTTTTCTTTATAACAAATCTATGGCATACAGGTGACGTATTATTTAAGTTACCACGTGCGTTGATGGTGGTTAAAGGTATCACAAAATTAGGTGACTTACTTTCGAGTTCATTTTTTTTTCGTTTTACGGCTTTATTTAGACGTTGACAATCACCATCTGGTGTACAACTGAAGACAAAAGCACTGTTTTAACTCTTGTGAAATAGGCTGATAGGATTGTAAAATCCTGAATGTCAATTTGAACCTTTTTAACCCTGAATGATTAACAATGGAGCCGTTACTGCCTTGGTTGACACAGGCATGGTAACATAACACAACAGGTGTATTTGTGATTGTTCGTAATCACATTAATTACTTTCACAGGACTGCTCATCGAGGTAAGAACAGGTTCATGAATCGCCTTCCCCGTAGCTCCCCTTGAAGTCGCTTCCCTCGTTTCGAGGTCCCAAGAATAGAGAACGAAAGTCGATATATAGGGTTCCTCTAATTGGCGTAATTAGCACTCGGAGCGATAGTCACACCACACAGGACGCGGGATGGGGCTACCCATCGAACCCGTAGCTCACACGAGTTGCTTCCCCTAGGACACGGACAAACTCGCGGGGAAGGATCCAGAGAATTTTTGTTTGGGGACACCTGTTCTGTATTTGAGTATGTGCCCATATAAATTTGGATGTTAAAATATTCAGTACTGGATACTTGATTGTGCAAATAAAGGCTCCATATTATAGACTATACATCATCTGCGGGCTGATGATTTGCATTACTAGTACATTTGGTTGAATTGTAGAAAAATTCCTTGAAAATATGGAAGATCCAACTGGAGTAAATACTATCTACATGGAATTTGGGGACATTTGGGTCTCTATAGTTTGGGCACCCAAACCTGTAACAGGTATCAAAACATCCCTGGATCTTTCTCTGACTTGCCGATATATCGTGTTCCTCTAACTGGCGTAATTAGGACTCGGGGCGATAGTCACACCAAACAGGGCGCGGGTTGGGGCTACCCATTGAACCCATTAGTCACATTGGTGCGCTCCCTGGACTATCGAACGGGGCGTCAATCTGCTTCCTCGGGTCGACCATTGGCGGTTGACGTGCCCCCGGACGGCTGTGACCACTGAGCTCTACTAACACTCGACACACGCCGTCCATCGCTACAAGTCGTCATCTCGGGGTCAGCGGGATACACCCTCAGTGGTCCCTGACCATGCTCTCCGGTGCCTTATGATCATAGTGTGTGGAAATTTGGGCTAAAATTACTAGTCGAATGGCCATTTTTACTTTGTCTCAATTCAAATTAGGAGACATTTTCTCAAATTATTACATTTACGCTATTATTTGGCACCTGAAAGTTTATCCTCCATGCCTTCTGCCCCAGCTGGGCTTGGAATGGGATCACAGTTCACAGGCTTGTTTCCTCCTTATTATAAGCCACCACTTCCGGAGGCTTGGCAGACAGGTTACTGGCCGCGTTCTGGCCAACAGCTGCCAGTAACTTCGGGATTGATTTTAAAAGAAAACAAAAGATCTTATTCCCTGACGCCATTATAGCAGGAAGCTTGCTTGGGAACTGGTACCTACTAACCTCCCATCGCCAGTTCGGTCGGTTGGATATCGGGATCGGTCGAGCTGCTGCTCCACCCCGAGATGTACAGGCTCTGGACATTCCTCCGGGGTCCCCAATGACCAGACCTCACATGCAATTAGAAATGAAGCTTGTCGTGGTGTATTGTGCTGTTAACACCCCATCGACGGATGGAGATCAGGATCAGATCGAGCAGTGGCTCCAGCACTAGGTGAAAGGGCTTTCGACATTCCTTTCGGGTCACCTTTACATGCGCTTACGAGGGAGCTCAGTTAGTTGTTCAGTGTTCTCTGATGCAGCCAAGTGCAGGAAGAAAATTAATGTCGAATTTTGATTAGCAAATAACCTCAGATGGACATGATTTGATAGCATTGTTCTACAATCATTTACAATTTAACAGAACATCAGAGTGCTTTCCCTTGTTTCGAGGGTTCCAAGGAAGAGATAGAAACCTTTACGACCAGGACACTGTCACTTGTCGATGTATAGTGTTCCCTTCATTGGCGTAATTAGCACTCAGGATGATAGTCCCACCAAACAGGTCGCGGGTTGGGGCTACCCATCGAACCCATTGGCCGCATTTGGTGGGCTTTCTGGACTATCGACAGGGACTCCAAGTCGGATACTCGGGACGACGGTTGGCATACCCTGGGACAGTCAAATGAGGAAATAGGATCCAAGTTGCATGGCTTTTGTTAGCATTTGGGTAGCAACTTGCTCTGTGATGCCGGTCAATTTGTACCCTGCCTAACGTCGTCAGAGCTGGGTGGTTATGCCATCGGACTGCACACTTGGCGACCTGGGTTCGACCATCCTGAGAGGTATTCAACCATTATACTGTTCTCGGGTTGGGATGTGTTCAACTTCTTGCTTTATAAGTTTATAAGGTTCTTTCCATGTTCCATCCAGCTCTTTCATGGTCACGGGCTTTGCTGGAGAATGTCTACAGTCATTCATATCACCAGATTAGTATATGACTCTCGCCCTTACATTTTCCTGACTTTTAAGACGTGTTCTGGACTGGTTCGGGTGCTCGAAAGGGTAAATATTTACATCTCGATTTGGGACGCAAGAATCGGAGATAAACAAGCATACATGCTTTATCTCCGACCTCGCTGTGTTTCCGTAATAGATACGAATGACATATCTTTTGTCTTCAGGTTGCTTTCAGTTCTAACTCAACATGGATTTCACTTTTGTTGTCCAGTCAATTTCAGAACACTGTTGACATGAGGTCTAGTTCAGCAAGCCCCACTCGGGCTTAATGGGCAACACGGCGTATTAGCAGCGTGGAAAAGAAGAACGAAATGGCTTCTGTGATATCGGCCTTTGCGTCTAATACGTCATTCTTCTTATGGGCTCGGTTGTCGGTACATAATGGTTTTGTTTTCCCTGATAGTGCTTGATTCGCCTAGTGCTCATTTAACGTACTAAGCCAGGTCCTTTGCTGACCTCAGCGATTGCCAATGCAGGATAATGTTGCACCTATGGGGCAGCATATGAATCGTGTTGGGCACACTTCATAAAGCCGGATGAAAATTCTTGCCAGATGCTTCTCCTCGTGCGAGATTCATTAGCATTGGGTGTCGGATGCCAGATCATATGATCCGCCCTCTCGATTCGCACTTCGGGTGATGGTTGTCTCCGGAACAGGGTCCCATTGGAGGGGCACCCCATCCTTACCAGAAGGGATATCTTGCGCCATCGACTCGTCGGGGACCAGTCAGCAGAGCTCGAACAGTTGGGGCGCGGCGGCCCTTGGTCTGCTTTTCATTACATACCTGCCGTCGGTTTCCGCTGGTTTTGGGCTTGTGCCACAATCCTGATGCATCGTTAGTACAATTTTTGTTTTTGTGGATTTCCACCTTAACGACATTGGAATTTCGGTTCCTGGCTGCCTTTCTGTCATGGATTCAGTAGCCTGTGATCGGTCAGTTGGGTTTAACTGTGTTGGTGGGCATTTCCACATTTGGGAACGTCATCAGGGGAAAATGACCTGGCTTATTGCATCTTAGTCGGTCATATCTCGAACTCCAGGCTTCAAAATAAGTTTTCTGCTGTGAAACTCCAATTCTGAGCCCTGTTCTTCATACGGCCTGAGCCTTGCAACGTATGTCTGTGTAATACCCATTCGCTTCCCGGTCAGACTATTGGTCAATGATACCTCCTCCTTATCGACAATGGCATGTCTCCAAGTAGTTGGTGTCGGGCCCTTTCTTGGGAGCTTGCAGCTGGTTTTTCATCGGGCTCTCATCGTGTACTGGGACATGGCCCAACCCACTCAAGATTTGGTTCGGGGGTTGGTTCTATTGTTTTTAAGGGGGGTCTTCTTTATAACTTGCGGCTTTTGCTGCCTGGGTTAGCCTGTTAGGTGCGTTATTAGTATTTAGCCATCCCTGGGTTTATAATACCCGGCTGGGGATTTCTTGTCAACGGGTATTTTTCTATGTCCATTTCCTTAGAACATGGATGCTTCTCCCCTTTTGGGGGGGGGGGTGTTACCCGTACCTTTCCCGGCAAGTACTCGGCTGATACATTATAAGCCCTAAGTTCCGATGCGAATGTCATATCCGTCTCCATGTCTTCTGAAGCTATTTACTTTACTTGCAGGGGTCTTAAACTCTTTAAGTGGCCACTTTTTGTTCGTTTGAGCTTGCTGACAGGTATTAGTTTTAGGATGGAATATTACATTGGCTTATGGTCCTATTGTGCATGTGTATATATATATATATATGTATATACATATATATCTATATGTCTGTGCATGTATATGTATATATTGTAGGTTATCAGGTCAATCCAGTTCTTTGATTCAGATGCATAGCGGTGTTTTTGTTTCCTCGTGGCCTCCACCTGTTAGAAAATTCTATTCTTTACCATATAGTTCAGTGGGCAAGATACCTTTGACGGAGATACAATATTTTCCTAAATAAGTAAAATTTATATCTCCTAGAAGTATCTTGCCCACTGAACGCTGAGCTCCCTCCCAGGGTTTCGCACCCACCCCGCTCACGAGGAATGTCCTACTGGGGATAACAAATATGGCGAATACTTCACTACGTGTCAGAAATCACGTGATTACACGTATCATGAACATGACAGAGGATATGTACCATAGAATTTCGTACTGTTTTTTTTTTCAACTCTGAGAGTTAACCCCTCCTACTTGGGATAATATACCATATAGTTCAGTGGGCAAGATACTTCTAGGAGATATATATTTTACTTATTTAGGAAAATATTGTGTTTTGCTACATGTATCTGACTATATGTTGATGTTCAAGCACTGCACTGTCTGCTTACGGTAAACGTCATGCAATTTTCTCTTGTATATGCGAGGAGATTCGCATATATAAGAGAATGCATTTGCACATGGTTTTCTCAAAATTTCAGGAAGCTCCAGGATTTAGCTATAACACAAAGTGGATGTGCCTTTGGGATAAAATACGTCGCTCGTATGACTATGTTTTATACCAGCTGGAAATCGTTTGCAGATTTGCTGTTCATGCTGCTAAACTTTAGCTCTCCTTTGTAGGTGGTGCTATGTCCCCTAGTTCAACAATGATGTACGGACCAAACACACACTCAACAACATTCGGTGGACCAATGTCACCAGGTACTTACTGCTATGCCTTATTTCACACTTTCTATACAAAATGGATTCTCCCAATCAGTTATATAAGTATATATTGGAATTGTCTATTATTCATCTGGTGGGGTTTTTCAAGAAAAGTAAACCAACGACAGATAATAAAAGTGCAGAAGGAGACCTATTTATTGGTGGAAAATGTTCAGTTGTTCAATCATAAGTTGTTTCTTGAACTTATTATCTGAACATTTCCTGAGGGGTAGCTACTCATCAATGAGTATTTAGTATAGAAAGGGTTAATAAGGTAACTACTCATCAATGTATATTTAGTATATAAAGGGTTTTTTAAGGTAACTACTCATCAATGTATATTTAGTATATAAAGGGTTTTTTAAGGTAACTACTCATCAATGTATATTTAGTATAGAAAGGGTTAATAAGGTAACTACTCATCAATGTATATTTAGTATAAAAAGTGTTAATAAGGTAACTACTCATCAATGTATATTTAGTATAGAAAGGGTTAATAAGGTAACTACTCATCAATGTATATTTAGTATAAAAAGGGTTAATAAGGTAACTACTCATCAATGTATATTTAGTATAAAAAGGGTTAATAAGGTAACTACTCATCAATGTGTATTTAGTATAGAAAGGGTTAATAAGGTAACTACTCATCAATGTGTATTTAGTATAAAAAGGGTTAATAAGGT
Source organism: Siphonodentalium dalli (assembly GCA_032622095.1). Classification (NCBI taxonomy): domain Eukaryota; kingdom Metazoa; phylum Mollusca; class Scaphopoda; order Gadilida; family Siphonodentaliidae; genus Siphonodentalium; species Siphonodentalium dalli. The sequence goes on from CP136069.1 coordinate 138,783,924, forward strand.
AACTACTCATCAATGTGTATTTAGTATAGAAAGGGTTAATAAGGTAACTACTCATCAATGTGTATTTAGTATAAAAAGGGTTAATAAGGTAACTACTCATCAATGTGTATTTAGTATAGAAAGGGTTAAGGGATTTTGCTACTTGTGTTTAAATAGTTTGATTCATTTTCATGTTAGTTTGATTCATTTTAATAACATTTTTGTTGTGAGAGTGTTTCTAATTTAACCTAAGTGAGTTAACCCTTTCAGTGCCACGGGCCGATCTCATCGGCCCTAATTTACGTTCTGTAAAATCGGCCCTAAAAAAACAATAAAAAATAAAAAAAAACATTATTTTTTTTGGTTGAATTATTTTTGAGTATACTTAAGCATGCTATAGGGCATGTTATAACTCAAAACTATCACCAAGTATTCATAGTAATAATTTTGATGCCCATGAAAAACGTAAGATTCCCTGGCCCTAAACCTAGAAAATAAGCCTGTTAAAGAATATAAGAAACAATTATTAAAATTGTAAAAAATAATAACAAATGATGAAAAATTGTTAGGCCAATGCATTCTCTTATATATGCGAGGCGACCTATGGTCGACTCGCATATATAAGAGAATGCATTGGCACAGGGTATATGGGTTGATACAAAAAATCGGACCTGGCACTCAAAGGGTTAAACATCTCAATGATAACTAATTGTTTGGGGGTGCAATTGAATGAAAAACTGACAATTGATAAACATGTGTAATTATCATAACAGTAACCTTGGATGGTTTCGCATTCACACAAGGAACTGTAGAGCTGTCAACCTTCTTTGATTCGACCTTTCAATAGTTAACTGTTATAGTTGGTAAAGATGATCTATCTCTTCCTATAACAAGTTTTATATAGTTTCCTGGGTGCAAAATAATAAATATGAATCAATGACCCCTGTCCGGAAATGCTTTTATCAATTAATATTGATTTTATTTAGAATTTTCTGGTATAAAACATATCTGACATTTTGTCTTGGTGGAAAATGCTAACAAGATTGAGTTCTCCCACTGGCTATGCACCAAACATTTCTGCGAGCCTCGCGGACCAACTTCCATCCATACTCTGGAATGCAAGCTCTGGCTTATCTGTTCTAAATATAGCCTGTGTAAATGTCCCAATTGATTTGTATAATACGGGAAAATTTAAAATAAAATCAAAATTAATTGATAGATGCATTTCCGGACAGGGGTCTTCGATTTGTATTTATTATTTTATACCCAGGAAACTATATAAAAGTTGTTTTAGGAAGAGATGGAACATATTTGCCAACTATACTCATAATTTCACTTAACTGCTCTATTTTCAGGCTTTCAGCCAATGCAGATGTCAACTCCGATGCCAGTTATGAATCAAAGTCAAACCATGTACCACCCTTCCTACAGCTCCGCCCCCGGTTACTTACAGGAAGTGGTCTTCTCGGGGAAACATAATGGCATATGTATATATCTCGGCAGAATTTTAAGGTAAGAATCTTTGTTACACCAGACGGATAGTCACTCCTCATACATTTTCTGTTGTTTTTTTTAATCATCCAGATTGAAAATTTCGGTGAATCTTAACTATCAAACATTATATGATATCTCATCGACATTTCTGCATTTTTGGATCTAGATAAATTGAAGGAACAGATGTTTGACCAGCCTCGATGAAGCACTTGTCATTAAATAACCTTCAGATTTGTGCCTTTATTGCCAAGGCTTGAACTAGTGTGCCTGTCATTTGCAGAATGAGGTCCCCAGAGGGTGAATTTAGTGATGCTACCCCGCATAGCGGGCTAGCATCACCAAATTCACCCTCTGGGAACCTCAATCTGCTGAGGTGTAAGCAGAATGAGGTCCCCAGAGGGTGAATTTGGTGATGCTAGCCCGCTATGCGGGGTAGCATCACTAAATTCACCCTCTGGGAACCTCATTCTGCAAATGACAGACACACTATTTCAAGGCTTGTTTATTGCCAATTCTAAAAGTTGAAAACCCAAAATTAGGAAGGATACTCTCGACAGTTTTGTGCTTGATTCAATTTATGTCTGTCAGAGAAGAGAGTCCTGATATTTTTCTGGAGGTACACAAAATAAATAAAAATCCAAGTTTCAGACACCACCCACAGCCTTAGATGAGTATATTGTATGGCTTTACTGAGTTCATGCACTATCTATATTTATCTTTTTATGACAGGAATTTCTGGGATTGTCTAGTCACTGAAGAGATAACGATAGCGACAACACAAGGTCTACTCACGCATGTAAGTAACTTAAATACAGACCTCAGTATATAAGCTGTGACTGGTGAGAAAAGTCTCCTTACTTTAGGCCACACAAAGTTAATTTCCTGTTTCTCAAAGGATTTTTTTTTCAAACCCAGCAGGCAGGCAGGTTTGTATATAATGTTTTTATGACTAAAATTTGCCAGCAGGCAGGTTTTTATATCTACTTTGTATGACAAAATTTTACCGGCAGGCAGGTTTTTTATTACATTACATTGCCCCAAATTTATTGGAAATAAATAATATAAAATTATTTTATAATACCATTGTTTTATTAAAAACTTTAATTTTGAACATTAATCAAAGAGAGAATGCAGAATGTTCTGTTGTTGTGCATATCGGTATATCCGAAGCATCATCCAGCAATTTAGGTGCAGGTCTAATATTTATCTTGAAGTACCGTCCAAAGATATCAGCCACCTGATATCCGACCAGTTCCTGCGACACCAGATTGAAATCAGAATGGTCATTTCCCTTGGGTTTTGTTTTCCTAACAGACACCGTGAAGTTACCATCAATACTGAACTCGTTTGTATCACTATTGTGTATAAAATCTTCACACAGTTTACGAACGGTATCTGTGTTGTATACTTGTATAATTTTCCATGGAATAACATTTGTGTAACCCGAAAACGCCGAGATATTTATAAGCGCCGCCATTTTGGCTGACGAGAAGCAGTGCATAAATAGTTTACCGGTGCAAACAAATGTACCGGAGGAATCGGAAGTAGAGTTCTCTCTCTTTGAACAAAGGAGCAGAACGACATCGCCAGGTTTGTGAGACGCCTGTTTGCGATATTATATCAAGCGGCGGGTGTTATTTACCTTTTTATTTTGGGATGGGGGAAAAAAAGCACCGGGCGGGCCATATTTTAAGGGGGCGGCGATCTTTGAGAAACAGGATTCTAATTTTGTTTGGCCTTAGTAAAGTATTCCCTATTTCTAGCCACAGAAGCTAAATGTTCCCAAATTGCTTTTCATGAACTATTGCTTTCATTCATTCTTTCATTTATTAGTAGAGTCGCATCAACTGTCAACTTCTTATAACAGACATTTGTGTTCACGAACAATACACAGCTAATATCCTTAACCCTTTTTTTACTATTCTTTACTCATTGACGATTAGCTCCCTCAGGAAATGTTCAGCTAATAAGTTCAACGAACGCCCTTAGGTCAATTGTTGAACTTATTATCTGAACATTTTCCATCAAATAATATGAAACCTTCTGCACTTGTATTATAGAACAAAGTGGGAGATTCCATTCAGCATAGGGTTAATAATCAGATTTTTCTGTTAAAGGAAGCCCGAACACTGAATTATATGGATATATATATCACACCTTGTAAAACCACAGGAGGAAAGTGGTTAACTTTTTGTACCCTACTACCACTTTACAATGTACTCGCATGGATTTGACATACGACTTTTTTGGTCACTTCAGTATTTGGGTCCCTGTCTGCAATTGTTTGAATTTGCACCATGGGGATATACTAGTACCAGTTGCAACATCTTGTTGTCCCCCGAAAAAAACATTTCCGGGGGACTATTAAAATAGCCGGTGTCCGTCCGTGCGTCTAGCCGTCCGTGCGTGAGTCCGGAAATGGTATTCCCTTCAAAGATACGTTACACACTGAACTACATGGTATATTCATCTTTATTCACAAGAAAGGATTCTATGAGATCCGTTTAAAAATTGATTATTTTGGTACGAATAGCTTAAGTACCTTTTTGAATCATTATTATTTTCGTAGCAGGTCAAGGTCATTTGTTCACTTGTTATGTATATAAGCAAGTGGGGACACAGTCAAGATCTCTTTTTCATCTTGTGACGCCTCGAAGGGAAGTACACGCTATGAGAAAATTGATCCACATTTTATTGTCGGCTTCAATTAACAATTCCGTTCCAATTGTTTTAACTTGTTGTGATCTCGTTTCAATTTGGGAAACGACACAATAATTATTAAATTAATATCAGAGTGACAATTTCCTTCAATTTCTCTTGTTTTATTTTACGCAAAAATAAAATTAAAACTATTTTATTATGTTGAAAATTGTGGGTAATTTCCCAACTTCCGGTTTCGGAGCACGTGTTTTAGAATTCCGTATTGAATTCGAAATTGAATTCGTCTGTATATATGCAGCGGTTTACGTGTTGCACTCTCTTTGGGAATGCCTATACAGCACAGTTGCTATGTTATCTCTGTTCTTGTGGTTTTAGAATGTAAGTATTAGAACATTCAACCAGTGAGACAACATTGCATTTATAACTTTGTTTATGTTGAAATTGCCACGTGACAACATTCGTTTTGTTTACGTCGAAATTGTGAAATTGTCACTCATAAATCTGTTTCATGTTGACATATGTAGCAAAATTAGGGATCAGGTTTGGGTCCTTTTTTCGTTTATCTATGAATTAACTCACTTGTGTGGTTTTGCTTGGCTCATAGTTCACTATGAATTCGTTTACAATTCACATTGAGATTGTTTGCCAACAAAATAACTTTTTTGTCAGATCACTCTGACACAATTTCACAAGTAATAATGTGACACATCAGTCACCTAATTTCCTGGAATATTTTTAGGTCACTTTCCTGATCCTTATAACTGGTCATAAAACAAGCAATTTTTCTTCCTCGTATGGCCTCGGTTTCAGTCACCCCATTGTCGAGCAGGTTCAGGCTAATCCAATTCCTCGTTCCATGCAGACCTTGCAGGGCCCCAGTCGCATACTTCACCAATGTCACTGTAGACAAGGCGCCATACTGTTCCGAGGGTGGGTTCCAGTATTCACGGATCCGACCATGCTCGCCCGCTCCTGCTGGATCCTACCTCAGATTTTCGTCCTCCCATCTCCCTTTCACAAGCAGGTGGGAGGTACAAAGATCTGTCAGCCCCCTAGGGAGCAACTTAACTGGTATCGCATCACGTCACAATTTGACATCCAAACTTGGATAATAGCCATGCAATTTAGTATGAAATTTATGTGACTTTGAGATTGAGAACAAAATACTCTCATCATGTCAATGTGCGGCTCTTTATTGGATAATCAAAATTTCCAAACTAAGTTGCCCTGGCGTCTACCCTCGGGTGGAATTGCTGTTAAGACCATTTCCTGGGACTCTGCATGGCCGTAAAATGCTTGCTCTTTGACGGGAGGTGAGTTGTAGCCAGTGTAGCCACTGGGGCTGTGGCAGTTCATAGTAACTGTCTTGGGGGGTAATACACGAATCAAGTAATATCTCCGATCTTGGGCTAGTGTAATACAAAGTTTCGGTTCATTCTATGTATATTTGACTGCCCATTCAACATGTAGTTCAATGCAGATTGTGTTCATTTAGAAACATTAGTGTGGTGTCGTTGTCATGTTGGTGAGGTATCTGGATTTTTGTCGTGACCAAGTATGTCGCCACTGCCCTACTGGCTGCACGGTATGATTCAGCTTCACGTCAGGGTTTAAGCTGGCTCCAGTTAGGGGGGGAAACAGTCTGCACATTAATCATACCTCGATGTCTCTTCCCAGGCTTTATGCAGCCCTGTTTATTCAGTTTTTTACTTTAAAGATAACAAATTCCATTGCTTGGATCTGACGATCCCACATTTAGATTACAATTCTAATTATCTGGGCTACTTGCCATCCAATGCGAATCCTGATTCTCACTTTGGTTTTCGGAGAGCTCTGGCTGTTTTTTCTTGTGTCTCTAAAAAAGAACTAGAGTTAATTGCAAGGCATCGAGGTGTGGCAGACGCAGTTTCTCGCCTCCGATTTGGGTCCTGGGAGGTTCGCGGGGGGACCGAGCATTGGGCCACCAGACAGCGCGCCGGCTAATGCCAGATAATCTCGGGTGCTGCCCATAACAGTGTACATAGCACAGTCATCGGCCGGGGCAGAGACTTTTAACAAACACTCAATTTGTTTTAAAACCATGAGGTTTTACCAGGGCTCAAAATTATTACCTTTCCACTTGTCACTGATTAGCATTGTCTTTTGTTTATGGTGACCGTTCGATTTTTCTGGTGATAAATTTACACAGATCATCTTTCGCCCTTACTACGGTTCCATGGGCGAAACACCAAGCCTTGGATTCCTTCTAAGATTTTGCGAGCGTCAATCTGGCTTTCTGCAGTTATAGGCTCTTTTTTCTGCGTACCAAGTTGTGAATCACGTTTTTCTTTGCGTAGAACATTCATCAGCTTTTGACTCTAGAGCCTTAGGACAATCCCAATGGGCTTTTTACCTGTACAGTCAATTTCAGTTAATTGCATATCGTTTAAATGCATATTTCGGCTATCTGCATAAAATATGCATGCACCAAACCATTTTCTCATAAAAAGACTATTTTTTAATCGTTTATTTGCATAAGGGTCGGACTCTATTCCGTTTTTATGCATACGAAAATCGCCAAAAATGTTGATGAGAAGGGGTAAAAAGTCACCTGATGGTGTCGAAATTATAGCAATTTGTAAAATTATTTACCTTGAAAAACGTTTTTTATGGGAAAACTTAATGCAAAGTTGTTGAAGATGACCATCGCGAGAGCGAAGACGGCAATTTTAAATTTCATAACACACGTGGTTTTCTATCTCTTCTCAGTAACATGCTTCTGTTGGCACACATTTCCTGTATGTTTACATATTTATTTGTGAATTGTATGATTTATTAAAATTTGAATATTTATTTGGTTGTTTGTTGAGTTTGTAAACACCTGAAGTTCCAGTTGCAATTCTGAGAATTCAATGTGAAAGGAAGATTCCCGGGAATTCCCCAACAAGGAAGTGAACTAAACCGAAACCGAAACCGAAAGTGCTTTTCTATTTCTTCTAACATGCTTCTGTTCACAAACATTTCCTGTATGTTTCCTTATTTCTGTGTGAATTATATGAATTATTAAAGCTTGTATATTTGTTTTGTGTAAAAATAAAAACGATTGTAAGCACTTGCAGTTAGAATTCCTATTGAATGTGAAAGGACGCTTCCGCGAATTCTATCAATAAAGTGTCAATGTCGCCGACACAAAAAGAAGGCCAACACAGTGATCTCTTTGTTTCTGAGCCGACAATAATTTAATGAATAGAAACATGTTTACATAGTGATGGCTTATCATTCACTGAACAGCTGGTTGACATCACTGTTTCCCCAAGTTAGACACAAAGACTAAAACAACACTGTCTTTGTTTCTCATCCTGACACACATGGTGTCGTGTTTTTACAATGATTTCAACTCATTAGTGTAACAATGGTTCACTATGATTTATTGTCGGGTTTTATCAAAACATTTCTCAGTATAAAGGCTATTGGTTATCAGTGTACAGCATATCATTCATCATGTCTTCAAAACGAAAACGCAACGACCTTTCCTTAGCTGACAAGTACGAAGTGATTAAGCTTTTAGAGCAAAAATTCACACAGACAGAAATCGCAAAGAAACTGGGTTGTTCTCAGTCCCAGGTCTCACGTATCCAACCGAAGAAAGATGAGATCATCCGACTATTTGAGTCTAAATGCAACCCCCATCGAAAGCGACAACGAACCGGCAAAGACGCAGATTCCGTAAATGTGATTTATTGATGTTGTTGTTGTAATTGTTGTTTTTGCTGTTTTTATCATGTTCGTTTAAATTAAAATAAAGTATTAACCACAATTGCGTACTCAATACATATCCATTCTGTAATGGAAATAACAAGGAATGTGTTTGGTCTGGCCTCCCATACATATCCATTCTGTAATGGAAATAACAAGGAATGTGTTTGGTCTGGCCTCCCATACATATTTATCTATAAAATTATGGGATGGGAAATTAAAAACAACACGTTCACAAAATGGTTTTTTTTCTTAATGTTTTTTTGTGTGTGATAATGATCAATGTAATCATTTTATACATGTAACAACAAATAAAGATGTTAATGAATCAGTTTATTGACATAATAGTAATTTACAACAAGGTATGAGATGAAAATATGATACAGCAATCTAATGATTTCGCTATTTCGCCATTTCGTGGTACTACGTACCATACAAACTAAACAATCTTAAGAACCTCAAATGGGGTGATGGGGTGATTTCGGCTTTATGCATATTCGGTTATATGCATGGGAAAGGCCATGCACCGACACTATGCAATAAAGCGGAATTGACTGTAGTACCAGGATTAGATCTATTCTCGCTCAATATCATGGCTTTACCGTTTGGGTTAGCTTATCAGGTTACGATATAGACAATTGAACTCACGCAATCTTCTGGGGTGGTGGTACGGTAGGTAATAACCTGTTCCATGGGAACAGGTGCAATTCAGAACTTTGAGCCCTGCATCATGCCAACAACACACGTTGATGCCCTGCTTGAAGGAGTCCTTTGTAGGGGTGCCACGATTAGTCGTATAATCGATGAACCGTTGATAAAGCCGATCCTCGATTACCATTTCCATCGTCAATTAATATGCATTATTTAATTTGACATCAGGACATGTCCAGTATTATTGAATACCGTGTTTGTTTTACACGGTTTAATCTACAACCGATGGGTTAACAACCTGTGATCGCATATCGGAGAGATTCCGTCAACATGAGTGCTCCTAACCTATGTTGCAAACAGTCTGCAGTTCATTTGATGATGCGCCATGGTTACTCTTCAGGTTGTTGTTAATTCTACAAATTGGCGGCCCTGCAGCTTTGAAATTATGGCGATGTCATTGTATATTTCTACTTGTAAGGCGGAACTACATCTTTGAAATAAAGAGAATGCCGACTGTCACTGTCTTCAATGAGCTGAATGCACTTGCCCTTGAATCTGATTGAACCAATGGGAGTTGATTGACATTCTCTGGAAACTAGGGAACCTATGGCATTTTAATCAGCAATGTTCTCCATGATGTCATTTGAGTATACTGTGCTTGAATCAGTATACTTAGAGGTTAATAGTATCGGCTATTGCGTATCATACAGTGAATGCTGAATGAAACTCGATATTATCAAATAACAAACCGTCGTCCATCCATTATGCATTCCTTCTTTTATATTGTTTGCATGTTTGGCTATTCAGACACTGAAATTCATAGTTACGTTCGTTCTAATGAACTCACAAATTATATTATCACCATAACATGGCCGATAATTGTGCAGGTATAGAATACATTCTGTTCATTGGTCAATAAAAGTGGTTTGTGATGCTCTTCATTAATGTAAGCATGTCCTGAGCCGATTCCTCATACAACAGCGACATTGTAGTTACCCAGCACCAAGCCAATAGGCCATATTACGGAATACATCCACTGATGGTGTTAGGTACGATTAATCGATTATAGTCTATTGTTGACGACCGATTGTCGATTATCAAAATAAATAGTCGTGGCACCTCTGGAATCGGGCATTATTGTACTCAGTGCTCCTTTTTTGACATGCTGTCTTGCATTACTCAAACAGACGGGCAATTCGTCTAATGGCGCACATGAGACAATCATTGTTGGCAACAGAGAGTCTCTGCCCGCGGGGAGGACCTAGGGTCCGGGTCCTCGCTGTATGAGCGACAGACAACCGTCCGACCTTACACACATGTGACTGGTCTTAGGTAAAATTTGCCTTCTGTTCACACCTCTGGCATACCTCCTCGACCTCATGTCGACCAAGTATATGCTTTCTCCTTGGTCGTTGCGGTGGGCTAAAAACAATAACAGCTCATGGACCCGGGCCCTTCGGCTGTTAAGAACAATCAGTGAATAACAAGCAGACTCAATCTTCTTGTTATCGACAGTCTGGTTGTTTTTGGGACCTTAATCATCCATGGCCTGTTCTTTCTTTCAGACTGTTTGAAGTAGTTCCATCACGATGGGTCTCCTCCTTATACACATTTTCTAATATGTTACATGCAGACTGCAAAGTATTCCTTTGAATCAAGTGTACATGTAACTGCATACACTATTGGATTGACAGGCTGTGGAGGTAGTTACAACTCGGGACTCTCCAAACTTTTTCTTCTCGATTGTTTCGATACCAGAAAACATATTGGGAATTTCCAAGTCCTATAACGCTCTTAATGGACTTAGTTACCTGGGGTTTTTGTTACCAGTTTCCAGACTTAAAGTAACTACCAATCATGGGCATTGTCGGACGGAATATGGCCTCTGTCCGGTGTATTAATTCACTGAAGTAAAATACTGTCATTTTGATGGTCAGTCAGAAAATACTTCTTTTGCGCCTTTATCAGTTGGTCGAGTTAGACACTGTTACTGCCAGTAGGTCGCAAACCTTACAATCATGATGCGGTGGCTATTTAATTCTGGGTTTTCTTCACCATACATGACTTGGTGGTATGTTTCTAATCGTATTTACAGTTGCCACTTCCTCGTTTTGCATCCAGATTGACCATTCAGGTAACAATAGATTTCCTTCCTCTGGTGTCGAAACGTTGGGATATCTTGGTTCGTTCAGTCACATACCATGGAGCAGGGTGGTCTATGCTTTCTGCATATGACCAACTTACTCCAGGGAGGAGGTGGCACACGCATGTACCTGCATATGACCTTGGGGAGATTTCACAATTACATGTTTGTCTGACTTCAGAACCAAAGGGGGGAGGTGCAGAGATTCAGCCAATGGGCTCATTCTTCCACTTTCTCCACTCTACCTTGTACCATCAATAAAATCTGCAAATCGGTACCTTTTGGATCCATTTGTTGCTACTCAGCAGGTTCAAAATAATTACTCTTAACAAAAATACAATAGTATCTCATTCCTCGCAGCCTCCTCCTATGAGTTGATTCTACCATGTAGTTCAGTGTGTAACGTATCTTTGAAGGGAATATAACATTTTCAAATAGAAAATACATATTCCCTATAAGATACTTACACACTGAACTCACAGGTCCCTCCCAAAATTAGGATTTTCCCTCCCCGCTGCTCGGTCACACCCCTCGAATCTTGTAAGAGGATGAAAAAGAGATCTTGACTGTGTCCCCACTTGCTTATATACATAACAAGTGAACAAATGACCTTGACCTGCTACGTCAATAATAATGATTCAAAAAGGTACTTAAGCTATTTCGTACCAAAATAATAAATTTTAAACCGATCTCATAGAATCCTTTCTTGTGAATAAAGATGAATATACCATGTAGTTCGTAAGTATCTTATAGGGAATATGTATTTTCTATTTGAAAATGTTATTTCCGGATGATAACTTTAGTTTCGGTTATTAGATCAAAAGCAAATTTCATAGGTGAGTTTATCAGACCAAAATACATGTCATGTTCGAATATGGGTTTGCTCCGCCCATTTTTGCGAGAGTTATGACCATTTTTTTCACTTAGAATCTTGTAATTTTCGGGTTTCCAGATGATAACTTCAGTTTGTGTGATCATATCTGAACCAAATTTGGTATGTGAGTTTATCAGCCCTACGTACAGGTCAGGTATGGGTATGCTCCGCCCATTTTTGCGAGAGTTGTGGCCCTTTTTCGACTTGTTTTACTTAGAAAATTTCTCACTTCTTCGGTTTCCGGATGATATATCAAATACCGTTTTTATGTGGATCAGTCATATCAAGATACAGGTCAAGTTCGAATTGGAGTTTGATCCGATGATTTTTCTCAGAGTTATGGGCTTTTCGACTTAGAAAATTCAATTTTTCTTGTAATTTTCTTCATTTTGTGCCAATTTGAGGTTATATTTTGACACGTTAAGAGTTTTTTAAAGATTTGGTTATTTGTATGCATGTCAGTAATGAGACAATGCACAAGTGTCTTATCCATATAGTATACTTCTACAAAGCCTCCGCTCCAAATGAAGCCACCGGTTCGGGGGACACTATGGCCGAGCGGCCTTTTATTTTATTTATTTCTTGTCCACTCTATATTCAATGCATGTTGACTGTAGAGACGTATTCTGTTTCAGCTGACATGTAAGTTTACCAAAGAAGAAATCAGCGCCGCTCTAGAAGAAATCAGAGACCTTTCAGATTTTGTTGATTTCAACTCAAGATTCGACAAAATGCCAACAGACAGGTTGGTTCTATGCATGTTCACCCTAATTTGTTCACCCTAATATGTTCACCCTAATGTATCCACCCTAACATGTTCACCCGAATATATTCAGCCTAACTATTCAAAAACATCAAATCACTCATTGTTAATTATAAAGAAAAAAGACATATGTAAATTGCAGAAAATGGCAAAACTTATTTAGTATCCACTAAATACAGAACATTTTCAAAATACAGAACATTTTCGTCAAATTTCAAAATAACTATCCCTAACAAGAATTTTTTTTATAAAACAGATATAGGCGTTGTTACTAGATACCCAATATTTATTTTTTAGAGATAATTAATATGTTTTGTGTCTCTATTAAAATTATCTCTATTAAATGGACCTGATGCATACGCACTCGCAGTGGGTACATGGGCCAAAAATATATAACTCACTACTAAGAAGAACATGGAGAAATAGATAAACATTGTTCCTATATTCATTATTGATAGTTCTCCAATAATGAAAATTTGCATGTTGAAACAATTGTTAAGAAAACAAAATTGTTTTCACTTTGAGAATATTTTAATGTATCTGAAAAATATTCACAAATACATATGGAATTGAGGCATCAGTTTTTACAACTTACATGAAGCCTCGCTGTTATATTGATTTGACAAAAAACATCGCTAATCATTTAGTAAGTTCAAATATTTTACTCTGAATATGAATTTCATTATATATTTCAATGCTTTGACATAAACCAATGTTTACCATGATCAAGTTTTGATTGATCTTTAATGTCTTATTGGACTTTTATTGATAATTCCATTATAATAGTAGCGTTACATAACAGTGGTTTTTACATGTGAAATGTCATTATTGAAAAGTTATTAATAATGCAAATAAGAACAAAGTAAATCTATTTTTCCATGTACTTGTTGATGATAGTTGTTTTATAGACTTTTATGTTATTTCACATGAACCCACTTCGACGGCCTTGTGTCCCTTTAAGTTTTTGGGGGATGCAACCTTTTAGAATCCCAGCAACCGTTCAACATAAAATAATTACAAACTTTTAGAATCCCACCGACCATTCAATATTATATCATTCATATGTCTGTTCGATCTAGAAATGTGCCCCTTGTTGTCCCTAGGATTATTTATGACTTTTGAACTAATGAGGGATGGCTTATTAATAAATTTTGTTTTCTTCAGTTATAACACAGGAGTCTTTCCACAGACGCCCCACATGATGCCAGTCAGATACGATGGCGGCCACATGGATGAGGCAACCAGGAAACGAATGCAAGGTTAGTATCATATTACATTATACACTACTCGATAGGTTGTCTGAAACACTGACATGTAAGAACACATCCTTAACTACGAAGATACATCAGTCTTATTCATTCTGGTTCTGAGCCAAGTTCCCAACAAAATATTTGACACTACATTGGAACGTAGTAGCATTTAATATGAAATAGGGATAAAGATCAGATGTCTTTTTTCGGCTTGTTGTAAAATGAGTGCAATATAAAAATGGAAGGTGAGGTGAAATGTAATCAATATATATGATGATTGTTTATTATACCCCCACGACTGAAATGAAATGATGAATATACTGGATTACATGCGTGTCATCCTCCGTCCGCCCTGTATATCCATTCGTCCAACCGATCAGATATCTCAACCCCTGTTTGTTGAATATTTGGTATGGTTGTTTACTACTATGAGGACATTCAGTGGTGTGTTCAAATGTTATGTTCGGGTTTTCCTTTCTAGAGTTATTCATCTGGATTTGTATGGAAATGTTGGGGGCTTTTTTTGTCCATATATTATCTCCTGTGATCCCTTCTACATATTTTTTGCAAAAATTTAACAATTTCATCATTAATAAACAAGCCTTGAAATAGGGTGTCTGTCATTTGCAGAATGAGGTCCCCAGAGGGTGAATTTAGTGATGCTACCCTGCATAGCGGGCTAGCATCACCAAATTCACCCTCTGGGAACCTCATTCTGCTGAGATGTGTAAGCAGAATGAGGTCCCCAGAGGGTGAATTTGGTGATGCTAGCCCGCTATGTGGGGTAGCATCACTAAATTCACCCTCTGGGGACCTCATTCTGCAAATGACAGGCACACTATTTCAAGGCTTGTTAATAAATGTGCATGTTATGACAATTTTATAACTATCTCATTAGTGTGTGAAATAAAGGCGGGAGCTATTAACCCTTCTATGACTGGAGCTTCTTGATATCATGCAAAAATCCTGTGCCAATGCATTCTCTTATATATGCTTGTTTCCCATAGGAAGCCTTTCATATATAAATAAATACATTGGCCTAACAATATTTACCTTGACCTTATAAGACAGTTCATTCTCATATATATGCGAGGCTCCCTATGTGAGAAAATTCACTGGCACAGGATCTTTAATGCTGCTCCAGCGCAGCTCCCATCATGAAAGGGTTAAGGTGGACAAATACCATCCCCAAACTAAATAATTCTTTTCCCCACAAAATGGGCATTTAAAATGGTAATTTTGTAAGAAACCACGTAAATTAATGTGGACAAAATCAAGACCATTTATTATTACATTGATTCACACCCTGGTATTGATATTTGACAGTTGAGGCCCAAAAACTTGAGAAGGCTTCACTGCAGAATCTACAGGATTTGTTCCATCGTTTAGAGGAGGTGCTCGGACTGCTCAGAATTCTGCTCGATCATCCATTCTATCAACTCACTGTGTCGTTAACAGCAGTAAGTATGTTTAATATAGTGCCTTGAAATAGTGTGCCTGTCATTTGCAGAGTGAGGTCCCCCAGTGGGTGAATTTAGTGACACTACCTCTCACAGCGGGCTAGCATCACTAAATTCCCCCTCTGGGGACCTCTGCTTATGCCTCATGTTCTGGGAAATATCTATAGTCTTGAGGCCTCAGCAGAATGAGGTTCCCAGAGGGTGAAATTGGTTTGGGGGGACCTCTTCTTCAAATGACAGACACACTATTTCAAGGCTTGTCTAATATAGTGCCTTAATATATGTCACAAATGAAAACATCCTATATTGTAATCACCATAGAATCACGCATAACTATACAGTAATGCCCTAAATTATCGACAATTATTGGCAACAAGCCATATTTCTGACTAAATCCTGAAAAATTACCCATAATTTTGCTGTGGTTAAGGAGTCGATTATTTAGAGCATTACTGTATGTGGGAGTATTATCCAAGTGAAAACACTGTCTCATTTGCAATATTTACACTAACACATGCTGAATGTGAATGCATGACGTTTAGTTGGTTGAAATTGATGCATGTGATGTCGCACACAGACCCCTACTTGCTTAGATATTGTAAGGCTTCAACTTGCAATGCACCAATAACATTGGAATTGGGCGCTAAATGTTCTTTTAATCAGCCAATTGAATGTAGATATAAGTAATTGATGTTGAGTTTGTTACACCCCATAGAGTACGGATGCAAGGTGGTCTAACATTTTTATGCGTGAAATGTCAAACCAACTTCCATCCTTACTCTGGAATGCAAGCAAATCAGCATCCATTTCTTAAATGAAACTTTAAAGTTTACCGTTTAGAATTGTGTGTGTCTGTTAAGAATACTACTCAGAAATAAGTAGGATACACGACTATATTTTAATGTCACGAGCTTACGGCCATTACAGTGATTTTTTTCAAGTGGAATCCACTTGAAAAAAGGCCTCTAGAATGGCTGTAAACTAGTGATATTAAAGAAATATTATGAACTTGTTCGGGTGCGTTAAACTGTTAAGTTAGTATTCAAGCAGTATGCCAACTGGAGGAATTTAGCATTCTACTACATCGCCGAAAATCTCAAGCAAATCGACTGTAACACTCCACAGAAAACATCATTTGAACTAGGCTCAATTGTAAATATTTACATCTCGATTCGGGATGCAACAATCGGCCTTAAATTAAGGAAAACGATTTCGCCATCGAGAGTCACTGAATTTAATTAATATATAATAATGACGGTGTGTGTTGTCAGTATGGTTTTAATATTTGTAAAAATAAATACTTTGAGCAATATTATCCCCCATTGCTATTTGTTCACCCTACCAGAGTGTTTCACATCACTTTAAACTATAAACAATTCTTAAGGTGTATCCTACTTATTTCTTGCAACTATCAGAACAGGCTATACATATAATCATTCAACATAGAATAGTACTACCCTAGTGCAAACTTAATTTTATTTGAAGTAAAAGGAGAGAGTTTCTCCTGTTGATATGTTTACACATCTCTTCCAGGATCTGCAGAATCAGTTGAGATTGATGACGTTCAAGCAGCTAGCCGTCCATGGTAAAGAGGTCAGTTACTAGAACTCAGTTAAACCTTCCATGACAGGAGCTTCCTGAAATTTTCCGAAAGCCCTGTGCCAAAACATTCTCTTATATATGCGAGTCTCCCACAGGGAGCCTCGCATATGTAAAAGAATACATTGGCCTAACAATTTTTCCTTGACCTTGTAATCCAATGCCTTCTCTTATATATTCGAGGCTCCTTGTGTGAGACTCATATATAAGAGAATGCACTGGCACAGGGTCATTAATGCTGCACTAGCACAGCTCCCGTCATGAATGGGTTAAACCCGAATGTCTTCAAGCTTCTTATATTTATTATGCACCAGATTTTGTGTGGAGTTTCAGCGTATATAGTTGAGGGTTCCATCCAGTCTGGGTGAAATCTAGAGTCTGGAGCTAATGTCGCCAAAACCATTTCTATTCAGCGAAGAGCTTCCCCAAAATGACGTCACGGATTTTTAAAAATACATCGATGATTGACAGGTGTCCCCACGTGTTATTTGTTGTGCTTCGCAATTACAATGGCCTGTGTCGCGACATAAACTTACAGAAGATAATATTTGTCGTGTTCGCAACTATTCTTTTTCGGGAGATGAACTCGCTGCATCAACCGGAAAGCTGCATCCAAGAGCAAAAAATAAGGTTGTCATCAAAAATGATGCTTTAGAACTATTTAAAAGCATAAAATTAAGTCATTTCCTCGGTGTTTAACTTTCAGATGACTTTTTTACGACAAATAATTTGATTTGCAAACAATGTTACAATAAAGTAAATCAAATACACGGACATGAGTGAGTTCTATTTATATTTATGGGGGGCCAAGTTGGTACCATGCGCAGGCCTATCTATCAGGTCTAGCACATCCTTCAAATTAATCCGAATCGTATCGAAGCCATTTTTTCTGTCTCTGTTGTATTTGCAAGCATCGCTTTCGATCGGAGAAATACCGACTCTGTTACTATATTTAGAGGTGACATTATGGGAGTCTCCGCCCACTAACACTTGTTTATTAACCCATGCGGTTTCATTGGACGGAAAATAATTTACGCAATCAATCAGATTACGGAATCCCGAGGACTTGGAAATGAGATAGCGATGTTATCCGTCAGACCTAATATTCAATGTTGTAATGAATATTTAGGTATGAGTTTACTCAGACTGGGTTCCATCCATACCAGGGATTTAGCATATATTGTCGAGGGTTCTGACCAGGGATTCAGCATATATAGTCGAGGGCTTCATTCTGGGATTCAGTGTATATAGTCGAGTCTATCGAGGTCTCCGTCCATACCAGGGATTCAGCATATATAGTCGAGGGCTGTGACCTGGGATTCCGTGCATATAGTCGAGAGCTCCAACTTGGGATTCAGCGCTGAGTCGAGGGGTCCGTCCATACCAGGGATTTTTCAACCCTTTTTGGGAAAGGGTCCCGGGTCGTTGTTATTGGGGAAAAATTCGTGTCTCAGAGGCTAAAATTGTGAATTCCTACAAGAATAAGGAATATGGAAAAAAAAGCATAGTTATTGTAGATATGAGTAAAATTAAACAACTTATATAAAGCTTGGATATCTTCTTTAAGAATTAAATAACAGTAACACTAACTCATTGTCTATTCTCACAATGAACAACTTATCCCTTTCTGCACTAAATGGATTCTTCCATTCAGTTATAAAATTATACATAGGAATGGTCTATTATTCACTGGTAAGGGATGGTAAGGATATATGAACTGATGACAGCCAGGCGAAAAGTTAATACAAGTGCAGAAGAATTCATATTCATAGGTTGATTGATTGATTTGATTGGGGTTTAATGTCACTCAGCAACTAAGGCCATATCACGACATTGCCAGTTTTAGTTGTGGAGGAAATCCGCACACTTACTGCTAATCTAACAGTGATTCAATGGCTGATAAACTTGTCGACCATGTGCGGCAAACCACTGGCGAGTAACTGGCAATTCCACCAGATAACAATTTCTAGTTACAAATTCCACAATGGAAACATGTGGATTTGAACCCTCATCGCCATTGCTGGAGGCGAGATGACTTGAAGATGTACCCCTAAACGACTTCATATGTTGAACTTTTTATCTGAACATTTCGTAAGGGAACTATTCATAAATGATGCTTTAGTATAGAATGGGTTAACTAAGACGATCAAATGTGAAACAACTGCAAATAGTTTTGAATAATTAGGGATTTTCAGAAGTCAACTTGTCGACAGGAGAAGTCGATTATTCCAACCCCATCTCCCGGTGACATGATTGACAACGGAATGTCTTTTCAAACAAATTTTTAAAAACTGTTATTCGTAAGATTCTGACTGATTATTTCACAAACATGTCGTTAATGTCAACTTAATGGCATTTGTCACAAGAAATCCTGTCTTTACACCTTATGTTATTTATGGCGATCAGTAGGCCATGTTGGGGTTTTGTTTTGACTGTCGGATTTCAGTGTCGAATTGGAACATCTATGTTCCTTGAATTGGAATGTCAATTGGGAATTTTGGGGTCGGAAATTTGCTAAAAACAGTCACAATTTCCGTGATTTGTGGTTGGCTAACACTGATGTTATTTTTGTTGATAGTTTTAATACTTTGTTTCTGACAATCGACCGTGTATCTCTTCAGTAGTCTGTGTTCACTCAAACTGGATTTTAAATAGTTATGTACCTTCTCGAATAGAATATTTCTTCCATCCAAACACTGTGTTTTCCTTTAACTCTTTAATTAGTAAATGGATTCTTATCAGTTAAAAAAGTATACATTGGAATGGTCTATTATTCATCTGATGGGATATTCAGGAAATATTGGCAGACGACAGACAGGTGAAAAGATAATATTGCAGAATGATTCCTTTTCGGATGTGGGAAATGTTCTAATTATAAGTTTAATAAATGGCCATTTAACATTTCCTCAAGGAACTACTCATCAATGACTATTTATTAAAGAAAGGGTTAATTCTGGTTTGTGTCGTTTTTCTTCTGTAGATGTGTGGGGCTTTGATAACTGCTCTTATCCATTGCTACCTGAGTGACAATGCCATCATAGATTCCATCAACAACCGCCTACGACAAATCTGTCCGACACTATATAGTGCTGATGATGCTGTGTGTTCTAAGGTAAATATTTACCAATATTATCCTTCCATGACTGGTGCTTCCTGAAATTTTATGAAAACCCTGTGCCAATGCATTCTCTTATTTATGCAAGCCTCGCATATATAAGAGAATGCATTGGCTTAACAATATATACTTTGAGCTTGTAAGCCAGTGCATTCTCTTATATATGCGACGCTCCCTATGGGAGACTCGCATATATAAGAGAATACACTGGAACAGGATCTTTTAGTGCTGCACCAGCACAGCTCCCATCATGGAAGGGTTAATTATAATTAATAATTATAATAATTAATCCATTTATTACATCCATTTACAGTATTCAGTTTCAATGCAATTATTACCCCGGAACCGACATGCTGCCAGCATGAGCGTAACTTCCCAGCAAACATTTCTGTCCAGCTTATGGGCGAGTGCCCGCCACAACCGCAGTACAATGTGGCTTGTAAACTAGACTCATCCCGTTAGTCTTCTATAATGGACTTTCATTGAAAATACGCACTACATTTGCAAGTGGAGTGCATTCACGTGAACCCCTGAATGTGACTGATCATCTGACATGTCCTTGATTAATCTGCCTTCAAAATGATAGATCATTCACCATGATAGAAAAAGGTAAAGTGATGATACGATTGTTTAATATATTGTTTACATACATTTTCTGATAGCACGATAAATCAAAATCTAATATAGTGCAAATGACTTGAATGCATAACGTCTTTACTCCATGTCCTTACATGTTTATGGATATCAGTGCTGAGGCCTGAACATTTAGTGCCAGACATTTGCAGAATGAGGTCCCCAGAGGGTGAATTTAGTGATGATATCCTGTACATCGGGCTAGCATCACCAAATTCATCCTCAGGAGACCCCATTCTGCATGGCCTCATCTGCTATGGGAGACCAAGACACATATTTCAGTTCACAGATTGTGAAGATATTGGGCACCTCAATTATGCATTGCGCTGTGCCATAATGCATGACATTCCACAAAAGTAAGCTAAACATTTGTGTTGGTATGTATTTAGATGTAATTCACCCATAAATATGAAGTACAACAATTTTGCCAAGACTATTATAAGATTATGAATAGATTGGAATAATTTGCAAGCAAGAATTGGGGGAACTATATTTTTGCCGGCAGGGATATGCAAAACGGTCATTATATTTGCCGGAGAAGCCGGTTGCTCTTTTTGAACACCTTCCCTCCGACCTTTTTTGGAACAAACTCAGGATTAATGTCCTTTTCCATTGGCAGCATATAGGCGGTTACTGTGCCACACATTTTTTTTTTCACTCACATTATATTTGTATAGTACACATTATTACCACTACACTCATTGTTCCGCTTCCTGTAATCTAATTATATTTTTTTCTAAACAGGTAGCTAAAAATACATTTGTCTTTCACTCTAACCCTGTGGGATAAAACTTGTTATACAATTAATGTACCTTGGAAAGAGCTTTTAACTTTGTGATATATTTACAGCAAATTAAGTGCTACATTAAAAGAGACACTTGTTTCGAGTATCACCCTTCCATTGTTTTCCTCGTTTTAGGCAAATGAGCTCCTACAGGCAGCGAGAACAAATCAGAATCAAGGCGAGAAAAAGAAACAACTCAAAGAATCGTTATATGTAAGTGTCCAAAGAATTTTATATGTTAGTGTCCAAATCACTTTTCAAGAGGAATGTAGCATTCTATTAACATCGCTGAAAATTTCAAGCAAATCGACCATACGACTGCATGGAAAAATCATCTGAACCATGCTCAATTGTAAATATTTACTTCGTGATTTGGGGCGCAACAATCAGCGATAAACTAACGAAAACGATCTCGCCACCAAGAGTCACTGCATTGAATTAATATATAAGAATGATGGTGCGTGTTATCACTACTTTGAGCAAGATTACTTTCCGTTTTTATTTAATCACCCTATCGGAGTGTTTGATATGACTTTAAATAATTTTCTTTCTCATAGTAACAAAAAAAAGTTAACAACTTTAGGCATTGAACTTTAGGTACAGCCAAAAATTATGAGTATTTTCATGTGACATGCTTTATTTTGACGTTATTGCAGTTATTCAGTTTCCCATTGGGTTTTTCCCACCCAGGTATAAAAGTAAATATTGGAATGGTCTATTATTCATTTGGAGGGGTGTTCAGGAAACATTTGCAGACAACATGACAAAAATATAGTGCAGAAGTATTCATATTCTTCGGTGGGAAATGTTCAGATAATAAGTTCAAAAAGTTTGTTTTATTGAACTTATTATCTGAACATTTCCTAAGGGAACTACTCGTCAATGAGTAGTTTATAGTATAGAAAGGGTTAAGTCATATTTTTATAATACATGTATTTCAGTTATTTAAAGAAGTGAGTCAGCCCTTACAGCTTCATGTGATATGTAACCAGTTTGCCGCGGTCCAGTTTTATGAAGGAATCGTCGATTTGTGTCTGACAGCCGCAAACAAACGAGATCCACAGAAACTAGCGCTACATTTCTACAAGAGTGGGGAACCTGCTGAGGATGTGCAGGGTATGCAGGCGTACAAACAAAGGTACGTTACTGACTGGTCCCCAGACTGCAGGGCATGCAGGCGTACAAACAAAGGTACGTTACTAACTGGATCCCGCAGGGCATGGCATGCAGGCGTACAAACAAAGGTACGTTACTGACTGGTCCCCAGACTGCAGGGCATGCAGGCGTACAAACAAAGGTACGTTACTGACTGGTCCCCAGACTGCAGGGCATGCAGGCTTACAAACAAAGGTATGTTATTGACTGGTGCCCGCAGGCATACAAACATAGGCTTGTTACTGGCTGATCCCCGGACTGCAGGGCATGCAGGCGAACAAACAAAGGTACGTTACTAACTGGATCCCGCAGGGCATGGCATGCAAGTGTACAAACAAAGGTATGTTACTGGCTTGTCCCCACAGGGCATGGGATGCAAACATACAAACAAAGGTGAGTTATTGGCTGGTCCCCACAGGGCATGCAGGCTTACAAACAAAGTTATGTTACTGGCTGGTGCCCACGGCATGCAGGCATACAAACAAAGGTATGTTACTGGTTGGTCCCCACAGGGCATGCAGGCATACAAACAAAGGTACGTTACTGGCTGGTCCCCACGGCATGCAGGCATACAAACAAAGGTATGTTACTGGTTGGTCCCCACAGGGCATGCAGGCATACAAACAAAGGTATGTTACTGGCTGGTCCCCACGGCATGCAGGCATACAAACAAAGGTATGTTACTGGCTGGTCCCCACAGGGCATGCAGGCATACAAACAAAGGTATGTTACTGGCTGGTCCCCACAGGGCTTGCAGGCGTACAAACAAAGGTACGTTACTGGCTGGTCCCCACAGGGCATGCAGGCGTACAAACAAAGGTACATTACTGACTGGTCCCCACAGTGCATGCAGGCATACAAACAAAGGTATGTTACTGGCTGGTCCCCACAGGGTATGCAGGCATACAAAGAAAGGTACGTTACTGGCTGGTCCCCACATGGAATGCAGGCATACAAACAAAGTTGAGTTACTGGCTGGTCCCCACAGTACATGCAGCCATAAAAACAAAGGTTTGTTACTGGCTGGTCCCCACAGTACATGCAGGCATAAAAACAAAGGTTTGTTACTGGCTGGTCCCCACAGGGCATGCAGGCATATAAACAAAGGTATGTTACTGGCTGGTCCCCGGACTACAGGGCATGTAGGCGTACTAACAAATCGACATTGGGCTCGCATCACTAAATTCACCCTCTGGAGACCTCATTCTGCTAAAGCCTCATTTTCTTGAAAGTATCTGTAGTCTCAAATTAACATTGTTTTAGGTTACTATTTCCCTTCTGTTCAGTTTCTATATCCCCTAATTTGCAGAAGATAAATTGCACAATTGAGGTGACTAATCGGTGAACATCACAAAGTTCAAAGTGGGAAATTCAGTCTGATCCTACATCATCCAGAGTAGTTCAGGCCTGAGCAGGATGAGGTTCCCAGAGGGTGAATTAGGTGACGATATCCCATTGTGTGGGATATTGTCACTAAATTCACCTCTAGGAACCTCATTTTGCGAATGTCAGACATACTAAACCCTGTCTTGATCCATTATAGGTTCAATATGGGTAATACATGTGTAGCTATAATTAGCTGTATGAATAACATAGAAATTGTTTTATTTGTTCCCTTGCAGGCTTGAGTGTTATATGTGCATATCAGAGACGTTAAACCATTTGTGGTCTGCAAGTCTCTGCCACCCTCAAGCACCATCTGTTCCTAAAATGGCGGGACCACCACCAACACCTGATCCCTCTATACTGAGCTCCAAGGAGGCTGATAAATTTGTGAGTATGCCTGTTTTAACAATGAAGTTGATTTGAGCATAGTTAAGTTTTGGTTTTTATTCAGTTTTAAGTGGACCTAGGAATCTTTATTAAAATAACTTTATCAAGGAAGACAATGGAGTTTGTATGATAAATTCCATGACCATATTGTAGTTTTAAGATATTGCGTATTTAGGAGATAAAGTTAACCTGTTTTGTTGGATATTCGGGGATTCGAGCATGAAAACAGTATATGAACTCGCCGGCAAGATGACTCGTTATCTCTGAATATCCAACATGGTATGTTTATCTCCATTGTATTCAATCCATCAACGAATTTAAAAGAAACTGCACGACAAGCACTTTTTAACGACATTTCTTTCTGTGAAGTGAGATATCCTTTTTACAGTGATCAAATATATGGGTACGTTCCATGTGGTTACTCGTAACTGCACCAGAACAACTTCCTGTTAACCTCTATAGAAAACAATGCTCCGGTTAACTCGATTCCATGACTCCTGCAGCGCAGTGATGTATTTTATGTGCGTTGTCAATGACACCATGCCCCATTCAAAATATGTGCACACTCTTTATCGACCGATGCTGGTGAATGGAAACTAAAGTTATCAACTCTTGGCCAATGCCTGTTTTAGCAACAAATATATCCGACTTGAATTACATTTAAACATCATGTCAGGCAGTTTGAATTTCCAATTCACGTATGTTGCAGAATATATGTTATGATAACGCTCTATTTGTTTGGTGTGCTTTGGTTTATTGGGGTTTATTGCCATTTCAGCTGCTTTAAGATGGTCTAATAGATGATTAATAGAAATAATGTCTTATCGGATATTTATCAGTTATTCAATAATGAATTCTGCTGTAAGCTTAGTTCATACAATCTTAATTTGAATTCCAGAAGAATGACGTGTTCGACTTATCACTGCGGTCAGATGATGAATTATTCCACGTCCATTTATACGACTGGCTGTTCAACAATCATCTTACAGAGAAACTACTACAGGTTTGTCCAAATCTGGTTATAGTGTGTCTAACATTTGCAGAGTGAGGTCCCCAAAGGGTGAATTTAGTGACACTATTCTGCGATACCATATTCACCCTCTGGGAATCTCAATTGTGCTTAGGCCTCAACTGCTATGGGAGACATAGGATCAGATTGAAGTTCCTAAGTTGAAGTTGGTGATGTTCACCTATTAGTCACCTTGATTATTCATTTTATCTTCTGTAATTTACGAGATATAGAAACTGAACTGAAGGGGAGAAAGTAAATAAAAACAATGTTAATTTGAGACTATAGATACTTCCTAGAAGATGAGGCCAAATCAGAATGACATTCCGAGAGGGGGAATTTGATGAAACTAGCCCGCTGTGGGGGTTAGCATCACTAAACACACCCTCTGGCGACCTTATTCTGCAAATGCCAACACACTATTGGGTTTGTCACTTGGGTGAAAATAGTAAAAGGAAGTCTCCACCAATTGAAACTTAAACTTGGACCTGAACAATTCTGACATAAATTTGTAAATATTGTTGAAGGCCCATTTAATTTTCGAGTCACCGATAAAAAAAATTATTAAGTGCCTTGATATATGGTTTTAATAACAATCTATTCCATAAAATATGATTAAAATACTATAAATCATCATCATTTGAAACATCTGTGTCTCAGAAGGTGCCCATTGAGAAATAGAAAACAGCTGAAATCATAGAAAGATTTCCCACATTATGGGAATGCAACAGAATTCAAACTAAACATTATTTCAATGGAAGGGAAATAACACTATATCTTAAGATATAGATTTATTCCCCTTAGTTTGAAAAAAGTTAAACTTGAGCACAAGTCGATATCTCAACAAAAACAACATGTTCACAGTTTATTACCCCAAGTAAGTTGATAATACAATATTTTGGAGCTTCCTCTTTCAAATGATATATAATATGGCATATATTTTATATAAAATTATCTGGTGATTCGAAAATTAAGTTGGCCTTTAATAATTTCAGTTTTCAGAAAAATGAATATTATATATCAATGAAGAATATTCTTGATACAGTGAAAATAATGTGCCAAATACCAATTGTTTTGATAATTATGCATCTGTGAGTCAGTAACAGGAATTTATGTTGGTTCTAATATTGAAATTTAAAGGCCCACTTAATTTTCGAAACTCGCAGATCACATTATATAAAATATATGCCATATTATATATCATTTGAAAGAGGAAGCTCCAAAATATTGTATTATCAACTTATCTGGTGTAATAAAATGTGAACATGTTTGTTTTGGAATGTAGCGCAAAGTCTATTATTTTCAATGGAAGGGGAATAACACTATATCTTAGTTTGAATTCTGTTGCATTCTGTGAGCCAAACGGGGGGAACGTTTATATGATTTCAGCTCTTTTCTATTACTCTATGGACACCTTCTGAGACACAGATGTACCAATTGGTGATGAATTATAGTGTTTTAATCTTATTTTATGCCATAGATTATTATTAAAACCGTATATAAAGGAACTATAACAAAAATATTCGGTTCTGTGACTCGAAAGTTAAATGGGCCTTTAAACTGTAGCATGCTTCATATAAAGCAAACTGCAGAGTGTTACAAAGTCCAGTCCAGAAATTGTATGGCTTTCTTAGATGCACCTCCAAGTTTTGTTTGATTTATTTTGGCTAATTCATTTATACATACAGAAAGGATATTATTAATGAAAATAACTTAATTGGCTAATATGGCTAGCCACCATGCAAACCCTATCTCTATACAGAGAACATGAGATTAAGAAACATGCCAATATCACGCCCTATTTCAGATCCAGTCACCACACCTTGAGACGTATCTGAAGCGTAAATCGGGCATCGAATCTGATAATACCGCCGGTCTGGATTTGCTGTGGAAATTCTATGAGAAAACACAGAACTTCCCATCTGCAGCCCGCATTCTAGCAAAGTTAGCTGAAAGACAGGGGTATGTATTTGATTAAATGATGACTCTTTTTGCACAGCACACTGCTGCTAAGGTAGTCACATTTTCACAATATCTAAAATAATATATGGTTGGCAAGCCTGAGTTTATTGTGCCTGTCATTTGCAGAATGAGGTCCCCAGAGGGTGAGTTTAGTGATGCTATCCCGTGTAGCGGGCTAGCATCATTAAATTCACCCTCTGGGGACCTCATTCTGCTTAGGCCTCATCTTCTCTGGAAAGTTTTTTATTATCATATTTCTATAGAAACTTATTCACATAGATTCTATTTTCTTTTTTTAGTTTATTTCTCTATATCCCCAAATTGGCAGATGACACATTGCATAATCAAAGTTCCCAATGGGTGTACATCACAATACTCACCATTTGGGAACTTCAATCTGAGTCTATGTATCCCTTAGCAGATGACGTCCCCAGAGGGTGAATTTGGTGATGCTAGCCCA
This sequence comes from Siphonodentalium dalli, assembly GCA_032622095.1. Lineage (NCBI taxonomy): Eukaryota > Metazoa > Mollusca > Scaphopoda > Gadilida > Siphonodentaliidae > Siphonodentalium > Siphonodentalium dalli. The sequence goes on from CP136069.1 coordinate 138,811,424, forward strand.
CTATGCGGGGTAGCGTCACTAAATTCACCCTCTGGGGATCTCATTCTGCAAATGACAGGCACACTACACTCAGGCGTATATGGTAGGCCAACTTCACATATCATATCTAGCACAACATGAGATCAACTATTGTAAGCAGTAGCCCAAAATAAATTAATGATTCAATTAATGGGATATTTCCGAAAAGCCTAATTATGCCATGATGAATCAAAATAGTTTCACGCAAGTTAATCAATATACCTTAGAACAACCTTTGCCTAAACATTTGCGCACTTTAAGCAGGCTTCCTTTAATTTTGACAGGAGTGATGTCCCTTTGCAACAGAGGTTAGAATATTTGTCTCGTGCGATTATGTGCGCTAAGAGTTCTACACAGAGAGTGAGTTCAGCGACGGAAGGAGAGTTCCTACATGAATTGGAAGAGAAAATGGAGGTACGTCCATATCATAGTCTAATTTCATTTGGTGTTTCTCCAATCTCAATTTAAATAACAAATAAATAACGGATTACGACCTGATGAACTACAAAACACGCATTGAAATAGTGTGTCTGTCTGTCAGAATGAGGTCCCCAGACGTTATTCCGCTCGCTTGCTAGAGTCACCAAATTCACCCTCTGGGAACCTCATTCTGCTGAGGCTTCAACTGCTGTGGGAGACACCTAGGATCAGATTGAAGTCTGAAGTCCCCCAATATCAAGTTTGTGATGTTTCAATTAGAATAACAAATAAATAACGGATTATCACGTAATGTTTAGAAATTCTTTAGAAGGTTTCTTTTTTTGTATAGTTTCTCTTTTTCCCCAAATTTGCAGATGACACAATGCATAATTGAGGTGCCCAACAGGTGAACACAATATATATTCATCATTTGGGAACTTCAATCTGAGTCTATGTGTCCCATAGCTGAGGAGGCCATGCAGAATGAAGTTCCCAGAAGGTGAATTTTATGAAGGATAGCATCACTAAATTTACCCTTGGGGACCTCTTTCTGAATATTGCAGGCCCACTAAACTCAGACTTGGCAAGTAGCATAATGTAAAACATTGTTATTTTTAAGGTTGCTAGGATACAGATACAGGTTCAGAAAGCACTCGGATCTGCCGCTCCACCATCACACGTTACTGGAGCATTAGCAAAACTCAATTCTGAACTGTTAGATATAACGTCGGTAAGTATATCCTAATATTTTCACACCGATGAACAATGGTAATTATCGAGAATGATACCAGAATTTAGCATTCATAGACAGACTAGATTAACATTATGCTACTCCTATGATTGTTCATCTACTATCACAACTGGTGGCTCAGTCGATAGGTTAAATAGCACAATAGTCCATTCAGCAATGGCTTGCTAACGCTGATCACTAATGAGCCATTTTACGGGAAAAGAATGCTTTTCAGTTCTACATACATAAATGTGACCCGCCATATCAAATCCAGTCGTAAGTCTTTTTTTTTTATTACCCTGTGCCAATGCATTCTCTTATATATGCGAGTCGACCATAGGTCGCCTCGCATATATAAGAGAATGCATTGGCCTAACAATTTTTTATCATATTTTTTAAATAAATGTTTCTTACAATTTTTAGGACATAAAATAAAAAACATCCATTTATACCCTGCAGGGAGCCCCACACATATATAGAAGCATATAGAAGAGTGTCGTCTGCTCATGTTTGTCTGGAGCTCTGTATGGGTGAAATTATAAAATTGTTAAAGAATACAAGAACAAATTATTAAAATTGTAAAAAATTGTTAAGCCAATGCATTCTCTTATATATGCGAGGCGACCTATGGTCGACTCGCATATATAAGAGAATGCATTGGCACAGGGTATTTGATATGGCGGGTCACAAATAATTATTGCCTTATTCTGAAAGATATCGAAGGAGACATTGCTAAAAGCCAGTGGTTGATTCTGCCTAGTTACGTCGCGATTATGTTCTCAAATAACACACTGTTCTGACTAGTTGATTTATGATTATGCAGATGAGGTCCAGATGAAGCCACTGAAGGATGATTAGGAATATTTCATGTCATGACGTAAAACCCCAAGAACCCAGTTTATTTCCTGACTGCTAAAAACTTAATCTTCTCTGTCATATTCCCGTCAAAGATACGTTACACACTGAACTACATGGTATATTCATCTTTATTCACAAGAAAGGATTCTATGAGATCCGTTTAAAATTTATTATTTTGGTACGAAATAGCTTAAGTACCTTTTGAATCATTATTATTATGACGTAGCAGGTCAAGGTCATTTGTCCACTCGTTATGTATATAAGCAAGTGGACCCACAGTAATCGGCCTCCGTTATCATCGTTATCATCATTTCGCAGTCGGACCTCCAGAGAGCTTGAATCGCCACCTCTCAGGATGAACTCGCCACCGCTAATCCCAATTAGTGTCACCAGCATGCTGGAAGCCCTGCATGTCACGCCTTGTTTGAGCTGGTCATTCCACGCTCACAAAGGCGGATACCAGCTGATTCTGGACTTCCAGTCCGGCCCGGCAAAGCTCTTTTCAGGGCTCCCTACCGGGAAGGGCTCGGATATTACCGAATCAGCTCGGAAGCCTCGACAGAAGATGAGAAAGAAGAAAAAGAAAACACCATCGATGAAAAAGAGAGATGCCGAAAGACTCGCTGCATGGAAAGCGAAGAAATCGACCGGAACTTCACCAGTCGACCTCGCCCATCCAGCTGAGAACCCGGCCCAGTCTGTCGTCCAGGAGATGGAACCACCACCATCACCAGCATCACCACCACGACCAGACGAGGATACCGATACTGAAGACGAAGACGAGGACCCCTCCGACTTCGTTCCGAAGACACCGGATTACCAAGAGAAAGAGCCAGAGACTTCACCCTCAACCGAAGACTCGGCCGCCCAAGTCATGAGGCACATCGACCTAAGTACCATCAACGTAGACGACATCCTGAAGAAAATGTATGATGACGAGTACGTCAGACCTTCTCTGCCGATCTCCTCACCTCTTCCTTCATCATCATCATCAAGATCTTCCACTTCACCACCACCGAAGAAGAAGAAAAAGAAGGAAGACAAGAAAAAGAAAAAGAACAAAAGCTAAGAACCCAACCTCACCTGACCCTCCTGAGCCTAGGCCTAGACTGGTTCCCAATACCAAGAAAACTCAAGACAGGGCATAAGGGCGACCTCCGGGTGAGCCCACACCGTCCTCGTGCCGCCCTTCGGTCGGGCACGCAAATCCTGTTCCTGCTGTAATCGGCCTCTTTTTCTCTTGTGACAAGATTCGAAGGGAAGTAAAAACTAACGCTATGAGAAATGAAACCACATATTATTGTCGGCTTCATTTAACAATTCCGTTCCACATTTTTTAACTTGTTGTGACATCGGTTCAATTTTGGAAACGACACAATAATTATTAAAATAATATCAGAGTGACAATTTCATTCAATTTCCCTGTTTTATTTGTTTTAACGCAAATAAAATACAAAAACTATATTGTTCTGTTGAAAATTGTGGGTAATTTCCCAACTTCCGGTTTCGGAACACGTGCTTTAGAATTCGGAATTAATTTCGGAATTGCACTTCGTCTGTTTATATGCAGCGGTTCACGTGTTGAACTTTCTGGGACAATGCCTATACAGCACAGTTGTTATGTTATCTCTGTTTCTTGTGGTTTTAGAATGTAAGTATTAGAACATTCAACTAGTGAGACAACATTGGTTTATAACTTTGTTTATGTTGAAATTGGCACGTGACAACATTCGTTTTGTCACTCACAAATCTGTTTCATGTTCAGGTCTGGCACATCCTGAATTCAACTATTATAGTAGTATTCAACTATTATAGTTATATCTGTCTATACTATTTTCTTATATTTTCATTTACTGGCCTTCCTTCTAATTTTTCGTCTCACTTTCTCTCCGGCGACAACTTTCAACATCTTTTGCACATCTATCAGTCGGATTTTGGGAGCAGAGAAGTTGGTAAGTATTAGAAGGGTGAGTTTTTACCTATTTATATAACCTGAAATCGATTAGTGCTCTTGGTGGACAAGAAATGCATCAAAACATCAGTGTTTTCGTGACAAATTCCTCATGCAACTTCGAGGGCAGACATTTTGAAAGGTATTCCCCATTCACGAATGATGCTGATTGGTCAGATATAACGGTATAATGACGTAGACTAAACCCAGATTAAATTTTAATAAAAAATACGGAAAGCCAATAGTACAAAGAATGCTATCACAGGAGTCGGCGGGAAATTTGAATTTGTTTGTAGAAAATGATCAATATATGATTTTTCTTCACAATTTGGATAATTATTATGAACTATATCACAGCTTATACATACAAGAAGTCAGAATTGTTAGTAATAATCAATTTGCTCGTAATTGCCAACTTTGAACTGCCTCTTTCCAGTGTAGACAATAGTTTTATTAAACGTCAATATATGACAGTTTACAATGGTACCGGTACATGTATTGAAACAAATATCACTCTTCCCATGCGGAGCACGCAATAAAAATATTATACTGCTGGACTTGTTTTTTGTTGTTGCTAAATCTGACGTTTACATCCGCCACCGGTCAGCCTTGTCTCAACACCCTCGGCCTGGTCTCACCACCCCGACCTGGTATTACCACCCAGCATGGTTTCGTCGCCTCCCCGGGTATGGTCTGACCCTCTCCCATGCTCATTCGTTAGCCAAATTATGTAAAATTCGACGGTCTGTAACGTGGACATTTCTCAACCGAATACAAAATTCTTTCAGGAGTATCATTAGTAAGTCCTATACATGTAGATACACGACAGTAAAAATGGTTGAAATCATCGCAAAAAAAAATTACGAAATGTTTGGCCCCTACCAAAACCAAACAATATAAGTCCGTCCCTGTTCAAAACTTTTTTTCGTAGAAAGTTGCTAACGATTAAAATATAAGTTGTCGGAAAATTAACTATTTCTCATAATATTTGCAAAGACTATCAGGTAACGAATCGGCTTTCCGTAGATTTTTCAACAAACTATGTAGGTATTCCAATAAAACTTCAATTTGTCAGTTACACTTCTTTTGATTGGCTAATACGTATGTATTACGTCAAGGGGGATTTCTGCTGGTGGATGCAATGCGGAAATTGTTGGTAAAATACAGCGTTTTTATCATGTTTTAAATGTTTAAAAGGGTATACTTACAAATAATCGTTATTGCATCGTGTTCTGCGCAACGCGTTGCACACACAATTTCGTCGGAAGCACTTCGGTTCCATCTGTTATCATTCGGTGTCCAATTTGGTAATGCAACAGCATGCGCTGTCTCCTATTTCCGACGCAAATTGTAAACATAGTGATATGATATAGACAGATATAACTATAATAGTTGAATACAACTATAATAGTTGAATTCAGGATGTGCCAGACCTGATGTTGACATATGTAGCAAAATTAGGGATCAGGTTTGGGTCCCTTTTCGTTTATCTATGAATTAACTCACTTGTGTGGTTTTGCTTGGCTCATAGTTCACTATGAAATAATTTACAATACATTGAAATTGTTTGCCAACAAAATAACTTTTTTTGTCAGATCAATATGACACAATTTCACATATAATAATGTGACGCATCAGTCACCTACTTTCATGGTAAATTTTTGGGTCCCTTTCCTGATCCTTATACATGTACATCTAACTGGTCATACCACAGGCTATTTTCTTCCTCGTGTGGCCTCGGTTTCAGTAACCCCATTGTCAAGCAGGTTCAGGCTAATCCAATTCCTCGTTCCATGCGGACCTTGAGGTGGCCCAGCCGCATACTTCACCATTGAATTCACTGTAGCCAGACGCCATACTGTTCCGAGGGTGGGTTCCAGTGTTCACGGATCCGACCATGCTCGCCCGCTCCTGCTGGTTCCTACCTCAGATTTCGTCCTCCCACATCCCTTTCACAAGCATGTGCGATGTACAAAATCTGTCAGCCCCCTAGGGAGCAACTTAACTGGTATCGCATCACAATTTGCCATCCAAACTTGGATAATAGCCATGCAATTTGGTATGAATTTTATGTCAACTTTGAGATTGCGAACAAAATACTATCTCATCATGTCCATGTGAGGCTATTTATTTGATAATCAAAATTTCCAAGTAAGTTGCTCCCTGGCGTCTACCCTCGGGTGGAATTGCTGTTAAGACCATTTCCCGGGACTCTGCATGACCTTCAAATGCTTGCTATTTGGCGGGAGGCAAGTTGTACCAGTGTAGCCACTGGGGTGGTAGCGTTTCATAGTCACTGTCTTGGGGGGTGATACACGAATCGAGTAATATCTCAGATCTTGGGCTCGTGTCATCTAAAAGTTTCGGTTCATTCTATGTATATTTGACTGCTCTGCCCATTCAACATGTAGTTCAATGCAGATTGTGTGCATTTAGAAACACTAGTGTGGTGTCGTCCTGTTGGTCAGGTTTTTGGATTCGTGTCGTGACCTAGTAGGTCGCCGCTGCCCTACTGGCTACACTGTATGATTCTGCTTCCTGTCAGGGTTTAAGCTGGCTCCGGTTAGGGGGGAATCAGTCTGCTCATTAATCACTCCTCGATGTCTCTTCCAAGGCTTACACAGTCCTGTTTATTCAGTTTTTTACTCTAAAGATAACAAAATCCATTGCTTGGATCTGACGATTCCACATTTAGATTACATTTCTAATTAACAGGGCTACTTGCCATCCAACGCGAATCCTGATTCTCACTTTGGATTTCGAAGAGCTCTTGCTGCTTTTTATGTTTACCCATACCATAGTATGGTAAACATAGTGTCGTTGCCCGGATTGACCACTCGTCGTTGGTCCGTCTGTCCGTCTGTCCGTAGACACTTTACGAGTAATGCGATAACTCAAACATTTTCTATCCGATCGAAACCAAATTTTGTATATGGGTTTCTCAGCCCAAAATACAGATCGAGTTCGAATATGGGTTTGATCCGAGTTTTTTTTAGGGAGTTATGGCCCTTTTACAACTTAGAATTCATGCATGCTGCCATAATTAAAAAAAAATTCATGTGACCATAACCAAATTTAGTATGTGAGTTGCTTAGTCCAAAATACATATCGAGTTCAAATATGGGTTTGATCCAATATTTTTTAATGGAGTTATGGCCCTTTGACATAGAATTCATTCATGTTTCGATAAATCTACAATTTTTCAACTGATAGGAACCAAATTTTGTATGTGAGTTTCTCAACTCAAAATACAGGTCGAGTTCGAACATGGGTTTGATCCGATATATTTTAATGGAGTTATGGTCTTTTGATTATTTTATTTATGGCTAAAATATATCAAAGATACCCAGTTGCACTGTCCAAATAGAATCTAATAAATCAGGTTTGAATTTGTCTTCTCACACAGAGTTAGTATCCAGTTACAATGCCATGAATTGTCTCTCTGTCTTGCATTGAGATAATTAACTACTAGCATGTGTTGGCCATATCATATACTATCTGTGTATATACTTTATACTCTATAAAGTATCTCTGGCCATATGCTGGGGATAGCATAGATGGAATGTTTCTACTATATATTTTATATGCATGGTTATTTAAATTCCATCTTAAAGGCATAATCTGGTTTCATTGTTTAATAGCATTACTATTGGAGATTAATAATGTGATTGTGTTTAGTAGATTTGTTGGACATTAATTTCAATTGATTACAAATGTGAATTGAAATATTAAAGGGGCACACCAGGTTTGATATATTTTTCTTGTACTCTGCAAGTACACTTTAGGCATAATGCGATAACTCTAACATTTTCTATTTGATCGGAACCAAATTTTGTATATGAGTTTCTCAGCCCACAATACAGTTTGAGTTTGAATATGGTTTCGATCCAATTTATTTAAAGGAGTTATGACCCTTTTTCGAAAACAAATTTGAAAAAAATAATTTTTTATTTTTTATTTTTATGTTTTATAATAATAATAATAAAAAAAATGTCAGTCACTCTTTCATTGGTTTTCATTTAGATATTGATGATTATGATACACTTTGATAAAAAGGTTCCCAATCTTTTTTTTAAATAATTAAAAACAATTTTTTTTAAGTTAAACCAATTTGAAAAAACTAACACAATTAGGTTGTGGTGGTTTAGCATTACCGATCCTGTAAGAGTGTATTCTCTTATATAAATGCCAGTGACCCATAAATTCCAATAATTTGTGTGATGTAAATTTGTCTATAATAGTATATAAACAGTATACTCTATAATTCAACACCAAAACTCTCATTTATCCGATCATAGTAAATTTATATCGCCAAGGGATGGGTTAACATCTGCCGATCGTGATCGGCCTCTCGTTCTTGTCTGTCACAAAGAACTAAGTTAATTGCAAGGCATCGAGGGGTTGCAGACGCTGTCTATAACAGTGAACATAGCGCAGTCATCGGCCGGGGCAGAGACTTTTAACAGACACTCAATTTGTTTTTTCATGCGGTTTTACCTGGGCTCAAACTTATTACCTTTCCACCTGTCACTGATTAGCATTGTCCTTTGTTTATGGGTGACCGTTCGATTCTTCTAGGGATAAATGTACACAGATCATCTTTCACCCTTACTACGGTACCATGGGGCATAACACCAAGCCTTGGATTCCTTCTAAGATTTTTGCGAGCATCACTCGGGCCTTCTGCGGTGTTGGGCTGGGTTTTTCTGCGAACCAAGTTGGGAATCATATTTCTCTTTGCGTAGAACATTCATCATCTTTTGACTCTACAGCCTTAGGACAATCCCAATGAGCTTTCTCTGTAGTACCAGGATTAGATCTATTCTCGCTCAATATTATCGCTTTACAGTTTGGGTTCGCTTATCGGGTTACGATATAGACAATTGAACTCACGCAATCTTCTGGGGTGGCGGGTACGGTAGGTAATAACCTGTTCCATGGGAACAGATGCATTTCAGAACTTTGAACCCTGCGTCATGCCAACAAAACTCATTGATGCCCTGCTTGATTGAGTTGGGCGTTACTGTACTCAGTGCTCCTTTTTTGACAGGCTGTCTTGAATTACTACACAACAGACGAGCTATTCGTCTAACAGCGCACATGAGGCAATCATTGTTGGCAACGGAGTCTCTGCCCACGGGGAGGAACTAGGGTCCGGGTCCTCGCTGTATGAGCGGCAGACAACCGTCCGACCATACACACATGTGATTGGTCTTCAGTAAAATGTGCCCTTCTGTTCACATTACTGGCGTACCTCCTTGACCACATGTCAAATGGGTGTACAGTGGTGCTCGGGGTGTTTGGCCGCTTGGCAGCGGCGGAGTTGTGGGTGGTTTTTCGAGATTTGGTCGGTGGTGTGGCTTGTTGCTGTTCATCGGGGGGCTCTCGACGAGAGCTTTCCGATGGGTGGCGGCGGGCCGTGTTTCCGGTTGGGTCCTGGAGGGTTGCCCGTGGTTCTGCTGTGGTTGTGTGGTCGGTTGCTTTGGGCATTGCTGTGTACTTTCGCCTTGGTGGATGAGGTGAGCTACACACAGCTCATGGACCCGGGCCCTTCGTCTGTTAAGAACAATCAGTGAATAACAAGAAGATACAATCTTCTTGTTATCGACATTCTGGTTGTTTTTAGACCTTAATCATCCATGGCCTGTTCTTTCTTTCAGATTGTTTGGAGTAGTTCCAGTGAATAACAAGAAGATACAATCTTCTTGTTATCGACATTCTGGTTGTTTTTAGACCTTAATCATCCATGGCCTGTTCTTTCTTTCAGATTGTTTGGAGTAGTTCCATCACGATGGGTCTCCTCCTTCTACACATTTTCTAATAAGTTACATGCAGACTGCAAAGTATTCCTTTCAATCATGTGTACATGTAACTGCATACACTATTGGATTGACAGGCTGTGGAAGTAGTTTACAACTCAGGACTCTCCGAACTTTTTCTTCTCGATTGTTTCGATACCAGAAAACATTTGGGACTTTCCAAGTCATTTAACGCTCTTGATCGACTTAGTTACCTGGGGTTTTTGTTACCAGTTTCCAGCCTTAAAGTAAATTCCGATCAGGGGCATTGACCAACGGAATATGGCCTCTGTCTGGTGTATTTATTAACTGAAGTAAAATACTGTCATTTGACGGTCAGTCAGAAAATACTTATTTTGCGCCTTGATCAGTTTGTCGATTTGGGGTTGCACATTTACTGACAGTCGGTCGCAGACCTTACAAGCATGATGCAGTGGCTATTTAACTCTGGGTTTTCTTCACCATACATGAGTTGGTGGTATGTTTCTAATCGTCTTTACAGTTGCTACTTCCTCGTGTTACATCCAGATTGACCATTCAGGTAACAATAGATTTCCTTCCTCTGGTGTCGAAACATCGGGATAGCTTGGTTCGTTCAGTCACATACCATGGAGCAGGGTGACCTATGCTTTCTGCATATAACCCGCTTACTCCAGGGAGGAGGTGGCACATGCATGTACCTGTATATGAGATTTCACAATTACCGGTTTGTCTGACTTCAGAACCAAAGGGGGGAGGTGCAGAGTTTCAGCCATTGGGCTTATTCTCCCACTTTCTCCACTCTACCTGGTAGCATCAATCAAATCTGCTAATCAGTACCTTTTGATCCATTTGTTGCTAAAAAAACTCAGCAGGTTCAAAAGAATTATTCTCAACTAAAATACAATAGTATCTCATTCCTCGCATCCTCCTCCTATGAGTTGATTCTACCATGTAGTTCAGTGTGTAACGTATCTTTGACGGGAATATAACATTTTCAATAGAAAATACATATTCCCTAATAAGATACTTACACACTGAACTCACATGTCCCTCCCAAATTGAGATTTTCCCTCCCCGCTGCTCGGTCACACCCCTCGAATCTTGTAAGAGGATAAAAAGAGGCCGATTACTGTGGGTCCACTTGCTTATATACATAACGAGTGGACAAATGACCTTGACCTGCTACGTCATAATAATAATGATTCAAAAGGTACTTAAGCTATTTCGTACCAAAATAATAAATTTTAAACGGATCTCATAGAATCCTTTCTTGTGAATAAAGATGAATATACCATGTAGTTCAGTGTGTAAGTATCTTATTAGGGAATATGTATTTTCTATTGAAAATGTTATTTCTGTACCACTATAATGGTCTTCTGATTTGCCATAACACAAAGGCAATGTTGCAACAATAGCTTACATGTAGGTGACCTATTAGAATTTTATCAAGAATTGGTTTGTTTTCTTCCAGCTATATGAAGAGTTTGCTAACAGGTACAACCTTCATGAATGCAAGCTTGCGATTGTTCACTGCGCTGGACTGTATGATGCCGCACTCATAGAAAATCTCTGGCAGAGCATTATCGATAAAGGTTAGTAACATCATAATGTAATGATTCATCATGTGTTGTAATTCAAGTTGCATATTTGTCTCTGAAACATGCATTGTGATTGGTCGAGAGTTTCTAAGTTAAGTTTTTGATTCACCAGCATCAATTGTTTATCGGTTAAAAAATTTTGAGTGGAACACCGCATCATGACAACGAGCGTATAATATGTCACTGCTTGGCCAGGAGCTGCGTAATCGAGTCAACGACTCACATACATTTACTATAGATACCATTGACAGGAAATTGTTCAGGTGCTGTTCCGAGTAAACCCATGGAATGTACCCAGAAATTTGATCACCGGCAAAGGTTATCTCACTTCATGGTATGTAATGTCGATAAAAACACATTTCGTACAGATTCTGACAATTCTTTTTGATGGATTGATTTACAATGGAGATAAACATACCCTGTTTCGTTATATATTCGGGGAATCGAGCATGAAAACAGGCCGGCTTGTTCACAAACTGTTTTCATGCTCGTATCCCGGAATATCCAACTCAACAGAGTACGTTTATCTCCTAATTCAATGTGACAGCATATACTTTTGCATAATGTTATTTTGTAATGTATTGTAATTCAATTGAGTATTTGTCACTAAAAATAAGCATTCTGATTGGCCGAGAGCGGCTAACTTTCGTTTTCGATTCACCGACATCGGCTGCTTCAGCGTGCATCAAATCTGAATGTAGCACGGTCAAATTTCATCGGCGCAGAACGAGTAGCGAAACGAGCCAACCAGCCCCACAGGAAATGGTTACGGAGCAGTGTTCCGAGTAACGCAATGAACAAACCCAATGATTTGTGCACGGTGACAACGGCGAAATGAAAGTCTCGATTCGTGTCATGAAAATGACTAAATGATACTTTTTATACAGTTTTTTTGCAAATTCCTTGCTAGATTGAATTACAATGGAGATAAACGTACCCTGTTTCGTTGTACATTCTGGGATTCGAGCATGAAAACAGATTGTGAACTCGCCGGCAAGCCGGCTCGTTCACAAACTGTTTTCATGCTCGAATCCCAGAATGTACAACTCAACAGGGTATGTTTATCTCATAAATGTATCATGTGTATTCAACAGTCAACCCTTTCTTTGCTAAATCTTCATTGTCAAATTGCTCCCTTAGGAAATGTTCAGATAATAAGTTCAACAAATGACTACAGGTCCTTTGTTGAACTTAATATCTGAACATTTCCCTCCACTTAATAGAAATCCTTCTGCACTTTTATTATATTTTGACTGTCTGTCATCTGCTTACATTTCCTGAACACTCCTCCAGATGAATAATAGACCAATCAAGTAAATACTCTTATATCTAGCTGGGAGAAACCATTTAGTAAAGAATGGGTTAAACATTGATATGTTGAAGCTCTTGTGACTTAGATTATTCAAGCTGTCCAGTCAGTACTTTGAGTTAACCATCTTGACCCTTTGAAAGTATTCGCCCAATTTGGAAATCCATTTTTCAGTTTGTATTTTTATAGTTGTCCTGTGATTAACTGTTGCATATTTTGTCACGCTTAAAGAATTTCTTTTAAAATATTTTCAGAAATTGCTGCAACTGAATCTTCATCGGCTGCCTGCAGACAGACGACGTTACATACAAAAATAGTGTCCATCGCCAAATTATATGCGTCAGCTGAAAGATATTTCCCCCTACGTAAGTTACATACAAAAATAGTATCCATTGCCAAATTATATTTCCCCCTACGTAAGTTACATACAAAAATAGTATCCATCGCCAAATTATATTTCCCCCTACCTAAGTTACATACAAAAATAGTGTCCATCGCCAAATCATATGCGTCAGCTGAAAGATATTTCCCCCTACGTAAGTTTAATACAAAAATAGTATCCATCGCCAAATTATATTTCCCCCTACGTAAGTTACATACAAAAATAGTATCCATCGCCAAATCATATGCGTCATCTGAAAGATATTTCCCCCTATGTAAGTTTAATACAAAAATAGTATCCAACGCCAAATTATATTTCCCCCTACGTAAGTTACATACAAAAATAGTGTCCATCGCCAAATCATATGCGTCAGCTGAAAGATATTTCCCCCTACGTAAGTTTAATACAAAAATAGTATCCAACGCCAAATTATATTTCCCCCTATGTAAGTTACATACAAAAATAGTATCCATCGCCAAATCATATGCGTCAGCTGAAAGATATTTCTCCAATGTCAGTTACATACAAAACTAGTATCCATTGCAAATCATGTGTCAGATGAGAGATATCTAAAAGGTAACCTTAATAGTATCCATAGCCTAATAATGTCAGGATTAAAGAAATCCTCAAATATTTCTCCTTAAAAGTGCTTAAAGTAAACCCTTAAAAATACTTGGAATATATCCCACCTGATTTATGAAGATGTTAGCCACTGGAGGCAGATTAGGAAAATTTCATGGTATAAATTTATTTTTAATTTGAAGTCGGACACAGAAATAAATTTTTAATTTTAACAGTTTTAATACGTTGTTAGTGGCTGTATAATATCAAATTTAGCATGGCAAATGATCATTCCTTTACATTAGTCAACCCTTAAATTTGTTAAAAAATAATAATCAATTGTGATTCATTGACTTTTTCTACTTAAAGGTACTCGATCTGATTTGTTGGTCCCCATATCATCAGATTCCAACAACAACTATTTTGTTTGAAATGCTGCTTCAGTTATCAGAATTGATTAATTGCCCCAAAATATTAAATGCTAACCACAGTCAACTATAATATAAAATTGCCCAAAACTTACTTATCAACATTTTGATCAACGAAATCAGGCTGGATTGTCAAATATCTATGACCCAAGGCCACTTGATTTTAGTGTTATCCATCTTTATCTGCAATTTTGTCTTGACAAATATTTGCCAGGCCACCAAAAATTACATATCTCGGGAAATAACAAATTTCATAAATTGATATCTGATCACTCTGAGCTTTGATGGGTGGGTTCCTCGACTGGAATAAAATATTTTTTACCTCTGAAGCCAAAGAAATAGTAATTTGGAAGCGTTAATATGCGTCTTTAATAACTGTATGCGTTCAGAACTTGGGCCTAAATTATTGACTAATTAACTCAATACTAGTAGATATTCAAAATAGGTTGATGGACTCAGATTTTCCAATGATTCAAGTCATTAACTCATTTTAATTATAATTACCATGTTATTTACATCGTTCATAGAGCTCATGAGTGTATTTTGCACGAATCCATGGCTCAAATTCATTCATTTATTGCATATATGCTGTTGAGTATAATAGGAAATGGCCCCACAAATGTACACTAACCCTGAAAAGCACATTTTAACCCTTTACCCAACAAAACGGCCAAATAAAGCTTCAACAGCCTAAAATATCTTCGGTCTGTCTCAATAACACCATACAAATATGGATATCATTGGAACCGGCTCCTTGTCCACATTGTGATAGTTACAGTTATGCCCTGTGCCAATGCATTCTCTTATATATGCGAGTCGACCATAGGTCGCCTCGCATATATAAGAGAATGCATTGGCCTAAAAAAAATCTTTTTTTAACACTTTTTATCATTTTTTCTTACATTCTTTAACAATTTTATAATTTTTAATGTGTTAAGCCAATGCATTCTCTTATATATGCGAGGCGACCTATGGTCGACTCGCATATATAAGAGAATGCATTGGCACAGGGCCGTTCTGTTGGGTAAAGGGTTAATTTAATTTTTTATACCTCACTCTCAAAGAGAATGGGAGGTAGTGATGAGCCGATTGTCAAATAGAGCTTTGCGCCGATTGCCGATTATTTGAGATCACAATCGGCCAATTCAGGTGCCGATTCCGATTATTTTAATAATTATACCAAAATATGTCATATGTGTTATTTGGAAGCAACAACGTCAGTAATATACCAGTATACATACGTCTACATTTGGGTAAGTATAAAGGTAGGTATGGGTGGACTTGTGAACGAATTCCTGCGTCCTGACAACCATTACACATGTTATATTATGCTCAATTTACCGTAGATTTCTGTCTATAAGTCGCTACTTGTTGACCCAGTATTTCCCCTCAAAATGTGCGTGCGCCTTATACAACTGTAAGTCAATAGGGGGTCTAAATTCTGGCTACAATCACAGACACAGGTGAGTTTTGGCATTGGCCGCGATGACAACTCAGAAGAGTGCATGACCGTTCACACCAAAACAGAAACGAAATGTTTAATTACAAATAAAAACAATTAAATAATATTAATAATTGTTACCAGTGTATTTATCCCTATCCAATTAACAAATATAGAGAAAATACCAAGGATGACGCAACACTTGTTTACTGTCTACATGTTTTTGTTATGTCGGCTTATAGATTGAGGTCACTAGCTGACCTGATATCAGTTTGAATCAGTTTGAATACTGGTGATTAGCGGTCACTAGGTTGAATAGTAGTTGTTAATTGGAGAACACGGGGATTTTGTAAACACACTACACTATATATTCATTCAATATATAATAACTGAAGCGTGGCGAATGCAGTCAACTGCGTAATTATGTGTCAGGTGACATGTACTTTCGGGGGTTTATACTTGTGTTAGGCAGGACCTGGCTGTATATCATCAAATTTGTGTTTGGTTACACTTTCCCCATGTTTACTGGTCATTTATTAGCTCAACTTTACTTTGTAAAGTTTGAGCTATTGCCATGGCTTTGTCGTCCGTCGTCCGTGTGTGCGTAAGGCGTCAACAATGCAGTCTACAGGTCGTACCTTTGATCGGATCATTATGAAATTTGTCATAGCTGTTGACATCAACATTTAGACTAGAATGATTCATTTTGGGGTCATTCGGTAAAAAAACATGGCCGCCAGTGGCCATCTTGCATTTCAAAATTCAATCCATTAGCACGGGCTACAGGGCGTACTGTTTGTCTGATCGTCATGAAATTTGTCATGGATGTTAATATTGACATGTAGATGGGAACGAGTAATTTTTGGGTCATTTGGCCCAAAAACATGGCCGCCAGCAGCCATCTTGGATTTTACTCTTTGTATGACTAAATCCTTTAGCACGGGCTACAGGTCGTACCTTTAGTCTGATCATCATCAAATTTGTCATGAATGTTAATAATGACATGTAGATGGGAACGAGTCATTTTGAGGTCATTCGGTCAAAAAACATGGCCGCCAGCAGGCATCTTTGATTTTACTCTTTGTATGACTAAATCCTTTAGCACGGGCTACAGGTCGTACCTTTAGTCTGATCATCATCAAATTTGTCATGGCTGTTGAAATTGGAATGTAGATGGGAACGAGTCATTTTGGGGTCATTCGGACAAAAAACATGGCCGCCAGTGGCCATCTTGGATTTCAAAATTTAATCCATTAGCACGGGCCACAGGTCGTACTGTTAGTCTGATCATCATGAAATTTGTCATGGATGATAATATTGACATGTAGATGGGAACGAGTAATTTTGGGGTCATTCGGCCGAAAAACATGGCCGCCAGCAGCCATCTTGGATGACTAAATTCTTTAGCATGGGCTGCAGGTCGTACCTTTAGTCTGATCATCATAAAATTTGTCATGGATGTCAACAATGACATGTAGATGGGAATGAGTCATTTTGGGGTCATTTGGCCAAAAAACATGGTCGCCAGCAGCCATCTTGGATTTTACTCTTTGTATGAATAAATCCTTTAGCACGAGCTACAGGTTGTACCTTTAGTCTGATCATCATAAAATTTGTCCTGAATGTTAATAATGACATGTAGATGGGAACGAGTCATTTTGGGGTCATTCGGCCAAAAAACATGGCCGCCAGCAGCCAACTTGGATTTTACTCTTTGTATGACTAAATTCTTTAGCATGGGCTACAGGTCGTACCTTTAGTCTGATCGTCATAAAATTTGTCATGGATGTTAACGATGACATGTCGATGGGAACGACTCATTTTGGGGTCATTCGGCCGAAAACATGGCCGCCAGCAGCCATCTTGGATTTTACTTTTCTCTTCATGTCTTTTAACTAGTATTAGACATTCAACTTTCCACATTCCTAATCGCTCCATTGACTGTAATACATTAAATTATCCCCTTTCCAAGTTGAGCTACAGTGTCATTGACACTTTCATTCAACAAAAACATCGTTACATTTAACACAGTTTATAGAAGAAAAACAAGCACCTGCTTATTATTTAGACAATCGGAAATGCCAATGTTGAAACCCGAGTACCGATTGTCATCTGATGGGCCACAATCGGCCGATTCCGATTGTCGTTTCCGATCATCGGCTCATCACTAATGGGAGGTATACTGGATTGATCTCGTCCGTCATTCCGTCCGTCCGTCCGGACATCTATCTAGCCGTTTTTTCGTCCATCCGTCTGTCTGGGTAGATATATATATTTTTTTTATATATGTACTATAGTATATGAGTATTGATTGTAACTTCGTTGCCTTGTGGCTATTATTGGCCTCCACCTTCATGACAAATTTATTTTGTTCATGTTTAGTTACAAGCCTTGAAATAGTTTGTCTGTCATTTGCAGAATGAGGTCCCCAGAAGGCGAATTTAGTGATACTACCCCGCACACCGGACTATCATCACTAAATTCACCCTCTGGGGACCTCATTCTGCTTACGCCTCATCTTCTGGCAAGTATCTATAGTCTCGAATTAACATTGTTTTTAGTTTTTAGTTACTTTTTCCCTACTGTTCAGTTTCTATATTCCCTAATTTGCAGAAGATAAAATGCATAATCGAAGTAACTGATATGGGTGAACAGTATCACCAACTGGGGAACTTCAATCTGATCCTAGGTCTCCAATAGCAATTGAGGACTAAGCAGAATGAGGTCCCCAGAGGGTGAATTTGGTGATGCCAGCGGGGTAGCATCACTAAATTCACCATCTGGGCACCTCATTCTGCTGAGGTGTATGCAGAATGAGGTCCCCAGAGGGTGAATTTGGTGATGCTAGCCTGCTATGCGGGGTAGCATCACTAAATTCACCATATGGGCACCTCATTCTGCAAATGACAGACACACTATTTCAAGGCTTGTTTAGTTATATTGGTTGTTTATATTAATAAACAGCCCGTTGAGTATGAACTAGTGTTTATCCTTTGAGTGCCCCCTCATTTCCTGATACATATGGTTAGTTAGGTTCTGAAGAACTTATATGTTTTACCAACATGACCATAGATATATGTTGGACATTAGTGTGCAAAACATTGGGCTCTTGACATATATGTGTAATGTGTGAAAAGTTACTTGTGGTCACATAGAACATGAAGTAGATGACTACATTTAAGAAAATGATTAGCTGATCCTCATGTTCTTGTAACAATTAGTAATTGTGCACTAAATTACTATTATACCCCCATCCAAAATGGGGGGGGGGTATACTGTATTACATGTGTCCATCTGTCTGTCCATCCACTCAGATATCTCTTGACGTAGTTCACATTTTCCATTCAAGAGTTACCCATTTTTATACGTCCGTTTGAAAAAACGGTCGTATTATGTAAATGGGTTGTCTGTCCGTCTGCTTTTGGTTTCCAGATGATAACTTTAGATTGAATTGAGTGAACTGAACCAAATTTGGTATGTTAGTTTACCACACCAAAATACAGATCAAGTTCGAATATGGGTTTCGTCCGCATGATTTTGACTGAGTTATGCCCCTTTTTCGACTTAGATTTTACCTGATTTGCAGTTTCCGGATGATAACTTTTTGGAATGGAGGTTTGGCATCAGGAGGGCTTTCAAAAGAGGCCCATGTTTCAATTGGCACCATGGGGGTATCCCTGCATCCGAGGTGCAATTTATTGTTGTAACTCCAGACATTTGAAAGGCATTTGATGCAATTCAGGATCACATATTAGAATGGAGATGAATCAGTGTATAGACAACAATAGTGAACAGTCTGGGGCATTATATAATGCTATGTTATCCCCGTCATATACTGGTAGTACAATGTCATTTTTATATATAGATTAAATGAATTTATATGCATAACAGTTCCCTTTGCATGTTATGGTTATTACTAGACAGAGGAAGGTGTATCATTGTCCATGCTTACTATATGCAGAAAAAAATTAAATTAAAAATAAAAGCCTCCCTCCCTCCCTGATTTGAAAACAAAATTGCCCAAGAAACAAAAACCTTTTTTTTTTGCCTTAGTTCCCAGACAACTGCTCCATATATCACTTTTGCTTCGGAAATTTGCAGGGAAATCCCCATTAAAAAATTGTCACTTAACACTGATTTAGAAAATTTACTTTTTTTTCTTCAGATTTTATACTGAAACACCTGGAACAGAGGAGCAGCAAGTGTAACTTTGAAACTAACTGGACGTTCAGGATTCTACTTGACCTTGGAGTCAATGCTCACAAATTGCTGGAGATCTATGACAGACTTTTCAAATCGAGGGTATGTATTTCAGTATATGTACAGTAATGCCCTAAGTAATCCTATAACCACAGCAAGCTTTCAGATGAATGGCAACAAGCCATATTTCCGACTAAATCCTGAAAAGTTACCCATAATTCTGCTGTGGTTAAGGATTCGATTACTTAGGGCATTACTGTATGCTACATACTCATCTCGGTAAATTGCAGGAAATACAATTTATGAGATTTTCTATTAACCCTTTCATGACGGATGCAACGCTGTGCAGCATTTAAGGTCATGTTCCAGTGCATTCTGTTTATATATATATATAAGAGAATGCACTGGATTACAAGGTAAAAGTAAATATTGTTAGGCCAATATTCTCTTATATATGCGAGGCTCCTTATGGGAGACTCGCATATATAAGAGAATACATTGGCACAGGGTTTTCACAAAATTTCAGGAAGCTCCAGTCATGGAAGGGTTGAATGCTTAGATTGCGTGTCACTACGAAGTGTCAAATATAGTCTTCATGTCGGGTATTAGCTCTTCTTCAAATAACGTTGACTAGCTAGGATGAGGATCCATATTTGAACAACTGCTGATTTGCCCTGTGACCATATACAGTATATATAAAAATATTTGAGAATGTTCCTGAAGATCTCTTGTCAAAGAAATATCTAATTATCGTTCAGTGAAAGGAGACAAATATTTATGAATATTTTTGTCATAAATCTCATCACTGTTTCCATTTGATTGGGAAATCAAAATTTTTTAAAGGGTACTGTACCCCAAATCCGGTCCATTATGGGACCATCTCCTTTTATACTCCACAGAATATGTGCGATATAATAACGATGCAAGCAACTTCTAATGAAAATGAATTTTTGACTGGATTCATAAATTCATTTTCATTATAATTACTATGTTGTTTGCATCGTTCATAGAGCTCATGAGTGTATTTTGCACTATTCCATGGCTCAAATTCATTCATTTGTTGCATATATTCTGTTGAGTATAAAAGGAGATGGTCCCATAAAAGGACGTATTCAGTGTACAGTACCCCTTTAATACAATCACATATCTAAAATTATAGTGTGTAATATCTTAACATGAGACTATTGTTTGTGCAAACTTCTGCATTTATGTCTGTTAACTTTATCTTCCTAGGATCCTTACTGGCAGTCAATCGGCAAACCTCTGCATTTATTAGAAGTATTACATCAACTGCTAGAACATCTCCTAGCAACACCGAGCCTTATTCTAAACTTAGAAAGGTAAGATATCTGATTGGTTATTTAGCAACACTGAGCCTTATTGAAAATTGAGAAAGGTAAGGTATCTAATGGGTTACTTAGCAACACCGAGCCTAATTTCAAACTTAGAAAGTTACGGTGATAATGGGTTACTTAGCAACACCAAGCCTAATTGCAATCTTAGAAAGGTAAGATATCTGATGGGTTACCTAGCAACACCGAGCCTTAGTCCAAAGCGGAGGCAAACACCTAAGCAAAAAGAAATTTTGTCAACTAAAATTTCAGAACCTGCCAATGTTTTTTAACCCTTTACCCAACAAACCGGCCAAAACCGGCCAAATAAAGCTTCAACAGCCTAAAATATCTTCGGTCTGTCTCAATAGAACCATACAAATATGGATATCATTGGAACCGGCTCCTTGACCACATTGTGATGGTTACAGTTATGCCCTGTGGCAATGCATTCTCTTATATATGCGAGTTGACCATAGGTCGCCTCGCATATATAAGAGAATGCATTGGCCTAAAAAAAATCTTTTTTTAACACTTTTTACCATTTTTTCTTACATTCTTTAACAATTTTATAATTTTTAATGTGTTAAGCCAATGCATTCTCTTATATATGCGAGGCGACCTATGGTCGACTCGCATATATAAGAGAATGCATTGGCACAGGGCCCTTCTGTTGGGTAAAGGGTTAAAAATTGAAAGAAATTGCTGCCGACATTGTCTTTGTGTCATATTTAATTGTGGAAGTCCATATTTTGATAATCAACAATTTTAAGCCAGACCCAATGAAAGTCTGTCATGATATAAATGTACCTAGTTCCAATTATAAACTGAAGTAATTACCGGGTAATGTATGTGTAGAGCATGCAGTTATGTAGTCCACGTCTGCTCGTGCTAAAACCAGCTAAAATATTGGGAAGGCAAGATGCTAGTTTTAGTACGAGAATGTCCCATTGCCATTTGTATGACATGGTTTGCGCGTCAGTGACCAGCTCACATAAAACCACAATTAAATTTAACCAAATATCACAATTGCGACAATAAACAGGTTTATTCCATAGAAGACATGATATTTGTTCTGAAAAACACATCAGTTGTCAATTGAAAGCGGTAATTTAATGTGAAAAGGGACATTTACCGCAGTGTTGACATATTTTTATGTTTACCCATATCATAGTATGGTAAACATAGTGTTGTTGTCCCGATTGACCACTCGTCGTTCGTCCGTACATCCATCCGTCCGTCTGTATGTCTGTAGACACTTTATGCATGGTGCGATAACTCAAATATTTTCTATCTGATCGGAACCAAATTTTGTATATGAATTTCTCAGCACAAAAGACATATCGAGTTAGAATATGGGTTTGATCCAATTATTTTTAACTGAGTTTATTTTTATTAAAAAATATTCACTCTTTAAAAAAACATTTTTTTTAGATTGAATTCCTTGCTCAATTTAACAAAAAAAATATATATATACATATATAATAAAATTAAATAAATATTTTATGTTTAAATATTAAAAAAATATCTAACACCATTATAACTCTGCCAAGGGTACCCCGAGTCACCACACCAAATTTGGTTTAAATCGGTTCAAAAATCTTGTGTTATGTACTGGTAAATTTGTTTGGAGCAACTTTAAACCCAATTCACCAATTCCATCCCATGCCTTTGGACTAGCTATTGATAAGGCTATATTATTTTCTGATGTCTCTTATGCCAATGTGCAGATAATCTGATAAAGAAAGCTATGGTATATAATCTAAAATAAAGATTCAACAATACACATCACATGATATTAACAGTAGACTTGGACATCTGTTCTGCCTTGCACAGCTGAAGATATCACTCTACAGATGGTCTGAGGTCATTATAAATGTTATTGGTTTAATAGAGATGTCAGCTTTCAACATAAACAATTACTGTGATTTGTTGACAGCTCTGCTATATAATTGATATTAATGGGTCAGCAGTGAGGTGGCTTATCTTGATCTATATTGTTGGTAGAACTTAAATTGGACTCTCTTAACCCAAGTATTCCATGTCCAGGTCACCTTTCACATTTAACCCAAGGCTGTGGTGGTGCAGCATTACAGATCCTGTACCAGTGCATTCTCTTATATAAATGTGAGTGACCCATAAATTCCAATAATTTGTGTTATGTACTTTTGTCTATAATAGTACATAACAGTATACTCTATAATTCAACAACAAAACTCTCATTTATGATTCCGATCATAGTAATTTACTATCGCCAAGGGATGGGTTAACATCTGCCGATCGTGATCGGCCTCTCACGATCGGCCTCTCGTTACAAAACTCAATTGACCTCACGAAATGACATCGGTATATTCCGGTGAAAATATTCTAGCAATGGTAAGGTAAACATAAACAAAACCACATGGTTGTAAATTGAATTAATTCTATCACTTATACCTGGTAATTTGTAAATTTAAAATTGCATATATATATAGCGAGACGTTCCTGTAAGAAATGATTAACTAATAAGTAATATAGGACCACTTACAATAAAAATAAACACATAATAGTGATGGAATATATTAACATGACACGATGTTTGAATAAGGGTGCATTCGATTGTTATGGGCATATTCGATTGACGGCATAGAAGTCGAACTTAGCCGAGTTCATACGGAACACTTCGGCTTTCAGCTAAAATGTAAACAAACCGATGTTAGTCCTAATAACCAGAATATTCTATGTGTAGTTTAACATGAAAGTTAGTTTATTATATACCATTATGACCATAAGATGTTACTCTTTCCGATTTATATATATAGCATCATGTATTGATTTGTTAGGTAAAATTGAGTAAAATAGACTACAATTCCCACCACCAACACTGGGCGTAACTCGTGTCATACAAATGGTAACGGGACATTCTCGTACTAAAACTAGAATCTTGCTATCCCAATCTTAGCTGTTTTAGTACAAGCAGAGTTGGAATGCGATGATGCAGACCCAAGGCTTTTAGCAGAGGACAAATTTCTGGCCCAGGCAATTTTTTTGGAAAATTTCTAATTACTGGGGCTGATGATATGGGGACCCTCGAATCAGACGGGGCTGATGATATAGGGACCCTCAAATCAGACGGGGGTGATGATATGGGGACCCTCGAATCGGATGGGGCTGATGATATGGGGACCCTCAAATAGGACGGGGCTGATAATATGGGGACCCTTGAATTGGGTGGGGTTGATGATATGGGGAACCACAAATCAGACGGGGTATCATTAACCCTTTCATGACTGGAGCTTCCTGAAATTTTTGCAAAAACCCTGTGCCAATTCGTTCTCGTTTATATTAGAGTCTCCCATAAGGCCCTGGCATTTATAAGAGAATACATTGGCCTAACACATTAACCTTGTAAGCCAGTGCATTTTCTTATATATGCAAAGCTCCCTATAGGAGACGTGCATACATAAGAGTATGCACTGGCACAGGATCTTTAATGCTGCACCAGCGTAGCTCCCGTCATGAAATGGTCAATTCTGATATGTCTTATTTTACAGGGGAGCATTTTGAGCAGTGAGTTTAGATTTCATTTCAGATCTTTAATGCTGCACCAGAACAGCTCCCATCATGAAAGGGTTAATTCTGATATGTCTTATTTTACAGGCGATCATTTTTAACAGTGAGTCTAGATTTCATCTCAGCATATCTCGTGGAACTACAGGCTACCAGCAGCACAACTATACAGGTCCGAAATCTGGTGCGGAACTTTAAAGCTACACAATCAAAACTGGAAAGGCTATAAAACCAACACACGTCAAAGACTATAACACTGACTCACGTCAAAGACTATCACACTGACACATTTCAAAGGCTATCACAGTGACACATGTCAAAGGCTATCACAGTGACACATGTCAAAGGCTATCACAGTGACACATGTCAAAGGCTATCACAGTGACACATGTCAAAGGCTATTGCGCTGACCTATTCCAAATACTGGTGCTGCCTGGAGAGGCTGACACATTATTAATGCTTATGCTGCAGACCAGGATGTGTATTATTCTGTAATCATGATCAGCTTGTGACAATCTATCGGGAGAGAACTATAGACATGGGTCAGGCCATCCAAAGTTGATTAATTTTCAAGCAATTCAGCTTTAAGATTAGTGTTGGAGGGCGGCTATTATTTGTATGCCCATTTATAAGGATTTAAATTTCACCACACATCATACAATTTGTTATAACTGAACAGTTTGAAGGCAAATGCACTACAATGCGCTATGAATTATGACTTTTCAGCTATAACCTTAATCAAAACGAGTTATTTCATAAATAGACATAATTTCTCAATCTTCAGTTTTATCTGTGTTATATTCACAAAAACTAGTAGTCTTTAAATCGGGGTTTTATAAAAATAATATTATTTTATTTATAATTGTGGCCCAAAAGGGATACACAATCTTTAAATTTTTGCTGGTATAAAATACCTCTTAATAGTTTCTTTTCCCATTTTTTTTCAAACATTTATTCCACACCCATTGAGGCAGAGCCACTGATTACATATTTTTGTATACCACAAGTGGAATACGAGCCGGAACTACTTAAGTTGATGTTGTTGCCAAGAGCGATGACATACATAATGTCACGGATCCTCCCCGGGTGATCCACAAATAATTATCAATCTTTCAGCATGCTTAAATCACAATAAAAAGGTAGTTATAGAATCAATGGTTGTCCTGGATTAAACTTAGCTGATACAAGGGTGTGGATTAAATACAGAATATAACTTTTGTCATAATCCAGAATCTTTTTTATCGAAATTGTTGCAGACGGTGCAATTACATTTCACGCAACCTCCACTTTCGTGAAATATATCCTTGCGATGTCCGTAACTCAATTCGATAAAAGATTCTCATTAAAGATGTGCAGTATTATCTGTCTATTTAATTGTCAAAATCCATTCAGTTTTTATGCAAGTGTACACTTAATGATATTGTATTGGTAATGATAAATACCCACCCAGCTGTGCCTGAGGATCAATTAACTTTAGATAGCCAGTGCACCCGCTGTGATTTAATAACTAATATATATCCAGGGTTTCCGGTAGGGGAATGGGGCCGGTTTGTAGATAGGGGAAAACACGAACACCTGCTTCGAAAATTTAGAAAAGTGCAACACTAGAAACGCATTGTCCAGCACGCCCAGAACGCGAATTACGATTATAATTCTGGTATGTATACATTCTCAAAATTAAAACAAGAAATGTAACAATTTACATCGTTTATGTGAAACAACAGTCAGTCAATTAAGTTGATTATTGTGATTGAACTGAGTGAAATAAAAACGAACTTTTAACTGAGACTAGCTTCAGATTTATTTTTTATTTCCGGTGGGTAGAATAATTATATGTACTAAGATATTTCGTGCCAGTTAAAATTCAACTGTACTCTTGAGGAGGTGCCTCGCCAAGCCATCAAGGGAAGTTCATGACCAACAGTAACATTCACTCGTCTTTTAAAAATTAATTTGATCTACGAACACTGGTTTAAAAAGCTCGGAACTATTTTGGTGTCGCATTCAATCATTTGGGGTCACACAATTGAAATTACCTCGAGAGTATTGCTATCGGCGAGAAAGATATATAATTGGTAACCAACGAAGCTATGACGCTTCATTGGTAGAGTTACGTCACAAATATCGCATTCACATCGTACACAAAATATATCGTTTCCGGCTATATATTACGAATCGATATACTGAGGGTTTTACGGTTACACGAAATTCCAGGGTTTTCAAGGAGTTTGCATTAAAACAAGGGGTTCAAGGGCCCTGGGAGGGGAATGCGTCAGGGGAAAATCAGAGAAAAACCTGGCTAGGGGAAAACTTGGCTAGGGGAACGGGGCCGTCAAAGGGACCCCCTGCCGGTATAGCGGAATCCCTGATATATCCTATATGCCCCCAAAACTTGCAACCTACTATTTAGCTTGATCCAAGCCTTGAAATAGTGTGTCTTTCATTTGCAGAATGAGGTTCCCAGAGGGTGAATTTAGTGATGCTACCCCGCATAGCGGGCTAGTATCACCAACTTCACCCTCTGGGAACCTCATTCTGCTGAGGTGTAAGCAGAATGAGGTCCCCAGAGGGTGAATTTGGTGATGCTAGCCTGCTATGCGGGGTAGAATCACTAAATTCACCCTCTGGGGACCTCATTCTGCAAATGACAGACACACTATTTCAAGGCTTGTCTTGATCAACAGTGGTAAGCTTGAATTAACCCTTTCTATAATAAATACTCATTGGTGATTATTTCCCTCAGAAATGTTCAGATAATAAGTTCAACAAACAACCAGAGGCCGTTTGTTGAACTTATTATCTGAACTTTTCCCACCAATGGATAAAATCCTTCTGCACCCATCATACTGTAGTCTGCTAAATTATCCTGAACATCCATCCAAATTAAAAATAAACTATTCCTATGTATATTTTTATAACCAATGGGAGAATCCATTTCATGTAGAAAGGGTTAACCCTTTACCCAACAGAAGGGCCCTGTGCCAATGCATTCTCTTATATATGCGAGTCGACAATAGGTCGCCTCGCATATATAAGAGAATGCATTGGCTTAACACATTAAAAATTATAAAATTGTTAAAGAATGTAAGAAAAAATGGTAAAAAGTGTTTTTAGGCCAATGCATTCTCTTATATATGCGAGGCGACCTATGGTCGACTCGCATATATAAGAGAATGCATTGGCACAGGGCTAACTGTAACTATCACAATGTGGTCAAGGAGCCGGTTCCAATGATATCCATATTTGTATGGTTCTATTGAGACAGACCGAAGATATTTTAGGCTGTTGAAGCTTTATTTGGCCGTTTTGTTGGGTAAAGGGTTAAATCATGTTACAGTAATGCTCTAAATAAGCAACTCCTTAACCACAGCGGAATTATGGGTAACTTTTCAGGATTTAGTTGGAAAGATGGCTTGTTACCATTCATCGCAAAGCTCTAAGTGATGAATGGCAACAAGCCATATTTCCGACTAAATCCTGAAAAGTTACCCATAATTCTGCTGTGGTTAAGGAGTCGTTTATTTTGGGCATTACTGTATTTCATATAGAATGGGTTAAATCATGTTATATATTGAGAAAAATCGGACTGGAAAGTGTTATCCTATCAGTTCACACTCCCACAAAGAGTCGTGGGGTGAATTTCATTTATAACTTGACCTTGTAAACAAACATTGCATTTTCGTAAACATGTCATGGATTATATTATTTCACTTATTGCCATAAGCAGGTCAGGCACATCCCGAATTCAATTACTATAGTTATATCTAACTATTATAGTTGAATTTGACAGCGCTAAATCTACAATTTCCCAATTGTGGAAACTATTGGATCCCAGTGCACAGCCCAATTGCACTCATAGCAACATTACAGCAAATCAAAAGTCTCCAGATAAAATTAGCTTTGAAATCTTTTGTGCTGGCTTATTTATGAAACAAGGATGCCTTTTTATTACATATCTATCAACGTAAATCGCATGATCGCACGAGTTTCCAGGCATGTGATAATTCTCAGAATCGCACTAGTGCAATCTGTCGACGGAACTAATTCATTCAGTGTTATTAGACTGATTCTCGTCGTTACTATTTTTTACTTTTTCAATCACGACAATAAAGAAACAATAAGCGATCAATCGATGAGATGATTCATTCAAGTAGTTTCATTTCAAGAATATGTTTGTCGAGGCATAGAATTTAATTTCAAACGCATCATTAGAGATGGGTGAAGGTCACTCGCGGATAGACAGGCTCCCTGTCTGATTGTTGCGTTAACCCTAAAATGCCATTAAAACTCAATTAAATTCACAATTTCTGTACCGGAGATGTACGATTGTGAGTCAACTTAATATGATACGGAGATATGTAATAAAAATAGAACCGCATGAGTGTCTGGATTTTGACGAATTATCGCACTCGATTTGTTGGCGGAACGCGATACCTCTCATGCGGGACTGCATCCCGCACTCGAGGTATCACCCCACCAACAAATCTCGTGCGATAATTTCGTCAAAATCCAGACACTCATGCGGTTCTATCTATATATATGATATTAACATGATGACTCAATTGCTTATCATGTGCCATCATGATTAATCATTTGCACCAATTGAGATATATTAATTTTCACAAAATCAGACATTGTATGACACTGTTTTTTAATAATTTTTTTGCAAAATATTATGTTGGGTTATGCCTCTTGTATCGAATCCACAAAACAACGATATCCATATACCTACTATCAAGCCTTAAAATAGTGTGTCTGTCTGACTCTGTCATTTGCAGAATGAGGTCCCCAGAGGGTGAATTTAGTGATGCTACCCCGCATAGCGGGCTAGCATCACCAAATTCACCCTCTGGGAACCTCATTCTGCAAATGACAGACACACTATTTCAAGGCTTGCCTACTATAGATGAATATAACTATAATTGTTAAATTTTGATGTGCCTGACCTGATCATTAGGCACCCAGCCCTTGAAATTAGGAAAAATGTCAGACGGCAAACTTAATACCGTGGCATGTTAAGATGTTACCACAGTGTTTCCCACGGCATTGCTCATTGCTGTGGCCAATTTCAAGGACTGGGCACCTTTGCCACAAGTTCGGTATGCATGAACAGTCATTATAACAACAAAAAACAGACAGTCACTTATCAATTCCCTCTTTAGATTTATAGTGATGGTGAGGTCATTTTCAAAGAATCAAATTTAGTTTAGACCCATAGTAAAAATGTTCAGATAATAAGTTCAACAAAGGGGGTCTTTTGTTGAATTTATTATATGAACATTACTTAAAGGCCCACTTAATTTTCGAGCCACTGATTATTTTTTTTATTGTGCCTTAATATACGGTTTTAATAACAATCTATGCCATAAAATATGACTATAATTCATCACCATTTGGAACGTCTGTGTCTCAGAAAGTACCCATAGAGTAATAGAAAATATCTGAAATCATAAAATAATCTCCCATGTTATGGCTCCCGGAATGCAACAGAATTCCAACTACAGTTTATTTTCAATGGAAGGGGAATAACTCTATATCTAAATATATAGAGTAACGGGTATTCCCCTTCCATTGAAAATAATAGACCTTGTGTAGAAACTTCAGCACAGAACAGATGCCTGTTTCTCAGCAAAAACAACATGTTCACAGTTTATTACATCGAATATAAGTTGTTAATACAATGTTTTGGAGCTTCCTCTTTCAAATGGTATATAATATGGCATATTTTATATAATGTGATCTGGGGGTTCGAAAATTAAGTGGGCCTTTAAGGGAACTACTCATCAATGAGTATTGAGTACAGAAAGTGTTAAGAATAAAATATAACAAATAAATTCGCCCGCCTGACCCGATTTTCAAAAAAAGTTGGACGAGAATCTTATCATTTATTTATATTGGTCTAATCTGTTTACTAATACATGTACAATATTATACTACAAATATCTTTAAAAGCCCTCTTAATTTTCGAACCCCCAGATCACATTATATAAAATATGCCGTATTATATACCATTTGAAAGAGGAAGCTCTAAAACATTGTATTATCAACTTATTTATTGTAATAAACTGGGAACATGCTGTTTTTGTTGAGATATTGATGTCTGTTCTGTGCTAAAGTTTCTGCACAAAGTCAATTATTTTCAATGGAAGGGGAATAACTATATATTTAGATATAGAGTTATCCCCCTTCCTTTGAAAATAAACTAGTTTAAATTCTGTTGCATTCTGGGAGCCTTAACAGGGAAAATGATTTTATGATTTCATCTATTTTCTATTACTCTATGGACACCTTCTGAGAAACAGATGTTCCAAATGGTGACGAATTATAGTATTTTAATCATAGTTTATGGCATATATTGGTATTAAAACCATATATCAAGGCACTATAAAAAAAAAATTAGTGACTCGAAAATTAAATGGGCCTTTAATATTTGAAGTTATGAACAATACGGTGGCTTCCGGCAGCTTTTAAAAAAAACCCGATGTAAATTATGTAGGTATTTACCGTTTCATGCAGTCCTCTTTCAAACGTATATAATTATTTTACTGTAAATTCAAATAAATTGATACTTGTTATGTATCATGTGCTTTCTTGTGATAATGTATGAACATTGTTGTGAACAGGAAATGTATTAAAACGATGAATCATATTATGTGTCATAAACCCAAACCCCATGAAAATACATCTTGGTAAAAAAGGAACTTTTCTCTCAATTCAAAATATATGCTGAGCTGCACTGTTTGTAATTATCACATGATGGCGGAAGGATGTCATGATGGCCAGAAGCTCGAGTGCGGTAATCTCTAACTCAAACGAGTGCGGCTCTGTATTTATTACGTACCTGTACACAAAAACAAATGTGATATTATTCAATGAGAACAAAATGAGAGATAACTCGTAAGATGCCCATTATTTCATTAAAGAACAACTTGCGAAATAATGGACATGTCTAAATATTCACACCACAAAGAGACAAAAATATAGAAAATATACTTGAAATGGTGGGTTTAATTGTTTTGGTGTTCAAATTTACAAAACCAGCCCAATTTTTCACCCAACAGGTCTAATCACATACATGGCCACCTAATCCCATACATGGCCCTATTGCATTTAACAAAAATACAACAATGGTTATGTAACGATCATCACTAGGGCATGGCACAATACGCCCATGGTAATTTCAACAAAGGGCCATAACTCGGTGATAATTTGGGTTGATCAGTTCAGACTTACTAAAATTTAGCATCCAGAGACAAAATGAAAGTGTCAATGAAACTGTAGCTCAACTTGAGAGAGTTCTTTGCTGAGCAATGAATAGAATGATAAAGAAAAAGGAAAGTGAAACAGTTAAAATAAAGGTCTTGTATTGGTAGATGAAATTATTTTCATTTCACCAATAAATATGGGCTGCAGGGTGTGCCGATGGAATCAAATTTAAAATAAAAGATGGCTGCTGGCAACCATGTTTTATAACGAATTCTGGAAATAATCGAGGTCACCCCAAATATCCATATGAAATTTGGTGATGATCAGATGTGGTCTGTAAGGTACACCAAATGATTAAGTCATAAGAGTAAATTCCAAGATGGCCTCTGGCAGTCATGTTTTTCAACGAATTTAAGTCAAAATAGGAGGCTCCCATCTAGAGGTCACCCCGAAGATCCATATGAAGTTTGGTGATCATCAGATGAGGGATAGGGTGTGCCAAAGGATTTAGTCATGCAAAGAGTAAAATCCAAGATGGCTGCCAAAATTTTTCAAATTTGATAGCTCTCATCGAGAGGTGATTCTAAACATGCAAAGAGTAAAATCCAGGATGGCGGCAATGTTTTTCAGCGAAAAAGTTGGGGAGGCGTTAATAATTTTATGCTGATCAGTCAATAGAATGATAAAGAAAAGTCAAAACGTTTCAATAAATGGATTGTATTGTGTAAATGAAATTAATTTCATTTCAAACATTTCTCCACTAATTAAAGACATATTATGTACTTGTTCGGGTACACGAAACTGATAGATAGTATCCAGGAGTATGCCAACTGTATGAATTTAGTATTCTACTAACATCACTGTAAATCTGAAGCAAATCGACTGTACCACTCCATAGAAAACATTGTCTGAATAACGCTCAATTGTAAATATTCACTACTCGATTCAGGACGCATCAATCGGCGATAAACTGACGAAAATGATTTCGCCATCGAGAGTCACTGCATTTAATTAACATATTAGAATGATGGTGTTTGTTTATTTGGATATAATATTTGTAAAAATACCTACTTTGAACAAGATTAATCTACATTTCCATTTGTTTCACCATATGAAGTTTGGATGAGGGATGTGGTACGTAAGGTGCGCCAAAGGATTTAAAATCTAAGATGGCTGCTGGCAACCATGTTTTTTTTAACCAAATTCAGAATATATCGTTGGCTCCCATCTATAGGTCATCCTGAAGATCATTATGAAGTTTGGTGACAATTGGATGAGGGATGTGGCCTGTAGCTTGTGCCGAATGATTTAGTCATGCAAAGAGTAAAATCCATGATTTTGAAAAAATTGACGGCTCACATCAAGAGGTCACCCTGGAGATGTATTATAGAGTTTGGTGATGATCGGACGAAGGATGTGGTCTGTACGGTGTGCCAAAGGATTCAGTCATGTAAAGAGTAAAATACAAGATGGTTGCTGGTGGCCTGTTTTTAATTGAAAAACGTTCAAATTTCGATAGCTCTCATCTGGAGGTGATCCCAATCATGCCTGTAATTTCCAAAACATTTCTTAGATATATGCGGGCTGCATGGTGAGCCAATGGATTCAAATTTGAAATCCAAGATGGTTGCTGGTGACCATGTTTTTAACGAATATCAGAAATAACCGGGTGAGCCAAAGGAAATTGTTGATGGACGCACGCTTGACAAGATGCCAACCCTTGGCAATAGCTCAAACTTTACAAAGTAAAGTTGAGATGCTAATGATCCGGCCATAAATACGGGCTGTAGAATGTGCTGATGTATTCAAATTTGAAATCCAAGATGGTTGCTGGCAGCCATGTTTTTCATCGAAATTCAGAAAAATTTGATAGCTCCCATGTATAGGTCACCCTGAAGCTTGGTGAAGATCGAATGAGGGATGCAGCCTGTAGGACGTGCAGAAGGAAATTGTTGATGGACAGACTAACAAACGGGTAGATATGTGGTTATGAGTTATGTGGCTAAAATAATAATGTGTCTCTAATTTTTATGTGTCTTCTCAAGTACCCATAAAATTTCATGTGGCTATCAAGTAGTTGATAGCGATAAAAAATTTCAGATTATGCAATCATAACATGTTGGAATTATAGCAGAAGAAGCTGATTAAAGACATATTATGGACTTGTGAGTGAAATTTATAAGTTAGAACTCAGGCGCTATGCCAATATGGCGAATGTAGCATTCTACTAACATCGCAAAAAAAATTCAAAGAAATAAACCATAGTCCACTCCATAGAAAACATCGTCGGAACTGCGCCCAATTGTAAATATTTACATCCCGATCCGGGACGCAACAATCGGCTATAATCTAACACAAATGATTTTGCCATCGAGAGCCATTGCATTTAATTAATATATAAGAATAACAATGTGTATCGTCAATTTGGATTGAATTAGTAACAAATAACTACTTTGAGAAAGATTATTCTCAATTTCTATTTGATCACCTAACCGGAATGTTTCACATCGCTTTAAAACTCAAAAACTTGCATACAGCAACTAGGACAGTGGAATAGGAGAAACTGACAGGTCTGTGATTGGGTGACTAGCCACATAACTGTCCGAACACCTCATATTGACAAATCATGGACGTCTAACTCAATGGACTTTTAGTTTCCCACTTTTAAGTGACTTCAAAATTAAATAGGCTGATTAGGGCAAACAGATAATTTTGAAGGTTCATCTGAATGCTGTTACGTGGCTAGCACGTAACAGTAATTAGTCACATAAATATCCATTTCACAAAATCATAGCCACATAAGTAGTCATTTGTAAACGACGGATGACAGACGCCAACCCATGGCAATGGCTCAAACTTTACTTTGTATAGTTGAGCTAAAAAGCGGATGGACAGACCAATAACATAATACACATAGAAATAGTAACGATAAAATGTCCCACTTGATAACGCATTATATAAGAAATTATTGATATAATATCTATATTAATTGATAGATGCATTTCCAGACAGGTGTCTCCGACTCATACCAGATAGTAGCCTTGAATAACTGAGTCACGTAGAATTTCACATATTTTATTCAAAATGACGATATAGATGACTAACAATGAGTATTTATAAATGATATAGGCAATAACATGATATCTCCCTGTTGTTCAATGCTGAAAATAAGCCTGGAAATAGCTCAAAGGTTGGTACTGGACAAAATGACAGGCACCAATTGGGTTGTGCCGGCCATTAATAATTTTGTGCCTGTCAAATTAAATTTCACAAGTATATGCTATGTGTTATGGGACAATTCAGGTATCCAATAAAACTTAAATATTTGATAAAACTTTGTTGAAAATATGACTTTTAATTATGAGCCCGGTAAATGTTAAAAACCAACAAAAAAAACGAACACTGAAAAACACAAAACTCTCAGAGATTTGACTACGTAACCACATGGTGCGTACTAATCAAACGTTTACCATCTTCAGCGATTTGTTTATTTGAAGAAAGAACTCCATTGAAAAAACTCTTTTGTGATTTTGAAAGAGAAATGAAAACCTGAGGAACACAGCGTTTGTTAATATTCACAATGGCACTACAATTTGGGCATTTTTCACAGGTCTCTGATTGTGACTGGAAATTTATTTCCAGGCTTAGGTTAAAAGTTGGAGGCCAGTCAGGAGATGAGGATGTTAATCTAGGCTACTTAACCCTTTGAGTGCCACGGGCCGATCTCATTGGCCCTAATTTACGGTGTGTAAAAATCGGCCCTAAAAAAATAAAAAATATTTGTTTGTTTTTATAATTTTTTTTATAATTTTGTTTTTTGGGTTGAATTTGTTTTGGGTATGCTTAAGCATGCTATAGCGAATTTAAAAACAAACTGGATAACACCTTAGGGGCATGTTATAACTCAAAACTATCACTAAGTATTCATAGTAATAATTTTGATGCCCATAAAAAACATAAGATTCCCTGGCACTAAACCTACTAAATATACATGTAAGAGATAAGAAAAAATTATTAAAATTGTAAACAATAATAACAAAAGATGAAAAATTGTTAGGCCAATGCATTCTCTTATATATGCGAGGCGACCTATGGTCGACTCGCATATATAAGAGAATGCATTGGCACAGGGTATATGGGTTGATACAAAAATCGGACCTGGCACTCAAAGGGTTAATTCAACTTATTATAGTTATATTAAAACTATAATAGCTCAGTGTGGGTATTGCATTCTGCAAATTTGATAGAAAATACTGCAGAAATATTTGAAAAATAGAAGTACAAAATAAATTGGTACCATTTGATTTTGTTATGAGATGCATTAAGAATATATGTCTCCTTCATTTTAACCTGACATGGCCTCCTGACAAAATAAGACAAAATGCAAGTTGATACAGGCCTCTGATCCAAACATGGGAAAGATGAAATCAACAGATAAGCAAGCATGCAACTAGTGTGTCTGTCATTTGCAAAATAAGGTCCCCAGAGGGTGAATTTAGTTATGCTATCACCAAATTCATCCTCTGGGAACCTCATTCTGCTTAGGCATCGTCTTCTGGGAAGTAACTGTTGTCTCCAATTAACATTGTATTTAATTACTTTTGTCTGGGAAGTTTCTATATCCCCTAATTTGCAGAAGATAAAATGCATAATCTAGGTGACTAACTTCAACTGGGGAACTTCAATCTGATCCAAGGTCTCCCATAGCAGTTGAGGCCTAAGCAGAATGAGGTCACCATAGGGTGAATTTGCAAATAACAGACACACTATTTGCAAGCTTGCGGATATGAATCAATGGATAGTGACACCTCATTCAGATGAATATGAGGAAATGAGAGACTTGTGGCACTATAATATAAATCCTTGTGTTTCAGCAATCATCAATATTCAAATAAAGTTTCTCAGATCTTTTGTCTGTTGAAACAATTACATTTCATTATTCATGAACGTCACGTAGATAAATAATCATAAGATTTGGAATGTGAGGACTTATTTGCTTCTAGTCACAGTTCATTATACATAGTACAAATAGTATACAGTAATCCCATAAATAATCGACTCCTTAACCACAGCAGAATTATGGGTAACTTTTCAGGATTTAGTCGGAAATATGGCTTGTTGCCATTCATCGGAAAGCTCTCACTGAGCTTTCCGATGAATGGCAACAAGCCATATTTCTGACTAAATCCTGAAAAGTTACCCATAATTATGCTGTGGTTAAGGAGTTGAATATTTAGAGCATTACTGTATAGAAACATGAATTAGAGAGTGTTGATACACCCTTAACCCTTCCATGACTGGAGCTTCCTGAAATTTTGGAAAACCATGTGCCAATGCATTCTCTTATATATGCGAGTCTCCCATTGGGAGCCACGCATATATAAGAGAATGCATTGGCCTAATAATATTTACCCTTGATCTTGAAAGCCAGTTCATTCTCTTATATATGTGAGGCTTCCTATGAGAGACTCGCATATATAAGGGAATGCACTGGCACAGGGATCTTTAAAGCTGCACTATTGAAGCTCCCGTCATGGATAGGATTAAATAACACAGTGCACAGTATCAAACCAACATGTAAGATACAATATGCTAGCTGTAACACAAGGATGTGGCTAGAAGGTCTTCATTGGAGGGATGTCCAACTAAGGTTTTTCATCTGCACCCCCTTCCCCTCCTCCCTGAAGGCCAAAATTTCCATCCCAACTCGGGGAAAATTTAACTTAAGTTGGAAATTACAACTGACAACAGTTAGACAACTGGATGACAAATTTCAAACTTAAACCCAACACCCCCCCCCAATGGTTGTAAATTTTCAACTATTCTAAATTTTGACCAAAGTTGTGAGGCGAGATCTCCAACCCTCCCTGCATCACATCCCTGTTATAACACTGCTTTAACCCTTTCATGACAGAAGCTGCGCTGGTGCAGCATTAAAGATCCTGTGTCGGTGCATTCTCTTATATAAGCGAGTCTCCCGTAGTGAGCCTCGTATATGTAAGAAAAAGCCCTGGTTTATAAGGTCAATGTAAATATTGTTAGGCCAATGCGCTCCCTAATGAAGACTCGCATACAAGAGAATGCATTGGCACAGGTTTTTCGCTAAATTTCACGAAGCTCCAGTCATGAAAGGGTTAAATGTCATTGCGCATGAAGAAAGCCTTGAAATAGGGTGTCTGTCATTTGCAGAATGAGGTCCCCAGAGGGTTAATTTAGTGATGCTACCCCACATAGCGGGCTAGCATCACCAAATTCAAACTCTGGGGACCTCATTCTGCTGAGGTGTAAGCAGAATGAGGTCCCCAGAGGGTGAATTTGGTGATGCTAGCCCGCTATGTGGGGTAGCATCACTAAATTCACCCTCTGGGGACCTCATTCTGCAAATGACAGACACCCTATTTCAAGGCTGCCTCATGAGAAGGTCACATGTTAACCCTTTCTATTTTAAATGGATTCTCCCAGCAAATATAAAAGTAAATATTGAAATGGTCTATTATTAATCTGGAGGGGTGTCCCAGAAAAATAAGCAGACAACAGATAACTGTGTTCCATTCATTGGTCGGAACTATTCTTTAGCAAAGAACGGGTTAAAGTGGCATGCAATCTTCAAGCCTTAAAATAAACCAAATAATTTCTTGCTTTTGTCATGTCACAGGAATTGATATAGGTTGATAAATATATGCAATACAAAAGCTACAAACTACAAGGCCACAAAAAGTTCATTACCTGTTTCTCTGACACTTTTTTGTTCAAAATGGACAACAAGCCTGAGTTCAGTGTGCCTGTAAATTGCAGAACGAGGTCCCCAGAGGGTGAATTTAGTGACGCTATCCCGCATATCGTGCTAGCATCACTCATTCTGCTTCGGCCTTATCTTCTCTGGAAAGTGTCTTTATTATCAAATTTCTATAGAAAAACATTGCATAATCGAGGTTCCCAATGGGTGTACATCACAATATTCACCATTTGGGAACTTCAATCTGAGTCTTTGTCTCCCATAGTAGATGAGGCCATGCAGAATGAGATCCCCAGAGGGTGAATTTAGTGATGCTAGTCATCTATGCGGGATAGCGTCACTAAAATCACCCTCTGGGGACCTCAATCTGCAAGTGACAGGCACACTAAACTCAGACTTGATTGGCAGGCAGGTTTTATCTTAATTTTTTGCCGCAAACTTACCCAGCAGGCAGGTTTTTATTTCACTTTTAACAACAAAATTTTTGCCTAATGTACTGTAATATATGGACTTTATTATACACTAAAAAGACATTAAATAAGTGAAAGAAATTTGATAGCAGTTTTTAACTTTCTGCACAGCAGTGAGACAAACACTTATTTTTTACCATTTTATCATTCCATTAGAAAAAAGGACCCATTTTCTTTCTGAGGCAATAATTTCTATGATATCTAAGTCTTTCCATTTCATATGTATTCCACGTATTTATCACCCTATTTTGATCCCAAGAATGTGACAAACATAAACAATTTGAAGGTTATGTCGCTTTAAAAGAATAAATCATTGTGTGGATTATGTCTGCAGATATTCCCAATGAATAATGGCTTGCTGGATATTTGATGAGCTTGGTGTCTCCTCTTTAGCTTTCACATCAATGCTGACCAGTGTTCTATATCTGTTCGTAGACAAATGAGAATCCCTGATCATCTCACATTGCTTGTAGTCATATGATGACCATACTGTAGAGACATTACTGGTATTCAGTATTATTCGAAGTGTACCACACATTTGTAGTCTGTTCCAATATCACCCTTAGCAAA
Organism: Siphonodentalium dalli; assembly: GCA_032622095.1. Taxonomy (NCBI): domain Eukaryota; kingdom Metazoa; phylum Mollusca; class Scaphopoda; order Gadilida; family Siphonodentaliidae; genus Siphonodentalium; species Siphonodentalium dalli. The sequence continues at coordinate 138,850,962 of CP136069.1, forward strand.
ACTGAAACAAGAAAATGGATAAATCAAAATTCCAAGGTAATCAATAGGTCTTATGGACTATGTAACCTCGATTTTCAAATGTGCCAACTCTGATTGAAAAGAATCAGGCCAGTCAGAGGGCCATGGTCGCAAGTGTGTAACATATTGTTGTAAATAGATCACTTCCAGTGTACAGGCATGCTTTCCTAGTCACCTAATCCAATCAGGGATGTGGTCGGTTGCCTGTGTCAGACAGACTAATCTAATAAAGATAATCCCTGTGTTGTGATCTGCCTGCTGTCTGTTCAGGTTGTAAGATATCCACGAGATGTTTTATTGTTCCAATTTGTTTACATTGAATGTAAAGAAACATGAAATTTCAAAGTCTAAAACTTGGGATACGTTATTAGTTTCGATGCAACCTTTTTATTCGTGTTCTAAGTTATCTGCACGGATAGAAAATAAAACCAAGATTTCCAGATAAACAAAGACAACTCTGAAATGGAAAACATGAACGTCATTTGCCTCACTTCTGAAAGCAGCCATAATGGCAAACTTCCATGCCAAATTTAATTCTGATCTGATAACCCATGGCTGAGATATATGCCTAGACATAAACACGGACAGACAGACGCTACCATGTCAGACACACTACATACAGGCTTGGAAAAATGCAACTGATTTATGATTGGCTGTTTTGTGGAGTAGCGGCTACATACCTTCCATCTATGTCCGCACTCATTACAGTAACAAAACGTTGTCATCGGTTCATCAGCACTCCTTGTCTGTAGCTGTGTAAGACAATGAAAAAGAAATTTTAATGTTAATTTTAAGGCGTTGTTTGTTAGATAGTAATGTCAGGAGCACGGTTCGTGATGCCACTTGCCAAATTTGCCAATGGCAAAAATAATTCAAATTTGGCAAAAAATATTTTCATTTGGCAAAAGTTTTGGCAAGTCACTTTTTAATTCCTCAAGAAATTTGAAAAAAACTGGTCAATCAATACCATTAATTTCAGGAAACTCTTACAACATAATTATATTAGTGGTGTTTTTATAAGATTTAGGAAATGTTAACACATCTATTAAGATGCAGTTAATCTCATTGCATTAGTACTGATGGTTGGAGGGATTACTAATCCTGTTATGTGCCATTTTGTTGGAGAAACCCTTCTACCATTGTATTGTTCGGTGATCGGCTTATTGTTGTATGACAAACCAAAATAGAGATGCGAGTATAATTATTAACTAAATGCTTTCCTATCGATATCAAACGTCGTTCAAACCGCGAGTGTCGAAACACAAGATCCTCTCAAGGTTGCAGAAAATGATACTATTAGGGATAACATTTGGCAAATTTTAAAAGAATTTGGCAAAAAATATTTTCATTTGGCAAATAATTTGGCAAAAGTAAATTTCGGTCCAGCGCGGACCCTGGCAGGGAACCCACATCATAATTTGCTCTAAAATGGTGACAAGATATTACGCCTGGGAATTTCAACATTAATTGGTTCTATATTTTCCGAAATTATCAGAAAGCTGTTAGACTAATGAGCTATCCCAACAACTCATAGCGGAATACTGCAAAAACCGAATATCGAAAATATTTGTTTTAAAGGAAATTTTGGCAATCAAATTTCAGAACCATGAAAACTAGGCTTGCCGCGATTTTGGATTTTCAAAATCGATTAATCAGTGGCTATAATCGACGATTAATCAATTTTTCTACCCATGAAATTAAATCTCAAATAGAGATTTAATTTGTAGTAAATAGATGCCAAAAAAGAGACTATTAAGAGGTGCGTCTGGTAAGTGTAAGATAGTAAGTATAACTCCCGTTTTAAGGGCACCGCACGTCGGAAATGAAGGGCATTAGTTCTGAGAATTTGCTCCCATATAAATTAAAATGCCTCTATTAAACAATAAAAACAAAATAATTACTCGTAGTTTATGAACTTTATGTAAGCACTAAGCAGATTCAGAAATCATTTTGATTAAACAAATTGAACGAAAAAATCGGAAAAATACTCTCAACTCTCGTCGGGCCACGTGCTTCGTGAGACTGTTCGTGAATTTGGGATCGTGCATTAATTGAATTTGAAGTTCAGGATCGTGCCTTAATTCAAAGTCGGGAATCTCGCAATTCATTCGATTGTCAATATTCTTATTCAAGAATACGAGTTTCACTAATCAATCATGTCTATGAATACTATGATGTCTTATGCATAACAGTGGAGGGACTCTCTGGGGGAATCCATTTGGGAACTTGGGAGGTTAGATTTTTTTTTTTTGCATGATATATTAAATTTTTTATTCATGACTGAAATGAAAAAAAGTATACTGTAATTTGCCACAATTTACCCATGAACTATCATTCAATTTGCCCGAATATTATTGAGCTTTCAATTTTCAAAACGTTCGCCTCACAACCCGTACAGATATGAATCATATGATAAACATCAGTCATAAAAGTTTTCCCAACTCGCGCCAACTGATCCTCTAGCGTGGAGCATATTCAGCTCCCATCAAATTTTAGAGGTGGTAATATGGTTTTATATCATAATAAAGAGCAGCTCAGCCTCGTATCAGACTTTAGAGGAGGAAATCTGTTAATTTCCCACAACAAGGAGAACAAGCCGATTAGCCGAAGAGGGAAGACAGTTAATTCCAATCTACATAGTTTTTATCTCGTGGTGTCAGACTTAATGTTATTGCCTACTCCGTGGTACGCAACGATATCCTTACGTTGTTTTGTTTTAGAGTTGTCCTTCCTCAAGGCTTCCTGTATTGGAACCTCATAGCAGGGAACTTAAAAGCGACTGCTAGATAGAGTTATCCTCCTTTCACCCCCTGCATGCACACAGTGCAACATGATGATCGCGTGATCTGCATGAGACGTTGCCATGGAGTCAAATTCTCCGTGACGTTGTTTAGAATGAAAGAAACGGAACGCTCAGTCACTGAACATCTCTGGTCCACTGTGGGTAATCTGACAAAACTGACATAATACTGTCATATTATGACACGCCCATTTTGACTGAGAAATTCGCCATAACCAATTGAAAACTTCAAAAGCGGAATAGCACGTGACCGCTGAACATCTGCCATCACGCGTGCCGCGGAGTATACACATGCGTCGGCACATTAAAAGAAAAACCGTGTGACGTGAAACCAAGACGGAACTAGATTACTCTGTCGGCCCGACCTCAAAAGACGCCGCAACTGAAAGTTACATTGTCACAAATGTTTGCGTGGGTGGGTTTCTGGGTTAGATTAGTGCTGTAAATATGCATTGTTATTTGAACTAAAAAAGTCGATTTTCAAAATGAAAATCGATTAATCGGCATCGACTGACGATTGTTCGATTATTCCCAAAATCGCGGCAAGCCTAATGAAAACTGGTGAAGTCACGTGAACACTTATATCTTCTCCAGCTGGGGAAGGGGGGGGGGGGGTCTCATGGGGGTGCCTCCCCGGGAGCGGCCAGGCTCATGCAGGTGGGCACTAGAGTTGTCGCGGAGGGGTGCCATGTCCCATTCGGAGGGCTGAGATAGGAATGGCATTCTCATCTGGTCCAGTGTGGGTGGGTTGGATGCAGGACCAGGACAGGACAGGTGATCGTAATATCTTTTGTCCAAATACCATCTCTGTTGAACTAATTATATTTGTTACAAATTTTGTGATCAGATAAAAAAAAACACAATGCATAACCAACATGTCCAGTGGTGCACATCACAATCTAGGAACTTAATCTGAGTCTAGGTCTCCCATAGCAGATGAAGCTATGCTGAATGAGGTACGATCCAGAGGATGAATTTTGTTATCGCGGGACATTATTCTGCAAATGTCCGGCACTATTTTGATGCTTGCTGTTTTGTATGGGGAAAGCCTTCTAACCTGGTTGTATGAACAGTTCTTCTTTCCACATTTGCCGCATTTGATCAAATCTGTTGTTGTTCCAACAGTCTTGGACAACTGATGATCATTTATGGCCTCCTTCGTAAGTTTATCTCGCACCTCCTTCATGTGATCACTTGCCATTTGCTGAAAAAAAAAACAAGAAATGGACATGTTTATAATATTTTCATTAGGCCACACCAATATTATAGCCTGGTTTTACGAACATTTGAGCAGAAAATTAGCATATGCATGAAGGAAAAAAATATTTTCATTATTGCCTCAAGCCTCAACTGACAAACAGTGAACCTTTACAGAATGTTTTTTTAAACCCTTAACTTTTACTTCAATTATAATAAAAGGTCGCTGACCACGAAAAGGACAGCTTTTTTTCTAAACTATGTCAAAATTCATCAGACCGTGACCAAATTTAAACTTGGCCTTTGTCTTCTGAAATTTGAACCACATACCAAATATCAAGATATTCAGTTGAATTTAAAAACAAACAGATAACTAAAAGTAACATTATCATCCGAAAACTGAAATAATCAGCAAATTCTAAGTCGACAAGGACAATAACTCTGGCAAAATTGGGTGGACCGAACGCATATTCGAACTTGACTCACATACCAATAGTTCACACAGATCACACAAACTGAAGTTATCATCCAGAAACCTCAAAACGACAATATCTAAGTCGAAAGGGGCCATAACTCAGGCAAAAATTAGCGGATCGAACCCATATTCGAACCGGACCTGTATTTTGAGCTCATAAACTCACATACCAAATTTAGCTTCGATCCGATAGCCCAAAATAATGTTCTCATCCAGAAACTACAGATGGACGGACATATTCCAAGTCGAAAAGGGGCCGTAACACCGGACGAAAATGGGCGGACCGAACCCATATTCGAATTTAACCTGTGTTTTGAGCTGATAAACTCACATACCAAATTTGGTTTTTGATCCGACAGCCTAAATTAAAGTTTTCATCTGGAAACTTTCCAAAGGTCGAAACGGAAAAAAGGATGGACACCGGCTATCTTAATAGTACCCTAAAAACAATTTTGGAGGACCAAACAAATTGGGATAAACCTGATGTTCACAAGTATTTGAAATAGGGTGGTAAGCAACTTGTACACAAAAAGTTATTGAAATTGGTTCATATTTGTTGGAGTCATCACAAACAATAGGCCGTAACTCAGGCCAAAAATACACTCCTTTGAAAGCAGTCGTGATAGCAAACCTTCATTCAGATCCGACAACCCATGGAAACGATATTTGCGCGGACGGACAAAACATTTCCAGATAAACAAATAAGGATAACCCTAGAAAGGAAAACAAGAACAAAGTCGTTTGACCCTCTTTTGAAAGCAGTTGCTTTAAAATCCATCCATGCTTGCGACAATCAAAGTTGATTCACAAGTTTGATGGTATGAGAATCAAAATATAATCATCATATATGCCATAAGTTGGGTGGGAATGGTATTTGGAGTATCACTCGTTCCATATGAGAACTGGTTTGAAGCCATCGCCCAGAATTGCTTTGATTATTCAATGCAATTAGAGAAAGTCGTGTGATGGCTTGTGCTAGAATTTAACTTTTCTCAGAGATGAATTTAGCCAATTTCTCAACAGTAATATCTTACTTTAAGATCTTTAAAAAGTTTACCTCTCCCTGTATCTTCAGTCAAGTGATTCACATTTACCCTGTAGTACCTATGGTATGACTATTGTTCAATAACAAAGCAGATATATATATGTATGAGAATCATTTGTGAGAATCGATTCCGATTCCTGTGCAAATTATAAGCCCTGCATGATGGTGAACATCCAAATTACACTCAGATACATTACGAAGGCTAAATTATACAGTATTGCTCTAATTAATTGACCTCGGAAATATGGCTTGTTGCCATTCATCGGAAAGCTCTCGGCAAGAGCTTTCCAATAAATGGCAACAAGCCATATTTCCGACTAAATCCTGAAAAGTTACCCATAATTCTGCTGTGGTTAAGAGGTCGATTAATTAGAGCATTACTGTATATGTCCGGATGGACAGTCAATCTAATATAAAAATCACCTGAGTATTTTGTTCTGGACAAGCCTGCAAATAGCGTGTCTGTCATTTGCAGAATGAGGTCCCCAGAGGGTGAATTTAGTGATGCTACCCCGCACAGTGGGTTAGCATCACCAAATTCACCCTCTGGAGACCTCATTCTGCTTAGGCCTCATCTTCTGGGAAGTATCTACAGTATCAAATTAACATCGTTTTTACTTTTCCCTTCTGGGAAGTTTCTATATCCCCTAATTTGCAGCAGATCAAATGCATAATTGAGGTGCCCAATGGGTGAACATCACCAACTTCAACTGGGTAACTTCAATCTGATCCTAGGTCTACCATAGCAGTTGAGGGCCTAAGCAGAATGAGGTTCCAGAGGGTGAATTTAGTGATGCTAGCCCGCTGTGCGGGATAGCGTCACTAAATTCACCCTCTGGGGACCTCATTCTGCAAATAACAGACACGCCATTTGCAGGCTTGAAAATCACCTGAGGTATATTGTTCTGGAATAATTGAAATGAATGGGAAAGCAAACAGAAAGACTCAACACAGAGAGATGTGAAACACTCCGGTAGAAATGGAAAATAATCTTGCTCAAAGTAGTTATGTTTACGAATATTAATCAAAATTGACAACACACACCGTCATTCTGAGAATATTAATTAAATGCACTGACTCTTGATGGCGAAATCATTTGTGTTTGTTTGTCACCGATTGTTGCGTCCCGAATCCAGATGTAAATATTTACAATTGAGCGTAGTTTTGTCAACGTTTGCTATTATGTGGTGTGGTCGATTTCTTTGAAATTTTGCCAATGTTAGCAGAATGCTACATTCTCCAGGTTGGCGTAATGCCTGAATATTAACTTATCAGTTTCACAAACGCGAACAAGTCCATAGTATGTCTTTAATGTCCCGCACAAGTCTTCGGAATTAATAATATTAATAAGATTGTAATACCTTTATAGATTTGTTGTGAAATATTATTCCACGACCTTCCAGGGGACTTTCTCAAGTGTAATCGTGGACTAAAATTTCACAAGTCTATAAAGGTGTTACAATCTTATTTATATTACACATTGAAATAATTGGTCAGATAATTTAAGGGGTTTCAATCAATTACTTGTATATGTATAACTATGAGTCTAATCAGATAAAGTATTACTTTGGGCAGCATGTTTTCATGTTATGGTTATAGGGTTAAAACTGATAAATCATCACCAAGATCTATACAGGTGAAGAATGTAGTGATGAGCCGATGATCGGAAACGACAATCGGAATCGGCCGATTGTGGCCCATCGGATGACAATCGGTACTCGGGTTTCAACATCGGCATTTCCGATTGTCTAAATAATAAATAGGTGCTTGTTTTTCTTCAATAAACTGTGTTAAATATAACAACGTTTTGTTGAATAAATGACCAGTAAACATGGGGAAAGTGTAACCAAACACAAATTTGATGATATACAGCCAGGTCCTGACTAACACAGGTAAAAACCCCCGAAAGTTATATGTCACCTGACACATAATTACGCAGTTTACTGCATTCACCACGCATCAGTTATTATATATCGAATGAATTACATAATTATGTTAAATAGCCCGACGAGACCCATTATATAGTGTAGTGTGTTTACAACATCCCATTGTTCACCAATTAACAACTACTATTCAATTTAGTGACCGCTAATCACCAGTATTCAAACTGATTCAAACTGATAATCAGGTCAGCCAGTGACTGTCCTCAATGACCTCTTATCAAAAGCCGACATAAAACATCTGTAGACAGTAAACAAGTGTTGCGTCATGCCATGTTTCCTTGGTATGGTCTCTACAGTTGAGTTCAGGATAATGTGGTATAACATCAAAACTTAGATGGAGGTCTCACGTAGAATTCTTGTATTTTATTAATTGGATAGGGATATTTACACTGGTAACAATTATTAATATTTTAATTGTTTTTATTTGTAATTAAACATTTCGTTCTTGTTTTGATGTGAACGGTCATGCACTCTTCCAAGTTGTCATCGCGTCAAATGCCAAAACTCACCTGTGTCTGTAATTGTAGCCAGAATTCAGACCCCCTATTGACTTAGTTGTATATGGCGCATGCACATTTTGAGGGGAAATACTGAGTCAACAAGTAGCGACTTATAGACAGAAATCTACAGTAAATTGAGCATAATATAACATGTGTATTGGTTGTCAGGACGCAGAAATTCGTTCACATGTCCACCCATACCTACCTTTATATTTACCCAAACGTATACTTATGTATACTGGTATATTACTGATGTTGTTGCTTCCAAATCGACATAGTATATAACACATATAACATATTTTGGTATAATTATTACAATAATCGGAATCGGCACCTGAATCGGCCGATTGCGATCTCAAATAATCCGCAATCGGCGCAAGGCTCTATTTGACAATCGGCTCATCACTAGAAGAGTGTGTCATGATCAATCTGGATGTGAATTATGAGATTGATCGGGTCAAAAATATTTGACTCATCACTTTATTAGGTGTTAATATGTGTGTACACGGTTAATATTTTAGGCAAAACAACCAAATGATACCAACTAAACAGGTCAGTGGTGTGTCATCATAAACCTGCCATGAAATATAAACACAATCTGATGGCAAATATTTGAGTTATCAAATCAGATATCATATCTATGGTCGTTGGAAGGGGTTAATATTTCCCAAACTATTAAATCAACTGATCAACACTAATAAGTCAATACCATAGAACACCCTGTGTTACAAAAGCTGTCAAAATAAACTGCTACAAATATGACCCATCCCTAAACTGCTACGTTGAAAGCTTATTTCATTTGACATTAGATCATGTGCACTTGAGGGATTTTCAAAACAGGGCATCACCAATAATATATAAGAATATTCAATAGGTGTCTTACATGGTTTCCGATGACACAGCCCTCACCATTATAAGTGTCTTGCATATTTCCACTGATCTGCTTAGAAAAATTATTAACCCTTCCCAAGGATTCTATAGACACATGTTATACATAGGCTTATTGATATTGTAATCAATATTAAATACAAATTATGGTTAGTAGCCAATATGAATAATCTGTCCAATGGGTAACAAGAAGATAAATTTACATGACTATTGTTTCAACTATGCAGAAAAATATTAAATTAACCCTTCTACTAGAGTGTCATCAATTAATCACATTTTTACATACATGTATGTGATAAACAATTAAATACCAGTACTACTGTTTATCTTTTCTTCCAGCCACTGGCCAGAATAGCAGCTGGATGTCATTACATGTACTCTTTCATGTGGAATGACATAATAATTTGCCATTAAATTTAAATAGAATTGTGTACCTTTGCTTTCTAAAGTCGATTAGAATGTTATAATAGGTGTATTGTCAACACTGGATATTGGATGTTTATATGATAATTAATTTATTGATATTGTTATACCACATGCAAATACTGGAATCAAATCTTCATATTTAAAAAACAGGACATCATATCTAATGGTATAAAACTATGAAATATGTGTATTATAGAGTGTTCATTAATAAACCTGGTTCAAGAGTAAAAGGGTTAATTAATCAATACCAAAATCGATATAGATGAAGAGCGTGCTAAAAAAAACCTTATTAAGACAAAAAAATACTTGAGTTATTGCATCATAGAGAACATGCCTATTGGTGGATGGAAAGTGCTGATAATTTCTAGACCGATCAACTGATCGATGTGATGTGTCTACGGACGAATTGACAGATGAATGACGAATGCTTCATCCAGACGTCGGCATTACGTGTACCATACATGGTATGGGTACACAAAGTTGAAACTTGTTTTTTTTTTGTGGTTTGGGTCATAATAAACTGGACAAAACCTATCGCATATGGATATTTAGTTATGCCCTAAATAATCGACCCCTTAACTACAGCAGAATTATGGGTAACTTTTCAGGATTTAGTCGGAAATATGGCTTGTTGCCATTCATCGGAAAGCTCTCACTGAGAGCTTTCCAAAGAATGGCAACAAGCCATATTTCCGACTAAATCCTGAAAAGTTACCCATAATTCTGCTGTAGTTAAGGGGTTGATTATTTAGAGCATTACTGTTTGAGTTATTCTTACCTCAGCCGTCATCCCTGCTATCTGTTCTGGAGATATGTGACCCGCCATATCAAATCCAGTCGTAAGTCGGGATTTTTTTTACCCTGTGCCAATGCATTCTCTTATATATGCGAGTCGACCATAGGTCGCCTCGCATATATAAGAGAATGCATTGGCCTAACAATTTTTTATCATTTTTTTAAAATAAATGTTTCTGACAATTTTTAGGACATAAAATAAAAAACATCCATTACCCTGCAGGGAGCCCCACACATATATAGAAGCATATAGAAGAGTGTCGTCTGCTCATGTTTGTCTGTGGCTCTGTATGGGTGAAATTATAAAATTGTTAAAGAATACAAGAAAAAATTATTGTTAGGCCAATGCATTCTCTTATATATGCGAGGCGACCTATGGTCGACTCGCATATATAAGAGAATGCATTGGCACAGGGTATATGGGTTGATACAAAAATCGGACCTGGCACTGAAAGGGTTAAGGGGTTGATTATTTAGGGCATTATTGTGTGAGTTATTCTTACCTCAGCCGTCATCCCTGCTATCTGTTCTGGAGATATCAGACCGGTTAGCACGTTGATCCGTAAATTAGGGTTCTTGGTATCCTTCAGATTAGCTACCCGACTCCGAACTCTGTTTTTGTATTTCATATCTGTACGTTGGAACTCAGTAAATATATGTTAGGATAGTTAAGGGCATATCTGAGATAAACATTCATCAAATTACTAATTTTGATTTAACCCTTTCATGACTGGAGCTTCCTGAAATTTTGCGAAAACCCTGTGCCAATGCATTCTCTTATATATGCGAGTCTCCTATAAGGAGCCTCGCATAAGTCAGGGTTTCCGCCAGGCCGGCTGCGGGTCCGTCCCACGGACACATTCCCCTCGCAGACGATCTGATTGATTCATACATGTACCAAAAGTCAGTAGCAATATGTCGTAAAAAAAATCCGGTTGCAACGGGAGTTAAACAGAATACTGGTGAAAAAGCGGGTCAAATAGCGACATTAGATACAGCGTAATACATGTCGCGGTAACTTCAAAGAATGCCGGACTGTTGAATGCGGATATTTTTGTGCACGGGATTCCATGGATGAAACTACTCAGGCTCGAAGACCCCATGCTATCGTACGATTACATAATTCGATCAAAGAACACCCAATTGCTGAGTCGGGACATTTTTATGCACGTGATTTTCCTGGATGAAACTACTCAATGTTGATCATTTATCTTATTGCTGTATTATCATTTGTTTTGAATTCGATGTAAGTGAAGTTCCTGAAAAATACATGTGATTCTCTACGTGTGTTGATTATTATGCGTATATTGCCATGCATACTCAACAAAATCCCAAAGTGATTTATTTCACAATAATACGGAACCTGTCCCAAATCAGTCTTTATAGCGGGAATTCATAGTGACAACACCATTCATTTGAGCCGTATTACACCCATGGAGGATAAATACGAACACATCCCCCCCCAAATAACACATCCCCCCCAAATATGGAGATATAAAAGTCAAAGTACGGTCAATAATAGTTTCGTTGTCCCGCCTGGGTCCCCAAGCACAATCAACGACGCACATGTTCACATTTCCCGCTAAAACTCAATTATATTTTATAACACATTGGCTAAAACTCTGTTCTATAGCTGCGGTCGTCAACTGTTGTTGGACTAATACAGACTATTGAACAAGCTACGCGTTCCGAATGAAAGATTTCGCTACCATTCGTATTTCACCGCTATAAATATCTCCTGCAGACAAACCCTGCAGTATGACGTCACAGGGAACAAATAGTTTTAAGATTGACAGAATATATAATCCTATCAGTTTCATTTTCGCTGACGCCACTTGAAATTCTAAGAAATACTTTATTCAATTCTCCTTGCTTGGTATTATTGGTCGATGCGTAGATGCTTTTTAGTGTTTAGATTCATTATACCTGTTGGAATCTTATTGTAGGTTATAAATTTGTAAACACTGTAACTCGTAGCTCGTTCATTTATATAGTCTTCAATCAGACGGCAGTCTTACGTATACGTAATTACATGACTAATTATTTGGATACCATCAACAGAATTAATGCACCCACGGAAATGATCGACTTGCATAATATACGTAGCTTTGGATTGCATTGTGAGACACTCAGGCGCAAGGAAATGGTTACTTTTCAGTGTCAAATTAAAAAAATTTCGCCCAACAGGACGAACCATGGTCGTCCCGTCGCGTTATGTGTTTCCCCAATACGGACTCATTAATTTCCCCCTGGCGGAAACCCTGCATAAGTAAATGAATGCATTGGTCTAACAATATTTAAATTGACCTTGTATAGCCAGAACGCATTGGCATAGTCTGAGTATGGTTTTAATCATAACTGGGTTAATGGTCGACAAGCATGAATGCTCTCAATCTATTACATATAAAGGATATTCTCTTCGATCAGATCGCCGGTGTTATCTGGACTCCATCCTTCTTCTATGGCTGCAATGTAAGAAATATAATATATGTAGCCAGTGGCTTCACTTAAAAATGCATAATCTGAATTTTTTTTCCTAAATTACTATTTCTTTTGCTTTGGGGGTAAAATATATTTGATTCGAGTAGAGGAACCCACTCATTAAACCTCAGAGGGATCATATATTGATTTTTGAAATTTTGTATATCCGAGGTATGTAATTTTTGGTGGCCTGGCAAATATTTGTCTCGGACCAAATTGCAGATGAAGATGGAAACTCTAAATGCAAGTGGCTTTGGGTGTTAGATAATTGACAAACCGGCCAAATTTCGTTGAACAAAATGTTGATAAATAACACATTTTGAGCAATCTTATACTATAGTTGACTGTGGTTAGCATTATTTTTTGGCAATTAATCAATTCTGATAACTGTAGTGGCATTTCAAAAAAAGTTGTTGGAATCTGATGATAAGGGGATCATCGAATCAGATTGAGTATCTTTAAACTGCTTACATCTGTGAGGGATGATGCAAATTGAAATGATGGTTTTATTAGGAAAAATATCAATTTCTCATCTGTATTATATGATACCCAACTCATTGCCTGAAAACAAAATGTATCCGCAAATGATTAAAACAGCTGAATAATTGTGATGACTATAGCTTTGACAAGTTTTTTTTCAGAGCATTTGTAGATATAAATACTAGATTGGTTTTGCATGTATTTTTCTAAATAATTTGGAGGTTCAATTTAGCCATGTCCATTTAAAATTAAAAAAATAATATAAAATTTGTTCGGCCAATTCTCTTATATATGCGAGGTGACCTATGGTCGACTCGCATACATAAGAGAATGCATTGGCACAGGGTTTTCGCAAAATTCAGCTTTCTTGTTCTGCACAGTTAAAAAATTTAGTATAAGTAGTGTTGCAGACAAAGAGTCACAAATTAATGATCATTCATAATCGGCTGATTAAGCTATTGTCTTATACTCGATGGTCATAAAACACTGACAATCATTAACACATGCATTACTATGGGGACATGCATGTATTGTCTGACAAAGGATGTTTCACAAAATTTGGGAATAAATATATTGCAAAGATATATACGAAGGTTCAAGGGAGATGAATGACAAGATCCCGATTTTGAAACCAATGAACGCATTTACGAGATTCATGCACTGTATATTAGAAGTATACAGACACAATGAGGGCCAGTTTATAGTTTAATTTCACCCATACAGAGCCCCAGACAAACATGAGCAGACGACACTCTTCTATATGCTTCTATATATGTATGGGGCTCCCTGCAGGGTAATGGATGTTTTTTATTTTATGTCCTAAAAATTGTAAGAAAAATTGTTAGGCCAATGCATTCTCTTATATATGCGAGGCGACCTATGGTCAACTCGCATATATAAGAGAATGCATTGGCACAGGGCAAAAAAAGGGTGTGCATTGACACTATCACAGCGTAGTTTCATGAACTGCCCAAGGGAAATGATTATAGCAGACGGCATTTTGTATCCGAAATGCTAAAATTGTTTGAACTATACAATTACGGCACATGTCAGCTGGCTCGATGTATAAATGAAAAAAATGTAGCACGTGCCAGAGACGCACCAATGTCAAGCCAAGTGAAGATAGTGCGACCCTTTTTTGGAGTGATGTATAAAACGGGCCTTAATATCTGAACATTTTCAACCAACAAATAGGAATCCTTCAGCACTTTTATTATCAGTTCATCTGTTTGCTTTTATTTCCTTAACACCCCTCTTGCTTAATAATAGACCATTCCATTCTATACCTTTATAACTGTATGGGAAAATTCATTTAGTAAAGAAATGGTTAAGCTGGTTACTCACTTCCACTCTTAAGAGCATTAACCAGTAGCTCTCGACATTTTAATCGTATTGGATCATGTGTGGTCGGAGCCCTGTTGAGGGCACTGTTTTGTGAATTGGACTCGGAACTGCCAGAATCATTTGAATTTTTCCTTTCGGGTGTTGGTTTGCTGTTATCCGTGCATTCCATTGAATCACGAGAGTCTTCATTAACACTGTTGCTCCTGCTTGGAATGCTGCTGCTCTGTGAACTCTGTGAGTCTGCAATAAAAGATACAATCACCATGGTTACAAATCTATAAGCATACAAGAGGCTTCCGATAATATCCATGGTTTCTTCATATTCAACATACAACAGGACAGAATCACCATTGGTATAGGAATCAACATACATGAGACTGCCAATCATAATGACCACAGTTACAGCTTAATCAACATTCAAGAATCTGACAGGGCAGAATCACCATGGTTACAACTTCAGCAACATACAAGAGATTGAGAAGAGAGCAGGATGATCATGGTTAATACAATCTCACAAACATAGAATAAGGCCAATATTATTCACCCAAAACTGAAAATGTTCCAAGTCTGATAACAAGAGGCGCATTATCCGTAAACCCAACAAAAAGGATTTTTAACTTTAAAGAAAAATTCGGACTAATAGTATTGATATTGTGTCACAAGAAGCTTGTACAGAAAAAATTATTCAAATTGGTTGATATTTGTTAAAGTTATTAAGTCGGACAGAATTTTCTAAGTCAAAATAAGTCGAAAATGAAGTGTAATATTACGAAAAACAGCCTGAGCCAATCCCTAGCCGCATGATGTAGAGAGGGTATTGTGAGAAGCATGTATACCAAAAATTATTGAAATCGGTTCATATTTGTTAAAGTTATTAAGTCAGACAGAATTTTGTAAGTCAAAATAAGTCGAAAATGAGGCGTAACTTAAAAAAAAGTAGGAACGAACCGCAATTTGCATCATGCGGAGAGGCAGTCCTAAGGAGATTGCATACAAAAAATTATGGAAATCGGTTCATAGTTGTTCGAGTTATGAGGACGGACGGACGGACACACGGAGGGAGAAAGCGTGACGGACGGACGGACGCAGTCAATCCAGTATGTATACCCCCCATTTTCTTCGAAAGTGGGGGTATAATTAGAAAATTGAAAAAGTAAACATCATATTTCGTCCTATCTATTTTTACACACCTGTTGATAGTAATTTCTTCCAGCTCTTGATAAGGGACTTTGCTAACGTGACGACTTCGTCGTTACTTGTTGCTTTCCTGAAGTTGTTAACAGTCATACCAATCCTAGTTTTCTGAAATTATAAACAGTTAGGAGATGATAATGAAGCTGTGTTTCCCCATAACAATCAGGTCCAGGCAGGTGGTGTTTCCATTTTATTTTATTTTTTCATTTTATTTTCCAAGGCTCTTTGCCAAATGATTTTAGATTAATTCAAAAAGAATTAATATTCCGGTTGGGCGCCAAGAATGATAACTCAACTTTTGATGCACTGCGTTTCAAGATTCATAAATTCGGCAGAACAACAAAACAACCTCGAGTCTTATCATTAAAAACTAAGGTTACAATAAAGTAAAACTCACAATTGGAATGAAATTATACTTTTATTTATCATTATGGGGAGGTCAGAACAAAGAGTCAGATTTTCCCCCCAAAACTAATAAAATGGTAGAGGGTCGGCAGAATTTTCACAGTTTGTTGGGATAGGGGAAACACAGCTTCGGGTTAATTTTGCCTAAAGAGCAGGCTGCACAGGGTTTTTGCAAAATTTCAGGAAGCTCCAGTCATGGAAGGGTTAAAGTATGCTACCAACTGGGGCTGTGCGATAGTGGCCCAAAAAAATATTGCGATATTATGGTGATTGGTAATTGCCATTGGTAAGTACAATGTATAATATATGCAATATTTTATGAATAAAGTTTGCACAATACATCCCTACGTTTTATTTTATTTACGATTTGTGGGCCATGCGAGGTTGAGTAAATGTGTATTGAACATTGAATATAATCATATAACAAGGTCCACGTGCCTTTTCAGATCGCATAAATGTTTAGAGTTATATCACTTCGACCATAGAACTTAACACTACACATTAAGCACCGCATTTGGTTTCAGATTGCCATGTTATTTATTAGTGAGGAATTGGTTGTTTGTGAGACTATTAACTAGTGGGAATTGATAGTTGGTAACATCATGAGACTTCAATGTACATATACAGCAGCCTTGGGAATTAGCGTCGGCAATGGAAGTGCCGAGGCAAAAGCCAAATTGAAATGAATTTGTGTCGGCAATTTTGTAGCCGAGGAAAAAAGATATAGACATGTTCAATTAGTTTGTGAAATTGACATTTGTTGAAGCGCTAGCAATGCCATGATCCGCACATGTCCACAAAATAATTTTACTCGCAATTTGCACACATTGACACAATCCGCTAGTGGGGTCAATATAAAATCTGACAAGGTAATCCGTCTCCAAGCAACTGGTTACGGTTTACAGAGCAAGCTGCACCAACTTGAAAGGAGGTCATTGTGCCAGTCGAATGCGTGCAACATACCAATCATCTCACAATGTAGCCAACTGATGCTAGCGCTTTGATGTTTCCGACGAAGAATATCCAACTTGACAAGCATGTTGTCCGATGTTTTAAAACTTTTTCAACTGCGTGTTTCCAGGAAGTTTGGGATTATTATAACTTCCCTGTTTGTTAGGAGAATACTACAACTTGGGATGGTATTACAATATTTTTATTTCAGACGATATTATTGACGATATCAAAATTAAAACCGGCGAAACCCGATATATCATTATATCGCCCAGCACTACTACCAACTATAAAGATCAAACATAAATAATAACTGGAGTGTTTTGGTTTAAATAATATTTACATGTATGATGTTGAAAACAGCATACATTACATGTATATAAACCTGAGTTGATAAGGGACTGAAGTGATAAGGAACTAGCAATAAACAAACAGATTTTCTAAAGACATTCCATTCTTAAAGGGACCCAAGGCACTCGCAGTGGGTAAATGCGCAAAAATTATAAAAGTCTGTAAAAACATCACCACTGTGAAGAACATGAAGAAATAGATCAACATTGTTCTTATGTTCATTATTATATGATTTTCAGAATATATTGTCAATTCTTTGTCCTTTTCCTATGTTTACCATCAAGTTTTGGTTAAACATTGGTATCTTATTGGACTAATTGGGTTATTAGCGGTAATTCAACTGTGAGAGTAATGTTTACATAACGGTTTTGATATGCTAAATCACATTATTGGAGAGTTATTAATAATGTAAATAAGAACGAAATTGATCCATTTTTGCATGTCCTTATTGATGATAATTGTTTTACAGACTTATATAAAAATTGATATAACACACTTCGAAGACCTTGACACCGTTCATTAAAATCTGGTCTGATGAGGACATAATTTCCAAAATTCCAAATCTTCAATTATGTTTAATATTGTACAGTTAAAGACAACTCAAAATTTAAACTCAATTTGACAATATATTAAAATTTGACAGCTGAAATTATAAAAGAGATAAAGACATTTTATTCCATACCCGTGGAATACAAGCCAGAACTACTTCATGTTGATGTTGTTGCAAAGAGCTATGATCAATGCACATATAACTACCAGGGTTTCATCAGGCTTACGATAGAGCACAATAAAGGTAGTTATAGTATCAATGGTAGTCACAGTCATGGATTAACTTATCAGACACAAGGGTGCGCAATAAATACAGAACACAGCTTGCATCATAAATCTAGAATATTTTATCAAACTCTTTGTCTAATACAGACATATATTGTTGCGCCATCCGCAACTCATTTTATAACATATTGTCGTTTAAGATGTGCATTATTTTCTGTTTAAACATTAACTATACCTGTAGTATGTCCAGGGTCATAGGAAATCCTTGTAATGTTTTCATCATGTCCAGAGATGAACTTTGTTCCTACAAAGACAAATAATTGAATAAAAATGATTTCTTGGTTTAAGTTTATACGAAGCTTTCAATCGGGACTGATTTCAAGCTTGATCTGAGTTTAGAGACGTCTCAGTGTGCCATTGGAATCGATACATGGCCATTTCGATTAGAAATGAGAATTTGTTCATGCTCACTGAAGCAAGCACATTTGAAGCAATGAACACTCATTGAGTATGTGCCTCCATTTCTGATAAATATATTCTACCAGTTCAAAATCTGGTAAAGCAGGTAAATATACATGTACTTCCTAGTTCTATGGAGTTTCAGTTATTTTGTAATTTGGTCATTGAAAGTGATTACAATAAAGGACTATTTCTATGATGGTGATATATTTTTAGTGGTTTAATATTGATTGCCGCCCAGCAGCGTGCCTGTCATTTGCAGAATGAGGTCCCCAGAGGGTGAGTTTAGTAACGCTATCCCGCATAGCGGGCTAGCATCACTAAATTCACCCTCTGGGAACCTCACTCTGAATGGCCTCATCTGCTATGGGAGACATAGACTCAGGTTGAAGTTCCCAAATAGTGAATATTGTGATGTACACCTATTGGAAACCTCGATTATGCAATGTGTTGTCTGCCAATTCGGGGATATAGAGAAACTAAATTTAAACAAAAGAATAGAATCTATGTGAGAAAATTTCTATAGAAATTTGATAACAAAGAAACTTTCCAGAGACGATGAGGCCTAAGCAGAATGAGGTCCCCAGAAGGCCAATTTTGTGATGCTAGCCCGCTATGCGGGATAGCGTCCCTAAAGTCACCCTCTGGGGACCTTATTCTGCAAATGTCAGGCACACTAAACTCAGGCTTGCCCAGCTGATTGAAATTACGAGTCCCGCATATTAATCTTCCGATCTTTTCTGAGTGTTTTTTTAAACATACCGGAGACTGAAAACAATTTCTCACTATTCGATAGAATCACATCATTGGCATTAATTTTAACAAATTAACATCGGGAATAACATACACAACCACTCAACCAGTGTCAACCTCGTGCTCGATCGATATTCGGAATGAAAAGTAAATTCACTGGTTAAATTACGCTATTCGGAAAATTTCGTTCCGGTGACTTGACAAATTCTGGTTTATACAGGTAATTAGTAGAACCATTAACTCGTCTATGGCAAAACTAAAAGTCTTCTATACTATATAGTATCCTTTTCTAACTCGGTAAGTTCATCTATGTTGAGTAAATATATATGTTATTCCAGATGACACTCGAATCGCTTGACAAATGGAAATGTGGTTTACTGACAAGACAAATTTGACAGTGAGGGTCAGTCTTTCAGCGAAGTCCAAACACACGCTGTAAATAAACTTTGGAATTCGGTCAAGCAAGGACACCATGTATTTTTGGGCAGGTTTGAAGCTCTATTTCTTCTATGCAATTGGTTTTATTAAACCAATCGCAGTGAGTGATAGGGGTGGGAAGATACACTAGTGCCACGATACGATACGTATCTCGATACACCGTTCGCGATACGAGTGCGTATCTAGATACATATATACATACTACATAGATACACTCCAGACATTGTTTCAGAATTTAATCAAATCAAACATGACAACTCAAACACAAGCTTATTAGGGCAAATAGCATTACTGTGCCTACTTGCAACTGAAACGGATGTTGAAACTCAAGAGTTCAAGGACGATGACCACAAAATCGGGTAATCAAGACTTGCACAAAGAAAGTCCGTAAGTGTCTAAAGTGATCATGCTTAAAATCACTTGTTAATAAATCACAAAACGCGGAGCTGCCAATGTAAGAGGAGTAACTCTAAATACAATGTACTAGATTCAGACCACTGGACTCGTAACTATACGAATTGAGTTCGAGTGACACGCGATTACGCGGTCAAAATGAAGGGTACCGCGGAAAGTACCGTGACCTGTGCTTCCGAAAACGAAACGGGAAGTTATATATCAATTGTGCCATAGGCGTAAATATGCACCGGCTCTAATCAAACACGCGATGCACGTGCAGCACGGTACCGGCTCTAATCAAACACGCGATGCACGTGCAGCACGGACACATTATAATCAAACACGCGATGCACGTGCAGCACGGACACATTATAGTACCGGTACGTTTCATCACTTTCGCGCGAAGCTATATATGCACATGCGAAGTCTTGTTTTAACTTTGTTTTAGGACTGAAACTCTCGATATATCTTAATAGCCGATCAAGTGACTATGCTTTTCGAAGTTTTAGTTTTCGTACAGTAAACATTTATTATGAATTATACGTGTATTGCAATACGACGATATTTAAGGATTTGTATCGGTGCATGCATCGTGTGTTACCGTATCGCGATACACCGGTGTATCGTCCCACCCCTAGTGAGTGATTTCTTCTAGACGAGAAGAGGGTGGTATCTTCGCCATTGATTATTTTTGATTGACTGCATGTGCATCATTGTGCTGAAGGAAGAGGCGTGGCATAACTGACCACGCGCTTTGATGTTTGTCATGTGCATGTTGTCAGTTAGATTCGCAGGTGCACACTTAGAATTTTTTTTGTCGTGCTACAATACAGCTAAATGTTATCAAGGGCAGTGGGTGACGTCTTTGCAACGTTGTATCAAACTCAAAGCGGGTGTTTATCTGGGTTGCGTAATCATAGTACCATGCTGTACTGAATCAACTGTGTTCTCCAATTCTCAATCAACACACAAAATGTGGACCATACTTACTTGATTCAAGCCCAATGAAGTTATTACAACCCTGACTTTTGGAGTAATGTCTCTTTCAGTTTCAGCAGTATGACCCAATGGCTGGGTCCCCCCTAGGGATGGGAGTTTCTATGAGGTATTTGGGACGAGCCACCCAGCCATGGGCTTAAATTGGCGCATACGTCACCCTTGCCAATAAAATTAACTGTTTCCACTGAAACTTATTCCAGAGACAGTTTTCAATTTCATTTTACCGTTGTGTTTTCTTTGATCATCTTCTCCAGCTTTTTGCTTATTTTTAGAACATCATCTTCGCCCGACATGACTGACACTTCACTAGCAATGAATGCCTTTATACAAAATTCAAATAAATAACACAGATCGTGTCTATTCAATTGAAATAACAACAAATTTGTCACAGTTCACGCTCGACTTTTAAACCGGTTTCCGGAAGTGATTTTCAATAGCTGCGTCAAAAATAGGAACGTAACTTTTGGTATGTTACGGATCTATTCAGGTTTAAGTGTAATTTATTTTACAAAGGATATGATCTACATTTTCAAATATAATTTAATACTAGCGGTCACTAACTGGTGGCCATATTGGATCCACCAGGCCCGGTTCCGTGGTTTTAGTGCTACGGGTCAAAGTTCTGGAGAAGCATTTACATATATGGAAGTCAGGAATATTCAAAAGCTCCATATATGGAAATCCTACTCCAGAACTTTGACCTGTAGCACAAATACACAGAACCGGGGATGGATGAATCTCTGAAACCACGGAACGGAGCTGGTTGAATCAAATACCGCCGCGACTCAGTGATCTCGCTCATAGCATTATACTCCAATAGAATTATGGTACACTTCCAACTTGGCAACTGTGGGAGGCCAAATTCACATTTAATAGTTAATTATGCTTAAGCATTATGCAATTACACTAAAGCATAATTCCATTATACTTAAGTGTAATGCATTTGCACTTAAGAGTAATTGCCTCACTCACAACTCCATTATGCTAAAGCTTAATGGGTTTAGATGCCATTACGCTTAAGTGTAATGCCATTACACAGAAGCGTAATATGTTTTCATAACCTAGCTACATATAATGGTATCATCTAAGGTAAATATATGTCAAAAGTTACTAGTATCAGTAATTGGCTGCATCAATTTCAGCTCCAGGGGAGTTTTGAGATATGTAATATGAATTACGCTTAAGTGTAATGCCATTACGCTTAAGTGTAATACAATTTCCATTTTGCTTAAGCATTATTCCATTAATACGTCATTATGCTTAAGAATAATTTCCATTACACTTAAGCATAATGGAATTGCGCTTCAGCATAATATTATGCTTAAGCATAATAGCATTATGCTTAAGCATAATGGCATAGCGCTTAAGCCAGTGACAAATCCAGAGAATTTTTGGGGACACCTGTTTCGTGTGAGAATGTCCCCATATAATTTGAGATGACACAATTGTTCTGATCAAACATTTGACAATGCAACTAAAGGCCCAATTGCAACTACATATTTACTATTTACACAATGTATTGTTTATTTGTTTAATTATGCCTTGAAAAAATTGAAAATTCATGTTGATAAAATACTATCTACTAAGAATTTGGGGACATTTGGGCTACTAGAGTTTGGGCGCCCAAACCTGTAACAGGTATCTAAACAGCCCTGAATATTTCCCTGTAAGCGTAATGGAATTATGCTTAAAGGTAATGGAAATCTTAATTACGCTTAAAGGGGTATTGTACACCATTTTCAATAAATTCCCGGTGATAACAACGATCTGATATCGATAATATACAGAAAACTAAATAATTTGAGTCGAAGATGTATTCTGTAAACATTCAGGTTAATAGGTTATCTTAAAATCAAAGTTAATAATTTGATATAAATTTAATTTATGGCTGGAGCCATAAATTGAATTACGTATTTCCATGTACAAGGCGTAATCAAATTTTTATAATTCACGGATAGTGGATTGGGCAACGCGTGGCACACATGATCGTATAAAAATTTATGTTGATACGGGGCGTAAACTCAAGCCACTCACTGACTAGTGAATACACAATGACTTAAATGAGTAAATGGGACCAGTATGCATATAATATAACATTTATTTGATACATTTGCTTGAAAACTGTCAAAAAATTACTCGATAATGACAATTGGTAAATTCGCATTGCGGCTAATCTGCCATCCGTAACATTAAAAAAACTTTGTACTCAACAAACTTTCCAAAAAGCGTAATTGCATGGCTAATAAATGTGAATTTGGCCTCCCATATAAGCGTAATGCTATTACCCCTAAGCGTAGTGCTATTATTTTTAAGAGTAATGCTGTTACGCTTAAGCTTAATGCCATTACGGTTAAGCATAATTGACTCTCAACTCCATTACACTTAAGCGTAATAGGTTATAGCCTTACTACCTTACATATAATGGTATCATTTAAGATAAATATATGTCAAAAGTTACAAGCATCAGTAATTGGCTGCATCCATTTCAACTCCAGGAGAGTTTTGAAATATGAATTTGAATTACGCTTCAGCTCCATTACGCTGAAATCTGAATTACGCTCAAGCATAATTGCATTACTCTTAAGCGTTATTGGCTATTAAATGTGAACTTGGCCTCCCAAAAGCAACAGAATAACAGAATTTTAAGTGAAATTATGCTTAAAATGTGAACTTGGCCTCCTGTACACTAAGGCCAACTTAACTTTCACATTATACACAACATATTTTCATATTATATACCATTTGGAAGACGAACCACAAATGTGACCCGCCATATCAAATCCAGTCGTAAGTCGGGATTTTTTTTACCCTGTGCCAATGCATTCTCTTATATATGCGAGTCGACCATAGGTTGCCTCGCATATATAAGAGAATGCATTGGCCTAACAATTTTTTATCATTTTTTTTAAAATAAATGTTTCTTACAATTTTTAGGACATAAAATAAAAAACATCCATGCAGGGAGCCCCACACATATATAGAAGCATATAGAAGAGTGTCGTCTGCTCATGTTTGTCTGGGGCTCTTTATGGGTGAAATTATAAAATTGTTAATGAATACAAGAAAAAATTATTAAAATTGTAAAAAATTGTTAGGCCAATGCATTCTCTTATATATGCGAGGCGACCTATGGTCAACTCGCATATATAAGAGAATGCATTGGCACAGGGTAAAAAAATCCCGACTTACGACTGAATTTGATATGGCGGGTCACAAATATACATATTCCACCAGAATACTGAAAAGCTGTTGCCTAGGAGTGTCCACCAAGTGCTAGAGTTTCTCAGATTCACCCCAAGACTTCCCCTGATATAAACCCGAGAATGCATCATAATTCACAATAAGAGATAGAGTAATTCCCCTTCCATTGAGAATAATAGAATGGCAGTTCAGACCTATCAACATTGAGCACAGAACACACGTCGGTATCTTGATTCGACCAGATAAGTTGATAATACATTGTTTTGGAGCTTCCTCTTTCAAATGGTATATAATATGGAATATGCTGTACATATATAATATGATCTGGTGATTTGAAAATTAAGTGGGCTTTTAAAGGTGAATAGAAAAAAGTGTGATGGGTTTGTTTCTCTCCATTTCTCATGAAGGTGTCAGCGAAGAACCCCTACAGTATATGGTTCACAAATAATAAATTTCAGTGACTCCTGTAACCGTGAAATAACATTTTCAACAAAATTGGGTCTCCAGGTCATGAAACAATTACACATCAAGTTCAACATTCTCTATCCTAGAGCCAGAGTTATTTAATTTTCCATTGGCAAAGCCATCAATTGGCCTCTTATATTTGAACACATATTAACTCCAGCTTGCCAGAAAGTAGAGTAATATTTAGCTAATAGGACTTGTTCTCTTTAATTTTGTAAAGTTTGGCAGATTACTATTGAAAGTGTGAAATCTATGTCCTTCATCACATATTTTCTTATTAGTATTCACCTTCCCCCAATGTTAACTTGCATTCAGTATTCACCCCCTCTGTTAACTGATTTTCAGGATTCAGGGGAAGGGGGTTGACACCCTGATATATGGATAAGCTATATTCCATAATGAGAAACTTAGGTATATATATTAACAAATTAATGTCTTAACCTCTTGACTGCTAATGACGCCATGTCACAAGCTGGGCCATTGACGTTATGAACATCTTCCAGTGGAAAAATATAAAGCGAATATCACTAAAATCATAAAATGACTCAGTTGAAAGGCTATTATCACTCACAATTGTCGAACATCATACTCTGTTTGAAACTTTGAGATACAGTTGTTCCGAAACACCAATCTCTGAATTCCGGATATGAATAATGGTTGACTGCTAGTGTGCTGAATTAGGTCTGTACTCAGTAAGGACGTATAAAGCACACAGTGTGGCATTTTACATCCGTACTTTTACGTTGAGGTGTTAAAAGTTTACTCATTAGAGTATTTGTCAAATAATTATGCCAAGTGTTACAATTTATGTTTCTTTGGTTTTAATACCAAGAAAATAATGTTAATGAGGAAATACGCTGCACCCTATAAAGATTGATTATCTCTTCCTAAATACCTTTTATATAGTTTCCACAGCATTTCCGATGTATAAAATAACAAGAGATGGACTGTCGTCCGGTGCATACCCCCTTGTGGCATACCGCCTAGTGTGGGCATATCTATAACTTATGACTGCTATACTCAGACAGATGGACCCAAAAATCAGCATTTTCAAATAAATAAAGATGAATAACTATAAAACAAAAAACCAAAACAAAACATTTGAATGTGTCATTAAATGTCCTCATAGTGTTGAACATCCATACAAATTTCATTGAGATCCGAGCATTACTATTCAAGTTATGACCTGAACAGACATCAGATGGACCAAACAGCCAACATTTCCAGATAAACAAAGCTGCATAACTCTAGAATGGAAAAGCCGAACAGAACAATGAAACCCTCTATTGATTGTCCTCATAGTAGTGAACATCCATACCAAATTTTATTGAGATCCCAGCACAACTGCTGAAGTTACGATATGAACAGACATCAGACAGACCAAAAAGCCAACATTTCCAGATAAACAATGATGAATAACTCTAGAATGGAAAATCCGACAAAATGATGGAACCCTTTATTTAATGTCCTCATAGTTGTGAACATCCATACCAAATTTCATTGAGATCCCAGCACAACTGTTGAAGTTACGACATGAACAGACACCAGACAGACCAAAAAGCCAACATTTCCAGATAAACAAAGATGAATAACTCTAGAATGGAAAATCCGAACAAAACAATGGAACCCTCTATTTAATGTCCTCATAGTAGTGAACATTCATACCTAATTTCATTGAGATCCGAGCACTACTATTCAAGTTATGACATGAACAGACATCGGATGGACGTATGCACGCACACACGGACAGGTGCAAAACAGTAAAAGGGGGTATAAAAAGGGGGTATAATCAATATTAGTCGAAGAAAACTGTCAGGAAATGCTTCTATCAATTAATATTGCTTACATATCGATATTTTCTTATACAATGCGATAATCAATTTACTATTTTAAGAACAGACAGTGATGAGACATTCATGCAATCTCAGAAAGAGATAGAGTTCTTCCGCTTGCGATGCTCCGAGAGCCATAAATTTTCCCAAATGTAAACATGAATTATACCAGAAAAATCAAAATAAAATCAATATTAATTGATAGAATCATTTCTGGACAGGGGTCTTTGATTCATATTAATAATCTTGTACCCAGGAAACTATATAGAACTTGTTATAGGAAGAGATGGACCATCTTTAACTGGTCATAATCAACATCGTCTGTATCATGTAATCTTTCGTTGCGGAAAACAATAATACAGTAATGCCCTAATTAATCGACTCCTTAACCACAGCAGAATTATGGGTAACTTTTCAGGATTTAGTCGGAAATATGGCTTGTTGCCGTTCATCGGAAAGCTCACGGGGAGAGCTTTCCGATGAATGGCAACAAGCCATATTTCCGAATACATTACTGTACACACATTCTTTTACAATGTGTGTTTCCAAACATTGATTTCAACATGCAGAATCTCGTCACTGGAGGATTATTTTTAATGCAAATAAGAAAAATTCCCGTTATTTTTTTATGTTCTTCATAATTATGGTTTAATAAACTTTGTAAGATTTTCACCTGTTACCAGATTGAACACTTGGGACAGATTAATTGCAATTCAATTGTGATTAAACATAATAAAATTGAGCTTAAGCATAATACAAGCGCAAATAAACACATCTGTTGCCAATTGCAATTAGAGGTTTTTTCATTTTCTAACACTACTTAAATAAATAGTATTCTGCCCATATGAAATGGATCCGTAGCCATCTTTAATTGATAAATTGAAGGTTTTGGCACTCTAGCCACCAACTCCTCAAAAAGTTATCAATAACCCAATATAAAATTTTCACCTGATAATCATAGACTATTTTATTAGAACAAGCAGTCTCGGGGCTGTAACTCTGGTAAAAAATGTATGGCCAGGCCTAGTTTGTGAACTGGTTTCTGAAACTACTCTGTGAACGCACATACCAAAAATCTTTCAAATCCATTGATTACTGTTCGAAATAAACATCTGACAACTTTTCTTGGGTGCTAAATGCTAAAAATGACAACCAAAGGTCTGTAACTCTTGTGAAAATGCCTGGCCAGGCCTAGTTTGGGAACTAGTTCAGATACAGTAATGCTCTAAGTAATCGACTCCTTAACGACAGCAGAATTATGGGTAATATGGAAATATGGCTTGTTGCCATTCATCGGAAAGCTCTCGGGGAGAGCTTTCCAATGAATGGCAACAAGCCATATTTCCGACTAAATCATGAAGAGTTACCCATAATTCTGCTGTCGTTAAGGAGTCAATTACTTAGAGCATTACTGTTCTCCTCCTGTGAACTCCTATACCAACAATCTTTCAAATATGTTGATTGTTTGAAATAACTCCTGGATAACTTATCTGAATGGACAGACAGATGGACAAACGGATGGAGCCAAATCCTATATCCCACAGCAAGAAGATTTTCTGGCAGGGGATAATTAATAGGCATTTGTTGGCCTCAAACTTTGGTGCTGGACATTTGCCGAGAAATTAAAATAAAAAAGAAAAAGAAACTTTCTAAAGAAACTAAAACACTTTACATACATATTTGATAGTAAAGATACTTTCCACGAAAGATGAGGCTTAACAGCAGAGTGAGGTGTGGGGTAGCATTAATAAATTCACCCTCTGGAGACCTCATTATGCAAATGTTCGGCACCATTTTTTTTAGGCCTGGCTTAACCTATGTCCTCAAAGTTCGTGGCAGGTTTTTTCCTATCATAATCAGGCATCGGGATAATATCATGTGTGTGTGAGTCTCCATTATTAATGAAGAATTTTATAATAAATTTCAACTATTAACTGAAAATATCATGAGTATGATTGGGAAGAATGATTATGCATTTTTCAATTAGTCTTTATTTTCAATATCTCAAATCTCAATGTTTGAATGACACTTACACTAAATTCACTTGGGCAGTTTGTCTCCTATGACCACTTTCTGACATTATCGATAACGAAATGACCCACCATCATGCATAGTCTGTAGAATATCACAATTGCATCATTCCTACGTGTAGTTTAGCATCAGCCTGTGGACAATCCGCTTTGTCAATGATAATATTTTATATGTGAAAACTTTGAAGGTGTTCGATTTGGTATCGACACAGAATAACACTGGCGATATCGACATTGAATCAAATCTTGAATATTTGCAGGGCCCTACCCATAGTATTGCCCCTATTAACCCTTTACCCAACAAACCGGCCAAAACCGGCCAAATAAAGCTTCAACAGCCTAAAATATCTTCGGTCTGTCTCAATAGAACCATACAAATATGGATATCATTGGAACCGGCTCCTTGACCAC
Organism: Siphonodentalium dalli; assembly: GCA_032622095.1. Lineage (NCBI taxonomy): Eukaryota > Metazoa > Mollusca > Scaphopoda > Gadilida > Siphonodentaliidae > Siphonodentalium > Siphonodentalium dalli. Next base: position 138,880,013 of record CP136069.1, read on the forward strand.
ATTGTGATGGTTACAGTTATGCCCTGTGCCAATGCATTCTCTTATATATGCAAGTCGACCATAGGTCGCCTCGCATATATAAGAGAATGCATTGGCCTAAAAAAATCTTTTTTTAACACTTTTTACCATTTTTTCTTACATTCTTTAACAATTTTATAATTTTTAATGTGTTAAGCCAATGCATTCTCTTATATATGCGAGGCGACCTATGGTCGACTCGCATATATAAGAGAATGCATTGGCACAGGGCTGTTCTGTTGGGTAAAGGGTTAAGAGAACTGATTAGACAGAAATGACATCAGTATTCATAAAAATTAACAAACGTTTAATGAACAATGAACAAAATAAACATGCAATATTATTAGTATTATTATAAATGTGCATACAAAATAGAAACATTCTACCCAAAGAGAAAAAAAATATATCCAGCGATTACAAGGTTTCACCATCAAGTACTCACAGTTAGACTATAACACTCGATGCCCTCAGCAGGAAAATATTATCCAGTAGTAAGAAGTGAGACAGCTATGATCTGTTTCCAGACGAAGTTCAAGCAACATTTCAAAGGGGTTTCATTACCCGTCATTGAGACATGAATGATGAAACATTTCATATTACATATATGTGCGCAAATTTCAAGATGTAAAAAACAACTCAGATGCAGAAAGTTTCACAAATTCATAATTTCTTAATTGATTATGCCCACACTATTAATCTTTGTGATGCTTCTGATATCAAGTTAAAATTAACCTACAGTCAGTACTGCGGTTTCTTTTCTCATTTTAATGTTAAAGGTACTCAATCCGATCAGAGGGACCCCATCTCAACAGATTCCAACAACAACAATCCGATCAGAGGGTCCTATATTACTATTTCTTTGGCTTTGGGGGTAAAAAATATTTGATTCGAGTCGAGGAACCCATCAAACAAAGCTGAGTTATTAGATATTGATTTTTGAAATTTGTTATTTTCTCGAGATGAGTACTAATAATTGCATTCAATTTCGTAATCTGCTCGAGATGTGTACACCAAAACACTATTCAAACAGACAAGGATGGATAACTCTAAAATCAAGTGGTAATAATAACGCAATTTTGACTGTGTTCTGGGCCAGAAAGTATTCCCGATAATGAAAAATAATAGATTTCTAAAATCGATATCTAACAAATCTGAGCTTTGATGGGTGACTTCCTCGACTCGAATCAAATATTTTTGACCCCCGAAGCCATTGAAATAGTAATTGAGAGGAGTTTTATCGGATTGAGTACCTTTAACGTCAATGATCTCCATAACTATTTAAATTCCACATTTATATTACTAGATAAATAGCAGTAGATGAATCCATGTTCACAACCAAACAATAAACAGTGTTATCATTTACGAATGCGAGTCTCACATAGGGAGCCTCCCATATTTAAGAGAATACACTGACTTGCAATGTCAAGCTATATATTGTTAGGCCAATGTATTATCATATATATGCGAGGCTCCCTATGGGAGACTCGAATATATAAGAGAATGCATTGGCACAGAGTTCTTACAAAATTGCAGGATGCTCCATTCATGAAAGGGTTAAAACGCGAATTAAATTGCTAATTTTCAAAACTGAAAATGGCTCATTTCTAAATCTTCCCCATGTACATGCATCTTGTGATGGATGTGATATTTATGTAAAGTTGTTTGCTCAAAATAATACAAAAGTCATACTGGGTACACAAAACATCTTCCAAAAACTGGGTATCCAAAACACCTCAATCCAGAGATAATAACCCCTTTAGCCCTGATTTTACAGACAAGACTTCTGCATTAATGAAAAGTAACAAATATTTGAATGAATAATTAACAGCATACACATGCAATAATAAGTTTCCTTTATAAGTAATTTATAAAACATATATGAAGCATAATAATCAACATAAGTTTATCATTAACCAGGTTTATGTGACATCAAACTTAAGATTTTCAAGAATCTGATGTGATCGGGGAGAGCTTTCCAATGAATGGCAACAAGCCATATTTCCGACTAAATCATGAAGAGTTACCCATAATTCTGCTGTCGTTAAGGAGTCAATTACTTAGAGCATTACTGTTCTCCTCCTGTGAACTCCTATACCAACAATCTTTCAAATATGTTGATTGTTTGAAATAACTCCTGGATAACTTATCTGAATGGACAGACAGATGGACAAACGGATGGAGCCAAATCCTATATCCCACAGCAAGAAGATTTTCTGGCAGGGGATAATTAATAGGCATTTGTTGGCCTCAAACTTTGGTGCTGGACATTTGCCGAGAAATTAAAATAAAAAAGAAAAAGAAACTTTCTAAAGAAACTAAAACACTTTACATACATATTTGATAGTAAAGATACTTTCCACGAAAGATGAGGCTTAACAGCAGAGTGAGGTGTGGGGTAGCATTAATAAATTCACCCTCTGGAGACCTCATTATGCAAATGTTCGGCACCATTTTTTTTAGGCCTGGCTTAACCTATGTCCTCAAAGTTCGTGGCAGGTTTTTTCCTATCATAATCAGGCATCGGGATAATATCATGTGTGTGTGAGTCTCCATTATTAATGAAGAATTTTATAATAAATTTCAACTATTAACTGAAAATATCATGAGTATGATTGGGAAGAATGATTATGCATTTTTCAATTAGTCTTTATTTTCAATATCTCAAATCTCAATGTTTGAATGACACTTACACTAAATTCACTTGGGCAGTTTGTCTCCTATGACCACTTTCTGACATTATCGATAACGAAATGACCCACCATCATGCATAGTCTGTAGAATATCACAATTGCATCATTCCTACGTGTAGTTTAGCATCAGCCTGTGGACAATCCGCTTTGTCAATGATAATATTTTATATGTGAAAACTTTGAAGGTGTTCGATTTGGTATCGACACAGAATAACACTGGCGATATCGACATTGAATCAAATCTTGAATATTTGCAGGGCCCTACCCATAGTATTGCCCCTATTAACCCTTTACCCAACAAACCGGCCAAAACCGGCCAAATAAAGCTTCAACAGCCTAAAATATCTTCGGTCTGTCTCAATAGAACCATACAAATATGGATATCATTGGAACCGGCTCCTTGACCACATTGTGATGGTTACAGTTATGCCCTGTGCCAATGCATTCTCTTATATATGCAAGTCGACCATAGGTCGCCTCGCATATATAAGAGAATGCATTGGCCTAAAAAAATCTTTTTTTAACACTTTTTACCATTTTTTCTTACATTCTTTAACAATTTTATAATTTTTAATGTGTTAAGCCAATGCATTCTCTTATATATGCGAGGCGACCTATGGTCGACTCGCATATATAAGAGAATGCATTGGCACAGGGCTGTTCTGTTGGGTAAAGGGTTAAGAGAACTGATTAGACAGAAATGACATCAGTATTCATAAAAATTAACAAACGTTTAATGAACAATGAACAAAATAAACATGCAATATTATTAGTATTATTATAAATGTGCATACAAAATAGAAACATTCTACCCAAAGAGAAAAAAAATATATCCAGCGATTACAAGGTTTCACCATCAAGTACTCACAGTTAGACTATAACACTCGATGCCCTCAGCAGGAAAATATTATCCAGTAGTAAGAAGTGAGACAGCTATGATCTGTTTCCAGACGAAGTTCAAGCAACATTTCAAAGGGGTTTCATTACCCGTCATTGAGACATGAATGATGAAACATTTCATATTACATATATGTGCGCAAATTTCAAGATGTAAAAAACAACTCAGATGCAGAAAGTTTCACAAATTCATAATTTCTTAATTGATTATGCCCACACTATTAATCTTTGTGATGCTTCTGATATCAAGTTAAAATTAACCTACAGTCAGTACTGCGGTTTCTTTTCTCATTTTAATGTTAAAGGTACTCAATCCGATCAGAGGGACCCCATCTCAACAGATTCCAACAACAACAATCCGATCAGAGGGTCCTATATTACTATTTCTTTGGCTTTGGGGGTAAAAAATATTTGATTCGAGTCGAGGAACCCATCAAACAAAGCTGAGTTATTAGATATTGATTTTTGAAATTTGTTATTTTCTCGAGATGAGTACTAATAATTGCATTCAATTTCGTAATCTGCTCGAGATGTGTACACCAAAACACTATTCAAACAGACAAGGATGGATAACTCTAAAATCAAGTGGTAATAATAACGCAATTTTGACTGTGTTCTGGGCCAGAAAGTATTCCCGATAATGAAAAATAATAGATTTCTAAAATCGATATCTAACAAATCTGAGCTTTGATGGGTGACTTCCTCGACTCGAATCAAATATTTTTGACCCCCGAAGCCATTGAAATAGTAATTGAGAGGAGTTTTATCGGATTGAGTACCTTTAACGTCAATGATCTCCATAACTATTTAAATTCCACATTTATATTACTAGATAAATAGCAGTAGATGAATCCATGTTCACAACCAAACAATAAACAGTGTTATCATTTACGAATGCGAGTCTCACATAGGGAGCCTCCCATATTTAAGAGAATACACTGACTTGCAATGTCAAGCTATATATTGTTAGGCCAATGTATTATCATATATATGCGAGGCTCCCTATGGGAGACTCGAATATATAAGAGAATGCATTGGCACAGAGTTCTTACAAAATTGCAGGATGCTCCATTCATGAAAGGGTTAAAACGCGAATTAAATTGCTAATTTTCAAAACTGAAAATGGCTCATTTCTAAATCTTCCCCATGTACATGCATCTTGTGATGGATGTGATATTTATGTAAAGTTGTTTGCTCAAAATAATACAAAAGTCATACTGGGTACACAAAACATCTTCCAAAAACTGGGTATCCAAAACACCTCAATCCAGAGATAATAACCCCTTTAGCCCTGATTTTACAGACAAGACTTCTGCATTAATGAAAAGTAACAAATATTTGAATGAATAATTAACAGCATACACATGCAATAATAAGTTTCCTTTATAAGTAATTTATAAAACATATATGAAGCATAATAATCAACATAAGTTTATCATTAACCAGGTTTATGTGACATCAAACTTAAGATTTTCAAGAATCTGATGTGATCGGCTATGAAGGAATGTTTTGAAACCTTTACATAGTGCATTGTTGGATAGAAACAACACAACGCAACCGTCTGAATGCTGCTATCTTTTAAATCAGGGTTAATGCTGTTGGTTGTCAAATTGGCCAATGGCAAATTTCTATTTGAAAATAGAACTAAACTTTTTGGCTATAATAATCACCTCTCTACATCCTTAGTCAAGTGACAATATTTCACTGCTTTGTGGTTTCAAAATAAGATGCACATAGGCAAATCAGTGCTCGTTTATATGCATAAATGCAAGACCTATTTTACAGCTTTTGCAGTTCCAACAGTGCACAGTTCCATTGTCATGTACAGTAATGCCCTAAGTAATCGACCTCTTAACCAAAGCAGAATTATGGGTAACTTTTCAGGATTTAGTCGGAAATATGGCTTGTTGCCATTCATCGGAAAGCTCTCCCTGAGAGCTTTCCGATGAATGGCAACAAGCCATATTTCCGACTAAATCCTGAAAAGTTACCCATAATTCTGCTTTGGTTAAGAGGTCGATTAATTAGAGCATTACTGTATGTCCAACTCAAAATGTATTGGTTATTTTTGCGCGTGTGTGCTATGTTTATGTTTTGGTTTCATTGTTCTAAACAAGCCTTGAAATAGCGTGTCTGTCATTTGCAGAATGAGGTCCCCAGAGGGTTAATTTAGTGATGCTACCCCGCATAGCGGGCTAGCATCACCAAATTCACCCTCTGGGGACCTCATTCTGCTGAGGTGTAAGGAGAATGAGGTCCCCAGAGAGTGAATTTGGTGATGCTAGCCCGCTATGTGGGGTAGCATCACTAAATTCACCCTCTGGGGACCTCATTCTGCAAATGACAGACACACTATTTCAAGGCTTGGTTCTAAATTATCCCTTATTCTACTTTTTCCAATTTGGTCAATATTTCTGAAAATTGGCCAAAAACATTTTCTGGCCAGCATGAATGCTGATCTTGTTGTCTCACTTGTAAGCAAGCTGGCAGATAGTGTGTCTGTCATTTGCAGAATGAGGTCCCCAGAGGGTGAATTTAGTGATGCTACCCCACTCATCTTCTGGGAAGTATCGATAATCTCAAATTAACATTGTGTTTAGTTACTTTTTCCCTTCTGGGAATTTTCTATATCCCCTAATTTGCAGAAGATAAAATGCATAATTGAGGTGACTAATGAGTGTTCATCACCAACTTCAACTGGGGAACTTCAATCTGATCGTAGGTCTCCGATAGCAGTTGAGGCTTAAGCAGAATGAGGTTCCCAGAGAGTGAATTAGGTGATGCTAGCCCATTGTTCAGGATCGCATCACTAAATTCACCCTCCGGGAACCTCATTCTGCAAATGACAGACACACTATTTGCAGTCTTACTAGTAAGTGCAGCATGGTAACATCTACACATGGCTTTAAATATTTTAATGAATAACAAACAAAATACACATGCAAAAAATCCAGCAATGTTTGTTCCAAAATTTGTAAGAAAATTCAGAAACCATAATTTCAAACACATATTTTAGGTAAGATCAATTTAATTAGTTGGTTTGGAACCTACAACTACATTTTTATGAAAAATAGCTCCCAAATTTGTTTTACCTCTGTGTGATTTTATTTAAATGATAAAAATTGAGATACATTGTTTTACTGTTTTGTTATGTCTAATATTTTAATTTGCAGTATTATAATAACAATGATCTCAAAAGAATTTGTGCCTTCAGAAGTCATATAGAAAATTGGCAAAAATTATTCCGTGAATTTGTTTTCACCTCCGTCATCTAGGAATTTTGGCCAGCAATGTTTGTAAACCAACTGATAAAATTGCTGTGGCCACAGTGGCATTATCTAGTATTCCACTAGAGCTCTTCCTCACTCGATTCATTAAATGTTCCTCAAAGATAAGGTCTGATTGTTCTCGGCATTGTAAAATGAATAATTCAAAGTTTGTCAAAATATATCCTCGTCACCACAAATTAGATGAGCCGCACTAATCAGACATACACTACAGATAGTGATCGAATGCTGATATGATTGGCACAATCATAATGATAGTGGTTGAATGCTGACATGATTGGTACGATGGTAGTGGTTGACATGCTGATACTGACACACAAACAAGAATATGAATACGTCATTCGCTCGCTCAGTTATTACTTGATTGCCCATTGTCTCATTTGTAGGAATGTTCAGCTGATATGATCAGAACTTATTAGATGACAATTCCTACAAATCATTATTACTAGGCAGATGAGAGTATCATACTTTATGTCCAGCAAACAAAATGGGCCACAAATAATTGCACATCTCAAGAAATAACAAACTTAAAAATTTATATCTGATCACTCTTGAGCTTTGATGGGTGGGTTCCTTCGACTCGAATCAAATATTTTTTTACCACCGAAGCCAAAGAAATAGTCATTTAGCAGCGTTAATTCGGATAATGCATCTTTAAAGATAGAGAATCTGCCCCTGCAAGAAATTAAATGACCAATTGTCGTCAATGAAATATTCACATGGTAAAATTATGTTTAATTTCACTGGTATCAGGAAAGAGATTCAAATTCAAAATTAAATAAACATCTACAAGCCACAAATTAAACCTTATAATACGTAGAGAATTAGTGTTTCTGAGTGGATACCGAAAATTATGTCATTCATGAGCGAGAGAATTGTTTATTTTCGAGTTCTCATGACATCATTTTCAGTATCCAGTCAAAAACAATAGATATTATTTTTATTATATAAACTATAATAATAACAGTCAAGGATGACATAATAATTTGCAATGATTTTTAAATATTGCTGTAGCACATTGGTATATGCAAGTGAATCAGTCACACGCTCGAGCTAGTGTGAAAGTGAAAACTTCTATACCTCCATCTGGGGGATATAAAAATTTATTTAACAACAATCTTTCAGATAAATCACCATTGAGCATATAATAAATGCATTTGTTACATTCCGGGGATCAAAATAGGTTGAGAAATACATTAAATCAACGAAATAAAAGATCAAATGTAAGTGCCAAGTCTGAGTTTAGTGTGCCTGTCATATGCAGAATGAGGTCCCCAGATGGTGAATTTAGTGATGCTATCCAACATAGCAGGTTAGCATCACTAAATTCACCCTCTGGGGACCTCATTCTGCTTAGTCCTCATCTTCTCTGGAAAGTTTATGAAAATAACTAGTGTGTTCTCTATTCCTATTTTACCACCGTAGCAGAGTGTTTCACATCACTTTAAATATATACTTCAAATTTGTCAGAAGAACATATTAAAAGTCATAGAAATTATCGCTGTAACAAGTTGAAATGAGATCTGATTTCTCGACAGCATAAAGAGCATTCTTTTCACTATTTTACTGATTATTGGAAGCACTTAAAGTCCCAATTAATTTTTGAATCACCAGATCACATTATATACAACATATTCCATAATATATACCATTGGTGAAAGAGGAAGCTCCAAAACATTGTATTATCAAATTATCCGGTCGTATTATCAAATTATCCGGTCGATTAAACTGTGAACATGTTGTTTTGTCACAGTACCGTCGTGTGTTCTGTGCTCAATTTCAATCTGGTCTGTACTGCCAGTTTATTATTCTCAATGGAAGGGGAACTCTATCTCTTAGTTGTGAATTATGATGTATTCTGGGGTAAATAACGGGGGGAGTCTTGGGGTGAATCTGAGAATCTCATATTCACTTGGTGGACATTCCTAGGCCACAGCTGTTCCATATTTTGGTGGAATCAGCGATGTATATATGGGGCGATTAGAAGCCACAGTGCTTGGCCAAGCACCGGTATATGAAATATCGCGGATCGCGTGACTTCGCGAGATCTCATTTCACTCTTGTTTTCGTCGTATGCGGGATTGTCTTGTGTTTTGCTTTTAAAAGGATATCTACATCTAAAAAACGTGAACATTTACGTCCATGGTGGAATATATATATTTTTGGTTCCTATTCCTGATAGTATATAATATGGAATATGTTGTGTATAACGTGATTTGGGCATTCAAAAATTAAGTTGGCCTTTAATACAACTGGGTCACTTCTGTAATTCTGAAGGCATATGAAGTCTGTATATGAGTATTTCATGTATTTACCAACCTATTTAAACAAGCCTGGAAATAATGTGTCTGTCGATTGTAGAATGAGGTCTGCAGAGAGTGAATTTAGTGACATTATCCAGCACAGGGACCTCATTCTTCGGGGAAGTATCGATAGTCTTTAACCCTTTACCCAACAAACCGGCCAAAACCGGCCAAATAAAGCTTCAACAGCCTAAAATATCTTCGGTCTTTTTACCATTTTTTCTTACATTCTTTAACAATTTTATAATTTTTAATGTGTTAAGCCAATGCATTCTCTTATATATGCGAGGCGACCTATGGTCGACTCGCATATATAAGAGAATGCATTGGCACAGGGCCGTTCTGTTGGGTAAAGGGTTAAATTAGCATTGTTTTTAGTTACTTTTTCCCTTCTGGGAAGTTTCTATATCACCTAATTTGCAGAAGATAAAATGCATAATCAAGGTGATTATTATGCGTGACTATTATTAACTTTAACTGGGGAAATTTAACCTGATCCCAGGTCTCCAATAGCGGTTGAGGCCTAAGCAGAATGAGGTTCCCAGAGAGTGAATTTGGTGACCCTAGCCAACCATGCGGGATAGCATCACTAAATTCAACCTCTGGAGACCTGATTCTGCAAATGTCAGACACACAATATCCAGACTTGTATTTGAACCCCAATCATTTTCACATAAAGCCATGCGTTAACTAGGTATAATTTGAGGATTTAATAATATTAAAGTTGCATTCAGGGTTCCAGACCTCCTAAGGGGAGACTTGCATATATAACAGAATGCACTGGCACAGGATCTTTAATGCTGCAGTAGCACAACTCCCATCATGAACGGGTTAAAGATCCTGTGCCATGCATTCTCGTATATCTGTGATTCTCCCATAGGGAACTTCGCATATATAAGAGAATGCACTGGCTTAATTTCAAGATCCAAGTAAATATTGTTATGCCAATGTATTCTCTTGCAATGGCACAGGGTTTTCGAAAAATTTCAGGAAGCTCCAGTCATGGAAGGGTTAAGGTAACAATAAATAAATTGATAGGTTTCATCCAAATTTGTTTTTCAAAAGAGGGGTGAGTGGGTCAAATTTTTATTGAAATCTTTTGATGATGGGAAGTACGTCTTGAAACCTGCAACTTGATGGTATATTTCCGTTATATGTCAACAATGAGAAGTTGCGTATGAATTGAATATGCTTCCATTAACCCTTTACCCAACAGAAGGGCCCTGTGCCAATGCATTCTCTTATATATGCGAGTCGACCATAGGTCGCCTCGCATATATAAGAGAATGCATTGGCTTAACACATTAAAAATTATAAAATTGTTAAAGAATGTAAGAAAAAATGTTAAAAAAAGATTTTTTTTAGGCCAATGCATTCTCTTATATATGCGAGGCGACCTATGGTCGACTCGCATATATAAGAGAATGCATTGGCACAGGGCATAACTGTAACTATCACAATGTGGTCAAGGAGCCGGTTCCAATGATATCCATATTTGTATGGTTCTATTGAGACAGACCGAAGATATTTTAGGCTGTTGAAGCTTTATTTGGCCGGTTTTGGCCGGTTTGTTGGGTAAAGGGTTAAGTGGGAAAGCTAACAAATAGGATATTAGTTTCAATTTTATTTGAACGTAACATGATTTAACCATCTCTATACTATAAAATACTCATAGACTAGTAGTTCACTTAGGAAATGTTCAGATAATAAGTTAAACAAACGACCATAGTAGGTCGTTTGTTGAATGTATTATCTAGTCTGGTCGATAAACTCAAATTTTAGGGTCAACCTAGAAAAAATTTGGACTAAGTTGGTTTTTATATCATTTTGGAGAGGAAGCTCTCCTCTATAACATATCCAAAATCCGCTAAAATCCGCTTTGAGCAATTTTTGTAATTCAAGATGGCGTCCAAGATGGCTGCCATTTTCCTATAAGTCAGCTCGATGCAATTATAGTGAGAACATCTTGTCATATGTATACACTTGTATACATTTTTGTGAAGCTATGACATAACGCCATCTTTATGTGTCAAAATTGAAACTTCCCGTCTAAGATGGCCGCCAAAATGGCGACCGGAAGTGGAATTTATACGTTTTTACTAATACTTTTAAGATAAGTTTCTGAGGTTTTGAACTGGTTGAGAAGTGTGACTTTATTTTGTATATAGCATGTTAACTGACCATTGGACCAATGAACTATGCTGTTCGTGGGGGTCCACACCTTTCCGATCACTCAAAAATTCGATTTTACAAAACGCGGTATAACATTTTACAAAAGATCCCCTTTGGGATTCTGGTCACATTTCACCAAGAGGTGGGAAGAACTGTGCAATGTAAGTGATCCATTCTATATCTTATTGATATTCGAACTCAATGGTACCAAATTTGTCACTTTGGCTCAAAATGGCTGTAAAAATGGCCGCCAAAATATAGAAAAATGTTAATTATTACCACAACGTGCCATGCAACCGCTTACAAGTTATGGTGATGTACACAAATGACTATTCCGTATTATATACATTGAATACCAACATTTCTCATGCACCTTGATTAATTTTTACTATTTACCATTCTGAAATTACCAGAATTATGGGATTTTTCTATCACAAACAGCATCAAACTCGGCAAAAAAATCACTATCTTTAGTATCAAAGGTTTTTTTTTATTTTGATATGCCTTAAATATGGCATAGTGTGTTTTAGACAATATTACTCAAGATTACATGCAAAATGGCAACCAAATTTAGTAAAAAGTTTATATTCCGAACATTATTCTCGGCTGTTCTGAAATGGTAGCAAATTGTGACTCACTTGGTTATTAAACATGCCACTTAATCAATTGACAACTTAATCTTATATTATGGTTGTCCCAAAACCTTATGGGGCACGACAAATTAATTTTAAGGGATGCAGTATGAATCTTGCCGAACACCTCTTTTGGGATTATGTCCATGTTTTTTGTACGGAAACGGACGGAAAGTTGAACCTGAACTGACAGGTATCATATTATGTGACTACTCTGGCCCATTAGCATCAAAATTGATTAACTTATAAACTATTGTCAGGAAAACCGTTTTCTTAAAACGCAATTAATGTGGAGAACACTCTGATATTACCTCTATCGATTAACATATCCTTGAGCTATTGTGGAAAGTGATAGTCACACAAAGGTGCACCAGTACAAATCACACATGACCATGCAGTCACTCCATATATACATACATGAATACCACGTGAATGGCCATATGCCACTCGCTGTATAGTAATACACCTCACCCATTACCATACAGCCACAATTGGGTTTACCCATACACCAACGCATGGCCATATAGCCGTGAATAACATTGCAGACACACCAGGTATACTCCTACACCTCACATGACCTGTATAGATATTCACTACATACATGAACACAAAGTAACCTCTTTTATACCTATTCGCCTAACCATAGGCCTTACAGTCACTCCATGTATATGTATTTGCCACATGCATAGCTATACAGCAACTAAATATATACATATACACACCTCACCGATGACCATACAGTCACTCCATACATGTTCGCTACATCCATTGTCATATATTACTTCTTGTATATATATTTGCCTCACATGTGGTCATACAGTCTCACTCCCTGTATATATACATATTTGCGACACCCATGGCCATATAGCCACTCAAGATATACATATACACCCAACCCATAACCATAGAGTCACTCTAGGTATATACATATAACCTCACAAAAGTGGCCTTACAGCCCTTCTAGATATATCAATGTCTCGTACCGCACATACGGCCATTCATACACTCCAGACGTGCATATACACCTGACCCATGACAATTCAGCTTCTCGCTGTATACGCATAAACCACATTCGTGATCATAGTCACTCCTTGTATATCAATTCACCCCACCATTAATTTTGTCATACTGTCAATCGGCATATACCTATAGACATATTGGCCGTGCCATGGCCATGTAGTCACTCATGATATACATATATACCTCACCCATGACCACAGCGTCACTCCAGGTGTGTACATATACCTCACCAATGGCCATACAACCCTTCTAGATATACCAATACCCCGCACACACGGCCATTATACACTTCAGACTTGCATATACAGCTCAATCGTGACAATTCAGCCACTCGCTGTATACATATACACCCTCCCCACGAGCAGTCAGCTAGTTACTGTATGCTTGTACGCACCACCAATGACAATACAATAGTACATATTAACATATACATCCCATCCATCACCATGAGGTTGCTCTCTATATATACACTAGCCGCCAATGGCCATCAAAGTGTACTCCACGTATGCATATACACTTCAACAATGACCGTGCAGTCATTCCATGTACATATATACACATTGCCCATAACCACACAACCACACCCTATTTATACATACACACATCCATTACCATACATCCAACATATGTATACATATACACCCGTCCATGACAATACATCCACCCAATGTACATATGTACAGCCCACCACTGACCACACAGTCACTCCATGTATACATACAGGACAGTGTAGCTGCTCTCGTTATGACCATACATCACTTCAATGACCAGACAGCCACTCACTGTAAACATGTTCACCTCACACATCAGCATACAGCTACTCCTTATATACCTATACATCTCACTATGGACATCCCATACATGACCATATAGTCACACATTGTATAACTATTCACACCATTCATGAATACAATAATTCCATGTATACGTACTCACATCGCCTATGACCAGACAGTCAACAGACATACACACTGTATCAAGTTGATCAATGTTGATGCTAATGGACCAGAATAGCCACATAATCTGATCCATCTCAGTTCGGTTTCAACGTTCTGCCCATTTCCGTTCAAAAACAAGGAAGCTTTAGGCAAAATCCATATTGCATTCATCAAAATGAATTTGTCATGACTCGTAGGGTACCGGGACAATCAGAATAGAAGATTTAGTTGATTAAGTAGCACGTGAGTCACAATTGATTATGTATACATATACACCACGTATATACACATATGTATATGTATATAATAATGTTTACCAAACTTGGTTGCCATTTTGGAAGCCATCTTGAGTAATTTTGTCTAAAAAAAACTCAGTGTGACACATGTAACACATATCAAAACAATAAACATCTTTGATACCAAACATAGTTCCATTTTACTTTCAAAAAATGGCTCAAACCTGAACAGCGATTATTTGCCGATTTTGATATCAGGATTGTGACAGGAAATTTCGAATAATTCTGGTAATTTCAGTGGTTAAAATAGTAACAAAATACCAAAAGTGCATCAGAAATGTTAGTACTCAACCTATATAAGACATAATAGTCAACTGTGTGCATCACCATAACTTGTAAGCGGTTGCGTAACACGCTTGGATAATAATTACCATTTTCCATATTTTGGCGGCCATTTTGGCAGCCATTTTAAGCCAAAGTGACAATTTTGGTACCATTGATTTCGAATATCAATAAGATATAGAATGGATCAGTTACATTGCACAGTTCTTCCCACTTCTTGATGAAATATGATAGAATCTTGGGGATCTTTTGTGAAATGTTATACCGTGTTTTGTAAAATCGTATTTTTGAGTGATCAGAAGGGGTGTGGACCTCACGAACAGCATATTTCATTGCTCCAAATGGTCAGTTAACATGCTAAATACAAAAGAAAGGCAAAATTCTCAACCAGTTCCAAACCACGGAAACTTAACTTAAAGATATTATTAAAAAAACGTAAAAAATTCCACTTCCGGTCGCCATTTTAGCTTCCAATTTTGGCACATAAAGGTGGCGTTATGTCTTAGCTTCACAAAAATGTATATATGTGTATACATATGACAAGATGTTCTCACTATAATTGCATCAAGCTGACTTATATGAAAATGGCAGCCATCTTGGACGCCATCTTGAATTACAAACAATGCTCAAAGCGGATTTTAGCGGATTTTGGATATGTTATGGAGGATATATTCCTCTTCAAAATGATATACAAACCAACTTAGTCCAAATTTTTTCTAGGTCAAACCTTTTATCGACCAGACTATATCTGACAATTTACCACCAAAAATATGAGTCCTTATCTGCACTTATGTTATTTTCTCGTCATACTGTTTTCTGCTTTTATCACCTGAACATCCCTCGAAAAAAATAATAGATCATTCCAATACTGTATATACTCTTATAACTGAAGGGAGAATCCATTTGGTAAATAAAATGTTAATGTAGGCTTATTGATGTTAATCGATATAAATTTTCAGAGTAAACTAAAAAATGTCACTTCATGTCTTTAGGGCGGTGTTGAAAATATAGCAATAATGCAGCTGAATAATGCCCTAAATAATCGACTCCTTAACCACAGCAGAATTATGGTTAATTTTTCACGAAATCCTGAAAAATTACCCATAATTCTGCTGTGGTTAAGAAGTCGATCATTTAGGGCATTACTGTAGCAATAATTTTCTTTTGGCCTAAATTTGTCCTTTTTCTACATAAATGTCTTTGGTGATTCGACAGTCATCTCTCAGTCAGAAACTGTGGCTACGAAAGCCTTCAGCTTATCATATTTAGCCACTAGATTGTGGAAATCTTTGACCTTTTCTTCATGAGCACCTTTTGTTTTACGAATCAAAGCATAAGTCTTCGATCCACTCCCGTAAGCTGTAGCTGTTGCGCTATAACTGTTTTGTGTATATCCAAAATGACTATTAATCCAATGTTGGGCACTGTATACTCCACGAAATGTTGAGTAGTACTTGAAAACTTCCTCTGGTCCACGCAGAAACTGTTCTACGTGAGGATCACTTGGTAATGAAGCCTTAAGCTGACACCAATTGAACGCTGGCTCTCCGGCAGTGACGATCACCTCCAGCTGTCTAATTTTCTCCTCGAGCAATGGCTTTACAGCAGCCGGAAATCTCTTTTGAAACTCTTTCAATAAATGATCCAACAGACTAACATTATCAGGCTGAGAGAGGACAGCGGCGTTTAAAGTTCTAATCATCGAAGTATGGTCATCCTGGAGAAGAATTTCATAAATCGTTGATACTGGGTTAATGTTTTCTCGAGAATTGAGTTCCTTTTTTGCAGATACTTGCGATGCTAACTCAACAAATCTCTCTTCTAGTTTGACGAAATGCTCTGATTTCTCAATGTTTTCTTCCTTCAGCTTTTTGTGCATGAAAACAATCAGATTAGCCAATTTTCCAAGTTTCTGGATAGAGTCCAGGTTTGGGAGTAACTCCAGAGTCTGGCTGCATTTCTCTGGGTACCGAAACTGTAACAAAACAAGAGGATGCAATTCATCATTATCCAGGTGGATCCCGTTATCAATATTGTTCTTGCCGAGAAGTTCGGCAAAAACTGATATCTCAACATCAACTGGAAGCATTTTAAGAAACTTTAGAGCTGAACACACAGGCTGTAATTTCATGATGTAATCAATTTCTGATTGCAATGAAGATAGCGAGTATTTCTCAATGCAATTGATGATGTATTTCATCTGTGATGTTCTGAGAACTGGATCGTAATAAGAATTGCAAATATCTGGATCCGACATAAGCAAGATCAGTTCCTTCACTACTTCAACATTGTCAAACTTCTGAACGATGTCCATCAATCTCTTCATGCAATCTGACTTCTTAAATTCTGACTTGTTCTCTGAAAAATGTTTTATTAGCTTGTTGGTTTCCATGGTAACCATTTCCATATTGTGTTCGCTGTCTACGTTGTCTAACATGTTGTTAAGGTGAGCAATATAAGCTGCATTATCCTTCTTCACTGCAGCAAGATATTCGTCTTCTCTCCATAAAAGCAGCAGATAACGATCATACCAATATTCTCGGTCAGCCCCTGTATTCCCGGAAGGCCCTGGACATTTTCCAGCTTTCCCATCACCCCACCATTTTTCTTCGTTCACACAAGGATCATAGTTCAAGATATCATTCTGATAATCAAATTTAATATCACTGATCTTGAAGTAGTATCCATTGGGAGTGATAAATTCTTCTAATTTTATTTTGGTGTCTATCGTTTCCACAAATTCAAAGCAATCGTAGAACGGATCTTGGCTGTCATCGCTTTTATCACTACTGTCATTGCTGGCATCATCGCTGTCCTTGGTCTTCCTGAATCGTTGGCTTAATTTGTAGGAATCATAACAATCACACTTATTTCTCTCACGTTCACACTGACCATACTGTTCTTCAACTTTGGAAAGCCTTGCAATGTTGATTGAATATCTTTCCTTCTCGTTCATCACGGCTACGGCATTACAAAGAGACTGTGCGACTGCTTTATCATTCCCTTTTAAGGCGCGGATACCATTTGATTTCAGAGAATTATAGGAATACTGGTGATCCAGACTCCAAGCCAGTTTATTTGCCATGGAAACAGACGTGTCCAACAGTCTGGCTAACTCTGTTGTCTGTTCGGTTATTTCTTGAGCACATGGAGCATGGCTGTTTCTGTCCCAACAAAGAGAAAAGACAACTGCAAGTCGCGCCCCAGACATAATTTCTGTGATCTCGTGCGTGACATCAGAATAATGCGCAGCATACATGCATGTTGACAGTTTTTTGTCATTATCAAAATGAATAGTAAGGTTGTGTTTCTTGTGGGATATTAACATATTTCCGCCTGTAAAATCAGACGGAAGCTGAACGATTAGGGTAGCAAACATCTCATTTTCTTTTTCTGTGTCCTGATGCGGTTTAAATAGTCCACCCTTCTCATAAAGTAGTATTTTGTATGGCTTTGCCATAACGTTGGTGTTCAGGCAGCCCAAAGTATCTTTTACTTCTTCAATGATCTTACCTTTTATTGCTCTCATAAACTCCTTATTCTTAAACCTGAATTTATCTGGTGATAACTGCCAGCATTTTCGGAAAGTTTCGTCTAATATTGTCTGTTCGCCCAACCCATAAGGTGCAGGTTCGAAATGTGCTCTAAGACTTTCGGCAACTACGGCATTCAGAGGCAGAGGAACGACGCCATATCCTTCGACATATAGCTCTGGAGCGATCGGAATCTCCGTAGATACGGCACTTGTTGCAAACATTCCACCCTGTGCCTTTTCTATGCATTCTTTAATTGACTTCTTCGTTCCTTCACTTTCTGTTTTTTGCTTTTTCGCATAATTTCCATCAGTATCATCAGAAGCTGCTCGCTTTTTCGTGCTACCATCTGAACACTCTTCTTCATCAACTATACCCAGCATTTTGCAATTCTGAAATATATAAGAAAATATGTGTCATTTACGTTATGTTTGTTTTAAAGTCATAACATTGTCAATGACGACTTTTTCATACTCATCCTAAAGGCTCAGGTGGAGAGGAATTAACACATTTTATCAAGACTCTTACTATCCTGGAAAAAGAGCATCGCTAGGGCGTGGCAAAATATGCCCTTTAGCTATTTCGAATTGTACTACCGCAAAATAAAGTAATACTTTGGGCTTACATTTGAAGAATATCTCATATACCCCTAATTTCAATGCCAAAATGCGGTCAAATTCTAAGTCGAAAAATGGCTGTAACTCATGTGAAAATTATTAGACAGAACCTATATTCGAACTTGGCCAAATAATCAAAACTGGAGTTATCGGTCGGAAACCGAAATGTTATGAAATTGGTTAAATTCTAAGTCGAATAAAAGGTCGGTAGACCTCATGTCCGCCTCTAAGAGTCGGCTTGATACGACCGTTGTTTGCGCAATAAAACCTGTCTTTAGTGCTAGTAAACTACATACCAAATTTAATTTCATTCAGTACACATTTACTAAAGTTATCATCCGGAAACCTCAAATTGGCAAAAATTCTAAGTAAAAAAGGGACATAACTCTGGTGAAAATTGGCGGGCGGAACCCGAATTCGAACTTGACTTGTGTTTTGCTGGGAGAAAGACACATACCAACTTTGGTTTAGATCAAATGATCCAAACTGGAGTTATCGGTCGGAAACCAAAAATGTTAACAGACAGTAAAATTCTAAGTCGAAAAAGGAGCATAACTCTGGTGAAAATTGGCGGACGGAACCAGAATTCGAACTTGACCTGTCTTTTCTGCTAGTAAATCCACATACCAAATTTAATTTAATTTGGTTCACTCTAACTAAAGTTATCATCCGGAAACCTCGGACGCACGCACGCACAGGCTGATTATAATAGTCCTCCGAACCCGTTGGGTCGGCGGACAAAAGGGGCCGTAACTTATGTAAAAATAATTGGACAGAACCCATATTCGAACTTGGCCTGTATCTTTAGCTGGTAAATACACATACCAACTTTGGTTCAGATCAAATATTCCGAACTGGAGTTATCGATTGGAAACCAAAAATGTTAACGGACAGACAGACAGACAGATTACATAATACGACCTTTTTTCGAAAAGGGCGTATAAAAACAAGAGATGGACTGTCATCCGGTGCATACCCCTTGTGGCATACCGCCTAGTGTGGGCATACATATAACCTATGACTGATATAATCAGACAGATGGACCCAAAAATCATCATTTTATATAAAACTAGCAGATTAGCCCGCCACTGGCGTGGTTCGTCCCATGGCTTTGTTCAAAATAGCAATTGCAACAGCTTCCGAGACACGTGTGTTGCACCTAGGTATCAAATTTCGTCGAAATCTGCCAGTTTTACCCGATTTGACACACACACATATATATCATTTGCGGGTAGCAGTTTCAAGATCAGGGTCACCTCGCGCGGAAAAACTGACCCCATGAAAATCTCCCCCGTTCCTTGGAACCCCTAAGTACGAAATTAAGTACGTCAATTGAGCCGTATTTATACTCGTCAATTGAGCCGTATTTATACTCGTCGTGTATATAAACGCTCTTTATCAACGACACTGCGGATACGAACGCTATTTAACTATCACACGATTAACCCCACAATTCCAAGGACTGCGGCAGTGGGAAGGGAGAAGGAGTGCTCGGACATTCTCAGAAGCGGTCCGACACTTTCCGTGGCTTTTTATCCTTAGATAGGAAGTTTGGGCTCAATCGGTCCAGCCGTTTTCGAGTCTATAAAACCTATACATATATATATACGGAAGTCTCAAAATATTTAGTAGACTAGCAGATTAGCCCGCCACTGGCGGCATTTGTCAGAAACATGACTATATGAGCGTATATGAGCAAGGACACGGGCGGATGCAAAATTGGACCAGATTTGCAGATTAGCCCGCCACTGGCGAGATTCGACCCATGGATTTGGTCGATCCATTATGCTGATGCCCAAAATATCATTTGCGGGTACCCGTTTGAAGGTCAATGTCACGTCCTGAGTTGACCATACATAACAAATTTCACGTTGCTGCTGATGCCCGAAATATCGCCGAATGTCATTTGCGGATACCCGTTTCAAGTATTCCCCATCCCGTGTTGAGCGCAGTGATTGAGCTAACAAAGCAATCTCGACTCGACATCCCCACCTGGATAATTACTGACCACTCGACACGTCGCAGAATGCGGAGAACAGATAATTTCCGGAAAGCTTGCAAACAGCCGTATGCGAAAACACAAGGCAATAAAGAGCGTTACTCGGTTAACAAAACCAAATATGGAAAATTAGCTCGCAAACAGCCGTAGGCGAACCCCAAGGCAATAAAGAGCATTATTCGGTTAACGAAACCAAATATGGAAAATTAAGGAGCGTTATTGCGTTAACCACTCCCTGCCAAGGATGGTGACAAGGGGAAGGGAGAATGGGTGCTCGGACCTTCTGAAAAGCAGTGCGATGACACTGTCTGTGGCTTTTTACCCTTAGATAGGAAGTTTGGGCTCAATCGGTCCAGCCGTTTTCGAGTCTATAAAACATATACATACATATATATATACGGAAGCCTAAAATATATGGTCGATAAGATGAATAACTATAAATCGAAAATCCTAAACAAAACAAATGAACATGCCATTGAATGTCCTCATAGTGGTGAACATCCATGCTATATTTCATTGAGATCTGAGCATTAATACTGTTCAATTTAAGTTATGGCCTGAACAGACATCGGAAGGACAAAAAAGCCAACATTTCCAGATAAGCAAAGATGAATAATTCTAGAATGGAAAATCCGAACAAAACAATTGAACCCTCTAATTGAATGTCCCCATAGTAATGAACATCCATACCAAATTACATTGAGACCTGAGGCTGAGCACTACTGTTCAAGTTATAACATGAACAGACATCGGACGTACAGACGCCCCCATGGACAGACAGGCGCAAAACAGTATAGTATAGCCCCCCCCCTTTTATTTAAAAAGTGGGTATAATAATAGAGAAATATTAATTTTGATAGTACACCAGGTAAACATGATTAAAAATAAAGCTTTTCAATCTAAATACACAAATAAATTACTGACGAAAATTGTAAAAGCTCTAAAAATAATATTTATATTCACAGGCCTAGCCCATGCATGGTCCGGAAACCCTGTGTGAAAACTTTTTTATTCACATTTAATATGTTGGGAAATATTTTAATCAGTACCAAATAATAGCAGTACAGATCTGTTTCCTGGTTCAGATTTCCAATTCTGTAATTGGTTAACTATATGCAATCGTGTTAAAGATGTCAAAAGTGGTGCCGCCCGAGTCGGAGATGAGGAAGGGAGGGTGACCAAAATTGATATAAATATTGTAAACGGCGATATCCACCAAATTCATACACATTCTTCTCCGTGATACGAGGAATCTAATCGCGTGTGATAAATGGTCGATAAATTGATAAATGCCACATTGGTGCCGTTTGGGGAGGTGATATGGGCATTCTCAAAAGTTATATATGGCCATTTCCATTATCCGATGAATCTAATGATGTGATTTGAGTGGTGGCCCATTCGAGTCATTGATGGGGAGGGGTGGGGCACAAAAAGTGCACTAAGAAAATTGTGTCGCCGATTTTTACCAAACTTACATATTAATCAGCATCTATACATAGAATGGTGTGGTTCGACTTAAAGGTTGCGTTAAGTAAGGGGACGTGGATTAAGGACCAGAATGCCGGGATAAAACATTTTATCGCCAAGTATTACCAAAATTATATATAAATGTAGGCATCACCGTCAGTCTAATGGTGTAAATCGAAGTTGACAGAGCGCTGCCATGGCCAGGTACCTACGTCATAATTTTATCTAACTTTAACCCTTTCAGTGCCAGGTCCGATTTTTGTATCAACCCATATACCCTGTGCCAATACATTCTCTTATATATGTGAGTCGACCATAGGTCACCTCGCATATATAAGAGAATGCATTGGCCTAACAATTTTTCATCATTTTTTATTATTTTTTACAATTTTTTACAATTTTAATAATTTTTTCTTATATATTTTTTCAGACATATTTTGTAGGTTTAGTGCCAGGGAATCTTACGTTTTTCATGGGCATCAAAATTATTACTATGAATACTTGGTGATAGTTTTGAGTTATAACATGCCCCTAAGGTTTTATCCAGTTCGTTTTTAAATTTGCTATAGCAATCTTAAGCATACCCAAACAAAATTCAACCCAAAAAAATCTATAAAAAAAAAAAAAAATTATGTTTTATTTTTTTAGGGCCGATTTTACAGACTGTAAATTAGGGCTGATGAGATCGGCCCCTGGCACTGAAAGGGTTAAAAACAGCGACTGAAATATCTTTAAAATATTTCAACAATACTTAAACTTTAAAGGTACTCAATCCGATCAGAACGTCCTAAATTACCATTTCTTTGGCTTCGGTGGATAAAATATATTTGATTCGAGTCGAGGAACCCACCCATCAAAGCTCCGAGCGATCAGATATCGATTTTTGAAGTTTGTTATTTCTCAAGATGTGTAATAATATGAGGCACAGAAACACGTGGTCAAACGGAGGATCTCCGACAAAATTGCGGATGAAGATGGATAACTCTAAAATCAAGTGGTAAAATGGTCAAATTTTGTGATACTTTAGTGATAATACGGCCATATATTGTTGAAAAAAATGTCGATAAATAACAAGTTTTTGGAAATTTGATACAATAGTTTACAGTGGTTAGCATTATTTTGTTGCAATAAATTGATTCTGATAACTAAAGTGTATTTTGAATAAATGTTGTTGTTGTATCTTGCTGGTATGGGGACCGTCTGATCAGATTGAGTACCTTTAAATACTATAATCAATTACCAGAAATACTGGATAAACATCAATGTAAGGGGCTGATTCAGGTACAAGCCTGAGTTTAATGTGCCTACATGTCATTTGCAGAATGAGGTCCCTTGACGGTGAATTCAGTGACACTATCCCAGCTGCAGTGCCGCCAATTTGTAGAATATACAACGACCTGAGGAGTAACCATGTCGCATCACCAAATGAACTGCCGACTGTTTGCAACATATATTAGGCCAAACAAAAAAAAGTTTTTTGATTCTCAGGCAATTTTTTTTGAGAATCGATGTCCCTAACAGGGATTTCTTGTCGGCTAATAATTTATTTACTCATACAAATGAACACATTGTCAGTAAACAATTTCTATAGAGGAGAAATCTGTCGATAATTCCAACTTTTTTTTCATTTTTTTTTTACGAATCACGCGCCTCATTTTAATATTCATTATGACCTGACCTCGATTCTAATACTGAGCGGTGATTGGCTGTTTCTACTATTGCAGTCATGGAAAGGTCAGGTCATAATGAATATTAAAATGAGGCGCTGAGTGAAACGTTGGAATTATCGACAGATTTCTCCTCTATAGAAATTGTTTACTGACGATGTGTTGATTTGTATGAGTAAATAAATTATTAGCTGACAAGAAATCCCTGAGCGCTAGATGTTTAGTTGATCGTTTGACCGATTTTTAATTATAGTAAGCCGTGCGGGGGGTGAATTTATTGGAACATATCGTCCATTGTTTTTTGAGCCGGATCAATCCGAAAATTTACGCTCTTCGGAGACAATATTCGGTGGTTAAAAATTTATCAAATGCTATGTATATGAATGGTTCTGATGGGAGTTTGTGGTATTGATTGAAAGATGAATTCTTCGCCGATACATCCGTGGCTATATCGTTAGCATTACTGATGTGAATGACCTAAATTTGTCCAATTGCCAAGGGATGGTAAAAAGGTGAATTTCTACAGTTCCCCTTGTGTCTATTATACTACCATTAGCGTGAAGCAGGCGCGTATATAGAAGCGGCGTATATGGGCAGCGCAAAAGGGGGGCAGACAGCGGAGCGCGTTACAGACCCCTGTGGGTTTGGGCAGCTTGTGGTGACAATATACCTGGTAGTTATCGTTGTCTAGTGTCTGTTTTTGAATACCAACACATACACCATTGTATGTCTATCATATTCGATGTTTGAAACATAACTAATTTCCGTTTTCTAGTTTCCTATTTTCGTGTTATCATTTGACAGATTCGGTCGAATTGAAAATCGTAATAAAATGGTTCAACGCGGGCCTTTTTCCAGACGCGGCTATGCCCGAGAATCAAAAAACTTTTTTGTTGTGGCCTTAGTAGTACTCGTGATGTCGCATATATGTCGGAATTTCTTTGATATGAGATCAAAGGTTATTAACCCCTCGGTTGTAGATTAAACTGTGTAAAACAAACACGGTATTAAATAATACCCAGCATTTTCCTACGTCCGATTTAAATAACACAGAAATGGTAATCGATTATCGGCTTTATCAACGGTTCATCGATTATATGATTAATCGTGGCACGCCTACATGTATACTAATAAAAAAATATATTCCCTGCTTTGTGTGTTGAATGCTATAAAGTTCCCCGTCAGAACATCAAAAACTTCCCATATTTTAAATGGGTGGAATATAATCTCCACGTGCGTAGCCAGAGTAGCAATTCATGACATGGTCTAATAGTTAACGACCCATTCCTATATTCTAAAAGAGAGAGAAATATATTTAGCACATGCATTGGAAACAGACAATTGTACATTTTACTACCATACATGTATGTAGGCTTGAAATACAAAGGTAACATAATTATTTATTATTATATTATTGTTATTAATATGTTCCTGTCCAATCCCCCCTTGTACTACCATATAGCTGCAATTTTGAAATAAACACCAAATTATTTTAAACATGCAGGGACCATTGTTCTCACAGGGACAAATAAGATCTAACAGAAACAGGCATCGCGCAACAAAAAAAGCTTGCGGGGACAAATACGTCATATCAAAATGGTGGTGCTTCTGGTCGAGATATACAGGTCGCTTATGGCTGTACATCACAATATTTACCAATAATTCAATTGGGAACTTCAATCATTCTATGTCTTCATAGAACATGAGGCTATGTAGAATGAGGTCCCCAGAGGGTGAATTTGGTGATGTACATTTCATTCCCCATCAATATTGATCTTCCCTCAAAAATAAAATATGCTTCTCCATATTTGAACTTCTAATGAGTAATGTGTGGTGGATTCTGCCAATATCAACAGGGTGTGTTAGGTAATGGTATTTAATTTCCTTATTTGCGCTTAAGCGCAAACAATTGTGCTTAAGAACAAATAATTGTGCTTAAGCGCAAATAATTATCAAAAGTTAATTTGGCCTCCCATAGAAAACAGCCTCTCATACAAATGATTTAAGCTTAAGCGCAATTAAATAATTGATAGACACATATTTGTGCTTAACTCCCTTAAGCGCAAATAAGGAATAAATGTGAAAAGGGCCTCCCATGATACAAGTTTTACAACTGTGGTCAGTTTGAACAGGTCAGAGTGTATGGGAGGCTAAATTCACATTTAATAATTAATTGCGCTTAAGCGCAATTAATTGCGATTAAGTGCAAATAATTACACTTAAGCGCAATCATTGCGCTTAAGCGCAATTCTTTGAGCTTAAGCAAGTTAAGCGCAATCAATTGCGCTTAAGCGCAATCAATTGCGTTTAAGCGCAATTAATTTCGCTTAAGCGCAATTCATGGTTATATGTAACTAAACACCCCTGGTGAATAAATACTAAGGTTTATCCATAACTTAACCTTAACTCCTATTGACATATCACCTCTTGTTTTCATTGATTTGGATGGGTAGGGAGCTATAGCCCAACTTCTTTATCAAAATGACTGACTCGCAATAGTATCACCTTCTGTTTTAGTTGGAGCGACTCGTGATAGCATTATATTATCTTCGGTATATATTAGTTGGGGCTACTCGCAATAGCATTACTTTCTGTATTAGTCAAGGCGACTTTGATTTTCTTCAATTTTCGAGTATACAGGCACACCATACGAGGGAATCAAGCCCTCGGTGACACCACATTCACACTATATGACCATGGAAATACTATAGATTTGTGCAAGAGATGCTGATTTAATAAAAAAAACTAGAGCTCGAGGACTGAGACACCAAAGCTCCAGGAATGAGACACCAATTTTTTGGGACAGGGATGCTGATAATATGAAAATATGTTTTTCCCCCTGATTTAAGTCAATAAGTAAACCATATGAGGTAAGCAAGCCCTCATGCAGTGACATCACATGCATGCTAATGGCCCAAATATGTGCAAAAATACATTAAAAAACATCATATAAAAAATTACTAGAGTTCCGGGAAGGAGACATCAATTCTTTGGATATAGGGATGCTGATATGTAATTAGGGATTATCATTGTTGAACACATACCAGTACACTCAGTTGACTGTTGAGTACTCAGGCTAATTCAAACAGGTTAAAATTAGCCCAATATGCTCCTCTTGTGTTGCTAGGTGATACACCAGGTCATGCCAATAGTTTATGGCTAGGTTAGATAGTAGTCACAATTACGCAATTACGCAATTCATTACGCTTAAGCGTAAATGCCCTATTTGTGCTTATAATAAGCACAATATGTGGTATTTGCGCTTAAGCGCAATTCATTATTAAATGTGAATTTGGCCTCCCATAATAGTGAACCACCAATCGAACTATAATAGTTAGCCCGATCGATTGTTCTTCCTGGCACAGTGTTCACGCCAATCACGGCAATATCAGGGATCAAATACGACAGGTGATATTTTGGGCTGACTTTTTGTACAGTGCCATCCGACTCCCACTCCTCACCCACCCTGAGTTTATCTGTATCTGTCTGTAGATATTACAGTGCAGGAACCAATTCTGGTTGTAGATGCACTGGTCCAGGTGCTACCACGGCCGAGTAACTTTATAACCCTGTGGTGACTCCAGTAGCGTTAGTAGTACTCGTGATGTCGCATATATGTCGGAATTTCTTTGATATGAGATCAAAGGTTATTAACCCCTCGGTTGTAGATTAAACTGTGTAACACAAACACGGTATTAAATAATACCCAGCATTTTCCTACGTCCGATTTAAATAACACAGAAATGGTAATCGATTATCGGCTTTATCAACGGTTCATCGATTATATGATTAATCGTGGCACGCCTACATGTATACTAATAAAAAAATATATTCCCTGCTTTGTGTGTTGAATGCTATAAAGTTCCCCGTCAGAACATCAAAAACTTCCCATATTTTAAATGGGTGGAATATAATCTCCACGTGCGTAGCCAGAGTAGCAATTCATGACATGGTCTAATAGTTAACGACCCATTCCTATATTCTAAAAGAGAGAGAAATATATTTAGCACATGCATTGGAAACAGACAATTGTACATTTTACTACCATACATGTATGTAGGCTTGAAATACAAAGGTAACATAATTATTTATTATTATATTATTGTTATTAATATGTTCCTGTCCAATCCCCCCTTGTACTACCATATAGCTGCAATTTTGAAATAAACACCAAATTATTTTAAACATGCAGGGACCATTGTTCTCACAGGGACAAATAAGATCTAACAGAAACAGGCATCGCGCAACAAAAAAAGCTTGCGGGGACAAATACGTCATATCAAATGGTGGTGCTTCTGGTCGAGATATACAGGTCGCTTATGGCTGTACATCACAATATTTACCAATAATTCAATTGGGAACTTCAATCATTCTATGTCTTCATAGAACATGAGGCTATGTAGAATGAGGTCCCCAGAGGGTGAATTTGGTGATGTACATTTCATTCCCCATCAATATTGATCTTCCCTCAAAAATAAAATATGCTTCTCCATATTTGAACTTCTAATGAGTAATGTGTGGTGGATTCTGCCAATATCAACAGGGTGTGTTAGGTAATGGTATTTAATTTCCTTATTTGCGCTTAAGCGCAAACAATTGTGCTTAAGAACAAATAATTGTGCTTAAGCGCAAATAATTATCAAAAGTTAATTTGGCCTCCCATAGAAAACAGCCTCTCATACAAATGATTTAAGCTTAAGCGCAATTAAATAATTGATAGACACATATTTGTGCTTAACTCCCTTAAGCGCAAATAAGGAATAAATGTGAAAAGGGCCTCCCATGATACAAGTTTTACAACTGTGGTCAGTTTGAACAGGTCAGAGTGTATGGGAGGCTAAATTCACATTTAATAATTAATTGCGCTTAAGCGCAATTAATTGCGATTAAGTGCAAATAATTACACTTAAGCGCAATCATTGCGCTTAAGCGCAATTCTTTGAGCTTAAGCAAGTTAAGCGCAATCAATTGCGCTTAAGCGCAATCAATTGCGTTTAAGCGCAATTAATTTCGCTTAAGCGCAATTCATGGTTATATGTAACTAAACACCCCTGGTGAATAAATACTAAGGTTTATCCATAACTTAACCTTAACTCCTATTGACATATCACCTCTTGTTTTCATTGATTTGGATGGGTAGGGAGCTATAGCCCAACTTCTTTATCAAAATGACTGACTCGCAATAGTATCACCTTCTGTTTTAGTTGGAGCGACTCGTGATAGCATTATATTATCTTCGGTATATATTAGTTGGGGCTACTCGCAATAGCATTACTTTCTGTATTAGTCAAGGCGACTTTGATTTTATTCAATTTTCGAGTATACAGGCACACCATACGAGGGAATCAAGCCCTCGGTGACACCACATTCACACTATATGACCATGGAAATACTATAGATTTGTGCAAGAGATGCTGATTTAATAAAAAAAACTAGAGCTCGAGGACTGAGACACCAAAGCTCCAGGAATGAGACACCAATTTTTTGGGACAGGGATGCTGATAATATGAAAATATGTTTTTCCCCCTGATTTAAGTCAATAAGTAAACCATATGAGGTAAGCAAGCCCTCATGCAGTGACATCACATGCATGCTAATGGCCCAAATATGTGCAAAAATACATTAAAAAACATCATATAAAAAATTACTAGAGTTCCGGGAAGGAGACATCAATTCTTTGGATATAGGGATGCTGATATGTAATTAGGGATTATCATTGTTGAACACATACCAGTACACTCAGTTGACTGTTGAGTACTCAGGCTAATTCAAACAGGTTAAAATTAGCCCAATATGCTCCTCTTGTGTTGCTAGGTGATACACCAGGTCATGCCAATAGTTTATGGCTAGGTTAGATAGTAGTCACAATTACGCAATTCATTACGCTTAAGCGTAAATGCCCTATTTGTGCTTATAATAAGCACAATATGTGGTATTTGCGCTTAAGCGCAATTCATTATTAAATGTGAATTTGGCCTCCCATAATAGTGAACCACCAATCGAACTATAATAGTTAGCCCGATCGATTGTTCTTCCTGGCACAGTGTTCACGCCAATCACGGCAATATCAGGGATCAAATACGACAGGTGATATTTTGGGCTGACTTTTTGTACAGTGCCATCCGACTCCCACTCCTCACCCACCCTGAGTTTATCTGTATCTGTCTGTAGATATTACAGTGCAGGAACCAATTCTGGTTGTAGATGCACTGGTCCAGGTGCTACCACGGCCGAGTAACTTTATAACCCTGTGGTGACTCCAGTAGCGTTCTTTAACGTGCAGTGTCGTGCACACACCGAGGCGTGTACACGGGTCAGCCATTAATGTCCGCGCCAGATCGGACAGCGTACTGCACCCACGACAACATACCTGGGGCTTCTAGACGTTTCGTACCTTGGTCGTTTCGTACAAAGACGTTTCGTACACTCTGGTCGATTCGTACCAATATTTTGGTTGTTTCGTACCAATCTTTTTGGTCGTTTCCTACCATCGAAAACAAATATTCTGGCGTAATTTTATTCAAGTTTTATTATGATAACGAAATAAAAGTGATACATGAATAACATTATAAATCAACAATAAATGAAAATGAATGAATGACACAATCAATCTTCTATTCGCTGACCAGCTTTATCGTCAGCGGTTTCTCGTTTTAGCATTGGAACCCCACGATAAAACGGAATGTTTGTCTGGCTGTTTGTCTTCCAAACACACACCATGTTGAGATTGGAAATGTCGTTGAATCAATCCATTGATGTTCTACATAGGTAAACAGTAACTGAATATCAGGACGCAGTCTATCCAAGGCCGCGACAACGGCAGAGGGTATTAGCAACATAATCCTCTGCCAAGTCCAAAAACGTTCACTCCGAGAATTTTTTTTATCAAATAATATGTATATGAATGGTTCTGATGGGAGTTTGTGGTATTGATTGAAAGATGAATTCTTCGCCGATACATCCGTGGCTATATCGTTAGCATTACTGGTGTGAATGGCCTAAATTTGTCGAATTGCCGAGGGATGGTAAAAAGGTGAATTTCTACAGTTCCCCTTGTGTCTATTATATTACTACCATTAGCGTGAAGCAGGCGCGTATATGGGCCGGGCAAAAGGGGGCGGACACTCCGGACAGCGGAGCGCGTTACAGGCCCCTGTGACCACGTCCAGTCTGTCCTTGTAAGCATAGATGTTCCAGCCTAGACAAAGGACAGACAGCAATCCACTCAGCATGCACTGGACTTGGCTGGGCTGGGGATTAATTTTGTTGTAACAACATACCTGTGTGCGGTATAATTTACGAAACACATGAAAAAAAAAACGGTGACACATCAGCAAAGTGTGAAATCACTGATGAGCACTTCTAAAGACTAATCAGTGATCGGCAACCCTTCGCGCTGTAACAACATACCAAGTATACTGAACAGACCTGGTACCGCCGATTTCATGATTACTAGTATATACACATATATTAATACAAAAATAAATTAATGGTAATAGACATCTTTTCATTCAATACTAGTAATTTCAATATTTTTTTTCGATATATGGTACGAAACGACCAAAAAGATTGGTACGAAACAACCAAAATAATGGTACGAATCGACCAGAGTGTACGAAACGTCTTTGTACGAAACGACCAAGGTACGAAACGTCCAACACCCCATACCTGGAAAAGTGTTGTAATGGGGGGAAGTCAGCATTTTGCATTCGGATTTTTATTCAGTGATCTCGAATGAGACATTTCAGCCTGACAAACTTGGTATCTGACCGACATCTGATTTTTGTAAGAACACCCTGACCAGGTTGCGATCCCCGGTCCGCTAGCACGAGAGACCAGTACGCTACCTCTCGGCTACCGACTTCCCATCATTTGTTATATGATTTGCGAAGTTTGCATCTTTGTGGTGTAAATCTTTAGACATGACCATTATTTCGTAACAGTAGGCCTACTATTCAATGAAATAACGGACTTCTATGATCTAAGTAAAGTAGTGATATACCTCTCATTTTGAAAACACAAGTTATATAACCATTGGGTGCTGTCTATCGAATCCCATATGATGCATATCAGATTATCACTGTTGTAAGAGAGGGAACTCTAAATTTCTTGAATATTGAAATTTTCGTTGTTTGAAGATTTGCACAGGATTGTATTGAATATTCTCAGTAAATATCAGAATTAATTTGTTTCAAAGTAATGGTTGAAAGAACAATTTAGAGTGACTCCCCTTGTCCCAGATACATGCTGGCTGTGACTAGACCCAGTTGAGTCACATACATGATATACACATGTATGAGACTCAGATTGGGTCAGTAGTGGCCAAATCTGATGCTCATACCTTTTCTAATTACAGGCGACAAAGGACTCCTGGTCGCAGATTCTGCTTGGTTCTCTTATTATGGTGACAATAAAGACAAGATTCCACCAAAAGTTCCGAAATCCGCGCCTTCATGAGCTAAAATAAAGACTTTTGTCATTTGTGCAAAAGAAATTGTTGTCTGTCTGTTTACGGAAGCGATATTTCACCACATGTTAATGCTGTTTGTCATGCGCAGTTCAATGTTTCATGATGGTCAATAAAACGTGTACTCCACCCCGAAGACGACTGTTGGAAATGTGTACTTGGAAGATATTATGGAAAAACTAAATTCTTTTGCTAAATGTTATGCTACTATGCCAATTTATTACATATGTAATAAAAATATTACCGAAAAATTATCAACATATACTTTTTAATAGAATTGTTGCATCGAAAATATACTATTTAAAAAGTGTACTCCAAGCCAGAAATTAGAATGAGAAAAAGTGTAGCCGAGTTAGATCATGCTTTATTACCCACTTCTACAAAATGTTGTATTATACTTTCAACAAGTTGTAGAAATATATTGGTGATATGAAGTAATTATTTTATTCAGTGAAACATAATCAGTTCTCACATTTGTCATGGTGTCAAAAAATGACATACTCCGGCCCTGACGCCGACTCGGGGAAATTGTGTGTATACCGGTACCGATACTCGGAAGATATATGGTATAATTGCATCACTATACGGTATATATACTTATACCATTGTTAACTTCATTAAAAGTTGAACAAAACAATCATTCTCCTATTATAATAAAGTGTACATCGAAATAGCATTAAAAAGTGTAAGCCTACTGCCCTACTCCGGATCCGACTCATACATTTGGCCAATATCGGGGTTTTTTTTTTCATTCAGTGTCTATTTGTTCAGTTTAATTACGGTACCTACTCTCGTCCTGTATCTGGGATTGGGATAAGCAGACTTCATGGTAGCCGTTTTGTTATAGTTTTCTTTGTCCTGGTTTTCCCCCTGCACTAACAGCTACAAACTTGCACCATCATCTGGTCGTCCGTTGTTCGCACAGTAGTGAAACAAACGCTATTTATTTATACCATATCAGGAATAGACTCACACGGAATGCTCTTTTCCAAAAGCAAATATTTTTAGGTGTAACATGTTTTCATATTAGCGAAACAAACGCTAATTATAATAACCTATTTAGTGACACTTTAGTGATAATATATCGCCATTTTATTGTTCATAAATAGGCCTAACAAGTTTTGAGACTTTTTTTTACCATACAGTTTCAAGACTGGTTTATAGCATTAGTCTGTTGCAGTAAATCGATTCTGATAACTAAAGCTTATTTTGAACAAATGTTGTTATTGTATATATATACGCAATAGGCACACGAAAGCAAACCTTATGGGTGTTAGAATACAAACACAGTTCGCGCAGCTATCAATGCGCGACGATGTGATTATGTCATTTTTTTGACACCATGCATGACAAATGTGAGAACTGATTATGTTTCACTGAATAAAATAATTACTTCATATCACCAATATATTTCTACAACTTGTTGAAAGTATAATACAACATTTTGTAGAAGTGGGTAATAAAGCATGATGATGATCTAACTCGGCTACACTTTTTCTCATTCTGGCTTGGAGTACACTTTTTAAATAGTATATTTTCGATGCAACAATTCTATTAAAAAGTATATGTTGATAATTTTTCGGTAATATTTTTATTACATATGTAATAAATTGGCATAGTAGCATAACATTTAGCAAAAGAATTTAGTTTTTCCATAATATCTTCCAAGTACACATTTCCAACAGTCGTCTTCGGGGTGGAGTACACGTTTTATTGACCATCATGAAACATTGAACTGCGCATGACAAACAGCATTAACATGTGGTGAAATATCGCTTCCGTAAACAGACAGACAACAATTTCTTTTGCACAAATGACAAAAGTCTTTATTTTAGCTCATGAAGGCGCGGATTTCGGAACTTTTGGTGGAATCTTGTCTTTATTGTCACCATAATAAGAGAACCAAGCAGAATCTGCGACCAGGAGTCCTTTGTCGCCTGTAATTAGAAAAGGTATGAGTATCAGATTTGGCCACTACTGACCCAATCTGAAGCTCTAAAGAGTGTAAATCTTTAGAGCTTCCCTGGAGCTAGGCTGTGACTCGTGTGAGTGTGACTGTGAAAGACCGATCGGTGCATGGTTGACTCAGACCTGACAATATGGTCTGACAGTGACATGTGAGCCGATATATATCAGACAAAACCAAACTAACATACTTATTTCTCTATATCTTCTAATGAATCGATAATAACTAACGACATTCAATCATTTCGATTATGAGACTTTCTCCAGAGAAAAAAATCCCGCCAATGGCATATAAAAAATTTAAACTCATGCGCAAGCGGAACGAAATTTGCAACACTGTCTGGTGAAATTTAACACCTCCGAATGTGTGGAGACCGGTTGCGCCCAACTCTGAGCAGCTGCTAATCGACGTCTCCTCTCGTAGACCCTGTTGCGAGCTGCTTCTCGTCGTCGCCTGCGCCTCAATAAAAGAATGACGAGCACGAGCGCCAATTTCTTATTAATCACCGCCATTTAAAAGTAAAACACAACAAGATCTCGTCACGTGACAATATATTGATCACGTGCCGTCGGACACCAGTAGTAGTATTCGGCAAACCTCGTCAGATTCCGTAGCCCCAGAGGTCACAGGTCGAGGAGTCCTTCGGCAAACCTCGTCAGATTCCGTCACCGTTTCAGCTTGACCCCAGAGGTCACAGGTCGAGGAGTCCAGAATGACCCATAGAAATCGGATATAAAAAGACTTTATATATCCGATTTCTATGGAATGACCCAATCGCAACTTCTCGGATTATCGTTCTTGCGAAATATTATTTGCTACGGAAATCACCGAGGTTTGCCGATTGCTCAAGGCTGACCCTCAAATTACAAATACATTCATGTCATCCGAGAGCCTACTGAGTTCTATTTGCACAATCGCGTACGAAAGGTTTGATGCCCCAGATTTGTTCCACGCCAGGAACGTTTAAAGAAATCCGATTTCTTAAGTTCCGCATTCCTGGCTTTTAGGGGCCAGATACCCAACAAAAACCCCAAAAATGACTTCTATTTGCACTTTTGAGTACAAAGCTGATTTTCATATTAGTAGTTCTCCAGCAATCACTGGCCAATAATACACAATTTCTGAAACGAAATTTCCTGGCGTTTTCATTTCAGAAGAGGGTTTTTGATAGTACCCCCCAAAACCAGGGGGGGTCAGGAAAAAAAATACGGATACAAGGTGGAAATTATGTGTTTTTCAGTTTTGGGGACCCACCACCCCGGGAGCGTAAGTTTTTTCCACCCAGGTCTGGGACACCCACCCAGGACCGTAAGTTTTTTCCACCCAGGTCTGGGACACCCACCCCCAAAATTGATGAAAATCGTTGTAAATTCTACTAAATAATGTGTTGTTGGCAGGGTAAGGGTCTCTCATTGTGTCTGCACAGGAACTGAGATAACGCTGATCAAGTACACCCACAAAAAATAAACAAACACATGGCTGAAAAATATGCCAACAAAACCAGTGTCAAAACCTTTAAAATCCCAAATATTTATGGTTATAAAGTTAAAATACCCACTTTAACAGGATAGTTGTGTCCCTTATTAGCAATATGTTAAAATATGTGCATGTGTAAAGTAAAAACACCATCAATTTGATTAAATAAACACAGTTCCAGTCCTCTCCATGTGGGAAATCACTGGTGAGCAATGAGGAGCTCCCCTTAAAATCATTCTAGGAGAGTGGCGAGTAGCTCTCCTGCAAAATGTCGAGGCGAGTTGTATCCCAGCAGGAGATGCCAATTTTAAAGCATCTCCCGAAGGCCTGATGGGGGGAAGAGTACGGGAGGGGGTCAGGGGGCCTCCCCCGGAAAATTTTGAAAATTAGATGCTCTGAGATTGAATCTGGAGCCTTTTAATGCTCCAATCAGTGAACAACACGTTATTATTACGCAAATCACCAGTTCGTAAACATGGTGCAGCAAAATGGTCGAAACACTTAACAAATTGGCAGTGTAGAGTGCTATACATGGAATGTCCGTCCATAGATCGGACGGGGTGTTGGTATTTATCCATCTTTATGTAAAATCGGAATCAGTTCGATTTTGAATTAATTCCTCGATCTATTTTAGTAAATAACGCATATAATAAAAAGAAAACCTTCGTGTTTTGAGTGAATATCGAAATTACCTCATTCGTGGTCACAGTGAGATACTGGAATCACCACGAGTGGCCTTTTGCCACGAGTGATACTGGAATCATCACTCGTGGCAAAAGGCCACTCGTGGTGATTCCAGTATCTCACTGTGACCACTCATGAGATACTTCCGGTATTCACTAAAAACACGCAGGTATCCTCTATGTATAATAAGTTAAAAAAGCCATGATAAACTATGAGAAAAGATGAAAATGGATTTTTTTTCATTACAATTTTTTTCCTCGACCAAAACCGGACACACCCCATGGTTTCAACTGTTAAAGGGAGAAATTGTGGACAAAAAATTAAAATATAGAGCCCCCCCCCCCCTCACTTGTATAAGGCTATAGCATGCACTACTATATGAATCTGATTTGTTTCAATTCATTTTGAAGCTGTAATTTGTCTTAGAAATGATATTGGAAAAAAATGCATGACATCAGAACAAATCTGCATTCCGGGCTCGGGGACACCCACCCTCCCGGTCCTTGTATCCTGTAATTTTTTTCCGACCCCCCCCCCCCCCCGTATCAATAGCTAAGTAGTCCAAATGCATGGGATGTAATAGGTTAATTGGATTTAATGTCGCTCCAAACAAATTTACCAGTCCATACCATAACACAAGATTTTGGACCGATTTAAACAAATTTAGTGTGGTGACTCGGGGTACCCTTGGCAGAGTTCTGTTGTTACAATTTTTTTTTAATTATTTAAAAAAAATAAAATAATTATTTATATTTATATTTTTATTTATTTATTAAAAAAAAATTATAATTTTTTTTTTAATTGAGCAAGGAATTCAATCTAATTTGTTTTTTTGAGTGAATATTTTTTCGAAAAAGGGCCATAACTCAGTTAAAAATAGTCGGATCAAACCCATATTCGAACTCGATCTGTCTTTTGTGCTGATAAATTCATATACAAAATTTGGTTCCGATCAGTTAGAAAATATTTGAGTTATCGCACCAATGCGTAATGTGTCTACAGACAGACGGACGGACTAACGACGAGTGGTCAATCCGGACAACGACACTATGTTTACCATACTATGGTATGGGCAAACATAAAAAGGAGATGGCTTATACCATGGCTGGATTTAGGTAGTCTCCCGTTAATCTCAAAAGGGGGCTGACCATGTACCTCGTTATGTCGGACGTTTCGTGATTGCGAAAGTATTAATATGATCTTTTATGCCGAAGCTTTTTTTTAGTTCAACTTGACGTGAGTCATGTATTGCCATGGGTTGGGGTCCGTCCAAATGTGCTTCGACACACCGTTCAGGCCACATGCCTCGTCAAACCATCACCAAACTTCATATGGATCTTCGGGCTCAAGTTCGGGGTGACCTCTAGATGGACGACATGAATTTTTTCTGAAAAATTTGATTCCATTGGTACACTTTTCAGTCCGCATTTATCAGAGGAATGTTTTGAAGTTAGGCATGTTTATGGTCACCTCTAGATGGGAGTTATATAATTTGAAGAAAAAAATTCGATGAAAAACATGGTCGTCGGCAGCCATCTTGGATTTTACTCTTTGCAGGACTACCTTATACTCGTATTTAAATTCGCGCAGTAATATTTTCGCTCAGTTTTTAATTCGCGCACTTAAAATTCGAGCACCTAGCTGCGCGAATTCAAAACTGACAAAAATATTTTCGTAATATTTCTGTGATATTTTCGTATATCTTGGAGCTGATGACAGTTTCAGTTCTTAGTCATTGCTGAAGATAGTATATGTCTATATTAAACACCATCGCGGTGGATTTACATCGTATAGACAATAAACTAGTAACTACATACATCATAATTTTTTGGCGACCTGGAATATTAGTATTTCTTATACAAGCGTTCCAACAATGTCTATGATACCATGATTTGTCGTTTGGCGTTGTGAGCAATGATCATGATAGCGGTTGGCCGCGAATGTAGATACATGCATAGGCGTATTTGGCTATTCAATCGTTCATAATATATGAAAACTCAGCAACAAAGCCCTCTTGTATTTCCTATGGACTGTGGTTTTGATTAAACTTTGCAGTCGTACTATTTTTCGCTCAGTTTTAAATTCGCGCACCCAATAGTACTGCGCGAATTTAAATACGAGTAAGGTAATCCTTTGGCAATCCCTATATACAGACCATATCCCTTATTACTAAACTTTATATGGATATTCAGGATGACCGCCAGATGGAGTCATCGATTATTTCGGAGAAATTAGTGGAACAACATGGCTGCCAGAGGCCATCTTGGATTTTACTCTCTGCGTGACTAAATCCTTCGGCATCCCTCCTCCAATAGTCCATGGTCATAAATTTCCATATGGATCTTCAAGGTGACCACTAGATGAGAGCCATAAATTATTTCCGAAATTCGTTTCAAAAACATCATCTGCACAATACAAGCCTTTGACTGAAACGTTTTTACTTTCCTTCTTTATCATTCTATGTTCAACAATATGTTGAACTACAGGGAAATAAATCCAAACTAATGGACATAACGTGCGGAGTCCCTCAAGGCTCCATACTCGGCCCCCATAATTTTTTAATCTACGCTAACGATATGCCAAACGCGACAAGCATGAATATATTGTCTTACGCAGATGATACCACCTTAATGACTAGCGGGGATAACGGTACTCAAATTGAAAGCTATGTGAACAATGAACTACGTAATATATACACCTGGTGTTGCTGCAATAAGCTTTCTATAAACTCAGAAAAGAGCAATTATATGCTCATGCACCGGAAAATAACGACACCAAATGGAGCACTATGAAAATTCTCTTAAATAACACAGAATTGAAACGTATTGGAAATCGTGAGCACGAAACCTCGACGAAATTTTTAGGCATTCACATAGATGAAAATCTATCATTTAAGAAACACATATCATCTGTCTGCTCCAAATTAGCGCACGCCATATATCATATAAACAAAGTCAAAAACTTTTTCCCAGGCAGCGCCCTTAAAACGTTATATTATGCCCTAATCCAAAGTCACTTGGTATATGGAATCCAGATATGGGGCCATGTTCCCGAGGTAAAACGAGTTTTTTTACTACAAAAAAGAGCAATACGAATTGTGTGTAATAAAAAATACAGGAGCCATACCGAACCTTTGTTTAAAAAAGAGAATATCTTGAAAGTATACGACCTCCACAAAGTCCATACTACCCTATTCATGCATGACTGGTATTACAACCGCCTGCCTGAATCCTTTTCCCAAATGTTCACTAAACGTATTGCCGGACCGGATACTAGACAACAGCGCCCATTATTTCTCAAAAACACCGAGAACTTCCTTTTCTGAACAGCTACCATTTCATGCATTCCCAACCTCATGGAACAACTTAGATAACACTATGACTAAAAATCAAAGTAGGCACGTATTCAAAAAACACATCACAGAGAAAACAATAAGCGCATATTCTAACGATATCAAATGCAAGAATCGAGGATGTCCAGACTGCCCCAAGAACGTACCCCGTTAAGTATACATATAACACGTTC
This sequence comes from Siphonodentalium dalli, assembly GCA_032622095.1. Taxonomy (NCBI): domain Eukaryota; kingdom Metazoa; phylum Mollusca; class Scaphopoda; order Gadilida; family Siphonodentaliidae; genus Siphonodentalium; species Siphonodentalium dalli. The sequence continues at coordinate 138,919,949 of CP136069.1, forward strand.
AACGTCAATCTATACGAATCAGTAGTCCCTGTAACCTCATCCGCCAAACATACTACCCATCATCTGAATTTGAACCATATACACTCCATGGTATTGAACATCCCTCGGGTAGCATCCATTTTCACACACTCTTAAACTAAGCCCTAAACTCATAAATTACATATACACAATATGTGCACGGCTCACCCAAGGCCATCTTATTATAAGTTATTACTTTCTATATTTACCATACTGGGGATGGCAGGAAGACAGTCTTGCCAGATTATGCCATCCCCCACAATATACGACAGAATTATCCATAATTGTTATCATTATTATGTAATATGTATGTGTATTGAAATAAAATATCCTATCCTATCCTTCTATTCATGGCTCGGCGAAAAATTAACTCCGTCCTAAGTTGAGTTAAGTGTCATTGACACTTTCATATTGGAGGTGCAAATGAGCCATATTCTGTTCAAAACTAGAGCTGGGCTGTCGCCTGGGAGAACAAAAATAGCGCTCCTCCCACCGTCCTGTAAAAGCCAGCTTTGGTCATTAGGGACGCAACAACTAACAACTACAGATACAGAAAGTGCCCATACATGTCCCTTAACTCAAATCAAAGGATGATTTTTAGCTCAAACTTTACTTTTGATTGTCGTGACGCCCATCAATTTCCATTAGCACAGGCTGCAGGTCGTACCTTTAGTCGAATCATGAAATTTGTCATGGCTGTTGACATAGACAAAAAGATGGGGGGGGGGGAAGAGTCATTTTGGGGGGTCATATGCCAGTGGCCATCTTGGATTTAAAAATTCAAAATTAGCACAAGCCGTACTTTTTTGTCTGATCATCATGAATTTTGTCGTGGATGATAATATTGATATGTAGATGAAACGAGTCATTTTGGGGTCAATCGGCTAAAAAACATTGCTTCCATCTTGGATATTAATCTTTGTATGACCAGATCCTTTGGCATGGGCTTAAGTCGTACCTTTGATCAGATCATTATGAAATTTGTCATGGCTTTTGACATGCAGATGGGAACGAGTTATTTGGGGTCATTCGGCAAACAAACATCTGGGATTAAAACATTCAGTCCAGAAGCACGGCGACAGTCCGGAGTGTTCGGCCGATCATCATGAAATTTGTCGTGGATGTTAACATTGACATGCAGATGGGAAGGAGTCATTTTGGGGGGTCATTCGCCCATAAAAACATGGCTGCCGGCAGCCATCTTGAATTTTAATCTTTGCTCGACAATCCTTGGGCACGGGTTAAAGTTTGTACCTTTACTCGGATAATTATGAAATTTGTCATGGCTGTTTATATTGACATGTAGATGGGAATTAGTCATTTTTGGGTCATACTTTTACTATTTGTATGAAAAAATCCTTGGGCATAACGAACAGGACCACATCTTTATCTGATCATCATCAAACTTCATATGGATCATTGGGGTGACCTCTTAATGCCATCAAACTTTACTAATTTCGTTAACATGACCACCAGTGTCCATTTTGGATTTTACTCCGACTAAATCATTTGGTACACCCTACTTGTCCGATCATCACTAAATTTCACATGGATCTTCGATATGACCACAAGTTGGGAGCAATCTAGTTTTTCCAAATTACATTAAAAACATGCCACCAGCAGCCATATTGGATTTTACTTTCTATATATATATATATATATATATATATCTGTTGTTGATATAAAGTATTACTCAGACATTTCTACTTTCCACATTCCCAATTTCTCCATTGACTAACACATGAAATTATCCAAGTTGAGTTACAGTGTCATTGTCACTTTATCACATCAAAAGTTTCATTTTTTTTTAAATCTTATGTATTGAATATTTCCACCTATTTTCATAGAGATCTGGTTGAGGCATTCATGCAGACAGATAAAATATCCACATTTCTATATTAGAAAGAGAAATGATGCTAGAATGAATGCAAACAAACTAATTAAAACTTCTTTGGAAGTCCTGCTTATGGTGGACATCCCTATGCAATTTCATTGAGATCCGAAAAAAAACTGGTTGAGGACATCTGCTCGGACGGATGGACAGACTGAGGACTGATGTAATCCATTATACCCACAATTTTCTTCGGTCATGGGGCATAATGATAAAGAGAGGTATTTGTGCAATATTTTATTTTTGCGGTAAATCCTCACCCACTCAGTACATAAAACAACACATGACATGTTTGTATACAAATCAAAGAAGAGCCATGCTGCCTCGTTATTGTCGTCTATGAATCAATATCGTCAATAATCTATCAATAAACCAGGAGACATACCACAGAAAATCGTCATAATCTATCAATAAACCAGGAGACATACCACGGAAAATCGTCAATAAAACAGCACATCCTTAAGTGTAGCGATGACCTAAACCATTAAATCTGACAGTGATAATTGAAGGGTATATAAGTAATGCCCTAAGTAATCGACCTCTTAACCAAAGCAGAATTATGGGAACTTTCAGGATTTAGTCGGAAATATGGCTCTGTAGCCATTCATCTGAAAGCTCTC